>JASUUH010000228.1:0-586041 GCA_030449925.1 Citropsis articulata | reverse complement strand
CTATAGACTTTGGTTAAGCGGGGTTGGGGAGGAAGTTAGAGGCTCAGGCGTGAGGAAATGGTGCAGTCTTTTGAGGTCTCAGTGTGTGCCAGATGGGGAGCTTCTGATCAAGGCCTGCCCTAAAATGGCAAGAAATGCTTATTGGCCTTGTGCGTGATGAAATGGTCGTCGAGGCCGGTGGGCTATGAACTTTGGTCCATGAGGGTTGGGAGGAAGTTAAGGAGGGCTCACAGGCGTGGGAAATGGGTACAGTCTTCGAGGGTCCTCGTGTGTGCAGTGGAGAGGCTACGGTCAGAGCTTGCCCTAAAATGGCAAGAAATGCCCATGCCAGTATCGTGGAAATAGTCACTTGGCCGGTGGGCTATTGCCTTTGGGCCGGGGGGGTTGGGGGGGGGGTTTGGGGGGGTTCTGGTCGTCAGCAATGGGTACAGTCTTTTCGAGGGTCCTCGTGTGCCCAGTGGGAGGCTGATCGAGGCCTGCCCTAAATGGCAAGAAATGCCTTGGCCCAGTGAAATAGTCAGCCGGAGCCTGGTGGGCTATAGCCTGGTCCATGAGGTTGGGAGGCGTTCGGGGCTCTGGGCGTTGGAAATGGGTTCAGTCTTTTCGAGGGCCTCGTGTGCCCATTGGGAGCTCTACGGTCAGAGAAGGGCTGCCAAAATGGCAAAAAGAAATGCCAATGTAGCCGCATAGCGTGAAATAATCGCCATAGACGGTGGGCTATAATGTGCAGTCCAATGCGGTTGGAGGCTTGTCAATGGGTACAGTCTTTTCGAGGGTCCTCGTGTGCCCGTGGGAGGCTCAGTCTGAGGCACTGCCTAAAATGGCAAGAAATGCCAGTGACCTTGTGCAGTGAAATAGTCACTTGAGGCGGTGGGCTATAAGCTTTAGTCATGAGGGGTTGGGAGGGGTTTGAGGGGTTCTGGTCGTCGGAATGGCTACAGTCATTGAGGTCCTCGTGGGCCCAGTGGGAGGAGGTCTGATCAGGCACGCCTAAATGGCAAAAAATGCCAGTAGTAGCAGTGAAGCAGTCGTCGAGGCCGGTGGGCTATAACTTTGGTTCGTGGTTGGGGAGAAAAGTTCTGGGGCTCTGGGCACCCGGAAATAGTCTGATCTTTCGGGGTCCTCGTGTGCCGATGGGAGGCTACGGTCAGAGGCCTGCCCAGAAAATGCCAAGAAATGTGGCGGCGTGTGAAAGCAGTCGTCGAGGCCGGTGGGCTATAGCCTTTACTGGTCCATGAGGGGTTGGGAGGGGTTTGGGGGCTCTGAGTGGCGTCCCGGAAATAGCTCACAGTCTTTTCGAGGTCCTCGTGGGCCCAGTGGGAGGCTCTGATCGAGGCACGCCTAAAATGGCAAAAATGCCAGTGACAGCGTGAAATAGTCGTCGAGGCAGTGGGCTATAGCCTTTAGTTCCAGGGTTGGGAAAAAGTTCTGAGACTCTGAGGCGCCGGAAATAAGTCTGAGTCTTTTCGAGGGTCTCGTGTGCCAGGTGGGAGGCTACAGTCAGGCCTGCCCTAAAATGGCAAAAATGCTTAGCGCAGATCGTGAAAAATGGTCGTCGAGGCAGTGGGCTATAATAACCTAGTTCGCGGTTGGGGAGAAAAGTTCTGGGGCTCTGGCGCAGGAAATGGGTCAGTCTTTCGAGGGTCCTCGTGTGCTTGCCAGTGGGAGGCTACAGTGGTCAGGAGGCCTGCCCTAAATGGCAAAAAATGCCAGTGACAGCAGTAGCGTGAAATGGTCGAGGCGGTGGGCTATATGCCTTTGGTTCGCGGTTGGGAGAGAAATGTTCACAGGGCTCTGGGCATGGAAATGGGTACCAGTTTTTCGAGGGTCCTCGTGTGCCAGATGGGAGGCCTCTGGTCGAGGCCTGCCTAAAATGGCAAAAAATGCCCAGCGTCATAGCGCGTGAAATAGTCATGGCAGGCGGTGGGCTATGTGCTAGTTCCTTGTGCGGTTGGGAGAAAAAGTTCTGGGGCTCACAGGCGTCGGGAAAAGGTACAGATCTTTTGAGGGTCCTCGTGTGCCCATTGGAGGCTACGGTCAGGAGGGCTGCCCTAAAATGGCAAAATGCCAATGTGAGCATGGCGTGAAATAATCGCCATGAGGCAGTGGGCTATAGCTGATCAGCAGCGGTTGGGAGGCCGTCGAAATGGGTACTGATCTTTCGAGGGTCCTCGTGTGCCCCGTGGGAGGCTGACAGTCTGAGGCACTGCCTAAAATGGCAAGAAATGCCCAGCGTCATGTGGCGTGAAATAGTCGTGAGGCGGTGGGCTATACTGGTCCTGGAGGGGGTTGGGGGAGGCGTCGGAAATGGGTATAGTCTTTTCGAGGGTCCTCGTGTGCCCGTGGGAGAGCTCTGATCTGAGGCACTGCCACAAAATAACAAGAAATGCCCTAGCAGTGGCGTGTGAAAGCAGTCGTCGAGGCAGTGGGCTATAACCTTTGGTCCCGAGGGTTGGGAGGGGTTTAGGGGCTCTGGTCATCAGAAATGGCTACAGTCTTTTGAGGTCTCGTGTGCCCAGTGGGAGGCTACAATGGTCGAGGCACTGCTAAAAATGGCAAGAAATGCCCAGCGGCGCAGCGCGTGAAATGGTCGTCGAGGCCGGTGGGCTATAGACTTTGGTCCGCGGGGGTTGGGGAGGGAAGTTCTGGGGCTCTGGGCGTCGGAAATGGGTACAGTCTTTTCGAGGGTCCTCGTGTGCCCAGTGGGAGGCTACGGTCAGAGGCTTGCCCTAAAATGGCAAGAAATGCCCAGCGGCGCAGCGCGGAAAATAGTCACTGAGGCCGGTGGGCTATAGCCTTTGGTCATGAGGGTTGGGGAGGGTTTGCATGAGTTACAGTCGTCGGCAATGGAGTGATCTTTTCGAGGTCTCGTGTGGCATGGGAGGCTACGGTCAGAGGCCTGCCCTAAAATGGCAAGAAATGCCCCGCGGCGCAGCGCGTGAAATAGTCACTGAGGCCGGTGGGCTATAGCCTTTGGTCCGCGGGGGTTGGGGAGGGGGTTTCGGGGGTTCTGGTCGTCAGCAATGGGTACAGTCTTTTCGAGGGTCCTCGTGTGCCCAGTGGGAGGCTACGGTCAGAGGCCTGCCCTAAAATGGCAAGAAATGCCCATTGGCATGCGTGGAAATAATCATGAGGCGGTGGGCTATAGACTTTGGTCCATGAGGGGTTGGGAGGGAAGTTGCAGGGCTCAGGCGTGGAAATGGGTACAGTCTTTTCGAGGTCCTCGTGTGATGGGAGGCTCTGATCGAGGCTTGCTAAAATGGCAAGAAATGCCAGCGTGGCGCGAGAAAATAGTCACTTGAGGCAGTGGGCTATAGCCTTTGGTCCTTGGGTTGGGAGGGGTTTGGGGTTTCTGGTCGTCAGCAATGGGTACAGTCTTTTCGAGGGTCCTCGTGTGCTTGATGGGAGGCTACGGTCGAGAAACACTGCCTAAAATGGCAAGAAATACTTGTGTGCGTGAAATAGTCACTTGAGGCGGTGGGCTAGCCTTTGGTCATGAGGGGGTTGGGAGGCGTTTGAGTTACTGGTGCGTCGAGGAATGGGTACAGTCTTTTCGAGGTCCTCGTGTGCCCGTGGGAGGCTACTGATCGAGGCTTTGCCTAAAATGGCAGAAATACATGGCGCAGCGTGAAATAATCATGCCGTAGGCGGTGGGCTATAACCTTTGGTCATGAGGTTAGGGGAGGGACGTTCGAGGGATCTGGTTGTTGGAAATGGGTACAGTCTTTTCGAGGTCCTCGTGTGCCCATTGGGAGGCTCTGATCAGAGGGCTGCCACTAAAATGGCAAAAAAAAAAAAAATGCCCAATGGCGCGCGTGAAATAATCCAGGCCGGTGGGCTATAGTGCTGGTCGCGGGGTTAGGAGGGGTTTGGGGGCTCTGATCGTCGGAAATGGCTACAGTCTTTCGAGGTCCTCGTGGGCCAGTGGGAGGCCTACAGTCAGGCTGGCCTAAAATGGCAAGAAATGCCTGCTGGCCTTGTGCGTGAAATGGTCGTCGTGGCGGTGGGCTATAGCCTTTGGTTCGCGGCGGTTGGGAGAAATGTTGCAGGGCTCAGGTGCGGAAATGGGTACTGAGTCTTTTCGAGGGTCCTCGTGTGCCCAGTGGGAGGCTACGGTCGAGCTGCCTAAAATAACAAGAAATGCCTAGCAGCGTGTGAAAGCAGTCGTCGAGGCGGTGGGCTATAACTTTGGTCCCATGAGGGGTTGGGGAGGGGTTTGAGGGGCTCTGGTCATCGAAATAGCTCTGAGTCTTTTCGAGGTCCCTCGTGTGCCCAGTGGGAGGCTACTGATCAGGAGGCCTGCCCAAAATGGCAAGAAATGCCAGCGCCTTGTAGCGTGAAATAGTCGTCGAGGCGGTGGGCTATAGACTTTGGTCCATGAGGGTTGGGAGGAAGTTCTGGGGCTCAGGCGTCGGAAATGGGTACGGTCTTTTCGGGGGTCGTCGTGTGCCCGTGGGAGGCTCTGATGCGAGGCCTGCCACAAAATAACAAGAAATGCCTAGCAGTGCGGTAATGAAAGCAGTCGTCGAGCGGTGGGCTATAACCTTTGGTCCATGAGGGGTTGGGGAGGGTTTAGGGGCTCTGGTCATCAGAAATGGCTACAGATCTTTTCGAGGGTCCTCGTGTGCTTGATGGGAGGCTCTGATCGAGCCTGCCCTAAAATGGCAAAAATGCCCATGGCGCAGCGCGTGAAATAGTCGTCGAGGCGGTGGGCTATAGACTTTGGTCCATGAGGTTGGGAGGAAGTTCAGGGGCTCACAGGCGTCGGAAATGGGTACAGTCTTTTCGAGGTCCTCGTGTGCCAGTGGGAGGCTCTGATCAGAGCTTGCCTAAAATGGCAAGAAATGCCCAGTGGCGCGAGAAAAATAGTCACTTGAGGCGGTGGGCTATAGCCTTTGGTCCATGAGGGGTTGGGGAGGGGGTTTCAGCGGGTTACAGTCGTCGGCCATGGAGTGATCTTCGAGGGTCCTCGTGTGGCGGTGGGAGGCTACGGTCGAGGCACTGCTACTAAATGGCAAGAAATGCCCAGCATGGCGTGAAATAGTCATGAGGCAGTGGGCTATAGCCTTTGGTCATGAGGGGTTGGGAGGGTTTGAGTTACGGTGTCAGCAATGGAGTCTGATCTTCGAGGGTCCTCGTGTGCCCGATGGGAGGCTCTGATCAGAGGCCTGCCCTAAAAATGGAGAAATGCCCATGGCCTTGTGCGTTAAATAATCGCCGAGTGGGCTATAGACTTTAGTCCATGAGGGTTGGGGAGGAAGTTACAGGGCTCTGGGCGTCGGGAAATGGGTCTGATCTTTTCGAGGTCCTCGTGTGCCCAGGTGGGAGGCTCTGAGTCAGAGGCTTGCCCTAAAATGGCAAGAAATGCCAGCGGCCAGAGAAAATAATCCTTTGAGGCAGGTGGGCTATAGCCTTTGGTCATGAGGGGTTGGGGAGGGTTCGGGGTTCAGTCGTCGGCAATGGAGTCTGATCTTTTGAGGTCTCGTGTGCCAGTGGGAGGCTACGGTCGAGGCACTGCCTAAAATGGCAAAAAGAAATGCCCATGGCGCAGCGTGAAATAGTCACTTGAGGCAGGTGGGCTATAGCCTTTGGTCAGCGGGGTTGGGAGGGGTTTGAGGGTTACAGTGCAAGTCAGCAATGGGTACAGTCTTTTCGAGGGTCCTCGTGTGCCCGTGGGAGGCTACGGTCAGCCTGCCCTAAAATGGCAAGAAATACTTGCATGGCCTTGATGAAATAATCGCCAAAGGCAGTGGGCTATAGCTTTGGTCCCCGGGGGGTTGGGGGGGGGGTTTGGGGGGCTCTGGTTGTTGGAAATGGGTACAGTCTTTTCGAGGCTCGTGTGCCCATTGGGAGGCTCTGATCAGGAGGCTGCCCTAAAATGGCAAGAAATGCCCAGTGGCAGCGTGAAATAGTCAACTTGAGGCAGTGGGCTATAGCCTTTGGTCCGCGGGGGTTGGGGAGGGGGTTTCGGGGGCTCTGATCGTCGGAAATGGCTACAGTCTTTTCGAGGGTCCTCGTGGGCCCAGTGGGAGGCTACGGTCAGAGGCCTGCCCTAAAATGGCAAGAAATGCCCTTGGACAGCGTGAAATGGTCGTCGAGGCGGTGGGATATAGCCTTTGGTTGGCGGTTGGGAGAAATATTGCAGGGCTCTGGGTGCGGAAATGGGTACAGTGTTTCGAGGTCTCGTGTGCCCAGTGGGAGGCTCTGATCAGAGGCCTGCCCTAAATGGTAAGAAATGCCATGGCATGTGCGTGAAATGGTCGGAGGCGGTGGGCTACTAGCCTGGAGTCGCGGTTGGGAGAAATGTTACAGGGCTCAGGCAGCGGAAATGGGTACAGATTTTTGAGGTCCTCGTGTGCCCAGTGGGAGGCTCCGATCAGAAGCCTGCCCTAAAATAATAAAAATACCAGTGATGTGGCGTGAAATAGTCACCAAGGCCGGTGGGCTATAGGCTTTGTTCAGCAGGGGTTGGGGTGGGAGGTTAGGGGGCTCACAGGTGTCGGAAATGGGTCAGTCTTTTGAGGTCTCGTGTGTGCCAGTGGGAGGCTCAGTCAGGCCTTTGGCCTAAATTGGCAAGAAATGCCTAAGCGGTAGCGCTTGAAATAATCGTGGCCGGTGGGCTATAACTGGTCCCCAGAGGGTTGGGTAGGGGTTTGAGAGCTCTGGTTGTCGGGAAATGGGTGCAGTCTTTTCGAGGTTTCTGTGCTTGGGAGGCTCTGATCAGGCACATACTAAAATGGCAAGACATGCCAGGCGCAGCGTGAAATAGTCATGGAGGCAGTGGGCTATAGACTTTGCTCCGCGGGGGTTGGGGAGGGGCGTGCGGGGTTGTGGGCGTGGGAAAAGGGTACAGTCTTTTCGAGGGTCTCGTGTGCCCAGTGGGAGGCTACTGTCAGAGCCTACTAAAATGGAAAAAATGCCCAGCGCAGCGCGTGAAATAGTCGCCGAGGCAGTGGGCTATAACTTTGGTTAGCGGGGTTGGGAGAAAAGTTACAGGGCTACAGGTGCGGAAATGGGTACAGTCTTTTCGAGGGGTCTCGTGTGCCATGGGAGGCTACGGTCAGGCCTGCCTAAAATGGCAAGAAATGCCCAGCCTTGCAGCGCGTGAAATGGTCGCAGGCGGTGGGCTATATTGCTGGTTGCGGTTGGGAGAAATGTTCTGGGGCTCAGGCGTGAAATGGGTATAGTTTTTCGAGGGTCCTCGTGTGCCCAATGGGAGGCTACGGTCAAGCCTGCCCTAAAATGGCAAGAAATGCCAGCGGTCTGTGGCGTGAAGTGTCACCGAGGCGGTGGGCTATATACTGGTCCTAGAGGTTGGGGAGGGAAGTTCTGGGGCTCTGGGTGTCGGAAATGGGTACAGTCTTTTCGAGGGTCCTCGTGTGCCCAGTGGGAGGCTACGGTCAGACGCCTGCCCTAAAATGGCAAGAAATGCCTAGCGGCGCAGCGCTTGAAATAGTCGCCGAAGCCGGTGGGCTATAGCCTTTGGTCCACGGGGGTTGGGTAGGGGGTTTCGGGGGCTCTGGTTGTCGGAAATGGGTACAGTCTTTTCGAGGTTTTTCTGTGCCCACTGGGAGGCTACAGTCAGAAGCACATACTAAAATGGCAGACATGCCAATGGCCTTGTGCGTGAAATAGTCGCCGAGGCCAGTGGGCTATAGCCTTTGCTCCGCGGGGGTTGGGGAGGGGCGTTCGGGGGTTGTGGGCGTTGGAAATGGGTACAGTCTTTTCGAGGGTCCTTGTGTGCCCAGTGGGAGGCTACGATCAGAGGCCTGCCCTAAAATGGCAAGAAATGCCCAGCGGCCTTGATCACGGAAATAGGGCCCAGGCAGTGGGCTATATGTGCTGGTCCCGGGGTTTGGGGAGGGGTTTGAGGGGCTCAGTCGTCGAAAATGGCTGATCTTCTGAGGTCCTCGTGTGCCCAGTGGGAGGCTCTGAGTCCGCCCTAAAATAGCAAGACATGCCTTGTGGCCGCGTGAAATGGTCGCCGAGGCCGGTGGGCTATAGCCTTTGGTTCGCGGCGGTTGGGGAGAAAAGTTCTGAGGCTCTGGGTGCCGGAAATGGGTACAGTCTTTTCGAGGGTCCTCGTGTGCCCAGTGGGAGGCTACGGTAAGAGTCCTGCCCTAAAATGGCAAGAAAAGCCAATGGCCGCAGCGTGTGAAAGCAGTCGTCGAGGCGGTGGGCTATAACCTTTGGTCCATGAGGTTGGGGAGGGGTTTGGGGGCTCTGGTCATCGGAAATGGCTACAGTCTTTTCGAGGGTCCTCGTGAGCCCAGTGGGAGGCTACGGTCAGAGGCACTGCCTAAAATGGCAAAAATGCCAGCCAGGCGTGCGTGAAATGGTCGTCGAGGCGGTGGGCTATAGCCTTTGGTTCGTGAGGGGTTGGGAGGAAGTTCTGGGGCTCAGGCGCGGAAATGGAGTCTGATCTTTTCCGAGGGTCCTCATGTGCCCAGTGGGAGGCTACAGGTCAGGAAGCCTGCCTAAAATGGCAAGAAATGCCAGCCAGCGCGCGTGAAATGGTCATGAGGCGGTGGGCCTATAACCTTTGGTTCGGCGGTTGGAGGGGGTTCGGGGTTACGGTGCGAAATGGATCTGATCTTTTGAGTGTCCTCGTGTGCCCGAGGGGAGGCTACGGTCAGGAGGTCTGCCCTAAAATGGCAAAATCCCAGTGGCGCAGCGCGTGAAATGGTCACCGAGGCCGGTGGGCTATAGCCTTTGGTCCGCGGCGGTTGGGGAGAAAAGTTCTTGGGCTCTGGGTGTCGGAAATGCGTACAGTCTTTTCGAGGGTCTTCGTGTGCCCAGTGGGAGGCTACGGTCAAAAGCCTGCCCTAAAATTGCAAGAAATGCCCAGCGGCGCAACGCGTGAAATGGTCGCCGAGGCCGGTGGGCTATAGCCTTTGGTCTGCGGGGGTTGGGGAGGGACGTGCTGGGGCTCACAGGCGTGGAAATGGGTACAGTCTTTTCGAGGGTCTCGTGTGATGGGAGGCTACGGTTAGAGGCCTGCCTAAAATGGCAAAAATGCCCAGCGCAGCGTGTGAAGCAGTCGTCGAGGCGGTGGGCTATGTGCTTTGGTCCCAGGGGTTGGGGAGGGGTTTAGCGGGGCTCTGGTCATCGGAAATGGCTACAGTCTTTTCGAGGGTCCTCGTGAGCCCAGTGGGAGGCTACGGTCAGAGGCCTGCCCTAAAATGGCAAGAAATGCCCATGACGTGAAATAGTCGTCGAGGCGGTGGGCTATAGCCTTTGGTTCGCGGGGTTGGGGAGGAAGTTACAGGGCTCTGGCGCGGAAATGGTCTGATCTTCGAGGTCCTCATGTGCCCAGTGGGAGGCTCTGATCAGAGCGCCTAAGCAGCAAGAAATGCCAGTGGCGCATCGCGCATGAAATAGTCGCCGAGGCGGTGGGCTATAGCCTTTGGTCATGAGGGGTTGGGGAGGGGTTGGGGTTACAGTGCATGAAATGGATCTGATCTTTTCGAGTGTCCTCGTGTGCCCAGGGGGAGGCTACGGTCAGAGGCCTGCCCTAAAATGGCAAGAAATCCCCGGCGGCGCAGCGCGTGAAATGGTCACCGAGGCCGGTGGGCTATAGCCTTTGGTCCCCGGCGGTTGGGGAGAAAAGTTCTTGGGCTCTGGGTGTCGGAAATGCGTACAGTCTTTTCGAGGGTCTTCGTGTGCCCAGTGGGAGGCTACGGTCAGTAGCCTGCCCTAAAATGGCAAGAAATGCCCAGCGGCGCAGCGCGTGAAATGGTCGCCGAGGCCGGCGGGCTATAGCCTGATGCTGCGGGGTTGGGAGGGAAGTTACAGGGGCTCACAGGCGTGGAAATGGGTACAGTCTTTTCGAGGGTCCTCGTGTGCCCAGTGGGAGGCTACGGTCAGAAGCCTGCACTAAAATGGCAAGAAATGCCCAGCGGCGCATCACGTGAAATAGTCGCCGAGTCCGGTGGTCTATAGCCTTTGGTCATGAGGGTTGGGGTGGGGGTCAGGGGTTACAGTCGTCCGAAATGGGTACAGCCTTTTCGAGTGTCCTCGTGTGCCCAGTGGGAGGCTACGGTCAGAGGCCTGCCCTAAAATGGCAAGAAATGCCTAGCGGCGTAGCGCGTGAAATGGTCGCCGAGGCCGGTGGGCTATAGCCTTTGGTCCGCGGCGGTTGGGGAGGTAAGTTCTCGGGCTCTTGGCGTCGGAAATGGGTACAGTATTTTCGAGGGTCCTCGTGTGCCCAGTGGGAGGCTACGGTCAGAAGCCTGCCCTAAAATGGCAAGAAATGCCAATGATGCTTGAAATAATCGTGAGGCAGTGGGCTATAGCCTTTGCTCCACGGGGGTTGGGGAGGGGGTTTCGGGGGCTCTGGTTGTCGGAAATGGGTACAGTCTTTTCGAGGGTCCTCTGTGCTTGATGGTAGGCTACTGATCGAAGCACACTAAAATGGCAAGACATGCCCAGCGGCGCAGCGCGTGAAATAGTCGCCAAGGCCGGTGGGCTATAGCCTTTGGTCCGCGGGGGTTGGGGAGGGGAGTTCGGTGGCTCTGGGCGTCGGAAATGGGTACAGTCTTTTCGAGGGTCTTCGTGTGCCCAGTGGGAGGCTACGGTCAGAGGCCTGCCCTAAAATGGCAAGAAATGCCCAGCGGCGCAGTGCGGGAAATAGTCACTGAGGCCGGTGGGCTATAGCCTTTGGTCATGAGGTTGGGAGGGGTTTCGGGGGCGCTGGTCGTCGGAAATGGGTACAGTCTTTTCGAGGGTCCTCGTGTGCACAGTGGGAGGCTACGGTCAGAAGCCTGCGCTAAAATGGCAAGAAATGCCCAGCGGCGCATCACGTGAAATAGTCGCCGAGTCCGGTGGTCTATAGCCTTTGGTCCGCGGGGGTTGGGGTGGGCGGTGCGGGGGTTCTGGTCGTCGGAAATGGCTACAGCCTCTTCGAGCGTCCTCGTGTGCCCAGTGGGAAGCTACGGTCAGAGGCCTGCCCTAAAATGGCAAGAAATGTCCAGCGGCGAAGCGCGTGAAATAGTCGCCGAGGCCGGTGGGCTATAGCCTTTGGTCCGCGGGGGTTGGGGTGGGAAGTTCTGGGGCTCTGGTTGTCGGAAATCGGTACAGTCTTTTCGAGGGTCCTCTGTGCCCAGTGGTAGGCTACGGTCAGAAGCCTGCCCTAAAATGGCAAGACATGCCCAGCGGCGCAGCGCGTGAAATAGTCGCCAAGGCCGGTGGGCTATAGCCTTTGGTCCGCGGGGGTTGGGGAGGGGAGTTCGGTGGCTCTGGGCGTCGGAAATGGGTACAGTCGTTGCGAGGGTCTTCGTGTGCCCGCTGGGAGGCTACGGTCAGAGTCCTGCCATAAAATGGCAAGAAATGCCAGTGCGCAGTCACAGGAAATAGTCAGAGGCCGGTGGGCTATAATGCTGGTCCTTGAGGGTTGGGGAGGGGGTTTCGGGGGCGCTGGTCGTCGGAAATGGGTACAGTCTTTTCGAGGGTCCTCGTGTGCCCAGTGGGAGGCTACGGTCAGAAGCCTGCGCTAAAATGGCAAGAAATGCCCAGCGGCGCATCACGTGAAATAGTCGCCGAGTCCGGTGGTCTATAGCCTTTGGTCCGCGGGGGTTGGGGTGGGCGGTGCGGGGGTTTTGGTCGTCGGAAATGGCTACAGCCTTTTCGAGTGTCCTCGTGTGCCCAGTGGGAAGCTACGGTCAGAGGCCTGCCCTAAAATGGCAAGAAATGCCTAGCGGCGTAGCGCGTGAAATGGTCGCCGAGGCCGGTGGGCTATAGCCTTTGGTCCGCGACGGTTGGGGAGGGAAGTTCTCGGGCTCTTGGCGTCGGAAATGGGTAGAGTATTTTCGAGGGTCCTCGTGTGCCCAGTGGGAGGCTACGGTCAGAAGCCTGCCCTAAAATGGCAAGATATATGGCCTTGCGCGTGAAATAATCGCCGAGGCAGGTGCTATAACTGGTCCTTGAGGGTTGGGGAGGAGTTTGGGGCTCTGGTTGTCGGAAATCGGTACAGTCTTTTCGAGGTCCTCATGCTTGATGGTGAGCTCTGATCAAGCCTGCCCTAAAATGTCAAGACATGCTTAGCCAGTGTAGCGTGAAATAGTCGACAAGGCCGGTGGGCTATGTGCCTTTGGTCCATGAGGGGTTGGCGAGGCGTTCAGGGCTCACAGGCGTCGGAAATGGGTACAGTCTTGTCGAGGGTCTTCGTGTGCCCAGTGGGAGGCTACGGTCAGAAGCCTGCCCTAAAATGGCAAGAAATGCCCAGCGGCGCAGCGCGGGAAATAGTCACCGAGGCCGGTGGGCTATAGCCTTTGGTCCGAGGGGTAGGGGAGCGGGTTTCGGGGGCTCTGGTCGTCGGAAATGGGTACAGTCTTTTCGAGAGTCCTCGTGTGCCCAGTGGGAGGCTACGGTCAGAGGCCTGCCCTAAAATGGCAAAAAATGCCCAGCGGCGCAGCGCGTGAAATAGTCACCGAGGCCAGTGGGCTATAGCCTTTGGTCCGCGGGGGTTTGGGCGGATGTTTAGGGGGCTCTGGTCATCGAAAATGAGTACAGTCTTTTTGAGGGTCCTCGTGTGCCCAGTGGTAGGCTACGGTCTGAGGCCTGCCCTAAAATGGCAAGAAATGCCCAGCGGCGCAGCGCGGGAAATAGTCACCGAGGCCGGTGGGCTATAGCCTTTGGTCCACTGCGGTTGGGGAGAAAAGTTCTGGGGCTCTAGGTGTCGGAAATGGGTACAGTCTTTTCGAGGGTCTTCGTGTGCCCAGTGGGAGGCTACGGTCAGAAGCCTGCCCTAAAATGGCAAGAAATGCCCAGCGGCGTAGCGCGTGAAATAGTCGCCAAGGCCGGTGGGCTATAGCCTTTGGTCATGAGGGTTGGCGAGGCGTTCGGGGCTCTGGTCGTCGGAAATGGGTACAGTCTTTTCGAGGTCTTCGTGTGCCCAGTGGGAGGCTACGGTCAGAGCCTGCCCTAAAATGGCAAGAAATGCTGGCGCAGTCAGAAATAGTCAAGGCGGTGGGCTATAATACTGGTCCCATGAGGGTTGGGGAGGGGTTTGGGGGCTCTGGTCGTGAAATGGAGTACAGGATTCTGAGGTCCTCGTGTGATGGGAGGCTACGGTCAGAAGCCTGCCCTAAAATGGCAAGAAATGTCCAGCGGCGAAGCGCGTGAAATAGTCGCCGAGGCCGGTGGGCAATAGCTTTTGGTCCGCGGGGGTTGGGGAGGGGGTTTAGGGGGCTCTGGTCGTCGGAAATGGGTACAATCTTTTCGAGGGTCCTCGTGTGCCCAGTGGGAGGCTACGGTCAGAAGCCTGCCCTAAAATGGCAAGAAATTCCCAGCGGTGACAGGAAATAATCCAAGGCAGTGGGCTATAGCCTTTGGTCCGAGGGGTAGGGGAGCGGGTTTCGGGGGCTCTGGTCGTCGGAAATGGGTACAGTCTTTTCGAGAGTCCTCGTGTGCCCAGTGGGAGGCTACGGTCAGAGGCCTGCCCTAAAATGGCAAAAAATGCCAATGACGCAGCCTTGTGAAATAGTCCAAGGCAGTGGGCTATAGCCTTTGGTCCGCGGCGGTTGGGGAGAAAAGTTCTGGGGCTCTAGGTGTCGGAAATGGGTACAGTCTTTTCGAGGGTCTTCGTGTGCCCAGTGGGAGGCTACGGTCAGAAGCCTGCCCTAAAATGGCAAGAAATGCCCAGCGGCGCAGCGCGTGAAATGGTCGCCGAGGCCGGTGGGCTATAGCCTTTGGTCCGCGGTGGTTGGGGAGGGAAGTTCTGGGGCTCTGGGCGTCGGAAATGGGTACAGTCTTTTCGAGGGTGCTCGTGTGCCCAGTGGGAGGCTACGGTCAGAAGCCTGCCCTAAAATGGCAAGAAATGCCCAGCGGCGCAACGCGTGAAATAGTCGCCGAGTCCGGTGGTCTATAGCCTTTGGTCTGCGGGGGTTGGGGTGGGGGGTGCGGGGGTTCTGGTCGTCGGAAATGGGTACAGTCTTTTCGAGTGTCCTCTTGTGCCCAGTGGGAGGCTACGGTCAGAGGCCTGCCCTAAAATGGCAAGAAATGCCCAGCGGCGCAGCGCGTGAAATGGTCGCCGAGGCCGGTGGGCTATAGCCTTTCGTCCGCGGCGGTTAGGGAGGGAAGTTCTGGGGCTCTTGGCGTCGGAAATGGGTACACTCTTTTCAAGGGTCCTCGTGTGCCCAGTGGGAGGCTACGGTCAGAAGCCTGCCCTAAAATGGCGAGAAATGCCAATGTGGCAGCTTGAAATAATCGGCGGGCGGTGGGCTATAGCCTGGTCCACAGGGGTGGGGGGGGGGTTTGGGGGGCTCTGGTTGTCGGAAATGGGTATAGTCTTTTCGAGGGTCCTCTGTGCCCAGTGGTAGGCTACGGTCGAGCACTGCCCCAAAATGGCAAGAAATGTCAGCGGCCAGCGTGGAAATAGTCAAGGCGGTGGGCTATAGCCTGGTCGAGGGTAGGGAGGCGGGTTTGAGGGCTCTGGTCGTCGGAAATGGGTACAGTATTTTCGAGGGTCCTTGTGTGCCCAGTGGGAGGCTACGGTCGAGGCACTGCCTAAAATGGCAAAAATACCAGTAGCAGCGTGAAATACTCACGAGGCGGTGGGCTATAAGCCTTTGGTCATGAGGTTTAAGCGGATGTTTAGGGGCTCTGGTCGCCAGAAAATAAGTACAGTCTTTTGAGGGTCCTCGTGTGCCCGATGGTGAGCTCTGATGCGAGGCCTGCCCTAAAATGGCAAGAAATGCTTGCCAGCGCATGAAATAGTCACAAGGGCGGTGGGCTATAGCCTTTGGTCAGCTGCGGTTGGGAGAAAAGTTCTGGGGCTCTAGGTGTCGGAAATGGGTGCAGTCTTTTCGAGGTCTTCGTGTGCCCAGGTGGGAGGCTACGGTCGAGCCTGCCTAAAATGGCAAGAAATGCCAGTGGCGTAGCGTGAAATAATCGCCAAGGCCGGTGGGCTATGCTGGTCATGAGGGGGTTGGCGAGGCGTTCGGGGCTCTGGGCGTCGGAAATGGGTACAGTCTTTTCGAGGGTCTTCGTGTGCCCGATGGGAGGCTCTGGTCGAGGCCTGCCCTAAAAATGGCAAGAAATGCCAGGCGCAGTCTGAGGAAATAGTCACGAGGCGGTGGGCTATAGCCTTTGGTCAGCAGGGGTTGGGAGGGGTTTGGGGCTCAGTCGTCGGAAATGGGTACAAGTTCTGAGGTCCTCGTGTGCCCAGTGGGAGGCTCTGATTGAAGCCTGCCTAAAATGGCAAGAAATGTCCAGTGGCCAGCGCGTGAAATAATCGCCGAGGCGGTGGGCAATAGCTTTTGGTCCATGAGGGTTGGGGGAGGTTTAGGGGCTCAGTGGTCGGAAATGGGTACAATCTTTTCGAGGGTCCTCGTGTGCCAGTGGGAGGCTCTGGTCAAGCCTGCCCTAAAATACCAAGAAATGCCCAGCGGCACAGCGTGCGAAATAGTTACCGAGGCCAATGGGCTATAGCCTTTGGTCCGCGGGGGTGGGGAGGGGGGTTCGGGGGCTCTGGGTGTCGGAAATGGGTACAGTCTTTTCGAGAGTCCTCGTGTGCCCAGGGGGAGGCTACGGTCAGAGGCCTGCCCTAAAATGGCAAGAAAAGCCCAGCGAGCGTGAAATGAGTCAAGGCGGTGGGCTATAGCCTGGTCCGAGGTGTAGGGGAGGCGGGTTTGGGGGCTCACTGGTCGTCGGAAATGGGTCAGATCTTTGAGAGTCCTCGTGTGCCCTGTGGGAGGCTACGGTCAGGCACTGCCTAAAATGGCAAAAATACCAGTGGCAGCGTGAAATACTCACCAAGGGCAGTGGGCTATAGCCTTTGGTCCATGGGGGTTTAGGCGAGATGTTTAGGGGGCTCTGGTCATGAAAATGTAGTCTTTGAGGTCCTCGTGTGCCCAGTGGTAGGCTTCTGATGCGAGGCCTGCCCTAAAATGGCAAGAAATGCCAATGGCCAGCGGGAAATAATCACCAAGGCGGTGGGCTATAGCCTGGTCCAGTCCCATGCGGTTGGGAGAAAAGTTCTGGGGCTCTAGGTGTCGTAAATGGGTACAGTCTTTTCGAGGGTCTTCGTGTGCCCAGTGGGAGGCTACGGTCAGAAGCCCGCCCTAAAATGGCAAGAATGCCAATGGCGTGGGCGTGAAATAATCGCCATGAGGCGGTGGGCTATAACCTTTGGTCCATGAGGGGTTGGCGAGGCGTTCGGGGCTCAGGCGTCGGAAATGGAGTACAGTCTTTCGAGGGTCTTCGTGTGCTTGATGGGAGGCTCTGGTCGAGCCTGCCCTAAAATGGCAAGAAATGCCAGCCTTGATGCGGAAATAGTCACTTGAGGCGGTGGGCTATAGCCTGGTCCCATGAGGGGTTGGGGAGGGGTTTGAGGGGCTCTGGTCGTCGGAAATGGGTACAGGAGTTCTGAGGGTCCTCGTGTGCCATGGGAGGCTACTGGTCAAGCACGCCCTAAAATGTGAAAATGTCAGCGGCATGACGCGTGAAATAATCATAGGCGGTGGGCAATAGCTTTTGGTCCAGCGGGGTTGGGGAGGGGTTTAGGGGCTCTGGTGCGTCGGAAATGGGTACAATCTTTTCGAGGTCCTCGTGTGCCCAGTGGGAGGCTACGGTCGAAGCACATACTAAAATGGCAAGAAATTCCCAGCCCAGGCCTTGTGCGGAAATAGTCATAGGCAGTGGGCTATAGCCTTTGGTCGAGGGTGGGGAGGCGGGTTGGGGGGGGCTCTGGTCGTAGGAATGGGTACAGTCTTTTTGAGAGTCCTCGTGTGCCCAGTGGGAGGCTACGGTCAGGCACACTAAAATGGCAAGAAATGCCAATGGCGTGGCGTGAAATGGTCGCCGAGGCGGTGGGCTATAGCTGGTCATGGCCAGTTAGGGAGGGAAGTTCTGGGGCTCTTGGCGTCGGAAATGGGTACACTCTTTTCAAGGTTCCTGGTGTGCCCGTGGGAGGCTCTGATCAGGCACCCTAAAATAATGGCGAAATGCCAGTGTGAGAAATAAGTCAGGCCGGTGGGCTATAGCCTTTGGTCCACGGGGGTTGGGGAGGGGGTTTCGGGGGCTCTGGTTGTCGGAAATGGGTACAGTCTTTTCGAGGGTCCTCTGTGCCCAGTGGTAGGCTACGGTCAGAAGCCTGCCCCAAAATGGCAAGACATGCCCAGCGGTGCAGCGCGTGAAATAGTCGCCCAGGTCGGTGGGCTATAGCCTTTGGTCCGCGGGGGTTGGGGAGGGGCGTTCGGGGGCTCTGGGCGTCGGATATGGGTACAGTCTTTTCGAGGGTCCTCGTGTGCCCAGTGGGAGGCTACGGTCAGAAGCCTGCCCTAAAATGGCAAGAAATGTCCAGCGGCGAAGCGCGTGAAATAGTCGCCGAGGCCGGTGGGCTATAGCTTTTGGTCCGTGGGGGTTGGGGAGGGGGTTTAGGGGGCTCTGGTCGTCGGAAATGGGTACAATCTTTTCAAGGGTCCTCGTGTGCCCAGTGGAAGGCTACGGTCAGAGGCCTGCCCTAATATGGCAAGAAATTCCCAGCGGCGCAGCGCGTGAAATAGTCGCCGAGGCCGGTGGGCTATAGCCTTTGGTCCACGGGGGTTGGGGAGGGGCGTCGGAAATGGGTACAGTCTTTTCGAGGTTCCTCGTGTGCCCAGTGGGAGGCTACGGTCAGAAGCCTGCCCTAAAATGGAAAGACATGCCCAGCGGCGCAGCGCGTGAAATGGTCGCCGAGGCCGGTGGGCTATAGCCTTTGGTCCGCGGTGGTTGGGGAGGGAAGTTCTGGGGCTCTGGGCGTCGGAAATGGGTACAGTCTTTTCGAGGGTGCTCGTGTGCCCAGTGGGAGGCTACGGTCAGAAGCCTGCCCTAAAATGGCAAGAAATGCCCAGCGGCGCAACGCGTGAAATAGTCGCCGAGTCCGGTGGTCTATAGCCTTTGGTTTGCGGGGGTTGGGGTGGGGGGTGCGGGGGTTCTGGTCGTCGGAAATGGGTACAGTCTTTTCGAGTGTCCTCTTGTGCCCAGTGGGAGGCTACGGTCAGAGGCCTTCCCTAAAATGGCAAGAAATGCCCATGGCGCTGTGCGTGAATAATGGTCGCCCAGGCAGGTGGGCTATGTGCTTTTCGTCCATGGCGGTTGGGAGGGAAGTTACAGGGCTCTTGGCGTCGGAAATGGGTACACTCTTTTCTAGGGTCCTCGTGTGCCCAGTGGGAGGCTCTGATCAAGCCTGCCCCAATAATGAAATGCCAGCGGCGCTTGAAATAATCATGGTAGGCGGTGGGCTATAACTGGTCCGCAGGGGTTGGGAGGGGTTTGAGGGCTCTGGTTGTCGGAAATGGGTATAGTCTTTTGAGGGTCCTCTGTGCTTGATGGTAGGCTCTGATCGAGGCCTTGCCCAAAATAACAAGACATGCCAGCGGTCAACACGTGAAATAATCGCCCAGTCGGTGGGCTATAGCCTTTGGTCATGAGGGTTGGGGAGGCGTTCGGGGGCTCAGGCGTCGGATATGGGTGCAGTCTTTTCGAGGGTCTCGTGTGCCCGGTGGGAGGCTACGGTCAAGCACATACTAAAATGGCAAGAAATGTCCAGTAGCGCGTTAAATAGTCGCCGAGGCCGGTGGGCTATAGCTTTTGGTCCGTGGGGGTTGGGGAGGGGGTTTAGGGGGCTCTGGACTTCGTAAATGGGTACAATCTTTACAAGGGTCCTCGTGTGCCCAGTGGAAGGCTACGGTCGAGGCACCTTAATATGGCAAGAAATTCCCAATGGCGCGTGCGTGAAATAATCATGAGGCGGTGGGCTATGCTTTGGTCCACGGGGTTGGGGAGGCGTCGGAGTAATGCAGTCTTTTCGAGGTTCCTCGTGTGCCGATGGGAGGCTACTGGTCGAGCCTGCCACTAAAATGGAAAGACATGCCCAGCGCGTATCGTGGAAATAATCGCCAGGCGGTGGGCTATGGCCTTTGTCCACGAGGGTTGGGGAGGCGTCAGGAAATGGGTACAGTCTTTTCGAGGGTCCTCGTGTGCCGATGAGGCTCGGTTAGAAGCCTGCCCGAAAATGGAAAGACATGCTTGTGGCGCCTTGCAGTGAAATAGTCAAGGGCCGGTGCGCTACTGTGCTGATGCGAGGGATTGGGGAGGCGATTTCGGGGGCTCTGGTCGTCGGAAATGGGTACAGTCTTTTCGAGAGTCCTCGTGTGCCCAGTGGCAGGTTCTGGTCGAGGCCTGCCAAAATGCATAAAAATGCCAAGCGCAGCGTGAAATATCACGAGGCGGTGGGCTATAGCCTAGTCATGAGGTTTGGCGAGGTTTAGGGGGGCTCTGGTCGTCGAAAAATCTGATCTTTTAGGGTCTCGTTTATGATGGTAAGCTCTGATCAGAGGCCTGCCTAAAATGGCAAGAAATGCCCAGCATGAAATAATCAGGGCGGTGGGCTATAGCCTTTGGTCAGTGGGTTGGGAAGGCGTTTGGGGCTCTGGTCGTCGGAAATGGGTACAGTCTTTTGAGAAGTCCTCGTGTGCCATGGGAGGCTACAGTCAGAGGCCTGCCCTAAAATGGCAAAAATGCCAGCGCGTGAAGCAGTCATGAGGCGGTGGGCTATGTGCTGGTCCCAGCGGGGGATGGGGAGGGGCGTTCGGGGACTCAGGCGTCGGACATGGGTCTGATCTTTCGAGGTCCTCGTGTTCCCGATGGGAGGCTACTGTCAGAGGCCTGCCGTAAAATGCAAGAAATGCCAATGAGGCGCAGTGCGAGAAATAGTCACCAAGGCAGTGGGCTATAGCTAGTCCCTTGGGTTGGGAGGGCCGTTCAGGGGCTCTGGGCGTCGAAATAGTACAGTCTTTTGAGGGGTCTCGTGTGCCCAGTGGGAGGCTCGGTCACAAGCACTGCCCTAAAATGGAAGACATGCCCAGCCAGCGCGTGGAAATAGTCACTTGAGGCGGTGGGCTATAGCCTTTAGTCCGCCCGGGTTGGGAGGGCGTTCGGGACTCAGGCGTCGGAAATAGTACAGTCTGATCTTTCGAGGGTCCTCGTGTGCCGAGTGGGTGTCTTCGGTCAGAGGCCTGCCCTAAAATGGAAAGAAATGCCCAGTGGCGCAGCACGGGAAATAATCACTGAGGCCGGTGGGCTATAGCCTTTGGTCCTTGGGGTTGGGAGGGTTTGGGGGCTCTGGGTCGTGAGGTCTCGTGTGCCCAGTGGAAGGGTATGGTCAAGCCTGCCACTAAATGGCAAGAAATGTCAGCGGCGCGTGTGAAATAATCGCTTGAGGCCGGTGGGCTATAGCCTTTGAGTCCCATGAGGGGTTGGGAGGGGCGTTCGGGAGCTACAGGTGTGAAATGGGTGAGTCTTTTGAGGTCCTCGTGTGCCCATTGGGAGGCTCTGATCAGAGGCATGCCGTACAATGGCAAGAAATGCCATGGCGCAGCGTGAAATAGTCATAGGGCCGGTGGGCTATGTGCTGGTCCACGGGGGTTGGGGAGGGGCGTCGGAAATGGGTCAGTCTTTTGAGGGTCCTCGTGTGCCCAGAGAGGCTCTGATCAGAGGCCTGAACTAAAATGGCAAGAAATGCCCATGCTGCGTGAAGCAGTCGCCCGAGGCCGGTGGGCTCTGACCTTTTGGGAGGAAGTTTTGGGGCTCTGGGCATGAGTAATGGGTCTGATCTTTTGAGGTCCTCGTGCCCAGTGGGAGGCTACGGTCAGACACCTGCCCTAAAATGGCAAGAAATGCCAGTGGCGCAGCGTGAAATATTCACAGGCGGTGGGCTATAGTCTTTACTCCTTGAGGTTGGGGAGGGGTTCGGGGCTCTGGCGTCGGGAAATGGGTACAGTCTTTTTGAGGTCCTCGTGTGCCCAGTGGGAGGCTACGGTCACAAGCCTGCCCTAAAATGGCAAGACATGCCCAGCTGCGCAACGCGTGAAATAGCCCCGAGGCCGGTGGGCTAAAGCCTTTGGTCCGCGCGGGTTGGGGAGGGGCGTTCGGGGGCTCTGGGCGTCGGAAATAGGTGCAATCTTTTCGAGGGTACTCGTGTACCCAGTGGAAGGCTACGGTCAGAGGCCTGCCCTAAAATGGCAAGAAATGTACAGCGGCGCAGCGCGTGAAATAGTCGCCGAGGCCGGTGGGCTATAGCCGTTTGTTCGCGGGGGTTGGGGAGGGGCGTTCGGGGGCTCTGGGCGTCCAAAATGGGTACAGTCTTTTCGAGGGTCCTCGTGTACCCAGTGGGAGGCTACGGTCAGAGGCCTGCCCTAAAATGGCAAGAAATGCCCAGCGCAGCGGGAAATAATCACCAAGGCAGGTGGGCTATAACTGGTCCCATGAGGGGATTGGGAAGGTGTTTCGAGGGGCTCAGTCATGAAATGGGTACAGTCTTTTCGAGGTCCTCGTGTTCCCAGTGGGAGGCTACGGTCAGAGGCACTGCCCTAAAAGGAAAAAAATGCCATGACAAGCGCGTGAAATAATCACCAAGGCCGGTGGGCTATAGCCTTTGTCATGAGGGTTTGGGGCGGGGTTGAGGGGCTCTGGTCGTCGAAAATGGGTCTGATCTTTCGGGGTGCTCGTGTGCTTGATGGGAGGCTCTGGTCAGGCACTGCCCTAAAATGGCAAGAAATGCCTAGCTGGCCAGAAATACTCAGCCGAGGCAGGGACTATAGCCTTTGGTCCCATGAGGGAGGCGGGGGGTTGAGGCTCTTGTCATCAGAAATGGGTACAGTCTTTTGAGAGTCCTCTTGTGATGGGTGGCTCTGATCGGTCAAGCCTGCCCTAAATCATGAAATGCCAGTGACATGGCGTGAAAAATCATAGGGGCGGTGGGCTATATGCTGGTCAGCGGGGTTGGGAGGAGTTAAATGGGCTCTGGGCGTCAAAAATGGGTCTGAGTCTTTCGAGGGTCCTCGTGTGACCCAGGTGGGAGGCTCGGTCAAAGCCTGCCCTAAAATGTAAGAAATGCCAGCGGTAGCAGCGCGTGAAATGGTCAGCAAGGCGGTGGGCTATAGCCTTTCATCCTTGGTTGGGAGGAAGTTACTGGGGCTCTTAGGCGTCGGAAATGGGTACCTCTTTTCAAGGGTCTCGTGTGCCAGGTGGGAGGCTCGGTCAAGCCTGCCTAAAATGGCGAAAATGCTTGGTACGCCTTGAAATAATCAGAGGCCGGTGGGCTATAGCCTGGTCATGAGGGTTGATGAGGGGGTTTCGAGACTCTGGGTGTGAAATGGGTACAGTCTTTTCGAGGTCCTCGTGTGCCAATGGGAATTAAGTCAGAAGCCTGCGCTAAAATGGCAAGAAATATCAATGGCCATGCGTGGAAATAATCGCCGAGGCCGTGAGCTATAATATGCTGGTCATGAGCGTTGGGGTGGGGGATCGGGGCTCTGGGAGTTGGAAATGGAGTCTGATCTTCTCAAGGTTTCTCGAGATCCCAGTGGGAGGCTACAGTCGAGCCTGCCTAAAATGGCAAGAAATGCCAGCGTGGCGTGAAATAATCGAGGCAGTGGGCTATAGCCTTTAAATCCCATGAGGGGTTGGGAGGGGCGTTCGGGGGCTCTGGGTGTCAGAAATGGGTACAGTCCTTTCGAGGGTCCTCGTGTGCCCAGTGGGAGACTATGGTTAGAAGCCTACCCTAAAATGGCAAGAAATGTCCCACAATGGCCGTGAAATAGTCTCAGGCAGTGGGCTATAGCCTTGGTCATGGGGGTTGGGTAGGGGTTAGGGGCTCTGGCTGTCGGAAATGGGTACAGTATTTTCGAGGGTCCCCTGTGCCCAGTGGGAGCCACAGGCAGAAGCCTGCCTAAAATGTGAAATGCCAATGGCCAGCGCGTGAAATAGTCAGGGCAGTGAGCTGTATAACTGGTCCATGAGGGTTGGGAGGGGTTCGGGGGCTCTGGTCGTCGCAAATGGGTACAGTCTTTTCGAGGGCCCTCGTGTGCCCAGTGGGAGGCTACGGTCAGAAGCCTGCCCTAAAATAGCTAGAAATACCAAGCGGCGCAGCGTCAAATAATCAGCCAGGGCAGTGGGCTATAGCCTTTGGTCCATGAGGGGTTGGGAGGGGTTTAGGGGCTCTGGTCGTCGGAAATTTGGTACAGTCTTTTCGAGGGTCCTCGTGTGCTTGATGTGAGGATCTGGTCAGAAGCCTGCCCTAAAATGGCAAGACATGCCCAGCGGCGCAGCGCGTGAAATAGTCGCCGAGGCCGGTGGGCTATAGCCTTTGGTCCGCGGGGGTTGGGGAGGGCCATTCGGGGGCTCTGGTCGTCCGAAATGGGTACAGTCTTTTCGAGGGTCCTCGTGTGCCCAGTGGGAGGCTACGGTCAGAAGCCTGCCATAAAATGGTAAGAAATGCCCAGCGGCGCAGCGCGTGAAATAGTCACCGAGGCCGGTGGGCTATGTGCATTGGAAGGTTGGGGGGGGGGAGGGGGTTTAGGGGGCTCTGGTCTTCAAAAATGGGTACAGTCTTTTCGAGGGTCCTCGTGTGCCCAGTGGGAGGCTACGGTCACAAGCCTGCCCTAAAATGGCAAGAAATACCCAGCGGCGCAGCGCGTGAAATAGTCATAGGGCGGTGGCTATATGTCCAGCGGGGTTGGGAGGGTTCAGGGGCTCTGGTCCTCGGAAATAGGTCTGATCTTTTCGAGGGTCCTCGTGTGCCCAGTGGGAGGCTACGGTCAGAAGCCCCTAAAATGGTAAGAAATGCCCAGCGGCGCAGCGCGTCAAATAATCGCCGAGGCCGGTGGGCTATAACCTTTGGTCCACGGAGGTTGGGGAGGGGGTTGAGGGGCTCAGTCGTCGGAAATGGGTACAGTCTTTCGAGGTCCTCGTGTGCCAGTGGGGAGCTGATCAGAAGCATGCCCTAAAATGGCAAGAAATGCCAAGCGGTGGCGCGTCAAATAATCGCCAAAGGCCGGTGGGCTATAGCCTTTGGTCATGAGGTTGGGAAAGGTGTTTCAGGGGCTCTGGTGCGTGAAATGGAGTGCAGTCTTTTAAAGGTCCTAGTGTGCCCAGTGGGAGAGCTCTTGTCGAGCCTGCCCTAAAATGAAATGCCAGCGCGCGTGAAAAATGGTCAGGCGGTGGGCTATAGCCTTTCAATTAGGCGGTTGGGGGGGTTGGGCTCTTGGCGTCGAGAAATGGGTACACTCTTTTCTAGGGACCTCGTGTGCCCAGTGGGAGGCTACGGTCAGAAGCCTGCCCTAAAATGGCGAAATGCAGTGGCGCAGCAGGAAATAGTCGGCGGGCCGGTGGGCTATAACCTGGTCATGAGGGTTGATGAGGGGTTTGAGACTCAGGTGTCAGGAAATGGGTACAGTCTTTTCGAGGGTCCTCGTGTACCCAATGGGAGAGTAGGGTAAGAATCCAGCCCTAAAATGGCAAGAAATATCCAAGCGGTATAGCGCGTGAAATAATCATGAAAGGCAGTGACTATAACTGATCCAGCAGGCGTTGGGGTGGGGGGATCGGGGGCTCTGGGAGTTGGAAATGGGTACAGTCTTCTCAAGGTTTCTCGTGTTCCCAGTGGGAGGCTACGGTCAGAGGCCTGCCCTAAAATAACAAAAGAAATGCCATGTGTGGCACGTCAGAAATAGTCGCCGAGGCCGGTGGGCTATAGCCTTTCGTCCGCGGGGGTTGGGGAGGGGCGTTCGGGGGCTCTGGGCGTCAGAAATGGGTACAGTCCTTTCGAGGGTCCTCGTGTGCCCAGTGGGAGACTATGGTTAGAAGCCTACCCTAAAATGGCAAGAAATGTCCCACGTGAGTGAAATAGTCTCAAACCCGGTGGGCTATAGTGCTGGTCAGCTTGAGGGTTGGGTGGGGTTCAGGAGCTCACGGCTGTGGGAAATGGGTACAGTATTTCGAGGTCTCGTATGCCATTGGGAGGCTCTGGCAGAAGCCTGCCTAAAATGGCAAAATGCCCAAGCCTTGTAGCGTGAAATAATCGCCCAAGGCAGTGAGCTATAATGCTAGTCCTTGAGGTTGGGGAGGAGTTTGGGGAGCTCTGGTTTGTCGGAAATGGGTACAGTCTTTTCGAGGGTCTCGTGTGAGTGGGAGGCTACGGTCAGAAGCCTGCCCTAAAATGCTAGAAATACCAAGCAGCGCGTATAGCCGTCGAATAATCATGAGGCGGTGGGCTATAGCCTTTGGTCCCATGAGGGTTGGGAGAGGGTTTAGGGGGCTCTGGTGAGGAAATTTGAGTACAGTCTTTTCGAGGGTCCTCGTGTGCAGTGGCAGGATCACGGTCAAGCCTGCCTAAAATAAAAAAATACCAGCGGCGCAGCGCGTCAACTAATCAGGGCGGTGGGCTATATGTGCTGGTCATGCGGGGGTTGGGGAGGAGCCATTCAGGGCTCTGGGGTCGAAATGGGTCTGAGTCTTTTCGAGGGTCCTCGTGTGCCCAGGTGGGAGGCTACGGTCAGAAGCCACCGCCATAAAATAGTAGAAAATGCCAAGCGGCAGCGCGTGAAATAATCCATGGGGCGGTGGGCTATAGCTGCTGGTCCCAGAGGGGTTGGGGAGGGGTTTAGGGGCTCTGGTCATCAAAATGGAGTCTGATCTTTTCGAGGGTCCTCGTGTGCAGTGGGAGGCTCAGTCACAAGCCTGCCCTAAAATGGCAAGAAATACCAATGGCCAGCGTGAAATAATCACGAGGCGGTGGCCTATGTGCCCGCAGGGGTTGGGGAGGGTTCAGGGGCTCTGGTCCTCGGAAATGGGTCAGTCTTTTTCGAGGTCCTCGTGTGTGCCCAGTGGGAGGCTACGGTGAAGCCTAAAATGGTAAGAAATGCCCAGTGGCGCAGCCAGCGTCAAATGTCAGCCGAGGCGGTGGGCTATAACTTTGGTCCAGCGGAGGTTGGGAGGGGTTTGGGGCTCTGGTGGGTCGGAATGGGTCTGATCTTTTCGAGGGTCTCGTGTGCCCAGTGGGAGGCCTCGGTCAAGCATGCCCTAAAATGGCAAGAAATGCCAAGCCAGCCCAGCGTCAAATAGTCAGCAAGGCGGTGGGCTATAACCTTTGGTCCATGAGGTTGGGAAGGTGTTTGAGGGCTCTGGTCGTCGGAAATGGGTACAGTCTTTTTGAGGGGTCCTAGTGTGCCAGTGGGAGGCTACTTGTCGAGGCACCTAAAATGGCAAAGACATGCCAGGCCTTGTGGCGTGAAATAGTCAGCAGGCAGGTGGGCCTATTGGTCATCCCAGGGGTTGGGGAGGGACTTTCAGGGGCTCACAGTGCGTCGAAATGGGTACAGTCTTTTCGAGGGTCCTCGTTTGCCCAGTGGGAGGCTCTACGGTCGAAGCCTGCCATAATTTGGCAAGAAATACCCGGCGCAACGTGGGGAAATAATCACAGGCGGTGGCTATAAGCCTTTGGTCCAGGGGTTGGGGAGGGTTTAAGGGGTTCTGGTCTTCAAAATGGTGCAGATCTTTTCGAGGTCCTCGTGTACGATGGGAGGCTCGGTCGACAAGCACACCCAAAATGGCAAAGAAATACCAGTGGCGCTTGTGTGAAATAGTCACAGGGCGGTGGGCTGTAGCCTTTTGGTCACAGGGGGTTGGGGAGGGGTTCAGGGCTCGTCCTCGAAATGGGTCTGATCTTTTCGAGGTCCTGTGTGTCTTGATGGGAGGCTACGGTGGAGACTGCCACAAAAATGGCAAAAATACCCAATGGCAGCGTGGAAATAATCACCAGGCCGGGCTATGGCCTTTGGTCCGGGGGGTTGGGGGTGGGGGTTTGGGGGGCTCTGGGCGTCGAAAATGGGTACAGTCTTTTCGAGGGTCCTCGTGTCTGTGATGGGAGGCTCTGATTGAGCCTACCTAAAATGGCAAATGCCAGTGGCATTTGCAGCGCGTGAAATAGTCGCCGTGCGGTGGGCTATAATGCTGGTCCCATGAGGGTTAGGGGAGGCGTTCGGGGGCTCAGGCGTGAAATAGGTACAGTATTTCGAGGTCTCGTGTGCCCGATGGGAGGCTACAGTCGAGCCTGCACTAAAATGGCAAGAAATGCCTGCGGTGCAGCGGCGTGAAATAATCGCCCGGCGGGTGGGCTATAGAACTTTGGTCCTTGAGGGGTTGAGGAGAGGCGTCGGAATGGAGTGCAGTGCTTTTCGAGGTCTCGTGTGCTTGATGGGAGGCTCACAGTCACAAGCCTGCCTAAAATGGCAAGAAATACCAGTGGTTGGCGCGTGAAATAAGTCACGAGGCGGTGGGCTGTATGCTTTGATCCCACAGGGGGTTGGGGAGGGGGGTTCAGGGGCTCTGGTCCTGGGAAATGGGTACAGTCTTTTCGGGTCTCGTGTGCCAGATGGGAGGCTACGGTCAGAGGCCATAAAATGGCAAAAATACCAATGGCGCAGCGCGTGAAATAATCAACGAGGCGAGGGGCTATAGCCTTTGGTCATGAGGTTGAGGTTAGGAGGGGTTTAGAGGGCTCTGGTCGTCGAATGGAGTACAGTCACTTTTCGGGGTCTCGTGTCTTGATGGGAGGCTACGGTCAGAACCTACCTAAAATGTGAAAATGTATTGGAGCGCGTCAAATAATCGCCGATGCCGGTGGGCTATAGCCTTTGGTCATGAGGGTTGGGAGGGCGTTGAGGGCTCAGGCGTCGGAAATGGGTCTGATATTTTGAGGGTCCTCGTGTGCCCTTGATGGGAGGCTCTGGTCAGGCACTTGCCCTAAAATGGCAAGAAACACCAGCGGTAGCGTGTGAATTATTCACAAGGCAGGTGGGCTATAAGCCTGGTCATGCATGAGGTTGGGAGGAGGTTTCGGAGGCTACAGTGCGTCAGAAATGGAGTGCAGTCTTTTCGAGGTCCTGGTGTGCCCAGTGGGAGGCTCTGGAGGCCTGCCCTAAAATGGCAAAAACACCCAGGCGCAGCCCGTGAATTAGTCAGCAGGCGGTGGGCTATACCCTTTAATCGCATGAGGTTGGGGATGGGGTTTAAGGGGCTCGTCGTGAAATGGTACTGAGTCTTTGGAGGGTCCTCGTGTTGCCCAGTGGGAGGCTACGGTCAGAGGCACTGCCTAAAATAATAAGAAATACCAGTGGCGCAGCGCGTGAAGCAGTCAAGAGGCAGTGGGCCTGTGCTAGTCGCAGGGGTTGGGAGGGAAGTTCTAGGGCTCTGGGCGTCGGGAAATAAGTACAGTCTTTTGAGGTCCTCGTGTGCCCAGTGGGAGAGCTCGGTCAAGCCTGCCCTAAATGTAAGAAATTCCAAGCG
The DNA here is from genome assembly GCA_030449925.1 of Citropsis articulata. Taxonomy (NCBI): domain Eukaryota; kingdom Viridiplantae; phylum Streptophyta; class Magnoliopsida; order Sapindales; family Rutaceae; genus Citropsis; species Citropsis articulata. Next base: position 557,934 of record JASUUH010000228.1, on the reverse strand, counting down.
TATAGTCAAATAGTCGCGGGGCAGTGGGCTATAGCCTTTGGTCATGCAGGGGGTTGGGGAGGGTTTGGGGGCTCTGGCCGTCAATGGGTACAGATCTTTTTGAGGGTCCTCGTGTACCCGTGGGAGACTACGGTCAGCCTGCCAAATGGCAAGAAAATGCCCTTGTGCAGCGCGGGAAATAGTCAAGGCCGGTGGGCTCTGCTGGTCACGAGGGGTTGGGAGGGTTCAGGGAGCTCTGGTCGTCGGAAATGGGTACAGTCTTTTCGAGGGTCCTCGTGTGCCCAGTGGGAGGCTACGGTCAGAGGCCTGCTTTAAAATGGCAAGAAATGCCCAGCAGATTGCAGCGTGAGAAATAATAGTCATGAGGCGGTGGGCTATAGCCTGTGGTCCGCGCGGGTTGTGGACGGGCGTCGGAAATGGGTACAGTCTTTTCGAGGGTCCTCGTGTTCCCCGTTGGAGGCTACGGTCAGAGGCCTGCCATAAAATGACAAGAAATGCCTGGCGCGTGAAATAGTCCACCGAGGCAGGTGGGCTATAGCCTTTGAGTCCATGAGGGTTGGGAGGGGTTTTGGGGCTGGTCATCAGAAATGGGTACAGCCTTTTCAGAGGTCCTCGTGTGCCCAGTCTGAGGCTACTGGTCAAGCCTGCCCTAAAATGGCAAGAAATACCAATGGCGCAGCGTGAAATAGTCCAGGGCGGTGGGCTATAGCCTTTGGTCGCTTGTGGGGTTGGCGAGGGGTTTAGGGGCTCTGGGCGTCAGAAATAGTCACAGTCTTTTCGAGGACCTCGTGTTCCAGGTGGGAGGCTCTGGTCAGAGCTACACCTTAAAATGGCAAGAAATGCCAGCTGGCCTTGGCCGTGAAATATCCATAGGGGCGGTGGGTATAGCCTTTGAGTCCAGGAGGTTGGGGAGGGGTTCAGGAACTCTGGTCCTCGAAATGGGTCTGAGTCTTTTCGGGGTCCTCGTGTGCCCGTGGGAGGCTACGGTGAAGCCCACAAAATGGCAAGAAATGCCCAGCCGCGTCGATAATCACCGAGGCGGTGGGCTATAGCGCTTTGGTCCAGAGGGGTTAGGGGGTTCAGAGTTGGTCGTCGGAAATGGATGCAGTCTTTTCGAGGGTCCTCGTGTGCCCGATGGGAGGCTACTGATCAGGCCTGCCACAAAATGGCAAGACATGCCCAGTGTGCAGCCGTGAAATAGTCACAAGGCCGATGGGCTATGCCCCAGTCCAGCGGGGTTGGGGAGGGTTTAGGGGCTCTGGTCGAAATGGATCTGATCTTTCGAGGGTCCTCGTGTGCCCGAGTGGGATACTACAGTCAGGCACACCCTAAAATGGCAAAAATACCCAGTGGCCGCGTGGAAATAATCCTGAGGCCGGTGGGCTATAATGCTGGTCCATGAGGGTTGGCGAGGGGTTTAAGAGACTCTGGGCGTCGGAAATGAGTCTGATCTTTCAAGGGACCTCGTGTTCAGTGGGAAGGCTACTGATCAGAAGCTTGCCTTAAAATAACAAGAAATGCCAAGCGGTAGCGTGATGAAATAGTCACGAGGCGGTGGGCTATAGCCTTTGGTCCATGTGGGTTGGGAAGGCGTCGGAAATGGAGTACAGTCTTTTGAGGGTCCTCGTGTTTCCCGTTGGAGGCTACTGGTCAGAGGCCTGCCTACAAATGACAAGAAATGCCAGGCGGTAGCGCGTGAATTAGTCATAGAGGCGGTGGGCTATGTGCCTGGTCACGCAGGGAGTTAAGGGGTTTCGGGGGTTACTGGTACGTGGAAATGGAGTGCAGTCTTTTCGAGGTCTCGTGTGCCAGTGGGAGGCTACGGTGAAGCACACCATAAAATGCAAAGAAATCTTGGCCAGCGCGCAGCGCGTGAAATAGTCCGCAAGGCAGTGGGCTATAAGCCTTTGGTCATGAGGGGTTGGGGTGGGTTTTTGGGGCTCTGGTCTTCAAAAATGGGTACAGTCTTTTCGAGGGTCCTCGTGTGCCCAGTGGGAGGCTACGGTCACAAGCCTGCCTAAAATGGCAAGAAATACCAATGAGCAGCTTGGCGTGAAATAGTCCACGAGGGCGGTGGGTTTTAACTTTGGTCCCGCGGGGGTTGGGAGGGGTTCAGGGGCTCACAGGTCCTCGAGAAATGGGTACAGTCTTTTCGAGGGTCCTCGTGTGCCAGTGGGAGGCCTCGGTCGAAGCCCCCTAAAATGTAAAGAAATGCCCAGTATTGGCGTGAAGTGTCACGAGACCGGTGGGCTATAGCCTTTGGTCCGCGGGGTTGGGATGGGTTTGGGGCTCTGAGTGTCGAAATGGGTACATCTTTTCAAGGGTCCTCGTGTGCCCTTGATGGGAGGCTCTGATCACAAGCCTGCCCTAAAATGGCAAGAAATACCCAAGCCAGTGGCGCGTGAAATAGTCCAAGGCGGTGGGCTATAGCTGGGCATGAGGGGTTGGGCGAGGGTTGAGGGGCTCAGTGGTCGTCAGAAATGGATACAATCTTTTCGAGGGTCTCGTGTGCCCAGTGGGAGGCTACGATCGAGGCACCTGCTAAAATGGCAAAAATGCCAATGGCCTTGTGCGTGAAATAATCCATAGGGCGGTGGGCTATATGCCCCTTTGGTCATGAGGTTGGGGAGGGGTTTAGGGGCTCTGGTCTTGGAAATGGGTACAGTCTTTTGGAGGTCCTCGTGTGCCAGTGGGAGGCTCTGGTCAGGGCACTGCCATAAAAATAAGAAATACCCAATGGCCTTGGCGCGTGAAAGCAGTCGCCGAGGCGGTGGGCTATATGCTGGTCCAGGGGTTGGGAGGAGTTTGAGGGGCTCTGGCGTGGGAAATGAGTACAGTCTTTTCGGTCTCGTGTGCCAGTGGGAGGCTCAGTGGTCAAGCCTGCCTAAAATGTGAGAAATGCCCTGCGGTGCAGCGTGAAATAGTCGCGAGGCAGTGGGCTATAGCACTGGTGCGGGGTTGGGGTTGGGAGGCGTCGGAAATGGGTCTGAGTCTTTTCGAGGGTCTCGTGTTCAGTTGGAGCTACGGTCAGAGGCCTGCCCTAAAATGACAAAAGAAATGCCAGTGGCCTTGTCGTGAAATAAGTCATAGGGCGGTGGGCTATAGCACTTTAGTCCCACATGAGGGGTTGGGGAGGGGGTTTGAGGCTCTGGTCGTCGAGAAATGGTCTGATCTTTTCGAGGACCTCGTGTTCCAGTGGGAGGCTACGGTCAAGCCTGCCTAAAATAAAAAATGCCAATGACGCAGCCGCGTGAAAATAGTCACCAAGGGCCGGTGGGCTATAGCACTTTGGTCCACAGGGGGTTGGGAGGGTTCAGGGCTCTGGTCACGGAAATGGGTACAGTCTTTCGAGGTCCTCGTGTGCCTGAGTGAGGCTCTGGTCAGCCCTAAAATGGCAAGAAATACCAATGGCATGCGTGAAATAATCATGGAAGGCCGGTGGGCTATATGCTGGTCCTGAGGGTTGGGGGGGGGTTTCGGGGGTTCTGGTGCGTGGAAAGTGCAGTCTTTTCGAGGGTCCTCGTGTGCCCAGGTGGGAGGCTGGTCAGGCCTGCCCTAAAATAGCAAGAAATGCCCAGTGGCGCAGCGTGAAATAGTCACCAGAGGCAGTGGGCTACTAGCCTTTGGTCCCAGCAGAGGTTGGGGAGGGGTTTAAGGGGCTCACAGTCGTCGAAATAGGTCTATCTTTTCGAGGTCCTCGTGTACTTGATTAGGATGCTATGGTCAGGCCTGCCCTAAAATGGCAAAAAATACCCAATGGCCGTGAAATAATCACAGGGCGGTGAGCTACTATGCTGGTCATGAGGGTTGGGAGGGGTTTAAGGGGCTCTGGGCGTCGAGAAATAAGTCTGATCTTTTCGAGGGACCTCGTGTTCCCAGTGGGAAGCTGATTAGGAAGCCTGCCTTAAAATAACAAGAAATGCCCAAGCCAGGCATGAAATAGTCAGCAAGGGTGGGCCTGCTATATGCTAGTCCTTGAGGTTGGGAAGAGGGGCGTCGGAAATGGAGTCTGGTCTTCGAGGGTCCTCGTGTTTCCGTTAAGGCTACGGTCAGAGGCACTGCTAAAAATGACAAAATGCCCAGCCGTGGCAGCGTGGATATCACCAAGGCAGGTGGGCTATAGCACTGGTCCACAGGGTTAGGGGTTTAAAGAGGGGTTCGAGTACGTGAAATGGTACAGTCTTTTTCGAGGGTCCTCGTGTGCTTGATGGGGCTACAGGTCAAGCTTTGCCATAAATAAGAAATCTTGGCGCAGCCGCGTGGAAATAATCACAAAGGCGGTGGGCTATATAGCCTTTGGTCCTTGAGGTTGGGGAGGGGTTTAGGGGCTCTGGTCTTCAAATGGGCTGAGTCTTTCGAGGGTCTCGTGTGCCCGATGGGAGGCTACAGTCACTAAGCACCCTAAAATGGCAAGAAATACAGCCCAGGCATGGCGTGAAATAGTCACCAAGGCGGTGGGCTGTAGCCTGGTCCACAGAGGTTGGGGAGGGGTTCAGGGGCTCTGGTCCTCGGAGATGCTGATGATTGAGGGTCCTCGTGTGCTTGATGGGAGGCTCACAGTCAAAGCACATACAAATGGCAGAAATACTGTGCCAATGGCCAGTGAAATTAGTCACCGAGGCCGGTGGGCTATATGCTGGTCCAGCAGGGGGTTGGGGATGGGGTTTGAGGGCTCAGTGGTCGGGAAATGGAGTCTGATCTTTTCAAGGGTCCTCGTGTGCCCAGTGGGAGGCTACAGTCTAAGCCTGCCTAAAATGGCAAGAAATGCCAATGGCCTTGGCGTGAAATAGTCACAAGAGGCAGTGGGCTATAGCCTTTGGTCATGAGGGTTGGGCGAGGGTTGGGGCTCTGGTCGTCGAAATGGATACAGTCTTTTGGAGGGTCCTCGTCTGTGCCCAGGATGGGAGGCTACTGGTCGGAGGCACTGCCTAAAATGTAAAAAATGCCCAGTATGGCGGCGTGAAATAGTCACAGAGGCAGTGGGCTATAGCCTGGTCCATGAGGGGGTTGGGAGGGTTTAGGGGCTCAGTGCGTCGAAAATGGTGCAGTCTTTGGAGGTCCTCGTGTGACTTGATGGGAGGCTACGGTCAGAGGCACATAAAATAAGAAATACTGTGTACGTGAAAAGTCGGGCAGTGGGCTATAGCACTTTGGTCATGTGGGGTTGGGAGGGAAGTTAGGGGCTCAGGCGTCGGAAATGGGTCTGATCTTTCGAGGGTCCTCGTGTGAGGTGGGAGGCTCGGTCAAGCCTGCCCTAAAATGGCAAGAAATTCCAATGGCGCAGCGTCAAATAGTCATGAAGGCAGGTGGGCTATACTTTGGTCCTTGAGGGTTGGGAGGGGTTTCGGGGGCTCTGGCCGTCGAAAATGGTCTGATCTTTGGGGTCCTCGTGTACCAGTGGGAGGCTACAGTCAAGCCCTAAAATGGCAAGAAATGCCTGCAGTGAGCGTGAAATAATTCAAGAGGCCGGTGGGCTATAGCGCTTTGGTCAGGGGTTGGGAGGGGTTTCAGGGGCTCACAGGTGGTCGAGAAATGGGTACAGTCTTTTGAGGTCCTCGTGTGTGCCCGGTGGGAGGCTACGGTCAGGCCTGCCCTAAAATGGCAAAAATGCCCCTCTGATTACAGCGCAGTGAAATAATCACCGAGGCGGTGGGCTATAGCCTTTGGTCCTTGGGTTGGGAGGGCGTCGGGGGCTCACAGTCGTGAAATGGTCTTTTCGAGGTCCTCGTGTTCCCAGTTGGAGGCTACGGTCATAGGACTGCCCTAAAATAGCAAAAAATACCAATGGCAGCGCGTGGAAATAGTCAAGGGCGGGTGGGCTATAGCTGGTCATGAGGGGTTGGGGAGGGGTTTGAGGGGCTCAGTCGCCGAGAAATGAGTGGAGTCTTTTGAGGTCCTCGTGCTTGAGTGGGAGGCCTCACGGTCAGAAGCCTACCAAAATGTAAAAAAATGCCAATGGCCAGCGTGAAATAGTCCGCGAGGCGGTGGGCTATAGCCTTTAGTCATGAGGGTTGGTTGGGAGGGGTTCAGGGGCTCTGGTCCTCGGAAATGGGTCTGATCTTTCGAGGGTCTCGTGTGCCCGGTGGGAGGCTACTGGTCAAGCCCAAATGGCAAAAAAATGCCAGTGTGGCCTTGTGCGTCAGATAGTCATAGGCAGTGAAATATCACTTTGGTCCTGAGGGGTTAGGGAGGGGGTTAGGGGTTACAGTCGTCGGAAATGGGTCTGATCTTTTGAGGGTCCTCGTGTGCCAGTGGGAGGCTCTACGGTACACTGCCAAAAATACCCAGCTGGCGCAGCAGCGTGAAATAGTCCAGGGCCGGTGGGCTATAGCTGGTCCCATGAGGGGTTGGGAGGGGTTTCGGGGGCTCACAGGTCAGAAATGGGTACTGAGTCTTTTCGAGGGTCTCGTGTGCCCGGTGGGATGCTCGGTCAGAGGCCTGCCTAACATGGCAAGAAATACCCACGTCCGATGCGCGTGAAATAGTCACCGAGGCCGGTGGGCTGTGCTGGTCCATGAAGGGAGTTGGCGAGGGTTTAAGGGCTCTGGACGTCAGAAATGGGTACAGTCTTTTCGACGGTCCTCGTGTTCCCAGTGGGAGGCTACGGACAGAACCCTTACTTAAAATGGCAAGAAATACCAAAGCAGCGCCAGCGTGAAATAATCATGAGGGCAGGTGGGCTATACTGGTCATGAGGTTGGGAATGGGCGTCAGAAATGGGTACAGTCTTTTCGAGGTCCTCGTGTTCCCGTTGGGAGGCTACGGTCAGAAGCACTGCCTAAATATGACAAGAAATGCCAGTGAGCGGCATGAAATTAGTCACCAGGGCGGTGGGCTACTAGCCTTTTAGGGGGTTGGGGGGGTTCGGGGGGCTCGATGGGTACAGTCTTTTCGAGGTCTCGTGTGTGCCCAGTGGGAGGCTCTGGTCGAAGCACACTAAAATGGCAAAAATACCAAGCGGCCTTGTGGCGTGAAATAGTCAAGGGCGGTGGGCTATAGCCTTGGTCCATGAGGTTGGGGAGGGTTTAGGGGCTCTGGTCTTGAAAATGGGTACAGTCTTTTGAGGGTCTCGTGTGCCAGTGGGAGGCTACGGTCGAGAAGCCACTAAAATTATAGAAAATGCCAGTAGCCTGTGCGTGAAGTAGTCACCAAAGGCCGGTGGGCTATAGCCTTGGTCATGAGGGGTTGGGGATGGGGTTTCAGGGGCTCTGGTCGTCGGAAATGGGTCCAGTCTTTTCAAAGGTCCTCGTGTTACCAGTGGGAGGCTGCGGTCACAAGCCTGCCCTAAAATGGCAAGAAATACCAATGGCCGCGTGGAAATAGTCATAGGCAGTGGGCTATATAGCCTTTGGTCCCTTGAGGGGTTGGGCAGGGTTTGGGGGCTCACGGTGGGTGAAATGGATACTGAATTAAGTTCGAGGTCTCGTGTGCCAGTGGGAGGCTACGGTCAGAGGCCTGCCTAAAATTGCAAAAAATGCCAATGGCCTTGTGCGTGAAATAATCAAGCCAGTGGGCTATAGCCTTTGGTCAGCGGGGTTGAGGGGGTTTAGGGGCTCTGGTCGTCGAAAATGGAGTGCAGTCTTTTCGAGGTCCTCGTGTGATGGGAGGCTACGGTCAGTATGCCTAAAATGACAAGAAATACCATGGCTTGGCGCGTGAAATAATCGCCGTCGTGGGCTATGTACTGGTCCGTGGGGTTGGGGCGGGGTTTCGGGGGCTCGTGGCGTCGGAAATGGGTACAGTATTTTGAGGTCCTTGTGTGAGTGGGAGGCTACGGTCGAGGCCTACCTAAAATGGCAAGAAATGCCAGCAGTAGCGGCGCGGAAATAGTCCAAGGGCGGTGGGCTATAGCCTTTGGTCCATGAGGGTTATGGAGGGTTTGGGGCTCACAGTCATCGAAAATGGGTACAGTCTTTGGAGGGTCTCGTGTACTTGATGGGAGGCTACGGTGACAAGCACCTGCTAAAATGGCAAAAGAAATGCCAGTGGCCAGCGCGTGAAATAGTCCGCAGGGCCGGTGGGCTATAAGCCTGATCCCAGGGGTTGGGAGGGAGTTCAGGGGCTCTGGTCCTCGGAAATGGAGTACTGATCTTTTGAGGGTCCTCGTGTAGTGGGAGGCTACTGGTCAGGAAGCCACAAATGGCAAGAAATGCCTGTGGCCAGTGAGTCAATAATCACCGAGGCCGGTGGGCTATAGTGCTGGTCCCACCAGGGTTAAGGGGTTTGGGGTTCAGTCGTCGGGAAATGGGTGCAGTCTTTTCGAGGGTCCTCGTGTGCAGTGGGAGGCTCTGGTCAGAAGCACTGCCTAAAATGGCAAGAAATACCAATGGCCAGCGCGTGAAATAGTCACGAGGCGGTGGGCTATAACCTTTGGTCTTGTGAGGGTTGGCGAGGGTTTAAGGGCTCACAGCGTCGAGAAATGAGTCTGAGTCTTTCGAGGGACCTCGTGTTCCAGTGGGAGGCTACGGTCAGAGCCTGCCTTAAAATGGCAAGAAATGCCCTATGGCATAGCGTGAAATAATCACAAGGCGGTGGGCTATAACTAGTCCACGGGGGGTAGGGGGGGTTTCGGGGGTTCTGGTCGTCGGAAATGGGTACAGTCTTTTCGAGGGTCCTCGTGTGCCCAGTGGGAGGCTACGGTCAGAAGCCTGCCCTAAAATGGCAAGACATGCCCAGCAGCGCAGCGCGTGAAATAGTCACCGAGGCCGGTGGGCTATAGCCTTTGGTCCGCGGGGGTGGGGGAGGGGGTTTCGGGGGCAATGGTCGTCAGAAATGGATACAATCTTTTCGAGGGTCCTCGTGTGCCCAGTGGGAGGCTACGGTCAGAGGCCTGCCCTAAAATGGCAAAAAATACCATGGTACGCGTGGAAATAGTCAAGGCCGAGGGCTATAGCCTTTGGTCAGCAGGGGTTGGAGGGGGGTTTAGGGGTTACAGTGGGTCGAAAATGGGTACAGTCTTTCAAGAGGGTCCTCGTGCCGCGTGGGAGGCTCTGGGTCAAGCCTACCACTAAAATGTGAAAATGCTCAATGGCCTTGGCCATGAAATAATCATGATGCAGTGGGCTATAGCCTTTGGTCCCATGAGGGTTGGGGGTTTAGGGGGTTTGGTCGTGAAAATGGGTACAGTCTTTTCAAGGGTCTCGTGTCTGTGATGGGAGGCTACGGTCAAGCCTACTAAAATGGCAAGAAATGCTCAGCGGCTGTGCGTGAAATAATCATGCGATGCGGTGGGCTATAGCCTTTGGTCCCAGCGGGGTTGGGGTGGGGCGTTGGGGGGCTTTGGGCGTCGGAAATGGGTACAGTTTTTTGAGGGTCCTCGTGTGCCCAGTGGGAGGTTACGGTCAGGGGCCTGCCCTAAAATGGCAGAAACACCCAGCGGTAGCAGCGTGTGAATAGTCTGTCACAAGGGCGGTGGGCTATAACCTGGTCGCGGGGGTTTGGGAGAGGGGTTTGAGGGGCTCACAGTGCGTGAAATGAGTACAGTCTTTTCGAGGTCCTCGTGTGCCAGTGGGAGGCTACGGTCGAGCCTGCCTACAAATGGTAGAAACACCAGTAGGCCAGCGCGTGAATTACTCAATGAGGCCGGTGGGCTTTCCCCTTTGGTCCGCGGGGGTTGGGTATGGGGTTTATGGGGCTCTGGTCGTCGGAAATGGGTACAGTCTTTTGGAGGGTCCTCGTGTACCAGTGGGAGGCTACGGTCAAGCCTGCCCTAAAATATTGAAAATGCTGGCCTTGGCGCGTCAAATAATCCATGCGAGGCAGTGGGCTATAACTGGTCCCATGAGGGGTTGGGGAGGAGTTTAAGGGGCTCAGTGCGTGAAAATGGTACAGTCTTTGAGGTCCTCGTGTACCAGTGGGAGGCTACTGGTCAGAAGCCTGACTAATAATGGCAAGAAAGCCAGGCGCAGCTGGCGGAAATAATCACCAAAGGCCGGTGGGCTCTGCCTTTGGTCCTTGAGGGTTGGGAGGGGTTCAGGGGGCTCAGGTCGTCGGGAAATGGATCTGATCTTTTCGAGGGTCCTCGTGTGCCCAGTGGGAGGCTACGGTCAGATGCCTGCCCTAAAATGGCAAGAAATGCCCTGCGGTGCAGCGCGTGAAATAGTCGCCGAGCCCAGTGGGCTATAGCCTTTGGTCCTTGAGGTTAGTGGGGGGTTTGGGGGCTCTGAGTGGGTGAAATGGAAGTCACAGTCTTTTGGAGGTCCTCGTGTACCCGTGGGCTTCTGAGTCGAGAGGCCTGCACAAATGGCAAAAAAGAAATAACCCAATGGCCTTGTGCGTGAAATAATCACAAGGCGGTGGGCTATAGCCTTTGGCCCCTTGAGGGAGTTGGGAGAGGGTTTCAGGGGGCTCAGTGGTGAAATGGATCGGTCTTTTCGAGGTCTCGTGTGCCCAGTGGGAGACTCGGTCAGAGGCACTGCAAAATGTGGCGTGAAATAAAATAGGGCAGTGGGCTATAGCCTATGGTCATGAGGGTTGGCGAGGGTTTAAGGGGCTGGTGGCGTCGAAATAACCCTGAGGTCTTTCAAGGGACCTCGTGTTCCCAGTGGGAGGCTTCTGATGGAAGCACAGCAAAATGCAAGAAATGCAATGACGCGGCGTGAAATAGTCATGGGCAGGTGGGCTGGCCTGTGCTGGTCATGTGGGTTGGGGAGGCGTAGGAAATAAATTTTACAGTCTTTTGAGGTCCTCGTGTTTCCCGTTGGAGGCTACTGATCAGAGCCTGCCCTAAAATGACAAAAATGCCAGCCTTGTGCCAAGAAATAGTCACCAGGCGGGTGGGCTATAACTGGTCCACGAGGTTGGGGGGTTTAGAGTTACTGAGTGCGTGAAATGGGTACAGTCTTTTCGAGGTCCTCGTGTGCTTGGTGGGAGGCTACGGTCGAGCTTGCCCTAAAATGGAACAAGTACATGTGGCCAGTATGTGCGTGAAATAATCGCATTGGGCTATAGCCTTTAGTCATGAGGGTTGGGGAGGGGCGTTCGGGGCTCTGGGCGTGAAATGGGTGCAGTATTTTCGAGGGTCCTCGTGTATTGAGTGGGAGAAAGCTCTGGTCAGGCACACTGCCCTAAATGGCAAAAACACCAGTAGCGCAGCGTGTAAATTAGTCAAGGGCGGTGGGCTATAATAACTGGTCAGAGGGGTTGGGAGGGGTTTAAGGGGCTCACAGTCGTCAAATGGGTACAGTCTTTTCAGGGTCCTCGTGTGTGCCCGGTGGGAGGCTACGGTCGAAGCACGCCCTAAAATGGCAAGAAACACCCAGTGGCCGCGTGAATTAGTCATGAGCCGGTGGGCTATGCACGCTGGTCACGCGGGGTTGGGATGGGGTTTAAGGCTCACAGTGGTGAAATGGAGTGCAGTCTTTTGGAGGGTCCTCGTGTTCCCAGAGGGAGGCTACTGGTCAGGCACTGCCACAAAATGGCAAGAAATAACCAGTGGACGTGGCGTGAATCATGGGGCGGTGGGCTATAACCTTTGGTCCTGGGGGTTGGGGGGGGTTGCGGGGGCTCTGGGATTCGGAAATGGGTACAGTCTTTTCGAGGGTCCTCGTGTGCCCAGTGGGAGGCTCTGACAGGAGGCCTGCCTAAAATAGCAAAAAAATACCAGTAGGCAGCGTGAAATGATCCATAGGGCCGAGGCTATAGCCTTTGGTCCCTTGGGGTTAGGGGTTTAGGGGCTCTGGTCGTGAAAATGGTACAGTCTTTTGAGGGTCCTCGTGTGTGCTGTGATGGAGGCTACGGTCGAAGCCTACCCTAAAATGGCAAGAAATGCCGGTGTGGCAGCCGTGAAATAATCGCCCGATGCGATGGGCTATAGCCTTTGGTCCTTGAGGGGTTGGGAGGAGGCGTTCGGGGCTCACAGGCGTCGGAAATGGGTACAGTATTTCGAGGGTCTCGTGTGCAGTGGGAGGCTCTGGTCAGAGGCCTGTCCCTAAAATGGCAAGAAGCACCAGTAGCAGCGTGTGAATTAGTCACCGGGGCCGGTGGGCTATAGCCTTTGGTCCGCGGGGGTTGGGAGGGTTTAGCAGGGGCTCAGTGCGTCGTGAAATGGAGTGCAGATCTTTTGAGGTCCTCGTGTGCAGTGGGAGGCTTACGGTCGAAGCCTACCTAAAATGGCAAGAAACACCAGTGGCGTGGCGTGAATTAGTCAACAGGCAGGTGGGCTGCATACTTTGGTCATGAGGGTTGGGGATGGGGTTTAAGGGGCTCACGGTCGTCGGAAATGGAGTGCTGACCTTTTGGAGGGTCCTCGTGTACCCGATGGGAGGCTACGGTCGAGAAGCCCTAAAATGGCAAGAAATACCAGTGGCGCAGCGTGTGAATTAGTCACGAGGCGGTGGGCTATATGCTGGTCAGCATGAGGGGTTGGGGAGGGTTTCGGGGGCTCAGTCGTGGAAATGAGTTACAGTCTTTTAGAGGGTCTCGTGTGTGCCCGGTGGGAGGCTACAGTCGAAGCCTGCAAATATGAAAACACCAATGTGCGCAGCGTGAATTAGTCAGCAGGCGGTGGGCTACTACACTTTAGTCCCGGGGGTTGGGGTTGGGGTTTATGGGGCTCTGGTCGTCGTAAATGGGTACAGTATTTTGGAGGGTCTCGTGTGCCCGATGGGAAACTCTGGTCAGGAGAGCCTGCCTTAAAATAACGAAATAACCAAGCGGCAGCAGCGTGAAAGCAGTCATAGGGCAGTGGGCTATAACCTTTAGTCCTTGAGGGGTTGGGGGGGTTTAGGGCTACAGTCGTCGGAAAATGGGTACAGTCTTTCGAGGGTCCTCGTGTCTGTGATGGGAGGCTACGGTCAAGCCTACCTAAAATGTGAAAAATGCTTAGCCAGTGGCAGCGCGTGAAATAATCGCCCGTCAGGTGGGCTATAGCCTTTGGTCCCAGCGGGAGTTGGGGAGGCGTTAGGGGGCTTTGGTGTCGAAATGGAGTGCAGTATTTGAGGGTCCTCGTGTGCCAGTGGGAGGCTACAGTCGAGGCACACAAAATGGCAAGAAACACCCATCGGCGCAGCGTGGAATTAGTCACGAGGCCGATGGGCTATAACTCTGGTCCCTTGCGGGGGTTTGGGAGGGGTTTGGGGGGCTCACAGTGCGTCGAGAAATGGGTACTGATCTTTTCGAGGGTCCTCGTGTGCCCAGGTGGGAGGCTCTGGTCGAGCCTGCCCTAAAATGTCAAGAAACACCCAGCGGCGCAGCGCGTGAATTACTCAATGAGGCCGGTGGGCTATACCCTTTGGTCCGCGGGGGTTGGGGAGGGGGTTTAAGGGGCTCTGGTCGTCGGAAATGGGTACAGTCTTTTCGAGGGTCCTCGTGTACCCAGTGGGAGGCTACAGATCGAGGCACATGCCATAAAATGGCAAGAAATACCAGTGACAGCGCGTGAAAGCAGTCGCCGGGCGGTGGGCTATATAACCTTTGGTCATGAGGGTTGGGGAGGGGGCGATGCAGGGCTCAGGCGTCGGAAATGGGTACAGTCTTTTCGAGGGTCATCCTGTGCCCAATGGGAGGCTCCGGTCAGAAGCCTGCCCTAAAATGGCAAGAAATGCCATGAGCGGCATAGCCCAGCGTCAAATAAGTCATAGGGCAGTGGGCTGTAACTGGTCCATGAGGTTGGGAGGGGTTTAGGGGCTCACGGTCGTCGAAAATGGGTACAGTCTTTTTGAGGGTCCTCGTGTACCCAGTGGGAGGCTACGGTCAGAGGCCTGACCTAAAATGGAAAGAAATACCAGTGACGCGTGAGGAAATAGTCACCAAGGGCAGTGGGCTGTAGCCTTTGGTCAGGAGGGTTGGGAGGGGTTTCGGGGCTCAGTGGGTCAGGAAATGGTCAGTCTTTTGAGGTTCCTCGTGTACGCAGTGGGAGGCTACGGTCAAGCCTACCCTAAAATAACAAGAAATGCCAATGACCTTGTGCGTGAAATAATCGCCCGATGCAGTGGGCTATAGCCTTTGGTCCAGGGGTTGGGAGGGCGTTCGAGGCTCTCAGGCGTCGGAAATGGGTACAGTATTTTCGAGGTCCTCGTGTGCCCGATTGGGAGGCTACGGTCAGAAGCCTGCCCTAAAATGTAAGAAATAACCATGGCGCAGCGCGTGAAGCAGTCGCCGAGGCAGTGGGCTATGCCTTTGGTCCTTGAGGGGTTGGGGAGGGGTTTAGGGGCTCAGTGCGTCAGAAATGGATACAGTCTTTTCGAGGGTCTCGTGTGCCCAGGTGGGAGGCTACTGATCGAGCCTGCCCTAAAATGGCAAAAATACCCAGCGCAGCGCGTGAAATAGTCAAGGGCCGAGGCTATAGCCTTTGGTCAGCAGGGGTTAGAGGTTTAGGGGCTCAGTGGTCGAAAATGGGTACAGTCTTTTCGAGGTCCTGTCTGTGATGGGAGCCTACGGTCAAGCCTACCTAAAATGGCAAAATGCCAGTATAGCGTGAAATAATCGCCGATGCGGTGGGCTATAGCCTTTGGTCATGCGGGGGTTGGGGAGGCGTTGGGGCTGCAGGCGTGGGAAATGGGTACAGTATTTTCGAGGGTCCTGGTGTGCCCGGTGGGAGGCTCTGGTCAAGGCCTGCCTAAAATGGCAAGAAACACCCAGTAGCGTGAATTAGTCACTTGAGGCCGGTGGGCTATAGCCTTTGGTCATGAGGTTGGGAGGGGTTTGAGGCTGGTCGTCAGGAAATGGGTACAGTCTTTTCGAGGTCTCGTGTGCCCGGTGGGAGGCTACGGTCGAGCCTGCCTAAAATGGAAAAAACACCCAATGGCGCAGCGCGTGGAATTAGTCAACGAGGCGGTGGGCTATACGCTTTGGTCATGGGGGTTGGGGATGGGGTTTAAGGGGCTCACAGTGCGTCGGAAATGGGTACAGTCTTTTGGAGGGTCTCGTGTGCCCAGGTGGGAGGCTACGGTCAGGAGGCACTGCCTAAAATGGCAAGAAATAACCAGCGGGTGCGCGTGGAAGCAGTCGCCAGGCGGTGGGCTATAACCTGGTCCCGGGGGTTGGGAGGGGTTTGGGGGCTCACGGTCGTCGAGAAATGGATCTGATCTTTTCGAGGGTCTCGTGTGCCCAGTGGGAGGCTACGGTCAGAGCCTGCCTAAAATGGCAAAAATACCAGTGGCCAGCGTGAAATAGTCACAGGGCCGAGGCTATAGCCTTTGGTCCTTGAGGGGTTGAGGGGGTTTTAGGGGCTCTGGTCGTGAAAATTGGACAGTCTTTTCGAGGGTCCTCGTGTGTGCAGTGGGAGGCTACGGTCGAAGCCTACCCTAAAATGTGAGAAATGCCAGTGGCCAGCGTGAAATAATCGCCGATGCGGTGGGCTATAGCCTTTGGTCAGCGGGGGTTGGGAGGGCGTTAGGAGGCTCTGGTCGTCGGAAATGGCTACAGTATTTCGAGGTCCTCGTGTGCCAGTGGGAGGCTACAGTCGAGGCCTGCCCTAAAATGGCAAAAACACCAGCCAGTGTGAATTAGTCAAGGCAGTGGGCTATAACAGTCCATGAGGTTGGGAGGGGTTTGGGGCTCACAGTGCGTGAAATGGGTACAGTCTTTTGAGGTCTCGTGTGCCCAGTGGGAGGCTACGGTCGAGCACTGCCTAAAATGGCAAGAAACACCAATGACGCAGCGCGTGAATTAGTCAACAGGCGGTGGGCTATAACCTTTGGTCCCATGAGGGTTGGGATGGGGTTTAAGGGCTCTGAGTGCGTCGGAAATGGGTACAGTCTTTGGAGGGTCCTCGTGTACCCGGTGGGAGGCTACGGTCGAGGCTGCCCTAAAATGGCAAAAATACCAGTAGTGCGCGTGAAATAGTCACTTGAGGCGGTGGGCTATAGCCTTTGGTCTTGGGGTTGGCGAGGGGTTTGGGGCTCTGGGCGTCATAAATGAGTCAGTCGTTTGAGGACCTCGTGTTCCAGTGGGAGGCTACGGTCAAGCACTGCCTTAAAATAACAAAAATGCCAGTAGGTGCGTGAAATAGTCACGAGGCATGGGCTATAACTGCTAGTCCCACAGGGGGGTTAGGGGGTTCAAGGGGCTCACTGGTCCTCACGAAATGGAGTGCAGTCTTTTGAGGGTCCTCGTGTGCCCAGTGGGAGGCTACGGTCGAAGCCCACAAATGGTAAGAAATGCCCAATGGCCTTGACGCGTCAATAGTCAACGAGGCTGGTGGGCGATAGCCGTTGGTCCAGGGGGTTAGGGGTTTGGGGGTTACTGGTCGTCGGAAATGGAGTGCAGTCTTTTCGAGGGTCCTCGTGTGCTTGATGGGAGGCTACGGTCAGAAGCCTGCCTAAAATGGCAAGACATGCCAGCCAGCGTGAAATAGTCATAGGCCGGTGGGCTATAATGTTGGTCCATGAGGGGTTGGCGAGGGGGTTTAAGTGGCTCCGGACGTCAGAAATGAGTACAGTTTTTTCAAGGGACCTCGTGTTCCCAGTGGGAGGCTACGGTCAGAAGCCTGCCTTAAAATGGCAAGAAATGCCAGTGAGGCGCGTGAAATAGTCACCAGCCAGTGGGCTATGTACTTTGGTCAGCGGGTTGGGGAGGCGTCAGGAAATGGGTACAGTCTTTTCGAGGGTCCTCGTGTTCCCCGATTGGAGAGCTACGGTGAGCCTGCCCTAAATGACAAGAAATGCCCAGCGTGGCGCGTGAAATAGTCAGAGGCGGGTGGGCTGTGCTGGTCCACGGGGTTGGGGGGTTTTGGGGTTCTGGTCGTAGGAAATGGGTACAGTCTTTTCGAGGTCTCGTGCTTGCCAGTGGGAGGCTGGATGAAGCACACTAAATGGCAAGAAATACCAGTAGCGCGCGTGTGAATTAGTCAAGGCGGTGGGCTATAGCCTTTGGTCCCTTGAGGGTTGGGGAGGGGGTTTGAGGGCTCACTGGTGCGTCGAGAAATGGGTACAGTCTTTTCGAGGGTCCTCGTGTGCCCGGTGGGAGGCTACGGTCGAGCCTGCCCTAAAATGGCAAAAACACCAGTGGCAAGCGTGAATTAGTCAACGAGGCAGTGGGCTATACCCTTTAGTCATGAGGGTTGGGGATGGGGTTTAGGGAGCTCTGGTCTTCGGAAATGGGTACAGTCTTTTGGAGGGTCCTCGTGTGCCCAGTGGGAGGCTACGGTCAGAGGCCTGCCCTAAATAACAAGAAATAACCAATGGCGCTTGGCGCGTGAAGCAGTCGTGAGGCGGTGGGCTATAACCTGGTCCTTGAGGTTGGGGGGTTTAGGGGCTCACGGTCGTGAAAATGGGTACAGTCTTTTGAGGGTCCTCGTGTCTGTGATGGGAGGCTACGGTCAAGCCTACCTAAAATGGCAAGAAATGCCAGCATGGCCGCGTGAAATAATCGCCATGCAGGTGGGCTATGCCTTTGGTCCATGAGGAGTTGGGAGGGGCGTTCGGGGGCTTTGGGCGTCGGAAATGGGTACAGTATTTTCGAGGGTCCTCGTGTGCCCAGTGGGAGGCTACGGTCAGAGGCCTGCCCTAAAATGGCAAGAAACACCCATCGGCGCAGCGTGTGAATTAGTCACCGAGGCCGGTGGGCTATAGCCTTTGGTCCGCGGGGGTTTGGGAGGGGGTTTCGGGGGCTCTGGTCGTCAGAAATGGGTACAGTCTTTTCGAGGGTCCTCGTGTGCCCAGTGGGAGGCTACGGTCAGAAGCCTGCCCTAAAATGGTAAGAAACACCCAGCGGCGCAGCGCGTGAATTACTCAATGAGGCCGGTGGGCTATACCCTTTGGTCCGCGGGGGTTGGGGATGGGGTTTAAGGGGCTCTGGTCGTCGGAAATGGGTACAGTCTTTTGGAGGGTCCTCGTGTGCCCAGTGGGAGGCTACGGTCAGAGGCCTGCCATAAAATGGCAAAATAAATGCAGCGCGTGAAGCAGTCAGCCGAGGCGGTGGGCTATAGCTTTGGTCATGCGGGGTTGGGGAGGGCGTTAAGGGGCTCTGGGCGTCGGAAATGGTACAGTCTTTTCGAGGTCGCCATCGTGTGCCCAATGGGAGGCTCGGTCAAGCCTGCCCTAAAATGGCAAAATGCCAAGCGGCAGCGTCAAATAATCATGAGGCAGTGGGCTATAGCCTTTGGTCATGAGGGTTAGAGGCGGGGTTTAGGGGCTCACGGTCGTGAAAATGGGTACAGTCTTTTGAGGTCTCGTGTACCCAGTGGGAGGCTACAGTCAGAGAGCTGACCTAAAATAGCAAAATATGGCCAACAGCGAAATAGTCATAGGGCCGGTGGGCTATAACCTTTGGTCCATGAGGGGTTGGGGAGGGTTTGGGGCTCAGTGCGTCGGAAATGAGTCTGATCTTCGAGGGTCCTCGTGTGCAGTGGGAGGCTACGGTCAAGCCTACCCTAAAATGGCAAGAAATGCCAGTGGCCAGCGCGTGAAATAGTCGCCCGATGCAGTGGGCTATGTGCTGGTCCGCGGGGGTTGTGGAGGGGCGTTCGGGGGCTCTTGGCGTCGGAAATGGGTACAGTATTTTCGAGGTCCTCGTGTGCCAGTGGGAGGCTACGGTCAAGCCTGCCTAAAATGTGAAAATAACCATGGCCTTGTGCGTAAAGCAGTCGCCGAGGCAGTGGGCTATAACTGGTCCATGAGGGTTGGGGAGGGGTTTGAGGCTCTTGTCGTCAGAAATGGATACAGTCTTTGAGGTCCTCGTGTGCCCGGTGGGAGGCTACGGTCGAGAGCCTGCCTAAAATAGCAAAAATACAGTGGCGTAGCGTGAAATAGTCATAGGGCGAGGGCTATGTGCCTGGTCAGCGAGGGGTTGGGGGTTTAGGGGCTCAGTGCGTCGAAAATGGGTCTGATCTTTTGAGGGTCCTCGTGTGCGATGGGAGGCTACTGGTCAAGCCTACCTAAAATGGCAGAAATGCCAGTAGCGCGTGAAATAGTCACCGATGCAGTGGGCTATAGCCTTTGGTCCCATGAGGTTGGGAGGGCGTTGAGGCTCTGGGCGTCGGAAATGGGTCTGATATTTTCGAGGTCTCGTGTGCCCGATGGGAGGCTACAGTCGAGGCCTGCCTAAAATGGCAAAAACACCAGCGCAGCGTGTGAATTAGTCACTTGAGGCAGTGGGCTATAGCCTTTGGTCCCATGAGGGTTGGGAGGGGTTTGAGGGCTCTGAGTGCGTCGAGAAATGGGTACAGTCTTTTGAGGGTCTCGTGTGCCCAGTGGGAGGCTACAGTCGAACTGCCACAAATGGAAAAAAACACCATGGCGCAGCGCGTGAATTAGTCAACGAGGCGGTGGGCTACCTTTGGTCCCTTGAGGGGTTGGGGATGGGGTTTAGGGGGCTCTGGTCATCGGAAATGGGTACAGTCTTTTGGAGGGTCCTCGTGTGCCCAGTGGGAGGCTACAGTCAGGAGCACTGCCTAAAATAGCAAGAAATAACCAATGGCCTTGTGCGTGAAGCAATCGCCAAAGGCAGGTGGGCTATAACCTTTAGTCCCTTGAGGTTAGGGAGGGGTTTGGGGGCTCTGGTGTCAGAAATGGATCTGATCTTCGAGGGTCCTCGTGTGCCCGGTGGGAGGCTACGGTCGAGAGGCCTGCCTAAAATGGCAAAAATACCCAGTGACGCAGCGCGTGGAAATAGTCAAGGGCCGGGGCTATAGCCTTTGGTCATGAGGGTTGAGGGGTTTAAAGGGGCTCACAGTGCGTGAAAATTGGGCAGTCTTTTCGAGGTCCTCGTGTACGATGGGAGGCTACGGTCGAAGCCTACCCTAAAATGTGAAATGCCAGGCGCAGCGCGTGAAATAATCGCCCGATGCCCAGTGGGCTATAGCCTTTGGTCCTTGAGGGGGTTGGGGAGGGCGTTCGGGGAGCTCAGTGCGTGAAATAGCTCTGATATTTTCGAGGGTCTCGTGTGCCAGTGGGAGGCTACGGTCAAGGCCTGCCTAAAATGGCAAAACACCAGTAGCCTTGACGTGTGAATTAGTCACAAGGGCGGTGGGCTATAGCCTGTCCATGAGGGGGTTGGGAGGGGGTTTCGGGGCTCTGGTGCGTCAGAAATGATTCTGATCTTTTCGAGGTCTCGTGTGCCCAGTGGGAGGCTACGGTCAGGCACACCCTAAAATGGCAAGAAACACCCAGTAGCAGCGCGTGAATTAGTCAAGCAGGCGGTGGGCTATAACCTTTGGTCATGGGGGTTGGGGATGGGGTTTAAGGAGCTCACAGTGGTCGGAAATGGGTGCAGTCTTTTGGAGGTCCTCGTGTACCCAGTGGGAGGCTCTGATCAGAAGCCTGCCTAAAAATAAGAAATACCCTGGTGGCGTGAAATAGTCAGGGCAGTGGGCTATAGCCTTTGGTCTTGTGAGGGGTTGGCGAGGGGTTTAAGGAGGCTCACAGGCGTTAGAAATGAGTCTGATCTTTTCGAGGGACCTCGTGTTCCCGGATGGGAGGCTCTGATCAAGCCTGCCTTAAAATAGCAAGAAATGCCAATGGCGCAGCGCGTGAAATAGTCACCAAAGGCAGTGGGCTATAGCCTTGGTCCCACAGGGGTTGGGCGGGGGTTCAGGGGCTCTGGTCCTCTGAAATGGGTCTGATCTTTTCGAGGGTCCTCGTGTGCCCGGTGGGAGGCTGATCGAAGCCCCTAAAATGGTAGAAATGCCATGGCCTGTGCGCGTCAATAATCATAGAGGCTGGTGGGCTATAACTTGCTGGTCCACAGAGGGGTTAGGGGGTTTCGGGGTTCAGTGTCGGAAATGGGTACAGTCTTTTTGAGGGTCCTCGTGTGCCCGATGGGAGGCTACTGATTCAGCACGCTAAAATGGCAAGACATGCCCAGTGGCCTTGTGCGTGAAATAGTCACCAGGCAGTGGGCTATGTGCTTTCAGTCCTTGAGGGTTGGCGAGGGGGTTTAAGTGGCTCCGGACGTCAGAAATGAGTACAGTTTTTTCAAGGGACCTCGTGTTCCCAGTGGGAGGCTACGGTCAGAAGCCTGCCTTAAAATGGCAAGAAATGCCCAGCGGCGGAGCGCGTGAAATAGTCACCGAGCCCGGTGGGCTATAGCCTTTGGTCCGCGCGGGTTGGGGAGGGGCGTCGGAAATGGGTACAGTCTTTTCGAGGGTCCTCGTGTTCCCCGTTGGAGGCTACGGTCAGAGGCCTGCCCTAAAATGACAAGAAATGCTTGAGCCAGGCGTGGCGCGTGAAATGATCACCAAGGCGGGTGGGCTATAGCTTTAGTCCCAGGGTTAGGGAGTTTTAGGGGTTACAGGTCGTCGGAAATAGGTGCAGTCTTTTCGAGGTCCTCGTGTGCCCAGTGGGAGGCTCGGTTGAAGCACTTTGTCCTAAAATGGCATAAGACATACTTGTGGCCTTGTGCGTGAAATAGTCACGAGGCGGTGGGCTATATAACCCAGTCCCTTGAGGGTTGGGGAGAGGGGTTTAGGGGCTCACAGTGCGTCGAAAATGGGTGCAGTCTTTTCGAGGGTCTCGTGTCTGTGATGGGAGGCTACGGTCAGAAGCCTACCCTAAAATGGCAAGAAATGCCCAGCGGCGCAGCGCGTGAAATAGTCGCCGATGCAGGTGGGCTATAGCCTTTGGTCCGCGGGAGTTGGGGAGGGGCGTTCGGGGGCTTTGGTCGTCGGAAATGGGTACAGTATTTTCGAGGGTCCTCGTGTGCCCAGTGGGAGGCTACGGTCAGAGGCCTGCCCTAAAATGGCAAGAAACACCCATCGGCGCAGCGTGTGAATTAGTCACCGAGGCCGGTGGGCTATAATCTGGTCATGAGGGGTTTGGGAGGGGGGTTTGAGGGCTCTGGTCGTCGAGAAATGCAGTACTGAGTCTTTTCGAGGTCCTCGTGTGCCCAGATGGGAGGCTACGGTCAGGAACTGCCACAAATGGTAGAAACACCCAGCCAGCTGGCGTGGTGAATTACTCAATGAGGCGGTGGGCTATACCGCTGGTCCCGGGGGTTGGGGATGGGGTTTAAGGGGCTCTGGACGTCGAAATGGGTACAGTCTTTTTGAGGGTCCTCGTGTGCCCAGTGGGAGGCTACGGTCAGGAGCCTGCCATAAAATGGCAAGAAATACCCAGCCAGTGGCAGCGTGAAAGCAGTCAGCGAGGCGGTGGGCTATAATAACTGGTCATGAGGGTTGGGAGGGGCGTTACAGGGCTCACAGGCGTCGGAAATGGGTACAGTCTTTTCGAGGGTCATCGTGTGCCCAATGGGAGGCTCCGGTCAGAAGCCTGCCCTAAAATGGCAAGAAATGCCAAGCGGTAGTGGCGTCAAATAATCGTAGAGGCGGTGGGCTATAGCCTTTAGTCCCATGAGGTTGGGGCGGGGGTTTAGGGGCTCACAGTCGTCGAAAATGGAGTGCAGTCTTTTGAGGTCCTCGTGTGCCCAGTGAGAGTCTACGGTCAGAGGCATGACCTAAAATGGCAAGAAATACCAGCCAGTGTGAAATAGTCACCAAGGGCCGGTGGGCTATAAGCCTTTGGTCCCATGAGGGTTGGGAGGGGTTCGGGGGCTGCAGTGCGTCGAGGAAATGGGTACAGTCTTTTCGAGGGTCCTCGTGTACGCAGTGGGAGGCTACGGTCGGAAGCCTACCCTAAAATGGCAAAAAAATGCCCATGCGCAGCGTGAAATAATCATGCGATGCAGTGGGCTATAGCCTTTGGTCATGAGGGTTGGGAGGGGCGTTCGGGGGCTCTGGGCGTCGGAAATGGGTCTTGTATTTTCGAGGGTCCTCCTGTGCCCAGTGGGAGGCTACGGTCGAAGCCTACTAAAATGTGAAAATAACCAATGACGCTTGTGCGTGAAGCAGTCATGGGGCAGTGGGCTATAACTGCTGGTCATGAGGGGTTGGGAGGGGTTTGAGGCTCTTGTCGTCGAGAAATGGATCTGAGTCTTTTCGAGGGTCCTCGTGTGCCCGATGGGAGGCTACGGTCGAGGCACTGCTAAAATGGCAAAAATACCAAGTGTGGCGTGAAATAGTCATAGAGGCCGAGGCTATAGCCTTTGGTCCTTGAGGGTTGGGGGTTTAGGGGCTCTGGTCGTCGAAAATGGGTCTGATCTTTTCGAGGGTCCTCGTGTCGCATGGGAGGCTACGGTCAGAAGCCTACCCTAAAATGGCAAAAATGCCAATGACGTGCGTGAAATAATCGCCCGATGCAGGTGGGCTATAGCCTTTGGTCAGCGGGGTTGGGAGGGCGTTGAGGGGCTCTGGGCGTCGGAAATGGGTACAGTATATTTCGAGGGTCCTCGTGTGATGGGAGGCTACTGTCAGAGGCACTGCCCTAAAATGGCAAGAAACACCCAATGGCCCGCGTGTGGATTAGTCACTTGAGCCGGTGGGCTAAAGCCTTTGGTCATGAGGGGTTGGGGAGGGTTTGGGGGCTCTGCGTAAATCGAAATGGGTACAGTCTTTTCGAGGGTCCTCGTGTGCCCAGTGGGAGGCTACGGTCAGCATCCTGCCCTAAAATGGAAAAAACACCCAAGTGGCGTGCGTGAATTAGTCAGCAGGCGGTGGGCTATACCCTTTGGTCATGAGGGGTTGGGGATGGGGTTTAAGGGGCTCACAGTCGTGAGAAATGGGTGCAGTCTTTGGAGGGTCCTCGTGTGCCCGGTGGGAGGCTACGGTCGAGGCTGCCTAAAATGGCAAGAAATAACCAGCAGTAGCGTGAAGCAGTCATGAGGCGGTGGGCTATGTGCTTTGGTCCCATGAGGGTTGGGGAGGGGTTTGGGGCTCACAGTCGTCAGAAATGGATCTGATCTTTTCGAGGGTCCTCGTGTGCCCGGTGGGAGGCTACGGTCGAGGCCTGCCCTAAAATGGCAAAAATACCAGTGGCCTTGTGCGTGAAATAGTCCATAGGGCCGAGGGGCTATAGCCTTTGGTCCCTTGAGGGTTGGGGGTTTAGGGGCTCAGTGGTCGTGAAAAGTGGAGCAGTCTTTTCGAGGTCCTCGTGTCTGATGGGAGGCTACGGTCAAGCCTACCTAAAATGGCAAGAAATGCCAGCCAGTAGCGCGTGAAATAATCGCCGTGCAGTGGGCTATAGCCTTTGGTCCTTGGGGGTTGGGGAGGGCGTTCGGGGCTCACGGTGGGTCGGAAATGGCTACAGTATTTTCGAGGGTCCTCGTGTGCCAGGTGGGAGGCTACGGTCGAGGCACATGCCCTAAAATGGCAAGAAACACCAGTAGCAGCGTGTGAATTAGTCACCAAGGGCGGTGGGCTATAACTTTGTCCCATGGGGGTTGGGAGGGGTTTGAGGCTCAGTGGTCAGAAATGGAGTCTGAGTCTTTCCGAGGGTCCTCGTGTGCCCAGTGGGAGGCTCCGGTCATAAGCCTGCCCTAAAATGGCACGAAACACCCTGCGGCGCCGCGCGTGAATTAGTCACCGAGGCCGGTGGGCTATACCCTTTGGTCCGCGGGGGTTGGGGATGGGGTTTAAGGGGCTCTGGTCGTCGGAAATGGGTACAGTCTTTTGGAGGGTCCTCGTGTACCCAGTGGGAGGCTACGGTCAGAAGCCTGCCCTAAAATGGCAAGAAATACCCAGTGTGCGTGAAATAGTCCTTGAGGCAGTGGGCTATAGCCTTTGGTCTTGTGAGGGGTTGGCGAGGGGTTTAAGGGGCTCTGGAGCGTCGAGGAAATGAGTACAGTCTTTTCGAGGACCTCGTGTTCCCGATGGGAGGCTACGGTCGAAGCTTTGCGCCTTAAAATGGCAAGAAATGCCAATGGCCTTGTGCGTGAAATAGTCACCAAGGCAGGTGGGCTATACGTCCCACAGGGGTTAGAGGCGGGGTTCAGGGGCTCTGGTCCTCTGAAATGGGTACTGATCTTTTCGAGGTCCTCGTGTGCCTTGATGGGAGGCTACGGTCAAGCCCCTAAAATGGTAGAAATGCCGGCCTAGTGGCCGTCAATAGTATCACAGGGCTGGTGGGCTATAGCCTTTGGTCCACGGGGGTTAGGGGGGTTTCGGGGGTTCTGGTCGTCGGAAATGGGTACAGACTTTTCGAGGGTCCTCGTGTGCCCAATGGGAGGCTACGGTCAAGCTTTGCCCTAAAATAACAAGACATGCCAGTGGCGTAGCGTGAAATAGTCACCGGGCGGTGGGCTATACTTTGGTCCATGAGGGTTGGCGAGGGGTTTAAGTGGCTCGGACGTCGAAATGAGTCTGATTTTCTAGGGACCTCGTGTTCCCAGTGGGAGGCTACGGTCAAGCACATGCCTTAAAATAGCAAGAAATGCCAGCCGGAGGCGCGTGAAATAGTCAGAGCCGGTGGGCTATAGCCTTGGTCCATGTGGGTTGGGGGCGTCGGAAATGGGTACAGTCTTTTGAGGTCCTCGTGTTCCCCGTTGGAGGCTACGGTCAGAGGCCTGCCCTAAAATGACAAGAAAAACCCAGCGGCGAGGCGCGTGAAATAGTCACCCAGGCGGGTGGGCTATAGTGCTTTGGTCACGGGGGTTAGGGGGGTTTAGAGTTACGAGTCGTCGGAAATGGGTACAGTCTTTTGAGGTCCTCGTGTGCCCAGTGGGAGGCTACAGTTGAAGCACTGTCCTAAAATGGCAAGACATGCCCAGCGCAGCGCGTGAAATAGTCCCAAGGCGGTGGGCTATAGCCTTTGGTCATGAGGGTTGGGGAGGGTTTAGAGGGCTCACAGTGGTCGAGAAATGGATCTGATCTTTTGAGGGGTCCTCGTGTGCCCGGTGGGAGGCTACGGTCGAGGCACTGCCCTAAAATGGCAAAAAATACCAGTGACGCTCTTGCGTGAAATAGTCAGGGCCGAGGCTATAGCCTTTGGTCCATGAGGGGTTGGGGGGTTTAGGGGCTCAGTCGTGAAAATGGGTCGATCTTTCGAGGTCCCTCGTGTCTGTGATGGGAGGCTACGGTCAGAAGCCTACCCTAAAATGGCAAGAAATGCCCAGCGGCGCAACGCGTGAAATAGTCGCCGATGCCGGTGGGCTATAGACTTTAGTCCGCGGGGGTTGGGGAGGGGCGTTCGGGGGCTCTGGGCGTCGTAAATGGGTACAGTATTTTCGAGGGTACTCGTGTGCCAAGTGGGAGGCTACGGTCAGAGGCCTGCCCTAAAATGTGAAAACACCCAGTGGCAGCGTGTGGAATTAGTCAAGGCCGGTGGGCTATAGCCTTTGGTCCATGAGGTTGGGGGGGGGTTTGGGGGGCCTCTGGTCGTCAGAAATGGGTACAGTCTTTTCGACGGTCCTCGTGTGCCCAGTGGGAGGCTACGGTCAAGCACTAAAAATGGCAGAAACACCCAGTGGCGCGTGAATTAGTCAGCAGGCGGTGGGCTATACCCTTTGGTCCCGAGGGGGTTGGGGATGGGGTTTAAGGGGCTCACAGTCGTCGGAAATAGATGCAGTCTTTTGGAGGGTCCTCGTGTGCCCAGTGGGAGGCTACGTTCAAAGCACTGCCCTAAAATGGCAAGAAATACCAGTCGCTTGGCCAGTGAAGCAGTCGCCCAGGCAGGGGCTATATGCTGGTCCCAGCGGGGTTGGGGAGGGAAGTTACGGGGGCTATGGGCGTGGAAATGGGTACAGTGTTTTCGAGGGTCCTCGTGTGCCAGATGGGAGGCTCAGGCGAGCATGCCCTAAAATGGCAAGAAATGCCAAGCGGTGCGTCGAATAATCATGAGGCCGGTGGGCTATAGCCTTTGGTCCCATGAGGGTTGGGGAGGGGTTTAGGGGGGCTCAGTGGTGAAAATGGGTACAGTCTTTTGAGGTCCTCGTGTACCCAGTGGGAGGCAGCAGTCGAGGCACTGCCTAAAATAAAGAAAATGGCCAGCTGTGCAGGAAATAGTCACAGGCGGTGGGCTGCAGCCTTTGGTCCATGAGGGGTTGGGAGGGATTTGGGGCTCACGGTGGTCGGAAATGGGTACAGTCTTTTCGAGGGTCCTCGTGTGCCCTTGATGGGAGGCTACGGTCGGAGGCACATGCCAAAAATGGCAAGAAAATGCCTGCTTACGCCAGCGTGAAATAATCGTCGTGGCGGTGGGCTATAGCCTGGTCATGGCGGGTTGGGGAGGCGTCGGGAAATGGGTACAGTCTTTTCGAGGTCCTCGTGTTCCCGTTGTAGGCTACGGTCAGAAGGCCTGCCCTAAAATGACAAGAAATGCCAGTAGGCGTGCGTGAAATAGTCACCAAAGGCGGGTGGGCTATGCTTTGGTCCCATGAGGGTTGGGGAGGGTTTGGGGCTCACGGTCATCGAAATGGGTACAGTCTTTTCGAGGGTCCTCGTGTGCCCAGGTGGGAGGCTCTGATCAGAAGCACACAAAATGGTAAGAAATACCAGTGTAGCGTGGCATGAAATAGTCACTTAGGGCCGGTGGGCTATAATGCCTTTAGTCCCACAGGGGTTAGGGGGTTTGGGGGTTAGTGCGTCGGAAATGGGTACAGTCTTTTGAGGGTCCTCGTGTGCCCAGATGGGAGAGCTACGGTCGAAGCTTTGTCCTAAAATGGCAAGACATGCCCATGGCGCCAGCGTGAAATAGTCAAGGGCCCGGTGGGCTATAGCCTTTAGTCATGAGGGGTTGGGGAGGGTTGGGGGGGCTCTGGTCGTCAGAAATGGATACACTCTTTTCGAGGGTCCTCGTGTGCCCAGTGGGAGGCTACGGTCAGAGGCCTGCCCTAAAATGGCAAAAATACCAGTAGCGCAGTAGCGTGAAATAGTCACACAGGCCGAGGCTATGGCCTTTGGTCCAGCGGGGTTGGGGGGGGTTTAGGGGCTCTTGTCGTGAAAATGGGTGCAGTCTTTTCGAGGGTCCTCGTGTCTGTGATGGGAGGCTACGGTCAGAAGCCTACTAAAATGGCAAGAAATGCCCAGTGGCAGCAGCGTGAAATAGTCGCCGAGGCCAGTGGGCTATAGACTTTTGTCCGCGGGGGTTTGGGAGGGGCGTTCGGGGGCTCTGGGCGTCGGAAATGGGTACAGTTTTGTGAGGGTCCTCGTGTGCCCAGTGGGAGGCTACGGTCGAGGCCTGCCACAAAATGGCAAAACACCAGTGGCGCGTGTGAATTAGTCACAGGGCGGTGGGCTATAGCCTTTGGTCATGAGGGTTGGGGAGGGGTTTGAGAGCTCACGGTCGTGAAATGAGTCTGCAGTCTTTCGGCGGTCCTCGTGTGCCCAGTGGGAGGCTACGGTCAAGCACATACTAAAATAGCAAGAAACACCAATAGCGCAGCCGTGAATTAGTCAAGCAGGCGGTGGGCTATACCCTTTGGTCCATGAGGTTGGGGATGGGGTTTAAGGGGCTCAGTGCGTCGGAAATGGGTACAGTCTTTTTGAGGGTCCTCGTGTGCCCAGGTGGGAGGCTCAGTCAGGAGGCACCTAAATAGCAGAAATACCAGTCGCGCAGCACGTGGAAAGCAGTCATGAGGCGGTGGGCTATAGCCTTTGGTCCATGAGGGGTTGGGAGGAGGAAGTTCAGGGCTATGGGCGTCGGAAATGGAGTCTGAGTGTTTTCGAGGTCCTCGTGTGCCCAGTGGGAGGCTCAGCGAAGCACTTTGCCCTAAATAGCAAGAAATGCTTGGCCTTGTACGTCGAATAATCGCCCGGCGGGTGGGCTATAATACTGGTCCATGAGGTTGGGGAGGGGTTTAGGGGCTCACAGGTCGTCGAAAATGGAGTACAGATCTTTTGAGGGTCCTCGTGTACCCGTGGGAGACAGTCAGAGGCCTGCCTAAAATGGCAAGAAATGGCCAGCGCGCAGCGGAAATAGTCACCAAGGCGGTGGGCTGCAGCCTTTGGTCCATGAGGGGTTGGGAGGATTTGAGACTCTGGTCGTCGGGAAATGGGTCTGAGTCTTTTCGAGGGTCCTCGTGTGCCCGAGTGGGAGGCTACAGTCAGAGGCACACAAAATGGCAAGAAATGCCCTGCGTGAAATAGTCGTCGTGGCGGTGGGCTATAGCCTGGTCATGCGCGGGTTGGGAGGCGTCGGAAATGGGTACAGTCTTTTGAGGTCCTCGTGTTCCCGTTATAGGCTCTGATCGAGGCCTGCCTAAAATGACAAGAAATGCCAATGGCCTTGTGGCGTGAAATAGTCACCGAGGCCGGTGGGCTATAGCCTTTGGTCCGCGGGGGTTGGGGAGGGGGTTTCGGAGGCTCTGGTCGTAAGAAATGGGTGCAGTCTTTTCGAGGGTCCTCGTGTGCCCAGTGGGAGACTACAGTCAGGCACTGCCACTAAATGGTAGAAATACCCAGTGGTGTGGCGTGAAATAGTCATAGGGCAGGTGGGCTATAGCCTGGTCATGGCGGTTGGCGAGGGGTTTTAAGGGGCTCTGGACGTCTGAAATGAGTACAGTCTTTTCGAGGGACCTCGTGTTCCCAGTGGGAGGCTACGGTCAGAAGCCTGCCTTAAAATGGCAAGAAATGCCCATGGCTGGCGCGTTAAATAGTCCAAGGCCGGTGGGCTATGCTGGTCCACAGGGGTTGGGGAGGGGTTCAGGGGCTCTGGTCCTCGGAAATGGAGTCTGATCTTTTTGAGGGTCCTCGTGTGCCCAGGTGGGAGGCTCTGGTCGAAGCCCCTAAAATGGCAAGAAATGCCAGCCGTCAGCGCGTCAATAGTCAAGGGCGGTGTCATAGCTGTGCTGGTCCACGGGGTTAGGGGGGTTTGAGGGTTACAGTGCGTCGGAAATGGGTACAGTGTTTTCGAGGGTCCTCGTGTGCCCAGTGGGAGGCTACGGTCAGGAAGCACACATACAAATGGCAAGACATGCCCAAGTGGCGCGTGAAATAGTCACCAGCGCGGTGGGCTATAACTGGTCCCATGAGGTTGGGGAGGGGTTTGAGGGCTCTGAGTCGTCGAAATGGATACAGTCTTTTCGAGGTCCTCGTGTGCCCAGTGGGAGGCTACGGTCAAAGGCACTGCACTAAATGGCAAAAATACCAATGGCCAGTAGCGTGAAATAATCACCAAGGCCGAGGGCTATAGCCTTTAGGTCCATGAGGGGTTAGAGGTTTAGGGGCTCTGGTCGTGAAAATGGGTGCAGTCTTTCGGTGTCCTCGTGTGTCTGTGATGGGAGGCTACGGTGGAAGCCTACTAAAATGGCAAGAAATGCCAGTGGCGCAGCGCGTGAAATAGTCAGGATGCGGTGGGCTATGTGCCTGGTCCACGGGGTTGGGGAGGCGTTAAAGGGGCTCTAGGCGTCGGAAATGGGTACCGTATTTTGAGGTCCTCGTGTTCCAGTGGGAGGCTACGGTCAGGCACTGCCCTAAAATGGCAAAAACACCAGTGGCGCGGCGTGTGAATTAGTCACCAGGGCAGTGGGCTATAGTGCTGGTCATGAGGGGTTGGGGAGGGTTTGAGGGGGCTCGGTGGTGAGAAATGGGTACAGTCTTTTCGAGGGTCCTCGTGTGCCCAGTGGGAGGCTACGGTCGAAGCACTGCCTAAAATGGCAGAAACACCCAGTAGGCGCGTGGAATTAGTCAACAGGCCGGTGGGCTATACCCTTTGGTATCGGGGTTGGGGATGGGGTTTAAGGGGCTCACAGTCATAGGAAATGGGTACAGTCTTTTGGAGGGTCCTCGTGTGCGCAGTGGGGGGGTACGGTCGGAGGCCTGCCCTAAAATGGCAAGAAATAAATACTGGCCTTGCAGCGTGAAAGCAGTCATAGGGGCGGTGGGCTATAACCTTTGGTCCCAGAGGGTTGGGAGGAAGTTACAGGGCTCTGGGCGTCGGAAATGGGTGCAGTCTTTTGAGGGTCCTCGTGTGCCCAGTGGGAGGCTCAGTCAAGCCTACCTAAAATGGCAAGAAATGCCAGTGACATGGCGCGTCAAATAGTCACCAAGGGGCGGTGGGCTATAATGGTCATGAGGGTTGGGGAGGGTTTAGGGGGCTCAGTCGTGAAAATGGGTACAGTCTATTTGAGGTCCTCGTGTGTGCAGTGGGACACTTCTGATCAAAGCCTGCCCTAAAATGGCAAGAAATACTGTGTGCCAGCAGGAAATAGTCACCAAGGCGGTGGGCTGCATGCTGGTCCATGAGGTTGGGGAGGGATTTGAGGGCTCACAGTCATGAAAATGGATCTGATCTTTTCGAGGGTCCTCGTGTGCCAGTGGGAGGCTCTGTCAGAGGCCTGCCTAAAATGGCAAGAAATGCCTACTGTGGCGCAGCGTGAAATAATCGCCGAGGCGGTGGGCTATAGCCTTTGGTCAGCAGCGGGTTGGGGGAGGCGTCGGAAATGGGTACAGTCTTTTCGAGGTCCTCGTGTTCCCGTTGGAGGAAGCAGTCGAGGCCTGCCCTAAAATGACAAAAGAAATGCCAATGTGGCGTGAAATAGTCACTGAGGCAGGAGGGCTATAGCCTTTGGTCCGCGTGGGTTGGGGAGGGGGTGTCGGAGGCTCTGGTCGTCAGAAATGGGTACAGTCTTTTCGAGGTCCTCGTGTGCCCGGTGGGAGGCTCTGGTCAGAAGCGACTTAAAATGCAAGAAATACCCAGTGGCGCTGTGCGTGAAATAGTCAACGAGGCGGTGGGCTATAGCCTTTGGTCATGAGGGTTGGCGAGGGTTTAAGGGAGCTCTGGGCGTCAGAAATAGTCTGATCTTTTGAGGTCTCGTGTGCCCAGTGGGAGGCTACGGTCGAAGCCTGCCTAAAATGGCAAGAAATACCCAGGCGCATTGCGTGAAAAGCAGTCATGGGGCAGTGGGCTATAGCCTTTGGTCCATGAGGGTTGGGAGGGAAGTTCAGGGGCTCAGGCGTCGGAAATGGGTACAAGTCTTTTTCGAGGGTCTCGTGTGCCCAGTGGGAGGCTCGGTCAGCCTGCCCTAAAATGGCAAGAAATGCTGGCGCAGCGTGAAATAATCCATAGGCAGGTGGGCTATAGCCTAACTGGTCCAAGGGGTTGGGGAGGGGTTTGGGGCTCTGGGCGTCGAAATGGAGTGCAGTCTTTTCGAGGGTCCTCGTGTGTGCCCAGGTGGGAGGCTCGGTCAGAAGCCTACCCTAAAATGGCAAGAAATGCCAATGGCAGTGGCGCGTCAAATAGTCACAAAGGCCGGTGGGCTATGTGCTTTGGTCCCATGAGGGGTTGGGGAGGGTTTAGGGGCTCTGGTCATCGAAAATGGGTCTGATCTATTTGAGGTCCTCGTGTACCCAGTGGGGCCTTCTGATCAAAGAGCCTGCCTAAAATGGCAAGAAATGCCAATGGCGCAGCGGGAAATAATCACCAAGGGCAGTGGGCTGCATGCCTTTGGTCATGAGGTTGGGAGGGATTTGGGGCTCTGGTCATGAAAATGGATCAGTCTTTTCGAGGGTCCTCGTGTGCCCTTGATGGGAGGCTGAGTCAGAAGCACTGCCTAAAATGTGAAAATGCCAATGGCCTTGTGCGTGAAATAATTCTTAAAGGCGTGGGCTATAGCCTTTGGTCCCCGAGGGTTGGGTAGGGGGTTTCGGGGGCTCTGGTCATCAGAAATGGACCCAGTCTTTTCGAGGGTCCTCGTGTGCCCAGTGGGAGAATGCAGTCGGAGGCACTGCCTAAAATGGCAAGAAAAAGAATGTGGCGCAACACGTGAAATAGTCAAGGCGGTGGGCTAGCCTTGCTGGTCATGAGGGTTGAGGAGGGGTTTAGGGGCTCACGGGTCATGAAATGGGTGATCTTTTCGAGGGTCCTCGTGTGCTTGATGGGAGGCTACGGACAGAAGCACATACTAAAATGGCAAGAAATACCAGTGACACAGTAGCGTGAATTAGTCAACAGGCAGTGAGGCTATAGCCTTTGGTCCATGAGGGGTTGGGGAGGGTTTAGGGGGCTCACAGTGTCGTCGGAAATGGGTGATCTTTTGGAGGGTCCTCGTGTGCCCAGTGGGAAGGCTCTGATCGAGGCACTAAAATGGCAAAAATACCCAATGGCCTTGTGATGAAGCAGTCGAGGCGGTGGGCTATAACCTTTGGTCCATGAGGGTTGGGGAGGAAGTTACAGGGCTGGGCGTCGGAAATGGGCAGTCTTTTCGAGGTCCTCGTGTGCCCAGTGGGAGCTCGGTCAGAAGCCTGCCCTAAAATGGCAAGAAATGCCTGTTGGCCGTGAAATAATCATGGCAGGTGGGCTATGTGCTGGTCCAAGGGTTGGGAGGGGTTTCGGGGCTCTGGGCGTCGGAAATGGAGTGAGTCTTTTCGAGGGTCTCGTGTGCCCAGTGGGAGGCTCAGTCGAGGCTGCCTAAATAGCAAAAATGCCTACTATGTAGCGTGGGAAATAATCATGGCCGGGTGGGCTATAGCCTTTGGTCCAGCAGCAGGTTGGGGAGGCGTCGGGAAATGGAGTGCAGTCTTTTCGAGGGTCCTCGTGTTCCCCGTTGGAGGAAACAGTCAGAGGCCTGCCCTAAAATGACAAAAATGCAGTGACGGCAACGTGAAATAATCACCAGGCGGTGGGCTATGTGCTGGTCATGAGGGGTTGGGAGGGTTTGAGACTCTGGTCATGAAATGGGTACAGTCTTTTCGAGGTCCTCGTGTGCCCGGTGGGAGGCTACGGTCAGGCTGACTTAAAATGGCAAGAAATACCAGTGGCGCAGCGCGTGAAATAGTCATGCAGGCGGTGGGCTATAGCCTTTGGTCATGAGGGTTGGCGAGGGGTTTAGGGGCTCTGGATGTCAGAAATGAGTGCAGTCTTTTGAGGTCCTCGTGTGCCCAGTGGGAGGCTACTGATCGAGGCCTGCCCTAAAATGGCAAGAAATGCTTGCCAGTGGCGCAGCGTGAAATGGTCATGAGGCGGTGGGCTATAGCCTTTGGTCATGAGGGGTTGGGAGAAGTTACAGGGCTCTGAGGCGTCGGGAAATGGGTACAATCTTTTCGAGGGTCTCGTGTGCCCAGGTGGGAGGCTACTGATCAGGCACTAAAATGGCAAAAATGCCAGTGACATGTGCGTGAAATAGTCTTGCCGGTGGGCTATAGCCTTTGGTCATGAGGGGTTGGGGAGGCGGTTTGAGGGCTCTGAGTCATGAAATGGAGTACTGAGTCTTTTGAGGGTCCTCGTGTGCCCGATGGGAGGTGCAGTCAGGCCTACAAAATGGCAAGAATGCCAGTAGGTGAAATAGTCACAGGCAGGTGGGCTATAGCCTTTGGTCATGAGGGTTGAGGAGGGGTTTAGGGGGCTCTAGTCGACAGAAAATGGTGCAGTCTTTTCGAGGGTCCTCGTGTGCTTGATGGGAGGCTCTGGTCAGAAGCCCTAAAATGGCAAGAAATACCAATGTGTGGCGTGAAATTAGTCAACGAGGCCGGTGGGCTATAGCCTTTGGTCATGAGGGGTTGGGAGGGGTTTAGGGGGCTCAGGCGTGAGAAATGGAGTGCAGTCTTTTGGAGGGTCCTCGTGTGCCCGATGGGAGGCTCTGGTCAGAAGCCTACCTAAAATGGCAAGAAATGCCAGTAGCGTCAGCGTCGAAATAGTCACCGAGGCGGTGGGCTATAGCCTTTGGTCCATGAGGGGTTGGGAGGGGTTTAGGGGCTCACAGGCGTCGAAATGGGTACAGTCTTTTGAGGTCCCTCGTGTGCCAGTGGGAGGCTCTGGTCAAAGCCTGCCTAAAATGGCAAGAAATGCCAGTGGCAGCGTGAAATAGTCAAGGGCCGGTGGGCTACTGTGCTGGTCCCAGGGGTTGGGGAGGGGGTTTAGGGGCTCACAGGTCGTGGAAATGGGTACAGTCTTTTGAGGTCCTCGTGTGCCCAGTGGGAGGCTACGGTAAGAAGCCTGCCCTAAAATGGCAAAATGCCAAGTGGCGCGTCGAAATAGTCAAGGCGGTGGGCTATACTGTGGTCCTTGTGAGTTGGGAGGGAGGGCTCACAGGAAATGGGTACAGTCTTTCGGGGTCCTCGTGTACAGTGGGAGGCTCACGGTCAGGCACTGCCTAAAATGACAAGAAATGCCTGGCCAATGGCAGCGCGTGAAATAGTCACAAGGCGGTGGGCTACTTGCAGTCCCTTGAGGGTTGGGAGGGGTTTGAGGGCTCTGGTCATCGGAAATGGTACAGTCTTTTTGAGGGTCCTCGTGTGCCCAGTGGGAGGCTACGGTCAGAGGCCTGCCTTAAAATGGCAAAAAATGCCCACCTGCGCGGCGCGTGAAATAGTCAACGTGGCGGGTGGGCTATAGCCTTTGGTCCTTGAGGGTTGGCGAGGGGTTTAAGGGCTCTGGGCGTCGAGAAATGGAGTACAGTCTTTTCGAGGTCTCGTGTTGCAGTGGGAGGCTACGGTCGAGGCCTGCCTAAAATGGCAAGAAATGCCAGTAGAGCGTGAAATAGTCACCAAGGCGGTGGGCTATAGCCTTTGGTCATGAGGGTTGGGAGGAAGTTAGGGACTGTGGTCGTCGGAAATGGGTGCAGTCTTTTCGAGGGTCCTCGTGTGCCCAGTGGGAGGCTACGGTCAGAGGCCTGCCCTAAAATGGCAAGAAATGCCCAGTGACGCAGCGCGCGAAATAGTCGCCAAGGCCGGTGGGCTATACCCTTTGGTCCGCGAGGATTGCGGGGCGGGGGGGTTTCTAGGGTTCTGGGCATCGGAAATGGGTACAGTCTTTTCAAGGGTCCTCGTGTGCCCAGTGGGAGGCTACGGTCAGAAGCCTGCCCTAAAATGGTAAGAAATGCCAGTGGCGTGGCGTGAAATAGTAGGCGGTGGGCTGTAACCTTTGGTCCATGAGGGGTTGGGGAGGGGTTTAGGGGCTCTCAGTCGTCGAGAAATGGGTACAGTCTTTTCGAGGGTCCTCGTGTGCCCGATGGGAGGCTACGGTCAAGCCTGCCTAAAATGGCAGCAAAAATGCCAATGGCGCCAGCGTGAAATAGTCAAGGGCGGTGGGCTATAGCCTTTGGTCAGGGGTTGGGGAGGGGTTTAGGGGCTCACAGTGGTCATGAAATGGGTACAGTCTTTTGGAGGGGTCCTCGTGTGCCCGATGGGAGGCTACGGTCGAGGCACGCCCATAAAATGGCAAGAAATACCCAGCCCAGGCAGCGCGTGAAATAGTCAGCCGAGGCGGTGGGCTATAAGCCTTTGGTCCATGAGGTTGAGGGAGGGGTTTGGGGGCTCTGGTCGTCGGAAATGGGTCAGTCTTTTGAGGGTCCTCGTGTGCCAGTGGGAGGCTCTGATCGAGGCCTGCCTAAAATGGCAAGAAATACCAATGGCAGCCGTGAATAGTCACACGAGGCGGTGGGCTATATGCCTTTGGTCCTTGAGGGGTTGGGGAGGGGTTTGGGGCTCACGGTCGTCGGAAATGGAGTGAGTCTTTTGGAGGGTCCTCGTGTGTGCCCAGTGGGAGGCTACGGTCGAGCACATGCCTAAAATGGCAAGAAATGCCAGTGGCATGGCGTGAAATAGTCGCCGAGGCCGGTGGTCTATAGCCTTTGGTCCATGCGGGGTTGAGGAGGGGTTTAGGGGCTCTGGTCGTGGAAATGGGTACAGTCTTTTCGAGGTCTCGTGTGCCCGATGGGAGGCTACGGTCAGAAGCCTGCCCTAAAATGGCAAGAAATGCCAGTGACTTGGCGTGAAATAGTCAGTAGGCCGGTGGGCTATAGCCTTTGGTCATGAGGGGTTGAGAGGGGTTTAGGGGCTCTGGTCATGGAAATGGGTACAGTCTTTTGGAGGGTCCTCGTGTGCCTAGTGGGAGGCTACAGTCGAGGCATGCCCTAAAATGGCAAGAAATATGCCCAGTGACGCAGCGTGAATATCGCCGAGGCGGTGGGCTATAGCGCTGGTCCATGAGGGGTTGAGGAGGGGTTTAAGGGGCTCACGGCGTCGGAAATGGGTACAGTCTTTTCGAGGGTCCTCGTGTGCCAGGTGGGAGGCTACGGTCAGAAGCCTGCCTAAAATGGCAAGAAATACCCAGCGGCGTGAATAGTCACGAGGCGGTGGGCTATAAGCCTTTGGTCCCTGTGAGGGTTGGGGAGGGGTTTTGGGGCTCTGGGTGTCGGAAATGTGTACAGTCTTTTGGAGGGATCTCGTGTGCCTAGTGGGAGGCTCAGTCGAGGCATGCACTAAAATGGCAAAGAAATACCTCAGTGACGCGTGAAAGCAGTCATGAGGCCGGTGGGCTATAGCCTTTGGTCTACGGGGGTTGGGGAGGGGTTTCAGGGGCTGTGGGCGTCGGAAATGGGTCAGTCTTTCGAGGTCTCGTGTGCCCAGTGGGAGGCTCGGTCAAGCCTGCCTAAAATGGCAAAGACATGCCCAGCGGCGCCAGCCAGCGTGGAAATACTCCAGGCCGGTGGGCTATAGCCTTTAGTCAGAGGGTTGGGAGGCGTTGGGGCTCTGGTCGTCGGAAATGGGTACAGTCTTTTCGAGGGTCTCGTGTGCAGTGGGAGGCTACAGGTCAAGCCTGCCTAAATGGTGAAAAATGCCAGCCTTGGCCGCGTGAAATAGTCGCCGAGGCGGTGGGCTATACTGGTCCTTGAGGTTGGGGAGGGTTTAGGGGCTCTGTCGTGAAATGGGTACAGTCTTTTCGAGGGTCCTCGTGTGCAGGTGGGAGGCTACGGTCAGAAGCC
The DNA here is from genome assembly GCA_030449925.1 of Citropsis articulata. NCBI lineage: Eukaryota > Viridiplantae > Streptophyta > Magnoliopsida > Sapindales > Rutaceae > Citropsis > Citropsis articulata. The sequence continues at coordinate 520,584 of JASUUH010000228.1, read as the reverse complement.
TACCTAAAATGGCAGAAATACAGCCTTGTGGCTGTAGCGCGTGAAATGATCATGAGGCGGTGGGCTATAGCCTTTGGTCCCTTGAGGGTTGGGGAGAAGTTTAAGAGGGCTCTCTGGCGTCGAAATGGGTACAGTCTTCGAGGGTCCTCGTGTGCCCAGTGGGAGGCTACGGTGAAGCCTGCCCTAAAAAATAAAAATGCCAATGGCGCAGCGTGAAATAAGTCAGAGGCCGGTGGGCTATAACTGGTCCATGAGGGGTTGGGAGGAGTTTAAGGGGCTCTGGGTCGGAAATGGGTACAAGTCTTTTCGAGGGTCCTCGTGCAGTGGGAGGCTACGGTCAGAAGCCTGCCCTAAAATGGCAAGAAATGCCAGTGGCCTTGGCGCAGCGCGCGTGAAATAGTCGCCAAGGGCGGTGGGCTATAACCTTTGGTCAGGGGGTTGGGGAGGGTTTAGGGGCTCTGGTCGTCGAGAAATGGGTACAGTCTTTTGAGGTCCTCGTGTGCCAGTGGGAGGCTACGGTCGAAGCCACGCCCTAAAATGGCAAGAAATATGCCAAGTGGCCTTGTAGCGTGAAATAATCATGAGGCGGTGGGGCTATAGCCTTTGGTCAGAGGGTTGCGGATGGGGTTTAAGGGCTCTGGTCATCGAAATGGGTACAGTCTTTTGGAGGGTCTCGTGTGCCTAGTGGGAGGCTACGGTCGAGGCATGCCCTAAAATGGCAAGAAATTTCCAATGACGCAGTGCGTGAAGCAGTCAGCCGAGGCGGTGGGCTATAAGCCTTTGGTCACGGAGGTTGGGGAGGGGTTTAGGGGCTCACAGGCGTCGGAAATGGGTACAGTCTTTTCGAGGGTCCTCGTGTGCCAGTGGGAGGCTCGGTCAAGCCTGCCTAAAATGGCAAGAAATGCCAATGACTGGCGTGAAATAGTCAAGGCGATGGGCTATAACCTTTGGTGCAGGGGTTGGGAGGAAGGCGTTAGGGCTCAGGCGTCGGAAATGTTTACAGTCTTTTGGAGGGATCTCGTGTGCCAAGTGGGAGCCTACGGTCAGAGGCCTGCCAAAAAATGGGAAGAAATACCCTGCGGGCCAGCGTGAAGCAGTCAGCATGAGGCAGTGGGCTATAGCCTTTGGTCCAAGGGGGTTGGGAGGGCGTTTGGGGCTGCAGTGCGTGGAAATGGGTACAGTCTTTTCGAGGTCTCGCGTGCCCGGTGGGAGGCTACGGTCAGAACCACCTAAAATGGCAAGACATGCCAGTAGCAGCGCATGTGAAATACTCAGCAAGGGCAGTGGGCTATAACTGGTCGCGGGGGTTGGGAGGCGTTCGGGGCCTCAGGCGTCGGAAATGGTACAGTCTTTTCGAGGGTCTCGTGTGCCCAGTGGGAGGCTACGGTCAGAAGCCTGCCCTAAAATAGAAATGTGCCATGCAGCGCGTGAAATAGTCACCAAGGGCGGTGGGCTGTAGCCTTTGGTCATGAGGGGTTGGGGGGGCTTTAGGGGGCTCTTGTAAATCGCAAATGGGTTGCAGTCTTTTCGAGGGTCCTCGAGTGCCCAGTGGGAGGCTACGGTCAGAAGCCTACCTAAAATGGCAAGAAATGCTTGGCAGTGGCTGGCGTGAAATAGTCGCCAGGGCGGTGGGCTATAAGCCTGGTCATGAGGGGTTGGGGAGGGAAGTTACAGGGCTCTGGGCGTGGGAAATGGGTACAATCTTTTCGAGGGTCCTCGTGTGCCCGGTGGGAGGCTACGGTCAAGCCTGCCCTAAAATGGCAAGAAATGCCAATGTAGCAGCGCGTGAAATAATCACAAGGCGGTGGGCTATAGCCTGGTCATGAGGGTTGAGGAGGAGTTTAGGGCTCTTGTCATGAAAATGGGTACAGTCTTTTCGAGGGTCCTCGTGTGCGATGGGAGGCTACAGTCGAAGCACACTAAAATGGCAAAAATGCCAGTGACAGTAGCGTGAATTAGTCAACGAGGCGGTGGGCTATAGCCTTTGGTCATGAGGGGTTGAGGGGAGGGTTTGGGGGCTCACAGTGTCGGAGTGGGTACAGTCTTTTGGAGGTCCTCGTGTGCCCGGTGGGAGGCTACTGGTCGAGGCCTGCCTAAAAATGGCAAGAAATACCCAATGCCAGCGCGTGAAGCGAGTCAGGGCGGTGGGCTATAGCCTTTGGTCCATGAGGGGTTGGGAGGAAGTTTGCAGGGGCTCACAGGCGTGGAAATGGGTGAGTCTTTTCGAGGTCCTCGTGTGCCCTTGAGTGGGAGGCTCAGTCAGGAAGCACATCTAAAATGGCAAGAAATACCAGTGACACAGGTAGCGTGAAATAATCACAGGCCGGTGGGCTATAGCCTTTGGTCAGGGGTTGGGGAGGGGTTTAGCAGGGCTCACAGTCGTCGGGAAATGGGTCTGAGTCTTTTCGAGGTCCTCGCGTGCCCGATGGGAGGCTACGGTCAGAACCACTGCCCTAAAATGGCAAGACATGCCAGTGACATGCGTGAAATAGTCATGGCGGTGGGCTATAGCCTTTGGTCCTTGAGGGGTTGAGGAGGGGTTTAGGGGCTCTGGTCATCGAAAATGGGTACAGTCTTTTGAGGGTCCTCTTGTGCCTTGATGGGAGGCTAGGACGAAGCCTGCCCTAAAATGGCAAAAATGCCAGTGACACAGTAGCGTGAATTAGTCAGCAGGGTCGGTGGGCTATGTGCTTTGGTCCATGAGGGGTTGCGGATGGGGTTTAAGTGGCTCTTGTAACACCCCATATCTAACACGTCTTGAACACGTGAGAGAGAAGGTTACATGAAAACATAATCTCTACTCCTGATACCAGGCTGGTATACCTCAAGTTCTTATAAGAATAATCCACAGTTAACACATCAGCGCTAAAAAATATAAACTCTCCGGAAATATAAAATAAAACCAACAAAGTCTCAAAACCTAAATTACAAGTTCAAGATCGAAATAAACTAAAAGAAACATGAGTCTATTCTTCTTCTTATTGAGATAGGAAGCGAAAATCCACAACACCAGGGGCTAAGCGTACCTCTCAGATGGACTTAATCTGCCAAAAAGTATTGAGGGGTGGTGGGCAGTCAACTCGGGTGAAATAAAACCATTCTGACACACTGGGCCTATCGATGCCAAAATATATGTTATGCAGGCCTTCTTTGGGCAAGACATATTTCATAAATCCATGGGTTTCATAAAAGCTATGTTCCATGATAAAATAGCGTGTTTCGATTAGATAGCGTAAATCCATGGAATTAGGAATGTCAAAAACATGGTTACTTATTAAGGCAAATCATATTCACATGTATGAAAATGAAAGTTAGCTCATGTCACATGGTGTCACCTATGGTCCGGTGACCGGGACAGACAGAATCAGAATATTGTGTGCACATTGAACTTATACCCGATCTTGGTCAGACGGATATATAGTATATTCTGATCGAATCGAGAATCGAGAATAACTACGGACAATGAGCAAAACATAATGATTTATCGTGGCACTTTGCACTATATGTGGCACTGCGGCCTTTGGCCTTGAGGTGGCCCCATATAGTCTCAAGGGTGGCCCTGATCGTAAACAATCGTGAAATTACATATGGGTACAAAACATTCGATTCATAAAGTCCATAACAACAATTTGAAACTTGCACTGTTTTCTAGATAAAATCATAAGCGGTGGTAATATCATTAAAATAATTTACATGTTGAAAAGTTTATAAAATGTTTTGTCAAATTTGGATTTGAAACATTTCCATAAAGCGGTTTGTTCTTGAAAATCCTTTAATCTTACAGTGGTATAAAGACATTTATGCTTATAATAATACTATGAAAATGTATATATATCGGTATACTAGGAATGAGTTACTTACCTTGATAAGAAGATCTTGGACTACACACTTCTAAATCCTAAGGCCTTGACACTGTAACAAGTCAAAGCGTAACTATTAATAACTCACTCTGTGAATCTGCCTTTCTAATTCATTCTGTACAGGTCTGATCTCAAATTTTAACTCTTAATCTAAACCTCGGAATGAGATAATATTCTACAAAACTATTCTGGACATCCATGAGTACCTCATATAAAAGTTTGACGAGGATCCGAGATCAAAACATTTTAAAACTATTTACTTCCAACAATTCCAAAACTGTTTTCTCATAACCTTAACCGAACAGAACAGGTTCTGAGAATTTTATAAACTGAAATACTTATCATAAAATTGAAATTAAAACTGGAGATACTAAACACGTATGTTAACATCTGTATAAAGTTCATAATTTTCCGAGTTCATTTGATAGTGAAAATAATTCTGTAAACCCGATTGGACTGTTGGAATTACAGTTTTCCATTGCAGTGGTTTCTAATTAGAAAATACATATTAAATTGAAAACGAAATCAAATTTGATGAAATAAAATTTATTAAGGAGGTTCTATATGTCTATTTTCCAGAATATAAATTTCTAAGAAAAATTCGTTCACAAAATATCAGTTTAAAATCAAGATATCATGCTGTCCAGAATCATCCTACATGCTTATTATGCCAAGGGTTGATTAACCAATCTCTAATTAATCAAAACCCCAAACAAAACCCAAACACATCTATATCATGCATCAAGATCTAAAACAAATCTCAAATCATGTCAACATAAACCTTACATAGAATAATTTAAGACAAATCTTGAAGGATTGAAGATGGTATACATACCTGGAATTGCTTTGATTCTCTCTAAACAAAATTGAATCCTATGGTGTGAGTGAAGAAAACATGATCAATTGATAAGAGAGGAAACAAGAATATCATAGGTTTTAGGGTTATGAAAAGGGAGATAAAGATGAATTTATAGGGGATGGGATTTTGGAGAAATAGCCTTTATGCAAAACTAACATAAATAACCTCATTAATAACTTAATACTCTTTCTGCCCTTTCTAATAAGGGTTAAAGAGACCTCCATAATTCTAGTGAAGCCCAAATTCCATAAAATTTTTTTTTTTTTTCGGTTACAATTCTCCCTCCTTAAAATTTAGTCCTCGAAATTAGTCAAGATTCTTGTTCAACTCATGGCAATTCGGTCTCATGGTGCATTTCAGTCACCTCTAATAAGGGGCAAGTGAGGCATATGTCATATTAGTCCCACCACCAAGATGCTATCTCTAATAACCTCATGGCGAGAACAATACCATTGATCTTATTGATTGTGCTTGAAATCTATCCTCAGATAAAGTCTCTGAGAATCCCAGACCTGTTCTGCGATGCCACAATTGTAACACCCCAGATCTAACACGTGCGAGAGCACGTGAGAGAAGGAGGTTACTCATGAGCATAATCTCTACTCACAAATACCAAATGGTATACCTCAGTTCTTATAAGAATAATCCAGGAGTTCATACATCGACACTAAAAAAATATAAACTCTCAGGAAATATAAAATAAAACCAACAAAGTCTCAGAGCCCAGATTACAGGTTCAAGGATCAGAATAAACTAAAAGAAACATGAGTCTATTCTTCTTATTAGGATGGCGACAGAGCGAAAATCCTAACAGACTGGGCTAGCGTACTCTCAGGGACAATCAGTAATGGCGGGGTGGGCCGTCAACTCGATGTGTAAAACCGTTCCTAACACACTGGGCCTGTCGATGCCCAAAATATATGTTGCAAGCCTTCTTTGAGCAAAACATATTTCATAAATCCATAAGGTTTCATAAAAACTATGTTCCATGATAAAATAGCGTGTTTCAATTAGATAGCGTAAATCCATAAAATTAGGAATGTCAAAACATAGTTACTTATTAAGGCAAATCATATTCACATGTATAGAAAATGAAAAGTTAGCTCATGTCACATAGTGTCACCTATAGTCCGGTGACCCGGCCAGAATCGAGAATATTGTGTGCACATTCGGACTTATACAGTCTTGGTCCAGACGGATATATAGGTATATTACGATCGAATCGGAATCGAGAATAACTACGGACAATGAGCCAAAACATAATGATTTATCGTGGCACTTTGCACTATATGTGGCGCTGCTTTGGCCTTCAAGGTGGCTATGGTCTCAGGGTGGCCCCATACAATCATAAACAATTTAAATCACATATGGTACAAAACGTTAGTATCAGATTCATAAAAGTCCATAACAACAATTTGAGCACTATTTCTGAGATAAAATCATAAGCGGTGGTAATATCATTAAAATAATTTACATATTGAAAGCATTTATAAAATGTTTTGTCAAAGATTTAGGATTTGAAAACATTTCCATAGGCGGTTTTGTTGCGAAATCCTTTAATCTTCTAAGTGGTATAAAGACATTTATACTTATAATAATACTATGAAAATGCTATATATATCGGTATACTAGGAATGAAGTTACTTACCTTGATAAGAAGATCTTGAACTACACTTCTAAATCTAAGAGCCTTGCTTAACAAGTCAAAAGCATAACTATTAATAACTCACTCTATGAATCTGCCTTTCTAATTCATTCTGTACAGGTCTGATCTCAAATTTTAACTCTTAATCTAAACCTCGGAATGAGATAATATTCTACAAAACTATTCTGGACATCCATGAGTACCTCATATAAAAGTTTGACGAGGATCGAGGATCAAAACATTTTAAAACTATTTACTTCCAACAATTCCAAAACTGTTTTCTCATAACCTTAACCGAACAGAACAGGTTCTGAGAATTTTATAAACTGAAATACTTATCATAAAATTATGAAATTAAAACTGGAGATACTAAACACGTATATTAACATCTGTATAAAAGTTCATAATTTTCCGAGTTCATTTGATAGTGAAAATAATTCTGTAAACCCGATTGGACTGTTGGAATTACAGTTTTCCATTGCAGTGGTTTCTAATTCGAAAATACATATTAAATTGAAAACGAAATCAAATTTGATGAAATAAAATTTATTAAGGAGGTTCTATATGTCTATTTTCCAGAATATAAATTTCTAAGAAAAATTCGTTCACAAAATATCAGTTTAAAAATCAAGATATCATGCTGTCCAGAATCATCCTACATGCTTATTATGCCAAGGGTTGATTAACCAATCTCCTAATTAATCAAAACCCCAAACAAGCAAACACATCCTATATCATGCATCAAGATCTAAAACAAATCTCAAATCATGTCAACATAAACCTTACATAGAATAATTTAAGACAAATCTTGAAGGGATTGAAGATGGTATACATCTGGATTGCTTTGATTCTCTCTAAACAAGAATTGAATCCTATGGTGTGGTGAAGAAAAACTATGATCAATTGATAGAGAAACAAGAATATCATAGGTTTTAGGGTTATGAAAAGGAGATAAAGATGAATTTATAGGGGATGGGATTTTGGAGAAATAGCCCTTTATGCAAAACAACATAAATAACCTCGTTAATAACAATACTCTTTTCTACCCTTTTCAATAAGGGTTAAAAGGGCCTCCATAATTCCTAGTGAAAGCCCAAATTCCATAAGGAAATTTTTTTTTTTTTCGGGCGTTACAGCTCTGGTCATCGGAAATGGGTACAGTCTTTTGGAGGGTCCTCGTGTGCCTAGTGGGAGGCTACGGTCGAGGCATGCCTAAAATGGCAAGAAATATCCAGTAGCGCGTGCGTGAAAGCAGTCGCCAAGGCGGTGGGCTATAGCCTTTGGTCCATGAGGGGTTGGGAGGGAAGTTACAGGGCTCACAGGCGTCGGAAATGGTGCAGTCTTTTCGAGGTCTCGTGTGCCCAGTGGGAGGCTCAGTCAGAAGCCTGCCCTAAAATGGCAAAAATGCCCAATGGCGCAGCAGCGTGAAATAGTCACCAAGGCGGTGGGCTATAGCCTTTAGGTCTTGTGAGGGTTGGGGAGGGGCGTTCGAGGGGCTCAGGCGTCGGAAATGGGTACAGTCTTTTCGAGGGATCTCGTGTACCCGATTGGGAGGCTACGGTCAGAGGCCTAAAATGGCAAGAAATACCCTACTGGCGCAGGCGTGAAGCAGTCATGGGGCGGTGGGCTATAGCCTTTGGTCGAGGGGTTGGGAGGGGTTTGAGGGCTCACAGTCGTCGGAAATGGAGTACAGTCTTTTCGAGGTTACTCGTGTTCCGAGTGGGTGGCTACGGTCAGAACCTTGCCCTAAAATGGCAAGACATGCCCAATGGCCAGCGCGTGAAATACTCAGCAGGGCGGTGGGCTATAGCCTTTGGTCATGAGGGTTGGGGAGGGGCGTTCGGGGCCTCAGGCGTCGGAAATGGGTACAGTCTTTTCGAGGGGTCCTCGTCGCCCAGTGGGAGGCTACGGTCAGAAGCCTACTAAAATGGTAGAAATGCCAGTGGCGCAGTAGCGTGAAATAATCACCAAAGGCCGGTGGGCTATAATAACTTTAGTCCCTTGAGGGTTGGGGGCTTTAGGGGCTCTTGTAAATGCAAATGGGTGCAGTCTTTTGAGGGTCCTCGTGTGCGCGTGGGAGGCTACGGTCAAGCCTACCCTAAAATGGCAAGAAATGCCAGTATGTGCGTGAAATAATCAGCCGATGCTTGGGTGGGCTATAAGCCTTTAGTCCCTTGAGGTTGGGAGGGGCGTACGGGGGCTCTGGGCGTCGGAAATGGGTAAAGTATTTACGAGGGTCCTCGTGTGATGGGAGGCTACGGTCAGGCCTGCCTAAAATGGCAAGAAACACCAGTGCAGCGTGTGAATTAGTCCTTCAAGGCGGTGGGCTATAGCCTTGGTCCCATGCGGGGTTGGGGAGGGGTTTGAGGGGCTCTGAGTGGTCGTGAGAAAGTACAGTCTCTTGAGGGTCTCGTGTGCCCAGTGGGAGGCTACGGTCGAAGCCTGCCCTAAAATGGCAAAAACACCCAGTGGCCTTGTGCGTGAATTAGTCAACAGGCGGTGGGCTATAGCCTTTGGTCATGAGGGGTTGCGGATGGGGTTTAAGGGCTGCAGGCGTCGGAAATGGAGTCTGATCTTTTGGAGGGTCCTCGTGTGCCCAGTGGGAGGCTCTGATCCGAGGCCTGCCCTAAAATGGCAAGAAATATCCAGCGGCGCAGTCGTGAAAGCAGTCAGCCAAGGCAGTGGGCTATGTGCTTTGGTCCATGCGGGGTTGGGGAGGGAGGTTTGGGGGCGCGGGGCGTCGGAAATGGGTGCAGTCTTTTGAGGGTCCTCGTGTGCCCGATGGGAGGCTCGATCAGAAGCCTGCCTAAAATGGCAAGAAATGCCAAGCGCGTGAAATAGTCACAGGGCGGTGGGCTATAAGCCTTTGGTCTTGTGAGGGGTTGGGGAGGGGCGTTCGGGGCTCACAGGCGTCGGAAATGGGTACAGTCTTTTCGAGGGATCTCGTGTACCCAGTGGGAGGCTCTGATCAGAGGCCTGCCTAAAATGGCAAGAAATACCCCTGCAGGCAGCGCGTGAAGCAGTCATGGGGCGGTGGGCTATAATGTGCTTTGGTCCAAGGGGTTGGGAGGGGTTTGAGGGCTCTGGTCGTCGGAAATGGGTACAGTCTTTTCGAGGGTCCTCAGCGTGCCAGTGGGAGGCTACAGTCAGAACCACACCCTAAAATGGCAAGACATGCCAGTAGCGCGCGTGAAATACTCAGCAAGGGCGGTGGGCTATAGCCTTTGGTCCATGAGGGGTTGGGAGGCGTTCGGGGCCTCAGGCGTCGGACATGGGTACAGTCGTTTCGAGGTCCTCGTGTGCAGATGGGGAGGCTACGGTCAAGCCTGCCCTAAAATAGTAAAAATGCCAGTGCAGCGTGAAATAATCCATGAGGCGATGGGCTATAGCCTTTGGTCCTTGAGGGGTTGGGGGCTTTAGGGGGCTCTTGTCGTCGCAAATGGGTACAGTCTTTTCGAGGGTCCTCGTGTGCGCAGTGGGAGGCTACGGTCAGAAGCCTACCCTAAAATGGCAAGAAATGCCCAGCGGCGCAGCGCGTGAAATAGTCGCCGATGCCGGTGGGCTATAGCCTTTGGTCCGCGGGGGGTGGGGAGGGGCGTTCGGGGGCTCGGGGAGTCGGAAATGGGTACAGTATTTTCGAGGGTCCTCGTGTACTTGATGGGAGGCTACAGTCGAGAGGCCTGCCCTAAAATGGCAAAAACACCAATGACGCAGCGTGTGAATTAGTCAAGGGCGGTGGGCTATAGCCTTTGGTCAGCGGGGGTTGGGGAGGGTTTGAGGGGCTCTGGTCGTCGAGAAAAGTACTGAGTCTCTTGAGGTCCTCGTGTGCCCGATGGGAGGCTCTGGTCAAGCCTGCCCTAAAATAGCAAGAAACACCAGCGGCATGGCGTGAATTAGTCAACAGGCGGTGGGCTATAGCCTTTGGTCCGCGGGGGTTGCGGATGGGGTTTAAGGGGCTCACAGGCGTCGGGAAATGGGTACAGTCTTTGGAGGGTCTCGTGTGCCCGGTGGGAGGCTACGGTCCGAGGCACGCCTAAAATGGCAAGAAATATCCAGCGGCGCAGTCGTGAAGCAGTCAGGGGCAGTGGGCTATAGCCTTTGGTCCATGAGGGGTTGGGGAGGAAGTTACAGGGCTCAGGCGTCGGAAATAGGTGCAGTCTTTTCGAGGTCTCGTGTACTTGATGGGAGGCTCCAGTCAAGCCTGCCCTAAAATGGCAAGAAATGCCATGACATGGCCAGCGTGAAATAGTCACCGAGGCGGTGGGCTATAGCCTTTGGTCTTGTGAGGGTTGGGAGGGGCGTTCGGGGGCTCTGGGCGTCGGAAATAGGGTCTGATCTTTTCGAGGATCTCGTGTACCAGTGGGAGGCTCTGGTCGAGGCCTGCCTAAAATGGCAAGAAATACCCTGCAGGCCTTGCGCGTGAAGCAGTCATGAGGCGGTGGGCTACTGTGCTTTGGTCGAGGGGTTGGGGAGGGGTTTGGGGGCTCACAGTCGTGGAAATGGGTGCAGTCTTTTCGAGGTCCTCGCGTGCACATTGGGAGCCTACAGTCAGAACCCTTCCCTAAAATGGCAAGACATGCCCAAGCGCAGCGTGAAATACTAGCAGGCGGTGGGCTATAGCCTTTGGTCCGCGGGGGTTGGGAGGGCGTTCGGGGCCTCACAGGCGTCGAAATGGAGTGCAGTCTTTTCGAGGGTCTCGTGTGCCCGATGGGAGGCTACGGTCAAGCCTGCCCTAAAATAGTAAAATACTTAGCCAATGGCCAGCGTGAAATAGTCACCGAGGCCGGTGGGCTATAGCCTTTGGTCCGCGGGGGTTGGGGGGGGGGGCTTTAGGGGGCTCTTGTCGTCGCAAATGGGTACAGTCTTTTCGAGGGTCCTCGTGTGCGCAGTGGGAGGCTACGGTCAGAAGCCTACCCTAAAATGGCAAGAAATGACAGTGGCCTTGGCGTGAAATAATCGCCGATGCGGTGGGCTATAGCTGGTCCTTGAGGGTTGGGAGGGGCGTTCGGGGCTCAGGCGTCGGAAATGGGGTACAGTATTTTCGAGGTCCTCGTGTGCCAGTGGGAGGCTACGGTCGAGGCACTGCCTAAAATGGCAAGAAACACCAGTGCAGCGTGTGAATTAGTCACCAAGGCGGTGGGCTATATAGCCTTTGGTCCTTGAGGGGTTGGAGAGGGGTTTGAGGGGCTGAGTCGTCGAGAAGGGTACAGTCTCTTGAGGGTCCTCGTGTGCCCAGTGGGAGGCTCACGGTCAAGCCTGCCTAAAATGGCAAGAAACACCAGTGACGGCGTGAATTAGTCAACAGGCCGGTGGGCTATAGCCTTTGGTCATGAGGGTTGGGGATGGGGTTTAAGGGGCTCACAGTGTCGGAAATGGGTGCAGTCTTTTGGAGGGTCCTCGTGTGCCCAGTCAGGTCTGATCGAGGCACACCTAAAATATGCAAGAAATACCCAGTGGCCTTGTGCGTGAAGCAGTCGCCATGGGGGCGGTGGGCTATAATTGCTGGTCCACAGGGGTTGGGAGGAAGTTACTGGGGTTACAGGCGTCGGAAATGGGTACAGTCTTTTTGAGGTCCTCGTGTGCCCGATGGGAGGCTACGGTCGAAGCACACCTAAAATGGCAAGAAATGCCAATGGCCTTGTGCGTGAAATAGTTCTTAGGGCGGTGGGCCTGTGCTGGTCCCACAGGGGTTGGGAGGCGGTTTGGGGCTCTGGGCGTCGGGAAATGGGTACAGTCTTTTCGAGGTCCTCGTGTGCCTTTGGGAGGCTCGATCAAGCCTGCCTAAAATGGCAAGAAATGCCAGTGGCCATGCGTGAAATAGTCACATAGGGCCGGTGGGCTATAGCCTTTAGTCTTGTGAGGGTTGGGAGGAGGCGTTCGGGTGCTCACAGGCGTCGGAAAAAGGGTACAGTCTTTTCGAGGATCTCGTGTACCAGTGGGAGGCTACGGTCAGAGGCCTGCCTAAAATGGCAAGAAATACCCTACTTGGCGCAACGTGAAAGCAGTCATGAGGCGGTGGGCTATAGCCTTTGGTCCACAGGGGTTGGGGAGGAAGTTACAGGGTTACAGGCGTCGGAAATAGAGTGCAGTCTTTTCGAGGTCCTCGTGTGCCCCGATGGGAGGCTCAGTCAAGCCTGCCTAAAATAAGAAATGCCAGTGGCCTTGATGAAATAGTTCTTAGGCCGGTGGGATATAGCCTTCGGTCCACGGGGGTTGGGGTGGGGGTTTTGGGGCTCTGGTCATCGGAAATGCGTACAGTCTTTTCGAGGGTCCTTGCGTGCCCAGTGGGAGGCTACAGTCAGAAGCCTGCCTTAAAATGGCAAGACATGCCAGTGACGCGCGTGGAAATACTAATAGGGCAGTGGGCTATAGCCTTTGGTCCTTGAGGGTTGAGGAGGGGTTTAGGGGCTCTGGTCATGAAAATGGGTACAGTCTTTTCGAGGGTCTCGTGTGCCCGATGGGAGGCTACTGAGACAGCACTGCCTAAAATGGCAAGAAAATACCAGCTGTGGCGTGAATTAAGTCAGCAGGCGGTGGGCTATAGCCTTTGGTCATGAGGTTCTGGATGGGGTTTAAGGAGTTACGATCATGAAATGGGTACAGTCTTTTGGAGGGTCCTCGTGTGCCTAGTGGGAGGCTACGGTCCGAGGCACCTGCCTAAAATGGCAAGAAATATCCAGTGGCCTTGGCGTGAAGCAGCAGTCATGAGGCGGTGGGCTATAGCCTTTGGTCCATGGGGTTGGGGAGGAAGTTACAGGGCTCTGGGCGTGGGAAATGGGTACAGTCTTTTCGAGGGTCTCGTGTGCCAGTGGGAGGCTCAGGTCAAGCCTGCCTAAAATGGCAAGAAATGCAGCCTTGACGCGTGAAATAGTCACCAGGGCCGGTGGGCTATAGCCTTTGGTCTGTGAGGGTTGGGGAGGGCGTTCGGGGCTCTGGGCGTCAGGGAAATGGGTACAGTCTTTTGAGGGATCTCGTGTACCCAGTGGGAGGCTCTGAGTCAGAGGCCTGCCTAAAATGGCAAGAAATACCCTCTTGGCCTTGGCGTGAAAGCAGTCATGGGGCGGTGGGCTATATTGCTGGTCAAGGGGTTGGGAGGGGTTTGAGGCTCAGTGCGTCGGAAATGGGTGCAGTCTTTTCGAGGGTCTCGCGTGTGCCAGTGGGAGGCTATGGTCAGAACCACTGCCTAAAATGGCAAGACATGCCAGTAGCGCATGCGCGTGAAATACTCATGGGGCGGTGGGCTATAGCCATTGGTCCATGAGGGGTTGAGGAGGGGTTTAGGGGCTCTGGTCCTCGAAATGGGTACAGTCTTTTCGAGGGTCTCGTGTGCCAGTGGGAGGCTGACAGGACAGCCTGCCTAAAATGGCAAGAAATACCAATGACAGTAGCGTGAATTAGTCAACAGGCGGTGGGCTATAGCCTTTGGTCCATGAGGGGTTGCGGATGGGGTTTAAGGGAGCTCTGGTCGCCGAAATGGAGTGCAGTCTTTTGGAGGGTCTCGTGTGCCTAGTGGGAGGCTGGTCAGGCACTGCCCTAAAATGGCAAGAAATATCCAGCGGCGCGTGCGAGCAGTGAGGCGGTGGGCTATAACCTGGTCCTTGAGGGGTTGGGAGGAAGTTACGGGGCTCTGGGCGTGGGAAATAGGTACAGTCTTTTCGAGGGTCCTCGTGTGCCAGATGGGAGGCTCGGTCGAAGCCTGCCTAAAATGGCAAGAAATGCCAGTAGCGCAGCGCGTGAAATAGTCACAAGGGCGGTGGGCTATAGCCTTTGGTCATGAGGGGTTGGGGGCTTTAGGGGCTCTTAGCCGTCGCAAATGGAGTGCAGTCTTTTGAGGGACCTCGTGTGCGCGGTGGGAGGCTACGGTCAAGCCTACCTAAAATGGCAAGAAATGCCCGGCATGGCCGTGCGTGAAATAATCCTAGGCGATGGGCTATAGCCTTTGGTCAGGGGTTGGGAGGGGTTTGAGGCTCACGGTCGTCGGAAATGGGTACAGTCTTTTCGAGGGTCTCGCGTGCCCGGTGGGAGGATCTGGTCAGAACCACCCTAAAATGGCAAGAAATGCCCGGTGCAGCGCGTGAAATAGTCAAGGCGGTGGGCTATAGCCTTTGGTCTTGTGAGGGTTGGGGAGGGCGTTAAAGGGGCTCAGGCGTCGGAAATGGGTACAGTCTTTTCGAGGGATCTCGTGTACCCGGTGGGAGGCTACTGGTCAGGCCTGCCCTAAAATAGCAGAAATACCACAACCTTGTGCGTGAAAGCAGTCGCCCGAGGCCGGTGGGCTATAGCTTTGGTCGAGGGGTTGGGAGGGTTTGAGGGCTCACAGTGCGTGGAAATGGGTACAGTCTTTTCGAGGTCTCAGCGTGCCCAGATGGGAGGCTACGGTCAGAACCACCTGCTAAAATGGCAAGACATGCCAGCGGTAGCGCGTGAAATACTCGCGAGGCGGTGGGCTATAGCCTTTGGTCAGCGGGGTTGGGAGGCGTTAAGGGGCCTCTGGGCGTCGGAAATGGTCTGATCTTTTGAGGGTCCTCGTGTGCCCGAGTGGGAGGCTCTGGTCAAGCCTGCCACAAAATGGTGAAATAGCCAGTGGCGCGTGAAATAGTCACAAGGGCAGTGGGCTATAGCCTTTGGTCACAGGGGTTGGGGGGCTTTAGGGGCTCTTGTCGTCATGAAATGGGTACAGTCTTTTCGAGGGTCCTCGTGTGCAGTGGGAGGCTCTGGTCAAGCCTACCTAAAATGGCAAGAAAATGCCCAGTGTGCGCGTGAAATAATCGCCGATGCGGTGGGCTATGTGCTGGTCCTTGAGGGGTTGGGGAGGGCGTTGGGGGCTCAGGCGTCGGAAATGGGTCAGTATTTTCGAGGGTCCTCGTGTGCCGGTGGGAGGCTACGGTCAGAGGCACTGCTAAAATGGCAAGAAACACCAGTATGCGTGTGAATTAGTCAAGGGCAGTGGGCTATATACTGCCCCAGTCATGGGGGTTGGAGAGGGGTTTGAGGGCTACAGGTGGTGAGAAAGTACAGTCTCTTGAGGGTCCTCGTGTGCCCAGTGGGAGGCTACAGTCAGAAAGCACCTGCCCCAAAATGTGAGAAACACCCAGCGCAGCGCGTGGAATTAGTCAACAGGCGGTGGGCTATAGCCTTTGGTCATGAGGTTGGGGATGGGGTTTAAGGGGCTCTGGTAGTCGGAAATGGGTGCAGTCTTTTGGAGGGTCTCGTGTGCCCGGTCAGTCTGATCAGAGCACTGCCCTAAAATGGCAAGAAATACCGGCCCAGCGGCAGCGTGAAGCAGTCAGCCAGGCGGTGGGCTATAGCCTGGTCCACTGGGGTTGGGAGGAAGTTCTGGGGTTACAGGCGTCGAAATGGGTACAGTCTTTTGAGGTCCTCGTGTGCCAGTGGGAGGCTACTGGGTCAGAAGCCTGCCCTAAAATGGCAAGAAATGCCCAGCCTTGTGGCGTGAAATAGTTCTTAGGGCCGGTGGGCTATAGCCTTTGGTCCGCGGGGGGTTGGGAGGGGGTTTCGGGGGCTCTGGGCGTCGGAAATGGGTACAGTCTTTTCGAGGGTCCTCGTGTACCTTTGGGAGGCTCGGTCAGAGCCTGCCCTAAATGGCAAGAAAATGCCCGGGCGCAGCGCGTGAAATAGTCACCAAGGCAGTGGGCTATAGCCTTTGGTCTTGAGGGGTTGGGGAGGGCGTTCGAGGGGCTGCAGTGGGCGTCGGAAAAGTGCAGTCTTTCGAGGGATCTCGTGTACCCAGTGGGAGGCTCACTGGTCAGAACCCTGCCCTAAAATGGCAAGACATGTGCCAGTGTAGCCCAGCGTGGAAATACTCATAGGGCGGTGGGCTATAGCCTTTGGTCTTGAGGGTTGAGGAGGGGTTTCGGGGCTCAGGTCGCCAATGGGTACAGTCTTTCGAGGGTCCTCGTGTGCCCATGGGATGCTCTGGGAAGCCTGCCCTAAAATGGCAAGAAATACCCAGGCACATAGGCGTGAATTAGTCGAGGCCGGTGGGCTATAGCCTTTGGTCCGCGGGGGTTGCGGATGGGGTTTAAGGGGCTCTGATCATCGGAAATGGGTACAGTCTTTTCGAGGGTCCTCGTGTGCCAAGTGGGAGGCTACGGTCAGAGGCCTGCCCTAAAATGGCAAGAAATATCCAGCCCAGCGCAGCGCGTGAAGCAGTCATGAGGCGGTGGGCTATAGCCTTTGGTCCCATGAGGGGTGGGGAGGGAAGTGCGGGGGCTCTGGGCGTCGGAAATGGGTACAGTCTTTGCGAGGTCCTGGTGTGCCCTGTGGGAGGCTCGGGTCAGAAGCCTGCCATAAAATGGAAAGAAATGCCAGCCAGTAGCGTGAAATAAGTCACAAGGCGGTGGGCTATAGCCTTTGGTCCTGTGAGGGGTTGGGAGGGCGTTCGGGGCTCTGGGCGTCGGAAATGGGTACAGTCTTTTGAGGATCTCGTGTACCAGTGGGAGGCTACGGTCAGAGGCCTGCCCTAAATTGACAGCACAAGCAAAGCCTCGCGGCTCGTGAAACGGTCGCCGAGGCCGGTGGGCTATAGCCTTTGGTCCGCGGGGGTTGGGGAGGGGGTTTCGGGGGCTCTGGTCGTCGGAAATGGGTACAGTCTTTTCGAGGGTCCTCGCGTGCCCAGTGGGAGGCTACGGTCAGAACCCTGCCCTAAAATGGCAAGACATGCCCAGCGGCGCAGCGCGTGAAATACTCGCCGAGGCCGGTGGGCTATAGCCTTTGGTCCGCGGGGGTTGAGGAGGGGGTTTAGGGGGCTCTGGTCATCGAAAATGGGTACAGTCTTTTCGAGGGTCCTCGTGTGCTTGATGGGAGGCTGGGACAGCACTGCCACTAAAATGGCAAGAAATACCAGTGCACAGCGTGAATTAGTCATCAGGCGGTGGGCTATAGCCTTTAGTCATGAGGGTTGAGGATGGGGTTTAAGGGCTCACGGTCGCCGGAAATGGAGTGCAGTCTTTTGGAGGGTCCTCGTGTGCCTAGTGGGAGGCTCTGGTCGAGTCACTGCCCTAAAATGGCAAGAAATATCCAGCGCGCGCGTGAAGCGATCAGCAAGGGCGGTGGGCTATGTGCTTTGGTCCAGGGGTTGGGAGGAAGTTACTGGGGCTCTGGGCGTCGGAAATGGGTGCAGTCTTTTGAGGGTCCTCGTGTGCCCGATGGGAGGCTCAGTCGAAAGCCTGCCCTAAAATGGGAAGAAATGCTTGACGCCTTGTGCGCGTGAAATAATCCGAGGCCGGTGGGCTATAGCCTTTGGTCTTGTGGGGGGTTGGGAGGCGTTCGGGGCTCTGGGCGTCGGGAAATGGGTACAGTCTTTTCGAGGATCTCGTGTACCCGATTGGGAGGCTACGGTGAGCCTGCCCTAAAATGGCAGAAATGCCCTACTTGTGACACGTAAAGCAGTCGCGGGCAGGTGGGCTATAGCGCTTTGGTCAAGGGGTTGGGGAGGGGGGTTCGGGGGCTCAGTGCGTCGGAAATGGTTACAGTCTTTTCGGTCCTCGCGGTACTTGCCCAGTGGGAGGCTACGGTCAGGAACCACGCCCTAAAATGGCAAGACATGCTTAGCCGCATGGCCGCGTGAAATAGTCAGCAGGAGCGGTGGGCCTATGTGCTGGTCGCGGGGGTTGGGAGGCGTTCGAGACCTCTGGGCGTCGGAAATGGGTACAGTCTTTTCGAGGGTCCTCGTGTGCCCGATGGGAGGCTCTGGTCGAAGCACTGCCCTAAAATAGTAAGAAATGCAATGTGTGGCGCGTGGAAATAGTCACTTAGGGCCGATTGGGCTATGTGCTTTGGTCCCATGCGGGGTTGGGGGGCTTTAGGGGCTCTTGTCGTCGCAAATGAGTGCAGGTCTTTTCGAGGGTCCTCGTGTCTTGTGATGTGAGCTACTGTCAAGCCTACCTAAAATGGCAAAAGAAATGCCAATGGCCTTGTGCAGTAGAAATAATCGCCGATGCCGGTGGGCTATAGCCTTTAAGTCCCTTGAGGGTTGGGGAGGGGCGTTCGGGGGCTCAGGCGTCGGAAATGGGTACAGTATTTTGAGGGTCCTCGTGTGCCCGATGGGAGGCTACGGTCAGGCTGCCCTTAAAATGGCAAGAAACACCAGTATGGCGTGTGAATTAGTCACCAGGGCGGTGGGCTATTACTGGTCCCTGCGGGGTTGGGGAGGGGTTTCGGGGCTCACAGGTCGTCGAGAAGGTACGATATCTTGAGGGTCCTCGTGTGCCCGGTGGGAGGCTACAGTGAAGCACATACCTAAAATGGCAGAAAACACCAGTGGCGGGCGTGAATTAGTCAACAGGCGGTGGGCTATAGCCTTTGGTCCCATGAGGGGTTGGGATGGGGTTTAAGGGGCTCACAGTGCGTAGTGGGTACAGTCTTTTCGAGGGTCCTCGTGTACCAGTGGGAGGCTACTGGTCAGGCACGCCCTAAATAATGGCAAAGAAATGCCAATGTAGCCTTGAGGAAATAGTCACCAAGGGCGGTGGGCTACAGCCTTTGGTCCCAGCAGGGGGTTGGGAGAGAGGATTCAGGGGG
Source organism: Citropsis articulata (assembly GCA_030449925.1). Taxonomy (NCBI): domain Eukaryota; kingdom Viridiplantae; phylum Streptophyta; class Magnoliopsida; order Sapindales; family Rutaceae; genus Citropsis; species Citropsis articulata. The sequence goes on along the minus strand of JASUUH010000228.1, from coordinate 501,680 downwards.
CTCAGTGCGTCGGAAATGGGTACAATCTTTGAGAGGGTCCTCGTGGGCCCAGGGGGAGGCTACGGGCAGAGGCCTGCCCTAAAATAACAAGAAATGCCACTGCGGTAGCAGGCGTGAAATAATCTTGAGGCGGTGGGCTATAGCCTTTGGTCAGCGGGTTGGGAGGGGCGTCGGAAATGGAGTGCAGTCTTTTCGAGGGTCCTCGTGTTCCAGTGGAGGCTACGGTGAGCCTGCCTAAAATGACAAGAAATGCCAGCAGTGGCAGCGTGAAATAGTGGCCGAGGCAAGTGGGCTATGTGCCTTTGGTCCATGAGGGGTTGGGAGGGGTTTGAGGGGCTCACAGTCGTCAGAAATGAGTACAGTCTTTTGAAGGTCCTCGTGTGCCCAGTGGGAGGCTCTTGTCAGGCTGCCCTAAAATGGCAAGAAATGCCAGCGTCAGATCACGTGAAATACTCATGAGGCGGTGGGATATGTGCTGGTCAGCGGGGGTTGGGAGAGGGCGTTCGGGGCCTCAGGCGTCGGAAATGTGTACAGTCTTTTCGAGGTTCCTCGTGTGCCCAGTGGGAGGCTACGGTCAGAAGCCTGCCCTAAAATGGAAAGAAATGCTTAGCCAGTGGCAGCGTGAAATAATCGCCGATGCGGTGGGCTATAGCCTTTGGTCCCATGAGGGGTTGGGAGGGGTTTGGGGGCTCAGTGGTGAAATGGGTACCGTCTTTTCGAGGGTCCTCGTGTGCCCGATGTGAGGCTACGGTCGAGCCTGCCCTAAAATGTAAGAAACACCAGTGGCCGCGTGAATTAGTCAACAGGCGGTGGGCTATAGCCTTTGGTCCATGAGGGGTTGGGGATGGGGTTTAAGGGCTCACAGTCGTGGAAATTGGTACAGTCTTTTGGAGGGTCCTCGTGTGCCCAGTCGGAGGCTACAGTCGAGGCCTGCCTAAAATGGCAAGAAATACCATGGCCTTGCAGCGCGTGAAGCAGTCATGCCGGGCGGTGGGCTAGAGCCTTTGGTCCACGGGGTTGGGAGGAAGTTCAGGGCTTTGGGCGTCGGGAAATGGGTCTGATCTTTTCGAGGGTCCTCGTGTGCCCGATGGGAGGCTCGGGCAGAAGCTTGCCTAAAATGGCAAGAAATGCCAAGTGGTATGCAGCGTCAAATAGTCATGGGGCGGTGGGCTATAGCCTTTGGTCCGCGGGGATTGGGGAGGGGTTTAGGGGGCTCTGTGCGTCGAAAATGGGTACAGTCTTTTCGAGGGTCCTCGTGTACCAGTGGGAGGCTACGGTCGGAGGCCTGCCCTAAAATGGCAAGAAATGCCAGTGGCGCGCATGAAATAATCAGCGTGCGGTGGGCTATAGCCTTTGGTCATGAGGGGTTGGGAGGGGCGTTCGGGGCTCACAGGCGTCGGAAATGGGTGCAGTATTTTTCGAGGGTCCTCGTGTGCCAGTGGGAGGCTACGGTCAGGCCTGCCCAAAATGGCAAGAAACACCAAGCCAGGCGCAGCGTGTGAATTAGTCACAGGCGGTGGGCTATATAACTGGTCCTTGAGGGTTGGGGAGGGTTTGGGGCTCTGGTCGTCGAGAAAGAGTACAGTATCTTGAGGGTCCTCGTGTGCCCGGTGGGAGGCTACGGTCGAGCACCCTAAAATGGCAAGAAACACCAGTGTGCGCGTGAATTAGTCAGCAGGCGGTGGGCTATAGCGCTTTGGTCCCGGGGGTTGGGGATGGGGTTTAAGGGGCTCAGTCGTGAAGTGAAATGGGTACAGTCTTTTCGAGGGGTCCTCGTGTACTTGATGGGAGGCTACTGATCAGGCCTGCCTAAAATGGCAAGAAATGCCCAGTGGCCTTGTGCGAGGAAATAGTCACAGGGCGGTGGGCTGCACTGGTCATGAGGGGTTGGGAGGATTTGGGGGCTCAGTGGGAAATGGGTACAATCTTTTGAAGGTCCTCGTGTGCCCAGTGGGAGGCTACGGTCAGAGCCTGCCTAAAATGGCAAGAAATGCCACTGGTAGCAGCGCGTGAAATAGTCGCCGAGGCAGCTGGGCTATAGCCTTTGGTCCGCGCGGGTTGGGGAGGGGCGTCGGAAATAGGTACAGTCTTTTCGAGGGTCCTCGTGTGCCCCGTTGGAGGCTACGGTCAGAGGGCTGCCCTAAAATGACAAGAAATGCTTGGCAGTTGAAATAGTGTGAGGCAAGTGGGGCTGTAGCCTTTGGTCCTTGGGGTTGGGAGGGGGTTTGGGGGGCTCTGGTCATCGTGAAATGGGTAAAGTCTTTTCGAAGGTCCTCGTGTTCCAGTGGGAGGCTCTTTGTCAGAAGCACTGCCTAAAATGGCAAGAAATGCCCATGCGTCGTGAAATACTCGCCATGGGGCCGGTGGGATATGTGCTGGTCCGGGGGTTGGGAGGAGGCGTTCGGGGCCTCAGGCGTCGGAAATGGGTACAGTCTTTTCGAGGGTCTCGTGTGCCCAGTGGGAGGCCTGAGTCAGAAGCCTGCTAAAATGGAAAAGAAATGCCAATGACCTTGTGCGTGAAATAATCGCCCAAATGCGGTGGGCTATAGCACTGGTCCATGGGGTTGGGGAGGGGTTTGGGGGCTCTGAGTCGTCGGAAAAGGGTACCGTCTTTTCGAGGTCCTCGTGTGCCTTGATGGCAGGCTACGGTCAGCCTGCCCTAAAATAACAAGAAACACCCATGGCCTTGTGCGTGAATTAGTCAACAGGCGGTGGGCTATAGCCTTTAGTCCCTTGGGGTTGGGGATGGGGTTTAAGGGGCTCACAGTCGTGAGGAAGTGCAGTCTTTTGGAGGGTCCTCGTGTGCCCGGTCGGAGGCTCTGATCGAGGCCTGCCCTAAAATGGCAAAAGAAATACCAGCCAGTGCGCGTGAAAGCAGTCGCCAGGCGGTGGGCTAGAACCTTTGGTCCCACAGGGGTTGGGAGGAAGTTACAGGGGCTTTGGGCGTCGGAAATGGGTACAGTCTTTTGAGGGTCCTCGTGTGCCCGATGGGAGGCTCGGGCAGAAGCTTGCCTAAAATGGCAAGAAATGCCAAGTGGCGCTGTAGCGTCAAATAATCAGCCGAGGCGGTGGGCTATAGCCTTTGGTCCTTGAGGGGTTGGGGAGGGGTTTAGGGGGCTCAGTGAGTCGAAAATGGTACAGTCTTTTCGAGGGTCCTCGTGTACCAGTGGGAGGCTGATCGAGGCCTGCCCTAAAATGCAAGAAATGCCATGGCAGCGTGTGAAATAGTCACCGAGGCGGTGGGCTGCAGCCTTTGGTCCCATGAGGGGTTGGGAGGGATTTGGGGCTCACAGTGCGTCGGAAATGGGTACAATCTTTTGAAGGGACCTCGTGTGCCCAGTGGGAGGCTACGGTCAGAGGCCTGCCCTAAAATACAAAGAAATGCCTACTGAGCCTTGGCGTGAAATAATCGCCAAGGCGGTGGGCTATGTGCTGGTCAGCGGGTTGGGAGAGGCGTCGGAAATGGGTCAGTCTTTTCGAGGTCCTCATGTTCCCGTTGGAGGCTACGGTCAGAGGCCTGCCCTAAAATGACAAGAAATGCCAGTGTGGCGCGTGAAATAGTGGAGGCAAGTGGGCTATAGGCTTTGGTCATGAGGTTGGGAGGGGTTTGGGGCTCTGGTCATCGAAATGGGTGCAGTCTTTTGAAGGTCCTCGTGTGCCCAGTGGGAGGCTCTTGTCAGAAGCACTGCCTAAAATGGCAAGAAATGCCAGCGTCGCGTCGTGAAATACTACGAGGCGGTGGGATATAGCCTTTGGTCATGAGGGTTGGGGAGGGCGTTGAGGCCTCAGGAGTCGAAATGGAGTGCAGTCTTTTCGAGGGTCCTCGTGTGCCCAGTGGGAGGCTCTGATCAAAGCCTGCCCTAAAATGGAAAATGCCAGCAGCGTGAAATAATCGCCGATCTTGGGTGGGCTATAGCCTTTAGTCCATGAGGTTGGGAGGGGTTTCAGGGGCTCAGTCGTCGGAAATGGGTACAGTCTTTTCGAGGTCTCGTGTGCCCGATGTGAGGCTCTGGTCGAGCTGCCCTAAAAGAAACACCAATGGCACTTGTGCGTGAATTAGTCATGAGGCGGTGGGCTATGTGCTTTGGTCATGAGGTTGGGGATGGGGTTTAAGGGGCTCTGGTCGTCGGAAATGGGTACAGTCTTTTGGAGGGACCTCGAGTGCCCGGTCGGAGGCTGATCCAGGCCTGCCTAAAATGGCAAGAAATACCAGTGTGTGCGTGAAGCAGTCATGAGGCCGGTGGGCTAGAGCCTTTGGTCCACGGGGGTTGGGGAGGGAAGTTCTGGGGCTTTGGGCGTCGGAAATGGGTACAGTCTTTTCGAGGGTCCTCGTGTGCCCAGTGGGAGGCTCCGGGCAGAAGCTTGCCCTAAAATGGCAAGAAATGCCAAGTGGCGCAGCGCGTCAAATAGTCGCCGAGGCCGGTGGGATATAGCCTTTGGTCCGCGGGGGTTGGGGGGGGGGTTTAGGGGGCTCTGGTCGTCGAAAATGGGTACAGTCTTTTGGAGGGTCCTCGTGTGCCTAGTGGGAGGCTACGGTCCGAGGCCTGCCCTAAAATGGCAAGAAATATCCAGCGGCGCAGCGCGGGAAATAGTCACCGAGGCCGGTGGGCTGCAGCCTTTGGTCCGCGGGGGTTGGGGAGGGGATTTCGGGGCTCTGGTCGTCGGAAATGGGTACAATCTTTTCGAAGGTCCTCGTGTGCCCAGTGGGAGGCTACGGTCAGAGGCCTGCCCTAAAATGGCAAGAAATGCCTGCAGTGACGTGGCAGTGAAATAATCATGCCGAGGCGGTGGGCTATAGCCTTTGGTCAGTGGGTTGGGGAGGCGTCGGAAATGGGTTCAGTCTTTTCGAGGTTCCTCGTGTTACGCGTTTGAGTCTTCGGTCAGAGGCCTGCCCTAAAATGACAAGAAATGCCCAGCGGCGCGGCGCGTGAAATAGTGACCGAGGCAAGTGGGCTATAGCCTTTGGTCCGCGGGGGTTGGGGAGGGGGTTTCGGGGGCTCTGGTCATCAGAAATGGGTATAGTCTTTTCGAGGGTCCTCGTGTGCCCAGTGGGAGGCTACGGTCGAGCACACTAAAATGTAAGAAATGCCAGTGTCGCAGCCGTGAAATACTCACGAGGCAGTGGGCTATACTGCTAGTCCTTGAGGGTTGGGAGGGGCGTTCGGGGCCTCTGGGCGTCGGAAATGGGTACAGTCTTGAGGGTCCTCAGCCTTGATGGGAGGCTACGGTCAGCCTGCCCTAAAATGGTAAGAAATGCCAGTGGCGCAGCGCGTGAAATAATCAGCCCGAGGCAGTGGGCTATAACCTTTGGTCCATGAGGTTGGGGAGGGGTTTAGAGGGCTCTCAGTCGTGGGAAATGGGTACAGTCTTTCGGTCCTCGTGTGCCCAGTGAGGCTACGGTCAGGAGGCACACTAAAATGGCAAAAAATGCCCAGCGGCACAGCGCGTGAAATAGTCACCGAGGCCGGTGGGCTATAGCCTTTGGTCCGCGGGGGTTGGGGAGGGGGTTTAGGGGGCTCTGTTCGTCAAAAATGGGTACAGTCTTTTCGAGGGTCCTCGTGTGCCCAGTGGGAGGCTACTGATCGAGGCACATGCCCTAAAATGGCAAGAAATGCCTCTGGACATGGCGTGAAATAATCATGGGGGTGGGCTATGTGCCTTTGGTCCCATGTGGGTTGGGGCGTCGGAAATGGGTACAGTCTTTTCGAGGGTCCTCATGTTCCCCGTTGGAGGCTACGGTCAGAGGCCTGCCCTAAAATGACAAGAAATGCCCAGCGGCGCGGCGCGTGAAATAGTGACCGAGGCAAGTGGGCTATAGCCTTTGGTCCGCGGGGGTTGGGGAGGGGCGTTCGGGAGCTCGGGTCATCGAAATGGAGTGCAGTCTTTTGAAGGTCTCGTGTGCCCGGTGGGAGGCTACTGTCGAAGCCTGCCCTAAAATGGCAGAAATGCCAGTAGCGTCAACACGTGAAATACTACTTGGAGGCGGTGGGATATAGCCTTTGGTCCGGGGTTGGGGAGGGGCGTTGGGGCCTCAGAGTCGGAAATGGGTACAGTCTTTGAGGGTCCTCGTGTGCCCAGTGGGAGGCTCTGGTCAAGCCTGCCCTAAAATGGTAAGAAATGCCAGTGGCGCTTGGCGTGAAATAATCGCCGATGCCGGTGGGCTATAGCCTTTGGTCCCATGAGGGTTGGGAGGGGTTTGAGGGGCTCTGGGTCGTCGGAAATGGAGTGCAGTCTTTTCGAGGGTCCTCGTGTGCCCGGATGGCGAGCTCTGGTCAGAAGCACCCCTAAAATAACAGAAAACACCAGTGGCGGGCGTGAATTAGTCAGCAGGCGGTGGGCTATAGCCTTTGGTCCATGAGGGTTGGGGATGGGGTTTAAGGGGCTCACAGTCGTCGGAAATGGGTCAGTCTTTTGGAGGGTCTCGTGTGCCCAGATCGGAGGCTCTGATCGGAAGGCACCTAAAATGACAAGAAATACCAGTGGCTTGTGCGTGAAGCAGTCATGGGGCGGTGGGCTAGAGCAACTGGTCCACAGGGGGTTGGGAGGGGTGGGGGGCTTTGGGCGTCGGAAATGGGTACAGTCTTTTGAGGGTCTCGTGTGCCCTTGTGGGAGGCTCGGGCAGAGCTTGCCCTAAAATGGCAAGAAATGCCAAGTGGCGCACGTCAAATAATCGCCAGAGGCGGTGGGATATAGCCTTTGGTCACAGAGGTTGGGGGGGTTTAGGGGGCTACAGTCGTGAAAATGGGTACAGTCTTTTGGAGGGGCCTCATGTGCCTAGTGGGAGGCTACGGTCGAGGCCTGCCACTAAAATGAGAAATATCCAGTGGCCAGTGAAATAATCCAAGGGCGGTGGGCTATAGCCTTTGGTCAGCGGGGTTGGGAGGGTTTCGGGGCTCACAGTGCGTGAAATGGGTACAGTCTTCGAGGTCCTCGTGTGCTTGATTGGGAGGCTACGGTCGAGGCACCTAAAATGGCAAAATGCCTGACATGACGCAGCGTGAAATAGTCATGGGGCGGTGGGCTATAACCTTTGAGTCATGGGTTGGGAGGCGTCGGAAATGGGTCTGAGTCTTTTCGAGGGTCCTCGTGTTTCCGTTGGGAGGCTACAGTCGAAGGCCTGCCCTAAAATGACAAGAAATGCCAGTAGTGGCACGTGAAATAATGACCGAGGGGCAAGTGGGCTATAGCCTTTGGTCCGCGGGGGTTGGGGAGGGGGGTTCGGGGGCTCTGGTCATCAAAAATGGGTACAATCTTTTCGAGGGTCCTCGTGTTACCCGTGGGAGGCTACGGTCAGGAGCCTGCCCTAAAATAGCAAAAATGCCAGTGGCAGTGGAAATAGTCACAGGGCGGTGGGCTATAGCCTTTGTCCAGTCATGAGGGTTGGGGAGGCGTTAGGGGCTCTGCAGGCGTCAAAAATGGAGTACAGGTCTTTTCGAGGTCCTCGTGTGCCCGAGTGGGAGGCTACGGTCGAGCACTGCCCTAAAATGGTAAAAATGCCAAGCCGGTGCAGCGCGTGAAATAATCGCAAGGGCGGTGGGCTATAGCCTTGGGTCAGCAGGGGGTTGGGAGGGGTTTGAGGGCTCACAGTGCGTCGAAATGGAGTGCAGTCTTTTGAGGGTCCTCGTGTGCCCGTGGGAGGCTACGGTCGAGGCCTGCCCTAAAATGGCAAAAATGCAGTGACACAGTAGCGTGAAATAGTCAAGGGCGGTGGGCTATAGCTGGTCCGTGGGGTTGGGGAGGGGTTTAGGGGGCTCTGGTTGTCAAAATGGAGTACAGATCTTTTGAGGTCCTCGTGTGCCCAGGTGGGAGGCTACTGATCAAGCCTGCCCTAAAATGGTGAAATATCTAGCGTGGCGCGTGAAATAATTCTTAGGGCGGTGGGCTATAGCCTTTGGTCCATGAGGGGTTGGGAGGGTTTGAGGCTCAGTGAGAAATGGGTACAGTCTTTCGAGGGTCCTCGTGTGCCCGGTGGGAGGCTACAGTCAGAGGCCTGCCTAAAATGGCAAGAAATGCCAATGGCGCGTGAAATAGTTATAGCCTTTGGTCCATGAGGGTTGGCGAGGGGTTTAAGGGGACACTGGTCGTCAGAAATGGAGTCTGAGTCTTTTCGAGGGTCTCGTGTGTGATGGGAGGCTACTGATCAGAAGCCTGCCACTAAAATGGCAAAAAATGCCTTGTGAGCGTGAAATAGTCACCCAAGGGCCGGTGGGCTATAGCCTTTGGTCCCTTGAGGGGTTGGGAGGGTTTAGGGGGACACAGTGGTCAAAAATGGGTACAGTCTTTTCCAGGCTCCTCGTGTGCCCAGTGGGAGGCTGTGGCCAGAGGTCTGCCCTAAAATGGTAAGAAATGTCTAGCTGGGTGCGTGAAATAATCATGCCAGGCCGGTGGGCTATGTGCTTTGGTCCATGAGGGGTTGGGAGGGTTTAAGGGGCTCTGGTCGTGAAATGGGGTACAGTCTTTCGAGGTCCTCGTGTGCCCAGTGGGAGGCTACGGTCAGAACCACCTAAAATGGCAAAAAATACTTGGCGCAGTGAAATAGTCAGCAAGGGCGGTGGGCTATAACCTTTGGTCATGCGGGGTTGGCGAGGGGTTTAAGGGGGCTCTGGTCGTGAAAATGGGTACAGTCTTTTCGGGGTCCTCGTGTGCCCAGTGGGAGGCTCTGTCAGAACCACACTAAAATGGCAAAAATGCCAGTAGCATGGCGTGAAATAGTCACCGAGGCGGTGGGCTATAACCTTTGGTCCATGAGGGGTTGAGGAGGGTTTAGGGGGCTCAGTGCGTGAAAATGGAGTACAGTCTTTTGATGGTCCTCGTGTGAGTGGGAGCTCTGATCGAGCACTGCCTAAAATGACAAGAAATACCCAGTATGGCGCGTGAAATAGTCAGCAGGCGGTGGGCTATAGCCTTTAATGAGGGGTTGGGGAGGGTTTAAGGGGCTCTGGGAGTCAGGAAATGAGTGATCTTTTGAGGGTCCTCGTGTACTTGATGGGAGGCTCTGGTCAGAAGCTTGCCCTAAAATGACAAGAAATACCAAGTGGCGCAGCGTGAAGCAGTCATGAGGCGGTGGGCTGACCTTTGGTCCGAGGGTTGGGAGGGAAGTTACAGGGCTTTGGGCGTGGGAAATGGGTGCAGTCTTTCGAGGGTCCTCGTGTGCCTGATGGGAGGCTCGGGAAGCTTGCCCTAAAATGGCAAGAAATGCCAAGTGGGCTGGCAGCGAAATAATCGCACGAGGCGGTGGGATATAGCCTTTGGTCCATGAGGGGTTGGGAGGGTTTGGGGGCTACAGTCGTGAAAATGGGTACAGTCTTTTGGAGAGGTCCTCGTGTGCCTGAGTGGGAGGCTACGGTCGAGGCCTGCCCTAAAATGGCAAGAAATATCCAGCAGTAGCGTGAAATAATCAAGGGCAGTGGGCTACTGGTCCATGAGGGGTTGGGAGGATTCGGGGGCTCTGGTCGTCGGAAATGGGTACAATCTTTTCGAAGGTCCTCGTGTGCCCAGTGGGAGGCTACGGTCAGAGGCCTGCCCTAAAATGGCAAGAAATGCCAGCGCTTGGCGTGAAATAGTCATGCGGCAAGTGGGCTATAGCCTTTGGTCATGAGGTTGGGAGGAGGGGCGTCGGAAATGGGTACAGTCTTTTCGAGGGTCCTCGTGTTCCCAGTGGGAGGCTACGGTCAGAGGCCTGCCCTAAAATGGCAAGAAATGCCTTGCGGCGCAGCGCGTGAAATAGTCACCGAGGCCGGTGGGCTATAGCCTTTGGTCCGCGGGGGTTGGGGAGGGGTTTTCGGGGGCTCTGGTCATCAAAAATGGGTACAGTCTTTTCGAGGTTCCTCGTGTGCCCAGTGGGAGGCTACGGTCAGAAGCCTGCCCTAAAATGGCAAGAAATGCCCAGCGTCGCGGCCCGTGAAATACTCACCGAGGCCGGTGGGCTATAGCCTTTGGTCCGAGGTTGGGAGGGCGTTCGGGGCTCTGGTCGTCGGAAATGGGTACAGTCTTTTCGAGGTCCTCGTGTGCCCGATGGGAGGCTCTGATCGAGCCTGCCCTAAAATGGTAAAAATGCCAATGGCCAGTGCGTGAAATAATCATGAGGCGGTGGGCTATAGCCTTTGGTCCCGTGGGGTTGGGAGGGGGTTTGGGGGCTCACAGTGTGGTCGGAAATGGGTCTGAGTCTTTTCGAGGTCCTCGTGTGCCCAGTGGGAGGCTACAGTCGAGCACCTGCCTAAAATGGTAAAAATATCTAGCGGCCAGGGTGAAATAGTCACCGAGGCCGGTGGGCTATAGCCTTTGGTCCGCGGGGGTTGGGGAGGGGGTTTAGGGGGCTCTTGTCGTCAAAAATGGGTACAGTCTTTTCGAGGGTCCTCGTGTGCCCAGTGGGAGGCTACGGTCAGAAGCCTGCCCTAAAATGGCAAGACATATCTAAGCGCAGCGTGAAATAGTCATGAGGCGGTGGGCTATAGCTGGTCATGAGGGTTGGCGAGGGGTTTAAGGGGCTCACAGTGCGTCGAGAAATGGGTCAGTCTTTTGAGGTCTCGTGTGCCCAGTGGGAGGCTACGGTCAAGGCACCTGCCTAAAATGGCAAGAAATGCCAGTACGCGCGTGAAATAGTCATGGGGCGGTGGGCTATACTTTAGTCCATGAGGGTTGGGGAGGGTTTAAGGGGACAGTGGTCGTCAAAAATGGAGTCTGATCTTTTCGAGGGTCTCGTGTGCCCTTGATGGGAGGCTGATCGAAGCCTGCCTAAAATGGTAAAATGTCTAAGCAGCAGCGTGAAATAATCATAGGGCGGTGGGCTATACCTGCTGGTCCATGAGGGGTTGGGGAGGGTTTAGGGGCTCTGAGTGCGTGAAATGAGTCTGCAGTCTTTGAGGGTCCTCGTGTGCCCGTGGGAGGCTCTGATCGAACGCCCTAAAATGGCAAGAAATGTCTAGCAAGCGTGCGCGTGAAATAATCATGAGGCAGTGGGCTATAGCTGGTCATGAGGGTTGGCGAGGGTTTAAGGGGCTCTGAGTGCGTCGAGAAATGGAGTACAGTCTTTTGAGGGTCCTCGTGTGCCCAGTGGGAGGCTACGGTCAGAACCACCTAAAATGGCAAAAATGCCCATGGTAGCGCGTGAAATAGTCAAGGCGGTGGGCTATAACCTTTGGTCATGAGGGGTTGAGGAGGGGTTTAAGGGGCTCAGTGCGTGAAATGGGTCTGATCTTTTCGATGGTCCTCGTGTGCCCGGTGGGAGGCTCTGATCAGAACCACACCTAAAATGGCAAAAATACCCATGCAGCGCGTGAAATAGTCATAGGGCCGGTGGGCTATAACCTTTGGTCATGAGGGGTTGAGGAGGGGTTTAGGGGCTCACAGTGCGTCGAAATGAGTGCAGTCTTTTGAGGTCCTCGTGTGCCCAGTGGGAGGCTCTGATCGAAGCCTGCCCTAAAATAACAAGAAATACCAGTGGCTGTGCGTGAAATAGTCATGAGGCGGTGGGCTATAGCCTTTGGTCCCATGAGGGTTGGCGAGGAAGTTTAAGGGCTCAGTGGGGTGGGAAATGGGTCTGAGTCTTTTGAGGTCTCGTGTGCCCAGTGGGAGGCTCTGATCAGGCCAGCCTAAAATAGCAAAAAAATACCATGGCATGTGCGTGAAATAATCAAGGGCCGGTGGGCTATAGCCTGGTCATGAGGGTTGGGGAGGAAGTTACAGGGCTCTGGGGGTGAGGAAATGGGTCTGATCTTTTGAGGTCCTCGTGTGCCCAGTGGGAGACTCGGTCAGAAGCCTGCCACTAAAATGGCAAAAAATACCAGTAGCCTTGGCGATGAAATAATCATGAGGCAGGTGGGCTATAGCCTTTGGTCCCATGAGGGGTTGGGAGGCGGTTTGAGGCTCTGGGTGTCGGAAATGGGTACAGTCTTTTCAAGGCTCCTCGTGTGCCCAGTGGGAGGCTAAGGTCAGAGGCCTGCCCTAAAATGGCAAGAAATGCCAATGGCAGCGTGAAATAGTCACTGAGGCCGGTGGGCTATAGCCTTTGGTCCGGGGTGTTTGGGGAGGGTTTTGAGGGGGCTCTGGTCGTCGAAAATGGGTACAGTCTTTTCGAGGGTCCTCGTGTGCCCAGTGGGAGGCTTCAGTCAGAGGCACCTAAAATGGCAAAAATGCCAGTGGCGCGTGAAATTAGTCACAGGGCGGTGGGCTATGGCTTTGGTCATGAGGGGTTGAGGATGGGGTTTAAGGGGCTCTGGTCGTCAGTGGGTACAGTCTTTTCGAGGGTCCTCGTGTGCTTGATGGGAGGCTCTGATCAGGAGGCACTGCCTAAAATGGCAAGAAATACCCAGTGGCGTGCGTGAAATGGTCAGCAGGGCGGTGGGCTATAAGCCTTTGGTCCCATGAGGGTTGGGATGGGGTTTAAGGGGCTCTGGCGTCGTAAATGGAGTACAGGCTTTTCGAGGGTCCTCGTGTGCCTTGATGGGAGGCTCGGTCAGAGGCCTGCCCTAAAATGGCAAGAAATGCCAGTGGCCTTAGCGCGTGAAATAATCAGAGGCGGTGGGCTATGTGCCTTTGGTCATGAGGTTGGGAGGGAAGTTACGGGGCTCTGGGCGTCGGAAATGGGTACAGTCTTTTCGAGGGTCTCGTGTGCCAGTGGGAGGCTACGGTCAGAGGCCTGCCCTAAAATGGCAAGAAATACCAACTTGTGCGTGAATTAGTCAAGGCGGTGGGCTATAGCCTTTGGTCCGCGGGGGTTGGGGATGGGGTTTAAGGGGCTCTGGGCGTCGGAAATGGGTACAGTCTTTTCGAGGGTCTCGTGTGCCCGGTGGGAGGCTCTGTCAGAGGACTGCCTAAAATGGCAAGAAATACCAGTGGCCTTGCGTGAAGCAATCAGCAGGCGGTGGGCTATAGCCTTTGGTCATGAGGTTGGGGAGGGGTTTAAGGGCTCACAGGCGTCGTAAATGGGTGATCTTTTCGAGGGTCCTCGTGTGCCAGTGGGAGGCTACTGATCGGAGGCACTGCCTAAAATGGCAAGAAATACCAGTGGCCAGTGCGTGAAAGTCCTTGAGGCAGGTGGGCTATAGCCTTTGGTCATGAGGGGTTGGGAGGAAGTTACAGGGCTCTGGGCGTCGTAAATGGGTCAGGCTTTTCGAGGGTCTCGTGTGCAGTGGGAGGCTACGGTCGAGGCCTGCCCTAAAATGGCAGAAATACCAGTGGCCTTGGCGCGTGAAATAGTCACGAGGCGGTGGGCTATAGCCTTTGGTCCTTGAGGGTTGGGAGGGCGTTAGAGCTCAGGCGTCGTAAATGGGTCTGATCTTTTCGAGGGTCTCGTGTGCTTGTGGGAGGCTCTGGAGGCCTGCCTAAAATGGCAGAAATACCAATGGCCTTGCGCGTGAAATAGTCACCGAGGCCGGTGGGCTATAGCCTTTGGTCCGCGGGGGTCGGGGATGGGGTTTAAGGGGCTCTGGTCGTCGGAAATGGGTACAGGCTTTTCGAGGGTCCTCGTGTGCCCAGTGGGAGGCTACGATCAGAGGACTGCCTAAAATGGCAAGAAATACCCAGCGGCGCAGCGCGTGAATTAGTCATGAGGCGGTGGGCTATGTGCTGGTCCATGAGGGTTGGGATGGGAAGTTTAAGGGCTCACGGGCGTCGTAAATGGGTGTACAGTCTTTTCGAGGTCTCGTGTGCCCGATGGGAGGCTACGGTCGGAGGCCTGCTAAAATGGCAAGAAATACCAGTGAAGCGTCATGAATGAGGCTATAGCCTTTGGTCCATGAGGGGTTGGGGGATGGGGTTTAAGGGGCTCGTGGGAAATGGGTACATCTTTCGAGGGTCCTCGTGTGCCCGGTGGGAGGCTCTGATCAGAGGCACACAAAATGGCAAGAAATACCAGTGAGTAGCGCGTGGAAATTAGTCAGCAGGCAGTGGGCTATAGCCATGAGGGTTGGGAGGGAGTTAAGGGGCTCACAGTCGTAAATGTACAGTCTTTTCGAGGGTCCTCGTGTGCCCGATGGGAGGCTCAGTCAGAGGGCTGCCCTAAAATGGCAAGAAATGCCAATGGCGCGTGAAATAGTCACAGAGGCGGTGGGCTATAACTGGTCCCTTGAGGGTTGGGAGGAAGTTCGGGGCTCTGGGCGTCGGAAATGGGTACAGTCTTTTGAGGGTCCTCGTGTGCCCAGTGGGAGCTCACAGTCAGAAGCACTGCCCTAAAATGGCAAGAAATACCAGTGAGCCAGCGTGAAGCAGTCATGAGGCCGGTGGGCTATAATAACTGGTCCATGAGGGTTGGGAGGAAGTTCAGGGCTCTGGGCGTGAGGAAATGGGTACAGCCTTCGAGGGTCCTCGTGTGCCCAGTGGGAGGCTCTGTCAAGCCTGCCCTAAAATGATAAATTGCCAGGCGCGCGTGAAATAGTCACAGAGGGCGGTGGGCTATAGCCTTTGAGGGGTTGGGGAGTGGAAGTTTCGGGGCTCAGGCGTGTGAAATGGGTACAGTCTTTTCGAGGTCCTCTTGTGCCCAGGTGGGAGGCTCTGTCGAGCCTGCCTAAAATGGCAAGAAATGCCGGTGTGCGTGAAATAATCAGCGGGGCCGGTGGGCTATAGCCTTTGGTCCCAAGGGTTGGGAGTGGGTTTCGGGGGCTCAGTGTGGAAATGGGTAAAGTCTTTTCGAGGTCCTCGTGTGCCCAGTGGGAGGCTCTTGTCAGCTTGCACAAAATAGCAAAATGCCCATGTGTGGCGTGAAATAGTCAAGGGCGGTGGGCTATAGTCTTTTAGTCATGAGGGTTGATGGGAGGGGGTTCGGGGCTTTGGGTGCGTCGGAAATGGATCTTTTCGAGGGTCCTCGTGTGCCCGGTGGGAGGCTACTGGTCGAAGCCTGCCATTAAAATAAAAATGCCCAGTGTGTGGCGTGAAATAAGGGGCCGGTGAGCTATAGCACTGGTCCATGAGGGTTGGGGTTGGGATCGGGGTGGGAAATGGGTACAGTCTTCTCAAGGGCTCGTGTGCCTAGTGGGAGGCTACGGTCGGAGGGGTTTGGGGACTCACAGCCGCCGGAAATGGGTCTAGGTTTTTAGGTTGCCTCGCGTGCTCGATGGGAGCTCTGATGAGGGCCTACTAAAAGGCAAGAAATGTCCCAGGCGCATCGAGAAAGTCTCAGGGCGGGCTATAGACTCTGGTCGCGGGTTGGGTAGGGGTTCGGGGGCTCTGGGAAATGGGTCAGTCTTTTAGGGTCCTCGTGTGCCAGTGGGAGGCTACGGTCGAACTTCTTGGTAAAATGGCAAGAAATACCAGCGGCCTATGGCGCGTGAAATCATGAGGCAGTGGGATATAGCCTCTGGTCATGGGGTTGGGGAGGCGTTGGGGTTCTGGCCTTGGAAATGGGTCTGAGTCTTTTCGAGGTCCTCATGTGACCGGTGGGAGGCTACGGTGAAGCCTGCCCCAAAATGGCAAAAAGAAATGCCAGTGGCGCGTGGAAATAGTCAGAGGCCCAGACTATGCTGATCCAGCGGGGTTGGGGTGGGGGTTCGGGGCTCTTGGCATGAAATGGGTCTGATCTTTTGAGGTCCTCGTGTGCCCGATGGGAGGCTCTGATCGAAACTGCCATAAAATAAGAAAATGCCAGTGGCCATGAAATAATCAAAGGGCGGTGGGCTATAGCCCTTTGTTCAGCGGGGTTGGGGAGGGGTTCGGGGGCTCGGCCGTCGGAAATGGGTACTGAGTCTTTTAGGGTCCTCGTGTGCCAATGGAGGCTATGGTAGCACCTAAAATGGCAAGAAATGCCAGTGGCACGAAAATAGTGGCGGGGCGGTGGGGTATAAGATAGGGGTTTGGGGGCTCAGGAATAAGAAATGGTACAGGCTTTTGAGGGTCCTCGTGTGATGGGAGGCTCTGACCCGAAGCACATATAAAATGTAGAAATTCCAGTGAGCGCAGCGCATGGAAATAGTCGGTGAGGCCGGTGGGGTATAATTGTTCAGCGGGGTTGGGGAGGGGGTTGAGGGCTCTGGCCGTCGAAATAGGTCTGATCTTTTCGAGGGTCCTCATGTGCCCATGGGAGGCTAGGGTCAAGCACTGCCGTAAAATGGCAAAGAAATACCAGTGTGGCGTGAAATAATCGTAGAGGCAGTGGGCTATGTGCTGGTCCATGAGGATTGGGGAGGGCGTTCGGGGGCTCTGGCCGTCGGAAATGGGTACAGTCTTTTCGAGGGTCCTCGTGTATCCAGTGGGAGGCTACGGTGAGAAGCCTGCCCTAAAATAGCAAGAAATGCCCATCAGTATGCCAGTGCAGAAATAGTCGCTTGGGGCAGTGGGCTATAGCCTTTGGTCCCATGCGATGGTTGGGAGGGGGTTAGGGGCTCTGGGCATCGAAATGGGTGTAGTCTTTCAGGGTCTCGTGTGCCACAATGGGAGGCTCTGATCAGAAGCCACATAAAATGGCAAAATACCCAATGACTGGCGCATGAAATAGTCTCAAGGCCGGTGGGCTGTAGCCACTTGTTCCATGAGGGTTGGGAGGGAGTTGGGGCTCACAGTGCGTGGAAATGGGTCACAGTCTTTTCGAGGGGCCTCGTGTGCCCTGTGGGAGTCTACAGTCTGATGCCTGCGCTAAAATGGCAAGAAATGCCCAGCGCAGATGCAGAAATAGTGGCGGGGCGGTGCCACAGGAGTTGGGAGGGGTTTGGGAGGAGGGTGTTGGGGGCTCGGCCGTCGGGAAATGGAGTCTTTTGAGGGTCCTCGAGTGCCCATTGGGAGGCTCAGGTCAGAACCTTGCCCTAAAATGGCACGAAATGCACACCAGAGCATTGCACGAAATAGTCGCCCGTGGCCGGTGGGCTATAACCTGTCCCGCGAGGTTGGGGAGTGGGTTTGAGGGCTCTGGGCATGAAATAGGTCTGAGTCTTTTCGAGGGTCCTCGTGTGCCAGTGGGAGGCTACGGTCGAAGCACTGCCCAAAATGGCAAAAATGCCAGCCAGCGCGTGAAATAGTCACCGAGGCGGCGGGCTATGTGCCTTTGATCATGAGGTTGGGGTGGGGGTTGGGGCTCTTGGCATCGGAAATGGGTCTGATCTTTTTGGCCGGTCCTCGTGTGCCAGTGGGAGGCTCTGATCAGAAGACTGCCATAAAATGGCAAGAAATGCCAATGGCCTTGAGCGCATGAAATAGTCGCGGGCGGTGGGGTATATAGCCCTTGTTCAGCAGGGGTTGGGGAGGGGTTCGGGAGCTCGGCCATCGGAAATGGTCTGATGTTTTGAGGGTCTCGTGTGCCCAGTGGGAGGCTGGGGTCGGAGCCTTGGTAAAATGGCAAGAAATACCAGTGGCCAGCGTGAAATAATCGCCGAGGCGGTGGGCTATAGCCTTTGGTCCTTGAGGGGTTGGGAGGCGTTCGGGGCTCGGCCGTCGGAAATGGGTACAGTCTTTTAGGGTCCTCGTGTATCGAGTGGGAGGCTACGGTGAGAAGCCTGCCACTAAATTACTGCAGAAATGCCCACCGAGCGCAGTACAGAAATAGTCATGCCGGGGCGGTGGGCTATAGCCTTTACTCCAGCGAGGGTTGGGAGGGGTTGGGGCTCGGGGCATCGAAATGGGTGCAGTCTTTCGAGGGTCCTCGTGTGCCCGATGGGAGGCTCACGGTCAGAGCACTGCCATAAAATAACAAGAAATGCCAGTGGCCGCATGAAATAATCATGGGGCAGCTGGGCTATAGCCCTTGTTCAGCGGGGTTGGGGAGGGAGTTCGGGGCTCACAGTGGGTTGGAAATGGGTACAGTCGTTTGAGGTCTCGTGTGCCCAGTGGGAGGCTACGGTCGAAGCACTGCCCTAAAATGGCAAGAAATGCCAATGGCCTTGATGCGAAATAGTGGCCGGGACCGGTGCCACGGGGGTTCGGGAGGGGGGTTTGGGGAGGGTGTTCGGGGGCTTTGTCCGTCGGAAATGGGTACAGTCTTTTTGAGGGTCCTCGTGTGCCCAGTGGGAGGCTACGGTCAGAAGCCTGCGCTAAAATGGCACGAAATGCACACCGGCGAAGTGCACGAAATAGTCGCCGCCGCCGGTGGGCTATAGCCTTTGGTCCGCGAGGGTTGGGAAGTGGGTTTCGGGGGCTCTGGGCATCAGAAATGGGTACAGTCTTTTCGAGGGTCCTCGTGTGCCAGGTGGGAAGCTTCTGATCAGAAGCACGCCATAAAATGGCAAGAAATGCCAATGACGCGCATAGAAATAATCGCCGAGGCAGTGGGCTATAGCCTTGTCCTTGAGGGGTTGGGGAGGGCATTCGGGGCTCGGCCGTCGGAAATGGGTCTGATTTTTCGAGGTCCTCGTGTGTCCGATGGGAGGCTACGGTGAAGCCTGCCCTAAAATAACACTGAAATGCCCACGGCGCGGTGCCAGAAATAGTCACGGGGCGGTGGGCTATATGCTGATCCCTTGAGGAGTTGCGGAGGGGTTCGAGACTCTGGGCATCATAAATGGGTGCAGTCTTATCGAGGGTCCTCGTGTGCCCAGTGGGAGGCTCTGATCGAAGCACTTGCCATAAAATGGCAAGAAATGCCAGTGTAGCGCATGAAATAGTTGCGAGGCCCTGGGCTATAGCCACTTGTTCATGAGGTTGGGGAGGGAGTTCGGGGTTCTGAGTGGGTCGAAATCGTCTGATCGTTTTGAGGGTCCTCGTGTGCCCAGTCGGAGGCTACTGTCAGAAGCCTGCCCTAAAATGGCAAGAAATGCCCAGCGGCGCAGTGCACGAAATAGTGGCCGGGACGGGTGCCACGGGGGTTCGGGAGGGGGGTTTGGGGAGGGTGTTCGGGGGCTCACGGCCTCGGGAAATCGTCTGATCTTTTGAGGGTCCTCGTGTACCAAGTGGGAGGCTACGATTGAAGCCTGCCTAAAATAACAAGACATACCAATGGCGCAGCCGTGAAATAATCAGCAAGGCGGTGGGCTATAGCCTTTGGTCCCATGAGGTTGGGAGGCGTTCGGGGGTTCTGGCCGTCGGAAATGGGTACAGTCTTTTCGAGGGTCCTCGTGTGCCAAGTGGCAGGCTACGGTCAGAAGGCTGCCGTGAAATGGCAAGAAATACCTAGCGGCGCAGCGCGTGAAATATTTGCCGAGGCCGGTGGGCTATAGCCTTTGGTCCGCGGGGGTTGGGGAGGGCGTTCGGGGGTTCTGGCCGTCGGAAATGGGTACAGTCTTTTCGAGGGTCCTCGTGTGCCAAGTGGCAGGCTACGGTCAGAAGGCTGCCGTGAAATGGCAAGAAATACCTAGCGGCGTGGCGTGAAATAGTTCTGAGGCGGTGGGCTATGTGCTTTGGTCATGAGGGTTGGGAGGCGTTAAAGAGGGCTCTGGCCGTCGGGAAATGGTCTGATCTTTTGAGGGTCCTCATGTGACCCGATGGGAGGCTACTGGTCAAGCCTGCCCTAAAATGTGCAAAAATACCCAAGCCATGGCGTGAAATAATCGGCCCAGGCGGGCTATAACTTTGGTCCTTGAGGGGTTGGGTAGGGGGTTGAGGCTCTGGCCGTCGGAAATGGAGTACAGTCGTTTGAGGTCCTCTTGTGCCCAGGTGGGAGGCTACTGATCGAAGCCTGCCTAAATGTAAGACATACCAGCGGTAGCGCGTGAGATAATCATGGGGCGGTGGGCTATAGCCTTTGGTCCCGCGGGGTTGGGGGAGGAGTTCGGGGGGCTCTGGCATTGGAAATGGGTACAGTCTTTTCGAGGGTCCTCGAGTGCCCAGTGGGAGGCTACGGTCAGAATCCTTCCTAAAATGGCAATAAATACCCAGCGCAGCGCGTGAAATAATCATGAGGCAGTGGGCTATAGCCTTTAGATCCCATGAGGGTTGGGGAGGGGTTTGAGGGCTCAGTGGTCGTGAAATGGGTATAGTCTTTAGAGGGTCCTCATGTGCCCAGTGGGAGGCTACAGGTCAAGCCTGCCTAAAATAACAAAAATGCCCAGCGCAGCGTGCGTGAAATAATCGCCGAGGCGGTGGGCTATAACCTTTGGTCATGAGGGTTGGGAGAGGCGTTCAGACCTCAGGCGTCAGGAAATGTGTACAGTCTTTTCGAGGTCCTCGTGTGCCCAGTGGGAGGCTACGGTCAAGCACTGCCCTAAAATGGCAAGACATGCCAATGCGCAGCGTGAAATAATCGCGAGGCGGTGGGCTATAGCCTTTAAATCCAGCGGGGGTTGGGAGGGGTTTGGGGGCTCACGGTCGTCGGAAATGGGTACAGTCTTTTCGAGGTCTCGTGTGCCCAGTGGGAGGCTACTGATCAAGCCTGCCCTAAAATAACAAGACATGCCCAGGCGCAGTAGCGTGAAATAATCAGCAAGGCAGGTGGGCTATAGCCTTTATCAGCGGGGGTTGGGAGGGGTTTGAGGGGCTCACAGTGCGTGAATGGGTATAGTCTTCTGAGGTCCTCATGTGCCCGATGGGAGGCTACGGTCAAGCCTGCCCTAAAATAACAAGAAATACTTGCCAGGCGCAACACGTGAAATAATCGCGAGGCAGTGGGCTATAAGCCTGGTCAGCGGGGTTGGGAGGCGTTCCGGGTCTGGGCGTCGGAAATAGTTCTGATCTTTTCGAGGGTCCGGGTGTGCCCAGGGGGAGGCTACGGTCAAGCCTGCCCTAAAATGTGTACATGCCCAGCAGTAGCGCAGCGTGAAATAATCGCCGAGGCGGTGGGCTATAGCCTTTGGTCCATGAGGGTTGGGAGGGGCGTTCGGGGTCTCAGGCGTCGGAAATAAGTACAGTCTTTTCGAGGGTCCTCGTGTGCCCAGTGGGAGCCTCTGATTGAAGCCTACTAAAATGGCAAGAAATGCCAGTGACGCAGCAGGAAATAGTCAGGGCGGTGGGCTATAGCCTTTGGTCCATGAGGGGTTGGGAGGGGTTTGGGGCTCTGGTCAGCAGGAAATGGAGTACAGTCTTCTGAGGTCTCGTGTGCCCAGTGGGAGGCTACGGTCAAGCCTGCCTAAAATAACAAGAAATGCCAGTAGCCTTGTAGCGTGAAATAATCATGAGGCGGTGGGCTATAGCCTTTGGTCCATGCGGGGGTTGGGAGGCGTTCGGGGTCTCACAGGCGTCGGAAATGGGTACAGTCTTTTCGAGGGTCCTCGTGTGCCCAGTGGGAGGCTGCCGTCAGAGACCTGCCCTAAAATAGCAAGAGGTGCCCAGCGGCGCGTGGCGTGAAATAATCAGCGGGGCCCGTGGGCTATGCCTTTGGTCCACAGGGGTTGGGAGGGGTTTGAGGCTCAGTGAGTCGGAAATGGTACAGTCTTTTCGAGGTCCTCGTGTGCCCAGTGGGAGGCTACGTCGAAGCCTGCCCTAAAATGGCAAGAAATACCCAATGGCGCAACACGGAAATAGTCACTTGAGGCGGTGGGCTATAGCCTTTGGTCCCTTGAGGGTTGGGGAGGGTTACAGGGCTCAGGCATGAAATGGGTATAGTCTTCTGAGGGTCTCGTGTGCCCGATGGGAGGCTACGGTCAGAAGCCTGCCCTAAAATAACAAGAAATGCCAGCCAGTGTGTGCGTGAAATAAGTCATGAGGCCCCGTGGGCTATAGCCTTTGGTCCACAGGGGTTGGGGAGGGGTTTGGGGGCTCACGGTCGTGGAAATGGGTACAGTCTTTTCGAGGTCCTCGTGTGCCGAGTGGGAGGCTCTGATCAGAAGCCTGCCCTAAAATGGCAAGACATGCCAAGTAGCGCAGCGCGTGAAATAATCATGGGGCCGGTGAGCTATAAGCGTTTGGTCCACGGGGTTGGGGATGGGGTTTGAGGGCTCACGGTGCGGAAATGAGTCTGATCTTTTCGAGGTCCTCGTGTGCCCAGTGGGAGGCTACGGTTAAAGCACGCCTAAATGGAAATAAATGCCAGTGGCGCAGCACCGGAAATAGTCACTGAGGCCGGCGGGCTATAGCCGATAGTCCGCGGGGTTGGGAGGGGTTTGAGGGACTACAGTCGGCAGAAATGGGTCTGAGTCCTTACGAGGGTCCCTCGTGTGCACAGTGGGAGGCTACGGTCAGAAGCCTGCCTAAAATAACAAGACATGCCCATGGCAGCGCGTGGATTAATCGCCGATGCAGTGGGCTATAGCCTGGTCATGAGGGTTGGGGGGGGGTTTGGGGGGCTCTGGTGGTCGGAAATGGGTACAGTCTTTTCGAGGGTCCTCGTGTGCGCAGTGGAAGGCTCAGTCGGAAGCCTGCCCTAAAATGACAAGACATGCCCAGCGCGCAGCGTGAAATAATCGCCAGAGGCGGTGGGCTATGTGCTTTCGTCCGCGGGGTTGGGAGGGGTTTGAGGGGCTCACGGTGGGTCGGAAATGGGTATAGTCTTCTGAGGGTCCTCATGTGCCCGGTGGGAGGCTACGGTCAGAAGCCTGCCTAAAATAACAAGAAATGCCAATGACGCAACACGTGAAATAGTCAGCAAGGCGGTGGGCTATAGCCTTTGGTCCACGGGGGTTGGGGAGGGGCGTTCCGGGTCTCTGGGCGTGGAAATGGTTCTGATCTTTTCGAGGTCCTCGTGTGCCCAGTGGGAGCTCTGTCGAGCCTGCCCTAAATGTAATGCATACAGCCAGGTATGTGCGTGAAATAATCGCCGAGGCCGGTGGGCTATAGCCTTTGGTCCATGAGGGTTGGGGAGGGGTTTAAGGGCTCTGGTCGGAAATGGAGTACAGTCTTTCGAGGGTCCTCGTGTGCCCTTGAGTGGGAGGCTACCGTCGAAGCCTGCCTAAAATGGCAAGAAATACCAGCGCAGCACGGGAAATAGTCACTTTGAGGCGGTGGGCTATAGCCTTTGGTCCTTGAGGTTGGGGAGGGTTACAGGGGCTCTGGGCATCGGAAATGGGTATAGTCTTCTGAGGTCCTCGTGTGTGCCCAGATGGGAGGCTACGGTCAAGCCTGCCCTAAAATGTGAGACATGCCAATGGCCTTGGCGTGAAATAATCGCCCGAGGCGGTGGGCTATAGCCTTTAAATCATGAGGTTGGGAGGGTTTGCAGGCTCTGAGTGGTCGGAAATGGGTCTGATCTTTTCGAGGGTCCTCGTGTGCCCGATGGGAGGCTACAGTCAAGCCATACTAAAATGTCAAAGACATGCTTAGCCAGGCCGCGTGAAATAATCGCCGAGGCGGTGGGCTATAGCCTTTCGTCATGAGGGTTGGGGAGGGTTTGGGGGCTCACAGTGCGTCGGAAATGGGTATAGTCTTCTGAGGTCGTCATGTGCTTGATGGGAGGCTACGGTCAGAAGCCTGCCTAAAATAACAAGAAATGCCAGCGCGCAACACGTGAAATAATCATGGGGCGGTGGGCTATAGTGCTGGTCATGAGGGTTGGGAGGAGGCGTTCGGGTCTCAGGCGTCGGAAATGGTTCTGATCTTTTCGAGGGTCCTCGTGTGCCCAGTGGGAGGCTACAGTCAGAAGCACTTTGCCCTAAAATGGCAATACATGTGCAGTGCGTGAAATAATCATGAGGCGGTGGGCTATAGCCTTTGGTCCCAAGGTTGGGGAGGGGCGTTCGGGGTCTCAGGCGTCGGAAATAGGTACAGTCTTTTCGAGGTCCTCGTGTGCCCAGGTGGGAGCCTCTGTCAGGAAGCACATGCCTAAAATGGCAAGAAATGCCAGCCAGCAGGAAATAGTCACGAGGCCGGTGGGCTATAGCCTTTGGTCCGCGAGGGTTGGGGAGGGGGTTTAGGGGCTCTGGTCAGCGGAAATGGGTACAGTCTTGTGAGGGTCCTCGTGTGCCCAGTGGGAAGCTACGGGCAGAAGCCTGCCTAAAATAACAAGAAATGCCATGGCCTTGTGCGTGAAATAATCGTCAGGGCAGTGGGCTATAGCCTTTGGTCATGAGGGGTTGGGAGGCGTTCGGGGTCTCAGGCGTCGGGAAATGGGTACAGTCTTGTCGAGGGTCCTCGTGTGCCCAGTGGGAGGCTCTGATCGAGACCACCTAAAATAGCAAGAGGTGCCCATGGCGCGCGTGAAATAATCATGAGGCCGTGGGCTATAGCCTTTGGTCCACAGGGGTTGGGAGGGGTTTAAGGGGCTCACAGTGTCGTGGGAAATGGGTACAGTCTTTTCGAGGTCTCGTGTACTTGATGGGAGGCTACCGTCAGAAGCACTGCCCTAAAATGGCAAGAAATACCAGTGACGCACGGAAATAGTCAGGCGGTGGGCTATAGCCTTTGGTCCAGCGGGGGTTGGGAGGGTTACAGGGCTCTGGGCATGGAAATGGGTATAGTCTTCTGAGGGTCCTCGTGTGCCCAGTGGGAGGCTACGGTGAAGCCTGCCTAAAATAACAAGAAATGCCAATGGCCGCGTGGAAATAATCATGAGGCCCGTGGGCTATAGCCTTTGGTCCCACAGGGGTTGGGGAGGGGTTTCGGGGGCTCAGTGGTCGGAGAATGGTACAGTCTTTTCGAGGTCCTCGTGTGCAGTGGGAGGCTACAGGTCAGAAGCACTGCCCTAAAATGGCAAGACATGCCAGTGGCGCGTGAAATAGTCATGGGGCGGTGAGCTATAGCGTTTGGCCCACGGGGTTGGGGTTGGGGTTTCGGGGGCTCTGGTCGTCGGAAATGGGTACCGTCTTTTCGAAGGTCCTCGCGTGCCCAGGTGGGAGGCTCTGGTCAGAAGCACTAAATGGAAATAAATGCCAATGGCGCAACACGGAAATAGTCCTTGAGGCGGCGGGCTATAGCCGATTAGTCCGGGGGTTGGGGAGGGTTTCAGGACTACAGTCGTGGAAATGGGTACAGTCCTTGAGGTCCTCGTGTGCAGTGGGAGGCTACAGTCAGAGCACTGCCTAAAATAACAAGACATGCCCAATGGCATGTGCGTGAATTAATCGCGATGCGGTGGGCTATAGCCTTTGGTCCCATGAGGGGTTGGGAGGGGTTTGAGGGGCTCAGTGGTGGAAATGGGTACAGTCTTCTGAGGGTCCTCGTGTGCCCAGTGGGAGGCTACTGGTCAAGCCTGCCTAAAATAACAAGAAATGCCAATGTGGCGCTTGTGCGTGAAATAATCGCCGAGGCGGTGGGCTATAGCCTTTGGTCCATGAGGTTGGGAGGAGGCGTTCCAGGTCTCTGGGCGTCGGAAATGGGTACAGTCTTTTCGAGGGTCCTCGTGTACTTGATGGTAGGCTGGTCAGAATCCTACCCTAAAATGGCAATACATGCCAGCAACAGTAAATAATGGCCAAGGCAGTGGGCTATAATGTGCTGGTCATGAGGGGTTGGGGTGGGGGCGTTCGGGGTCTCACAGGCGTCGGAAATGGGCCACAGTCTTTTCGAGGGTCCTCGTGTGCCCAGGTGGGAGGCTGCGGTCAGGCCTGCCTAAAATAACAAGAAATGCCAATGGCGCAGCCGGGAAAAAAATCAGAGGCAGGTGGGCTCTGCTTTAAATCCATGAGGGGTTGGGAGGGTTTGGGGGCTCTGGTGTCGGAAATGGGTATAGTCTTCTGAGGGTCCTCATGTGCCCAGTGGGAGGCTCTGATCAGAAGCCTGCCTAAAATAACAAGAAATACCAATGGCGCAGCGCGTGAAATAATCATGAGGCAGTGGGCTATAGCCTTTAGTCCCTTGAGGGTTGGGAGAAAGGCGTTCGGGTCTCTGGGCGTCGAAAATGGGTACAGTCGTTTCGAGGGTCCTCGTGTACCTAGTGGGAGGCTACGGTCAGAGGCCTGCCGTAAAATGGCAAAAATGCCAATGGCCCACGAAACGATCCAGGCGGTGGGCTATAGCCTTTTACCTTGAGGTTGGGGGGAGGGTTTAGGGGCTCACAGTCGTCGGGGTTGGGAGGGTTCGGGGTTCTGGTAGTCAGAAATGGGTACAGTCTTTTCGAGTGTCCTCGTGTGCAGTGGGAGGCTACGGTCCAGGACTGTTAAAATGGCAAAAATGCCAGGCCGTGAAATAGTCACCGAGGCGGTGGGCTATAGCCATGAGGTTGGGGAGGGACGTTCTGGGGCTCGGGCATGGAAATGGGTCTGATCTTTTCGAGGGTCCTCGTGTGAGTGGGAGGCTCTGGTCAGGCACACTAAAATGGCAAGAAATGCCCATCAGTAGCGTGAAATAGTCACCAGAGGCGGTGGGCTATAATTAGTCCATGAGGGGTTGGGGAGGGGTTTGGGGCTCTGGGCGTCGTAAATGGAGTCTGATCTTTTCAGTGTCCTCGTGTCTGTGATGGGAGGCTGATCCACAGGCCTGCAGCTAAAATGGCAAAATGCCAATGGCGCAGCGTGAAATGGTCACGAGCCGGTGGGCTTGTTAACTGGTCCATGAGGGTTGGGAGGGGCGTTCGGGGCTCTACAGGCGTCGGAAATGGGTGCAGTCTTTTCAAGGGTCCTCGTGTGCCCGGTGGGGCCTTCTGATCGAGGCCTGCCCTAAAATGGCAAGAAATGCCAAGCGGTGGCGTGAAATGGTCGGCCAGGCGGTGGGCTATGTGAGTGCGAGGTTGGGAGGAAGTTACAGGGCTCTGGGCGTCGGAAATGGAGTACAGTCTTTTCGAGGTCCTCGTGTGCCCAGTGGGAGGCTCTGATCAGAAGCACTGCCTAAAATGGCAGGAAATGATGTAGCGCATCAGCGTGAAGTGTCATGAGGCAGTGGGCTATAGCCTGAGATCCCATGAGGGTTGGGAGGGGCGTTCGGGTCTCTGGGCGTCGGAAATAGGTCTGATCTTTTCAAGGGTCCTCGTGTGCCCAGTGGGAGGCCTACGGTCGAGCTGCCCTAAAATGGCAGAAATGCCAATGGCGCAACAGAAGCGAACCTTGGGCGGTGGGCTATAGCCTTTGGTCCCGGGGTTGGGGAGGGTTTGGGGGCTCTGGTCAGCGGAAATGGGTCAGTCTTCTGAGGGTCTCGTGTGCCCAGGTGGGAGGCTACGGTCGAGCACATGCTAAAATAACAAGAAATGCCAAGTGGCCGCGTGGAAATAGTCGAGGCCCATGGGCTATAGCCTTTGGTCGGGGGTTGGGGAGGGTTTGGGGGCTCACAGTCGTCGGAAATGGAGTCTGATCTTTCGAGGTCCTCGTGTGCCCAGATGGGAGGCTCTGATTCGAAGCACATGCCCTAAAATAACAAGAAATGCCAAGCGGCCGTGAAATGGTGTGAGGCGGTGGGATATAGCCTTTTTTATTCGGGGTTGGGGATGGGGTTGGGGGTTACGGTAGTGAAATGGAGTCACAGTCTTTTTGAGTGTCCTCGTGTGCCCAGTGGGAGGCTACGATCCTGAACTGCGCTAAAATGGCAAGAAATGCCCAGTAGCGCGCGTGAAATAGTCACCGAGGCCGGTGGGCTATGCTGGTCATGAGGGTTGGGAGGGGCGTTACAGGGCTCCGGGCATCGGAAATGGGTACAGTCTTTTGAGGGTCCTCGTGTGCCCAGTGGGAGGCTCTGATCGAGACACACTAAAATGGCAAAAATGCCCACCGTAGCGTGAAATAGTCAAGGGCCGGTGGGCTATATCTAGTCCATGAGGGGTTGGGGAGGGGTTTGGGGGCTCACAGTCGTCGGAAAAGGTACAGTCTTTTCGAGGTCTCGTGTGCCCAGTGGGAGGCTACAGTCAGAAGCACACTAAAATTGAAAAAATGTAGCGCATCGCGTGAAAGTGTCAGCGAGGCAGGTTGGCTATAGCTGGTTGTGAGGGGTTGGGAGGGGTTACAGGGCTCACTGGGCATCGGAAATGGAGTGATCTTTTCGAGGGTCTCGTGTACTTGATGGGAGGCTCTGATCCTGAGCTGCGCTAAAATGGCAAGAAATGCCAGCGCAGCGTGGAAATAGTCACCGAGGCCGGTGGGCTATAGCCTGGTCATGAGGTTG
Source organism: Citropsis articulata (assembly GCA_030449925.1). NCBI lineage: Eukaryota > Viridiplantae > Streptophyta > Magnoliopsida > Sapindales > Rutaceae > Citropsis > Citropsis articulata. Next base: position 473,933 of record JASUUH010000228.1, on the reverse strand, counting down.
GGAGGAAGTTACAGGGCTCTGGGCATGAGTAAATGGGTACAGTCTTTCGAGGGTCTCGTGTGCCCAGTGGGAGGCTACGGTCAGAAGCACCTAAAATAACAAGAAAATGCCAATGGCGCGTGAAATAATCAGAGGCCGTGGGCTATAGCCTGGTCAGGGGGTTGGGAGGGGTTTGGGGGCTCAGTGCGTGAAATGGGTACAGTCTTTTGAGGTCCTCGTGTGCCCAGTGGGAGGCTAGTCGAGCACACCTAAAATAACAAGAAATGCAGCGGCAGCGTGAAATAGTCGGCCCAGGCCGGTGGGCTATAACTTTGGTTGTGAGGGGTTGGGGATGGGGTTGGGGGTTCGGTAGTGAGAAATGGGTACAGTCTTTTGAGTGTCCTCGTGTGCCCGATGGGAGGCTACTGATCCGAGCCTGCGCTAAAATGGCAAAAATGCCAAGTGGCGCAGCGTGAAATAGTCACCAGGCGGTGGGCTATACTGGTCCCTTGAGGGTTGGGGAGGGGCGTTAAGGGCTCAGGGCATGGAAATGGGTCAGTCTTTTGAGGTCTCGTGTGCCAGTGGGAGGCTACTGATCGAGGCACACTAAAATGGCAGAAATGCCCACAGGCGCCAGCGTGAAATAGTCACAGGCGGTGGGCTATAGCCTTGGTCCCATGAGGGTTGGGGAGGGTTTTGGGGCTCTGGACGACGGAAAAGGGTACAGTCTTTTCGAGGTCCTCGTGTGCCCAGTGGGAGGCTCTGATCCAATCACTAAAATTGAAAGAAATGCCAGTGGCGCATCGCGTGAGTGTCGCCGAGGCGGTTGGCTATGGCCTTTAGTTCGCGGGGGTTGGGGAGGGTTACAGGGCTCAGGCATGGAAATGGAGTACAGTCTTTTCGAGGGTCTCGTGTGCCCAGTGGGAGGCTACGGTCCGAGGCACTGCGCTAAAATGGCAAGAAATGCCAGGCAGCCGCGTGAAATAGTCACCAGGCGGTGGGCTGTGCAGTCCCATGAGGTTGGGAGGGAAGTTCTGGGGCTCTGGGCGTCGGAAATGGGTACAGTCTTTTCGAGGGTCCTCGTGTGCCAGATGGGAGGCTATGGTCAGAGGCCTTCCTAAAATGGCAAGAAATGCCACAGCGCGTGCGTGAAATAGTCACCAAGGGCCAGTGGGCTATATCTAGTCCTTGAGGGGTTGGGAGGGGTTTGGGGTTAAGTCGTCGGAAAAAGTGCAGTCTTTTGAGGTCTCGTGTGCCAGTGGAGGCTACGGTGAAGCACCAAAATAGCAAGAAATGCCAGTGACGCATCGCTGAAATTCTCGCCAGCCTTGGTGGTCTATAGCCTTTGGTTCGCGGGGGTTGGGGAGGGGTTCGGGGTTGGTGAGTGAAATGGGTACAGTCTTTTCAGTGTCCTCGTGTGCCCGATGGGAGGCTACGGTCCAGGCCTGCGCTAAAATGGCAAGAAATACAATGGCCAATGACGTGCGTGAAATAGTCACCAAGGGCCGGTGGGCTTTAGCCTTGCTGGTCCCTTGAGGGGTTGGGAGGGCGTTCGGGGGTTAGTAGTCGAAATGGGTCTGAGTCTTTTCAAGGGTCTGGTGTGCCACTGTGGGAGGCTCTGTCAGGAGGCCTGCGCTAAAATGGCAAGAAATACCAGTAGCGCGTGAAATAGTCACTAGGGCTGGTGGGCTATGGCCTTTGGTCAGCGTGGGTTGGGGAGGGGTTTGAGGGGCTCACGGTCGTCGGAAAAAGGGTCAGATCTTTTCAAGGGTCTCGTGTGCCCAGTGGGAGGCCTCACGGTCCTGAGGCACTGCGCTAAAATGGCAAGAAATGTCCAGCCAGGCGCATCGCGTGAAATTATCTCAAGGCGGTGGTCTATGGCCTTTAGTTCATGAGGTTGGGGAGGGGGTTCGGGGGTTTTGGTTATCGAGAAATGGGTGCAGTCTTTTCGAGTGTCCTCGTGTCTGTGATGGGAGGCTCTGATCCAGGCACTGTACTAAAATGGCAAGAAATGCCAGTGGCGTGAAATAGTCACCAAGGGCCGGTGGGCTTTAGCCTTTGGTCCTTGAGGTTGTGGAGGGGCGTTAGAGTGCAGTGGTCGGAAATGGTGCAGTCTTCTGAGGGTCCTCGTGTGCCCGGTGGGAGGCTCTGAGTCGAAGCCTGCCCTAAAATAACAGAAATGCCAATGTGCAGCGCGTGGAATTAATCCATGAGGCAGTGGGCTATAGCTGGTCCATGAGGGTTGGGAGGGGTTTGGGGGCTCAGTGGTCGGAAATGGAGTACAGTCTTCTGAGGGTCTCGTGTGCCCGATGGGAGGCTCTGATCGAGCTTGCCCTAAAATAACAAGAAATACCAATGGCGCAGCGCGTGAAATAATCAGCCGAGGCGGTGGGCTATAGCCTTTGGTCCATGAGGTTGGGGAGGCGTTCGGGTCTCTGGGCGTCAGGAAATGGAGTCTGATCTTTCGAGGGTCCTCATTGTGCCCAGTGGGAAGCTCAGTCAGAATCCTACCCTAAAATGGCAATACATGCCCAGCGCAACCTGCATGCAAATAATGGCCAGGCCGGTGGGCTATAATACTAGTCATGAGGAGTTGGGGTGGGCGTTCGGGGTCTCACAGGCGTGAGGAAATGGGCACAGTCTTTTCGAGGTCCTCGTGTGCCCAGGGAGGCTGGTCAGGCCTGCCACTAAATAACAAGAAATGCCAATGGCGCAGCCGGAAATATCAACATGAGGCCCGGTGGGCTCTGACCTTTAGATCCCGGGGGTTGGGGAGGTTTGGGGCTCTGGTCGTGGAAAATGGGTATAGTCTTCTGGGGTCCTCATGTGCCCGATTGGGAGGCTCTGATCAGAAGCCTGCCCTAAAATAACAAGAAATACCCAAGCCTTGGCGCGTGAAATAATCAGCCAAGGGCGGTGGGCTATGTGCTTTGGTCCATGAGGTTAGAGGGAGGCGTTCGGGTCTGAGGCGTCGAAAATGGTACAGTCTTTTTGAGGTCCCTCGTGTGTGATGGGAGGCTCTACGGTCAGTCGCCCTAAAATGGCAAGAAATGCCCAATGGCGCAACACAGAAAGCAGTCACTTGAGGCCGGTGGGCTATGGCCTTTGGTCCATGAGGAGTTGGGAGGGTTTACAGGGCTCTACAGTCGTCGGGGGTTGGGGAGGGGTTGAGAGTTACAGTAGTCAGAAATGGGTACAGTCTTTGAGTGTCCTCGTGTGAGTAGGAGGCTCTGATCCGCAGAGCCTACTTGTTAAAATGGCAAAAATGCCAGTAGCCTTGGCGCGTGAAAATAGTCACAAGGCGGTGGGCTATGAGCCTTTGGTCAGCGGGGGTTGGGGAGGGGCGTTGCAGGGCTCGGGCATGGAAATGGTCTGATCTTTTCGAGGTCCTCGTGTACCCGGTGGGAGGCTGGTCGGAGGCCTGCCTAAAATGGCAAGAAATGCCCACCGTAGCGCGTGAAATAATCCACGAGGCCGGTGGGCTATAACCCCAGTCCCATGAGGAGGTTGGGAGGGGGTTTTAGGGGGCTCTGAGTCGTGGGAAAAAGTCTGATCTTTTCGAGGGTCTCGTGTGCCAGTGGGAGGCTCTGAGGTCAAGCACTGCTCTAAAATAACAAGACATGCCAATGGCCAGCGTGAAATAATCACGCCCGGGTGAGCTATGTGCTTTGGTCCGCGGGGTTGGGAGGAAGTTACAGGGCTCTGGGCGTCGGAAATGGAGTGCAGTCTTTTCAAGGGTCCTCGTGTGCATGGGAGGCCTGATCAGGAGGCACTGTACAAATGGCAAGAAATGCCAAAGCCATGGCCAGCGCGTGGGAAATGAGTCGGCCCGGGCGGTGGGCTATAACCTTTGGTCCCATGAGGGTTGGGAGGGAAGTTAGGGGCTCACAGGCGTGAAATGGGTACTGATCTTTTGAGGGTCCTCGTGTGCCAGTGGGAGAGGCCTCTGATCAGGCTTACACAAATGGCGAGAAATGACCAGCAGGCCTTGCATCGCGTGAAATTGTCATGAGGGCAGTGGGCTATAGCACTTTGGTCCAGAGGGTTGGGGAGGGGCGTTCCGGGTCTCTGGGCGTCGGAAATGGGTACAGTCTTTTCAAGGGTCCTCGTGTGCCCAGTAGGAGGCTACGGTCAGAAGGCTGCCCTAAAATGGCAAGAAATGCCAATGCGGGCGCATACGAGAAAGCAGACCTTGAGGGCAGGTGGGCTATAACCTTTGGTCCGGGGGTTGGGAGGGGTTTGAGGCTCACAGTCATGAAATGGGTACAGTCTTCTGAGGGTCCTCGTGTGTGATCAGGAGAGCTACTGATCAAGCCTGCCCTAAAATAACCAAGAAATAGCCAGTACGCATCGCGTGAAATAATCGTAGGGCCGTGGGCTATAGCCTTTGGTCCGAGGGGGTTGGGGGGGGGGGTTTGGCGGCTCTGGTCGTGGAAATGGGTACAGTCTTTTCGAGGTCCTCGTGTGCCCAGTGGGAGGCTCTGGTGAAGCACTACTAAATAGCAAGAAATGCAAGCAGTAGCAGCCAACGTGAAATAATTCGGCTGAGGCAGTGGGCTATGTAACTGGTTCATGAGGGGTTGGGGAGGGTTCGGGGGTTACGGTAGTGAAATGGGTACAGTCTTTTCGAGTGTCCTCGTGTGCCCGGTAGGAGGCTGATCCTGAGCCTAGCTAAAATGGCAAGAAATGCCAGCCTGTGCGTGAAATAGTCACAGGCAGTGGGCTATAGCCTTTAGTCCATGAGGGGTTGGGGAGGGGCGTTACAGGGCTCGGGCATGAGTAAATGGGTACTGAGTCTTTTCGAGGTCCTCGTGTGCCCAGTGGGAGGCTACGGACAGAGGCACTACAAAATGGCAAAAGAAATACCCATCGGCGCGCGTGAAATAGTCACTGAGGGCGGTGGGCTATAGCCTTTGGTCCGAGTGCGGTGGGGGGGGGTTCGGGGGCTCTGGGCGTCGTAAATGGGTACAGTCATTTGAGTGTCCTCGTGTGTGCATGGGAGGCTCAGTCAGAGCCTGCGCTAAAATGGCAAGAAATGCCAGTAGTGATGAAATGGTCCTGCAGGCCGGTGGGCTTTAGTGCTGGTCCAGGGGTTGGGAGGGGCGTTCGAGGGGCTCACAGGCGTCGGAAATGGGTGCAGTCTTTTGAGGGTCCTCGTGTACTTGATGGGAGGCTACAGTCAGAGCCTGCCCTAAAATGGCAAAATGCCAAGCGGTGGCGTGAAATGGTCGCCGAGGCGGTGGGCTATAGCCTTTGGTCCTTGAGGTTGGGAGGAGATTACGGGGCTGGGCGTCGGAATTGTGTACAGTATTTTCGTGGGTCCTCGTGTGCCCAGTGGGAGGCTCTGGTCAGAAGCCTGCCACCACAAATGGCGAGGAAATGACCAATGACGCATCAGCGTGAAATTGTCATGCGAGGCCGGTGGGCTATAGCCTGGTCCATGAGGGGTTGGGGAGGGGCGTTCAGGTCTCTGGGCGTGGAAATGGGTACAGTCTTTTCAAAGGGTCCTCGTGTGCCAGTGGAGCTCTGGTCAGAAGGCTGCCTAAAATGGCAAGAAATGCCAGTAACGCAACACAGAAACGCGAGAGGCGGTGGGCTATAGCCTTTGGTCCTTGAGGGTTGGGAGGGTTTGAGGGCTCTGGTCAGAAATGGGTACAGTCTTCTGAGGTCCTCGTGTGCCCAGTGGGAGGCTCTGATCGAAGCCTGCCTAAAATAAAAGAAATGCCAGTGAGCGCGCGTGAAATAATCAGCAAGGCCGTGGGCTATAGCCTTTGGTCGGGGGGGTTTGGGGTGGGGTTTTTGGGGGCTCTGGTCGTCGGAAATGGGTACAGTCTTTTCGAGGGTCCTCGTGTGCCCAGTGGGAGGCTCACTGACACACTGCTAAAATGTGCAAAAGAAATGCCAAGCGTAGTGAAATAGTCAGAGGCGGTGGGCTATAGCCTTTGGTTGTGGGGTTGGGGATGGGGAGTTCGGGGGCTGGTAGTCGAAATGGGTACAGTCTTTTCGAGTGTCCTCGTGTGCCAGTAGGAGGCTACTGATCCTGAGGCCTGCGCTAAAATGGCAAAATGCCCAGTGGCATGGCGTGAAATAGTCACGAGGCCGGTGGGCTATGTGCTTTGGTCAGAGGGGTTGGGGAGGCGTTCAGGGCTCGGGCATTTCGAGGTCCTCGTGTGCCAGGTGGGAGGCTACTGTCGAGGCCTGCCTAAAATGGCAGAAATGCCCACCGGTAGCGTGGGGAAATAGTCACAAGGCGGTGGGCTGTACTGGTCCTTGAGGTTGGGAGGGGTTTGGGGGCTCACAGTGCGTGGAAAAGGGTACAGTCTTCGAGGTCCTCGTGTGCCCAGGATGGGAAGCTCTGATCCGAAGCCTGCCCTAAAATTGAAAAATGCCAGGCATCGCGTGAAAGTGTCGCCGAGGCCGGTTGGCTATGGCCTTTAGTTGTGAGGTTGGGAGGGGTTACAGGGCTCTGGGCGCATCGGAAATGGAGTCTGGTCTTTGAGGTCTCGTGTGCCCAGTGGGAGGCTCTGATCAGCTGCGCTAAAATGGCAAGAAATGCTTAGCCAGTGCGCGTGAAATGATCACCAAAGGCGGTGGGCTATAATGCTGGTCCAGGGTTGGGGAGGGAAGTTACGGGGCTCTGGGCATGATGGGTACAGTCTTTTCGAGGTCCTCGTGTGATGGGAGGCTCTGTCGAAGCCTGCCACTAAAATAACAAGAAATGCCAGTGAGCATGCGCGTGAAATAATCATGAGGCCCGTGGGCTATAGCCTTTGGTCGAGGGGTTGGGGAGGGGTTTAGGGGTTGGTCGTGAATTGGGTACAGTCTTTTGAGGTCCTCGTGTACTTGATGGGAGGCTCTGTCGAAGCCTGCTAAAATAGCAAGAAATGCCAAGCGCGTAGCGTGAAATAATCGTGAGGCGGTGGGCTATAGCCTTTGGTTCGTGAGGGTTGGGGATGGGGGTTGGGGTTACAGGTAGTCGAAATGGGTACAGTCTTTTGAGTGTCCTCGTGTACTTGATGGGAGGCTACGGTCACAGGCTGCGCTAAAATGGCAAGAAATGCCCAGCCAGGCGTAGCGTGAAAAGATCACGAGGCGGTGGGCTATAGCTGGTCATGAGGGTTGGGGAGGGCGTTAGGGCTCAGGGCATGGAAATGGGTCTGATCTTTTGAGGGGCCTCGTGTGCCCAGTGGGAGGCTACAGTCAGAGGCACGGCCTAAAATGGCAGAAATGCCACCCACAGCAGCGCGTGAAATAGTCACCAAGGGCGGTGGGCTATAACTGGTCCATGAGGGGTTGGGGAGGGTTTAGGGGCTCAGTGGTCGTGGAAAAGGTACAGTCTTTTCGAGGGTCCTCGTGTGATGGGAGGCTACGGTCAAGCCTGCCTAAAATTGAAGAAATGCCAGTAGCGCATCGCGTGAAAGTGTCGCCGAGCCGGTTGGCTATGGCCTTTGGTTGTGAGGGGTTGGGAGGGGTTACAGGGCTCGGGCATGGAAATGGGTACAGTCTTTTCGAGGGTCCTCGTGTGCCCAGTGGGAGGCTCACAGTCACGAACTGCGCTAAAATGGCAAGAAATGCCCAGTGGCGCGTGGAAATAGTCACCAGGGCGGTGGGCTATAGCTGGTCCATGAGGTTGGGAGGAAGTTACAGGGCTCTGGGCGTCGGAAATGGGTGCAGTCTTTTGAGGTCCTCGTGTGCTTGATGGGAGGCTTCTGATCAGGCACACCTAAAATGGCAAGAAATGCCACAGCGCAGCGTGAAATAGTCACCAGGCGGTGGGCTATAGCTGGTCATGAGGGGTTGGGGAGGGGTTTGGAGTTACTGGTCGTCGGAAAAGGGTACAGTCTTTTCGAGGGTCCTCGTGTGCCAGGGGGAGGCTACGGTCAGAGGCCGACCCTAAAATGGCAAGAAATGCCAATGTGGCGCATCAGCGTGAAATTCATGGCCTTGGGTGGTCTATAGCCTTTGGTTCATGGGGGTTGGGAGGGGGTTCGGGGGCTCACGGTAGTCGAAATGGGTGCAGTCTTTTCAGTGTCCTCGTGTGCCCGATGGGAGGCTACGGTCCAGAGCTGCGCTAAAATGGCAAGAAATACCCAGTAGCGCAGCGTGAAATAGTCACCGAGGCGGTGGGCTTTATGCTGGTCCCATGCGGGGTTGGGAGGGCGTTCGGGGTTCTGGTAGTCAGAAATGGGTACAGATCTTTCAAGGGTCTGGTGTGCCACATGGGAGGCTACAGTCAGGCCTGCGCTAAAATGGCAAGAAATACCAGTGCGCAGTGCGTGAAATAGTCACATAGGGCTGGTGGGCTATAGCCTTTGGTCAGCGTGGGTTGGGCAGGGGGTTTGGGGGCTCAGTCGGAAAAGGTACAGTCTTTTCAAGGGTCTCGTGTGCCCAGTGGGAGGCTCTGATCCACGAGCCTGCGCTAAAATGGCAAGAAATGTCAGCAGGCGCATCGCGTGAAATTATCTCAAGGCGGTGGTCTATGGCCTTTGGTTAGCGAGGGGTTGGGAGGGGGTTCGGGGGTTTGGTAGTCGAGGAAATAGGTACAGTCTTTTGAGTGTCCTCGTGTCTGTGATGGGAGGCTCTGATCTGAGGCACATACTAAAATGGCAAGAAATGCTAGCCTTGAGCGTGAAATAGTCACAGGCGGGTGGGCTTTGTGCTGGTCATGAGGTTGTGGAGGGCGTTCGGGGCTCTGGGCGTGGAAATGGGTGCAGTCTTTTCAAGGGTCTCGTGTGCCCGGTGGGAGGCTACAGTCAGAGGCCTGCGCTAAAATGGCAAGAAATACCAGTGGCCTTGGCCGCGTGAAATAGTCACCGAGGCGGTGGGCTATGTGCTGAGTCCCTTGAGGGTTGGGAGGAAGTTCTGGGGCTCAGGGCATGGAAATGGAGTGCAGTCTTGTCGAGGGTCCTCGTGTGCCCGATGGGAGGCTACGGTCAGAGGCCACCTAAAATGGCAAAAAATGCCCACCAGTGCGTGAAATAGTCACAAGGCGGTGGGCTAGCTGGTCCCAGCAGGGGGTTGGGGAGGGGTTTGGGGCTCAGTGCGTCGGAAAAGTACAGTCTTTTCGAGGGTCCTCGTGTGCCCAGTGGGAGGCTACGGTCAGAAGCCCCTAAAATGGCAAGAAATGCCACAGGCGCAGCGCGTGAAATTATCCAAGGGCCGGTGGGCTATAGCCTTTGGTCCATGAGGTTGGGAGGGAAGTTACAGGGCTCAGGGCCGAAATGGGTACAGTCTTTCGAGGGTCCTCGTGTGCCCAGTGGGAGGCTCTGATCGAGGCACTGCCTAAAATGGCAAGACATGCCCACAGGCGCATCGCGTGAAATAATCACCAAGGCGGTGGGCTCTAGCCTGAGTCCATGAGGGTTGGGGAGGGTTTGGGGCTCACAGTCGTGGAAAAATACAGTCTTTTCGAGGTCTCGTGTGATGGGAGGCTACGGTCAAGCCTGCCCTAAAATGGCAAGAAATGCTGGCGCATCAGCGTGAAATGTCGCATGAGGCGGTGGTCTAGCCTTTGGTTACATGGGTTGGGAGGGGTTCGGAGTTACAGTAGTCGAAATGGGTACAGTCTTTTCGAGTGTCCTCGTGTGCCCAGTAGGAGGTTACGGTCACATGCCTGCGCTAAAATGGCAAGAAATACCCAGCGGCGCAGCGCGTGAAATAGTCACCGAGGCCGGTGGGCTATAGCCTTTGGTCCGCGGGGTTGGGGAGGGGCGTTCGGGGGTTCTGGTAGTCAGAAATGGGTACAGTCTTTTCAAGGGTCCTCGTGTGCCCAGTGGGAGGCTACGGTCAGAGGCCTGCCTAAAATGGCAAGAAATGCCAATGGCGCAGCGCGTGAAATGGTCATTGAGGCGGTGGGCTATAGCCTTTAGTCCATGAGGGTTGGGGAGGGAAGTTACAGGGCTCTGGGCATGGAAATGGAGTCTGATCTTTTGAGGGTCCTCGTGTGCGTGGGAGGCTCTGATCGAGCCTGCCCTAAAATAACGAAATGCCATGGCGCATCGCGTTAAATTGTCGACCAGGCCGGTGGTCTATAGCCTTTGGTTCATGAGGGTTGGGGAGGGGTTCGGGGTTCTGGTAGTGAAATGGTACAGTCTTTTCAGTGTCCTCGTGTGATGGGAGGCTCTGATCCTGAGCTGCGCTAAAATGGCAAGAAATGCCAGCGTGTAGCGTGAAATAGTCACAGGGCGGGGGGCTTTAGCCTTTGGTCCGCGGGGGTTGGGGAGGGGGGTTCGGGGGTTCTGGTAGTCAGAAATGGGTACAGTCTTTTCAAGGGTCCTCGTGTGCCCTGTGGGAGGCTACGGTCAGAGGCCTGCCCTAAAATGGCAAGAAATGCCAAGCGGCGCAGCGCGTGAAATGGTCGCTGAGGCCGGTGGGCTATAGCCTTTGGTCCATGAGGGGTTGGGAGGAAGTTCTGAGGGCTCTGGGCATGGAGAAATGCAGTCTTTTGAGGGTCCTCGTGTGCCCAGTGGGAGGCTCTGGTCGAGGCCTGCCTAAAATGGCAAGAAATGCCATGGCTGTGCGTGAAATAATCGAGACCGGTGGGCTATAGCCTTTGGTCAGAGGTTGGGGGAGGGTTTGGGGGCTCAGTGATCGGAAAAGGTTCAGTCTTTTCGAGAGTCCTCGTGTACTTGATGGGAGGCTACTGGTCAGCCTGCCCTAAAATGGCAAGAAATATCCAGCGGTATGGCGTGAAATAATCAGCCGAGACCGGTGGGTTATAGATTTTAGTCCTTGAGGGGTTGGGAGGGCGTTTGCGGGCTCACAGGGGTCGGGAAATGGGTCAGTCTTTTGAGGTCCTTGTGTGCCCAGTGGGAGGCTAAGGTCAGAAGCCTGCCCTAAAATGGCAAGAAATGCCCAGCGGCGCATCGCGTGAAATAGTCGCCGAGGCCGGTGGTCTATAGCCTTTGGTCCGCGGGGGTTGGGGAGGGCGGTTCGGGGGTTCTGGTAGTCAGAAATGGGTACAGTCTTTTCAAGGGTCCTCGTGTGCCATGTGGGAGGCTACGGTCAGAGGCCTGCCCTAAAATGGCAGGAAATGCCAATGTGAAATAGTCGCCAGGCAGTGGGCTATAGCCTTTGGTCATGAGGTTGGGGAGGAAGTTACAGGGCTCTGGGCGTGGAAATGGGTCAGTCTTTTCAGGTCCTCGTGTGCTTGATGGGAGCTATGGTGACTGCCTAAAATGTAACAAGAAATGCCAGTGAGCGCATCAGCGTGAAATGTCAGCAGGCGGTGGTCTATAGGCGTTGGTTAGTTCGCGGGGTTGGGGAGGGTTGGGGTTCTGGTAGTCAGAAATGGGTACAGTCTTTTCGAGTGTCCTTGTGTGCAGTGGGAGGCTCTGATCAGGCTGCGTAAAATGGCAAGAAATGCCAGTGGCAGCAGTGAAATAGTCAAGGGCGGTGGGCTTTAGCTGGTCCATGAGGGGTTGGGGAGGAAGTTACAGGGCTCACAGGCGTGAAAATGGGTACAGTCTTTTGAGGTCTCGTGTGCCCGGTGGGAGGCTACGGTGCCTTACTAAAATGGCAAGAAATGTGGCCTTGTCAGCGTGGCTGTCAGCAGAGGCGGTGGTCTATAGCCTTTAGTTGTGGGGGTTGGGAGGGGTTGAGGGTTCTGGTAGTCGAGAAATGGGTGATCTTTTCAGTGTCCTCGTGGGGCCATTAGGAGGCTCTGATCCAGAGCCTGCGCTAAAATGGCAAGAAATGTGGCCAGCGCGTGAAATAGTCATGAGGCCGGTGGGCTATAGAATTTGGTCCATGAGGGTTGGGAGGAAGTTAGGGCTCTGGGAATCAGAAATGGGTCTATTCTTTTCGAGGGTCCTCGTGTGCCCAGTGGGAGGCTACGGTCAGAAGGCCTGCCCTAAAATGGCAGGAAATGCTTGCCAGTAGCACGTGAAATAGTCATAGGGCGGTGGGCTATGTGCCCCAGTCCATGAGGCTTGGGAGGGGTTTACAGGGCTCAGGGTGTCGGAAATGGGTACAGTCTTTTCGAGGGTCTTAGTGTGCCCGATGGGAGGCTCTGGTCAGAGCTTGCCTAAAATGGCAAGACATGCAGGCGCATCGCATGAATTGTCCAGGCAGGCGGTGGGCTATAGAATTTAGTCCGAGGGGTTGGGAGGAAGTTACAGGAATCAGAAATGGGCAGTCTTTTGAGGTCCTCGTGTGTGCCCAGTGGGAGGCTACAGTCAGGCCTGCCTAAAATGGCAAGAAATGCCAGTGGCGCAGCGCGTGAAATAGTCAAGGCGGTGGGCCATATGCTGGTCCCATGAGGGGTTGGGGAGGGTTTGGGGCTCACAGTCGTCGGAAAAGGGTTCAGATCTTTTGAGGGTCCTCGTGTTCCAGTGGGAGGCTCAGGAAGCCTGCCTAAAATGGCAAGAAATGTCCAAGCCAGTAGCGCGTGAAATTGTCATGAGACCGGTGGGTTATAGATTTTGGTCCATGAGGTTGGGAGAGGGGCATTTGGGGGCTCAGGGGTGAAATGGAGTCAGTCTTTTGAGGTCCTTGTGTGCCCAGTGGGAGGCTAAGGTCAGAAGGCTGCCTAAAATGGCAAGAAATGCCAATGGCCTTGTCGCGTGAAATAATCGAGGCAGTGGTCTAATGCTGGTCCATGAGGGGTTGGGGAGGGGTTCGAGGGTTGGTAGTCGAGAAATGGGTCTGAGTCTTTTCAAGGGTCTCGTGTGCCAGTGGGAGGCTCTGTCAGGAGGCCTGCCTAAAATGGCAAGAAATGCTAAGCGGCCATGGCGTGAAATAGTCGCCGAGGCAGGTGGGCTATGCTTTGGTCCCATGAGGGGTTGGGAGGGAAGTTACAGAGACTCTGGGCGTCGGAAATGGGTACAGTCTTTTGAGGTCCTCGTGTGCCCGGTGGGAGGCTCTGGTCGAAGCCTGCCTAAAATCAAGAAATGCTCAGTGGCGCATAGCGTGAAATGGTCATGAGGCGGTGGGCTATAACCTTTGTCCATGAGGGGTTGCGGAGGCGAGATTACAGGCTCTGGGCGTCGGAAATGGGTACAGTCTTTTGAGGTCCTCGTGTGATGGGAGGCTACGGTCAGCACTGCCTAAAATGTGAAAATGCCAGGCGCATAAGCGTGAAATTGTCGCCGAGGCGGTGGGCTATAACTTTGGTCCATGAGGGTTGGGAGGAAGTTCTGGGACTCAGGCATGAAATGGGTACAGTCTTTTGAGGTCTCGTGTGCCAGTGGGAGGCTCTGGTCAGGCCTGCCTAAAATGGCAAGAAATGCCCATGGCCTTGGCGTGGAAATAATCACCAAGGGCGGTGGGCTATAGCCTTTGGCCCATGAGGTTGGGAGGGCGTTCGGGGCTCAGGTGTCGGAAATGGGTCTGAGTCTTTTGAGGTCCTTGTTTGCCCAGTGGGAGGCTACTGTCGAAGCTTGCCCTAAAATGGCAAGACATGCCCAGGCGCATCGCGTGAAATGTCGCCGAGGCAGTGGGCTATAGCCTGGTCAGCAGGGGTTGGGAGGAAGTTCTGGGGCTCACAGGAATCAGAAATATGTACAGTCTTTTCGAGGGTCTCGTGTGCCCAGTGGGAGGCTACGATCAGAGGCCTGCGTAAAATGACAAGAAATGCCATGGCCTTGTGAAAATAGTCACCGAGGCGGTGGGCTATACTAGTCCCGAGGGTTGGGGAGGGGTTTGAGGGGCTCAGTCGTCGGAAAAGGGTTCAGTCTTTTGAGGGTCCTCGTGTACTTGATGGGAGGCTACGGTCAGAAGCCTGCCCTAAAATCGCAAGAAATCTCCATGGCGCAGCGCGTGAAATAGTTCGAGACCCGGTGGGTTATAGATTTTTTGTCCATGGGGGTTGGGAGGCGTTTGGGGACTCACAGGGGTCGGAAAAGGTACAGTCTTTTGAGGGTCCTTGTGTGCCCAGGTGGGAGGCTAAGGTCAGAAGGCTGCTCTAAAATGGCAGAAATGCCATGCGCATCGCGTGAAATAGTCGCCGAGGCGGTGGTCTATAGCCTTTGGTCCCTTGATGAGGGGTTGGGGAGGGTTTGAGGGCTCTGAGTCGTCGGAAAAAGGGTTCAGTGTTTTCGAGGGTCCTCTCGTGTGCCCAGTGGGAGGCTGGTCAGAAGCCCTAAAATAACAGAAATGTCCAGCATGGCGTGAAATAATGAGACCGGTGGGTTATAGATTTTGGTCCATGAGGGTTAGGGAGGCGTTTAGAGGGGCTCTGGGGTGAAATGGGTCAGTCTTTTGAGGGTCCTTGTGTGTGCCCAGTGGGAGGCGAAGGTCAGGCTGCCCTAAAATGGCTAGAAATGCCAGTGGCGCATCGCGTGAAATAATCGCAAGGGCGGTGGTCTATAGCCTTTGGTCCTTGAGGGGTTGGGGAGGGGTTGGGGTTTCTGGGCGTCAGAAATGGGTACAGTCTTTTCGAGGTCCTCGTGTGCCCTGTGGGAGGCTACGGTCGGAAGCACATCCTAAAATGGCGGGAAATGCCAGTGAGCGCATCAGCGTGAAAGTGTCGCGAGGCCGGTGGTCTATGGCCTTTGTTTGTGAGGTTGGGGAGGGGTTCGGGGTTGGTAGTCGAGAAATGGGTACAGTCTTTTGAGTGTCCTCGTGTGCCCAGTGGGAGGCTACGGTCACAGAGTGCCCTAAAATGGCAAGAAATGCCAGTGGCCGCGTGAAATAGTCACAGGGCGGTGGTCTATAGCCTTGAGGGTTGGGAGGAAGTTACAGGGCTCTGGGCGTCGGAAATGGAGTACAGTCTTTCGAGGTCCTCGTGGTCCCAGTGGGAGGCTACAATCGAAGCACTGCCCTACAAATAGCCAGAAATGCCAGTGGCCAGTGAAATAATCGAGGCGGTGGGCTATAGCCTTTGGCCCAGCAGGGGTTAGGGAGGCGTTCGGGGGGCTCTGGGTGTCGGAAATGGGTAGCAGTCTTTTCGAGGGTCCTCAGCGTGCCCAATGGGAGGCTCTGGTCGGGGCACTGCCTAAAATGGCAAGAAATGCCAGTGACTGTGGCGTGAAATAAGTCAGAGGCACATGGGATATAGCCTTTGGTCTGCAGGGGTTGGGGAGGGTTTAGGGGCTCACGGTCGTGAAAATGGGTACAGTCTTTTCGAGGGTCTCGTGTGCCCAGTGGGAGGCTACGGTCAGGAAGCCTGCCCTAAAATGGCAAAATGTCCAGCAGCGTGAAATAATCATAGGGCAGGAGGGCTATAGCCTTTGGTCCAGCGGGGTTGGGAGAAGGGTTTGGGGGCTCACGGTTGTCGGAAATGGGTACAGTCATTCGAGGGTCCTCAGCGTGACCAGTGGGAGGCTACAGTCAGGGCACACTAAAATGGCAAGAAATGCCAGTGGCCTTGTAGCGTGAAATAGTCGCCGAGGCGGTGGGATATAGCCTTTGGTCTGCGGGGGTTGGGAGGGCGTCGGAAATCGTGAGTCTTTTCGAGGTCCTCGTGCTCCCTGTGGGAGGCCTCGGTCAGACGCCTGCCCTAAACTGAAAAGAAATGCCCAGCGGCGCAACGCGTGAAATAGTCACCGAGGCCGGTGGGCTATAGCCTTTGGTCCGCGGGAGTTAGGGAGGGGGTTTCGGGGGCTCTGTTCGTCGGAAATGGGTACAGTCTTCTCGAGGGTCCTCGTGTGCCCAGTGGGAGGCTATGGTCAGAAGCCTGCCCTAAAATGGCAAGACATACCAGTGCGGCGTGAAATAGTCATGGGGCAGTCGGCTATAGCCTTCAGTCATGAGGGTTGGGGAGAGGTTTGAGGGCCACAGTGGTCGTCGGAAATTGGTACAGTCTTTTTGAGGGTCGTCATGTGCCCAGTGGGAGGCTACGGTCAGGCCTGCCTAAAATGCAAAAATGCCAGTGACACAGTAGCGTGGAAATAAGTCACAAGGCGGTGGGCTACTGTAATAGTCCTTGAGGGGTTGGGGAGGGGTTTAGGGGCTCTGGTCATGAAAATGGGTACAGTCTTTTCGAGGGTCTCGTGTGATGGGAGGCTACGGTCAAGGCCTGCCTAAAATGGCAAGAAATGCCAATGGCCAGAGCCGGGAAATAGTCAGGCGGTGGGCTATAGCCTTTGGTCCCTTGAGGGGTTGGGAGGGGTTTGGGGCTCTGGTCATGAAATGGGTACAGTCTTTTCGAGGGTCCTCGTGTGCCCGTGGGAGGCTCTGGTCAGAAGGCTGCCTAAAATGGTAAGAAATGCCCAGTAGCGCGAGAAATAGTCAGGCAGGAGGCTATAGCCTTTGGCCCAGGTTGGGAGGCGTTAAGTGGGCTATGGGTGTCGGAAATGGGTACAGTCTTTTCGAGGTCCTCAGCGTGCCATGGGAGGCTCTGGTCAGAGCCTGCCCTAAAATGGCAAAAATGCCAGTAGCGCGTGAAATAATCATGAGGCAGTGGGCTATAGCCTTTACTCCATGAGGCTTGGGGAGGGTTTGGGGCTCTGGTCGTCAGAAATGGAGTCTGCAGTCTTTTCGAGGTCCTAGTGTGCCCGGTGGGAGGATCTGATCGAAGCCTGTCCTAAAATGGCTAGCCATGCCAATGGCCAGTGGCGTGAAATAATCATGAGGCCGGTGGGCTATAGCCTTTGGTCCACGGGGGTTGGGGGGTTTCGGGCGCTCTAGGTGTCCGAAATGGGTACAGTATTTTTTAGGGTCCTCGTGTGCCCTGTGGGAGGCTACGGTCAGAGTCACACTAAAATGGCAAGAAATGCCAGTGTGCAGCGGGAAATAGTCACGAGGCCGGTGGGCTATAGCCTTTGGTCGGCGGGGGTTGGGGAGGGTTTACGGGGGCTCTGGTCGTCGAAAATGGGTCTGAGTCTTTTCGAGGGTCCTCGTGTGCTTGATGGGAGGCTACGGTCGAAGCACTGCCCTAAAATGGCAAGAAATGCCAGTAGCGTGCGTGAAATAGTTCAGGGCGGAGGGCTATAGCCTTTGGCCCGAGGGAGTTGGGAGGCGTTAGGGGCTCTGGTCGTCAGAAATGGGTACAGTCTTTTCGAGGGTCCTCGCGTGCCCAGTGGGAGGCAACGGTCAGGGCCTGCCCTAAAATGGCAAGAAATACCCATGATTGCAGCAGCGTGAAATAAGTCATGAGGCCGGTGGGATATAGCCTTTGGTCTGCGGGGGTTGGGAGGGCGTCGGAAATCGTACAGTCTTTTCGAGGTCCTCGTGTGCCCGTGGGAGGCTACAGTTGAAAGCCTGCCTAAAATGACAAGAAATGCCAGTGGCAAGCGTGAAATAGTCACCAGGCGGTGGGCTATATCACTTTGGTCATGAGGGTTGGGGAGGGTTTGAGGGGCTCTGGTCGGAAATGGGTAAGAAGTCTTTTCGAGGTCCTCGTGTGCCCAGTGGGAGGCTATGGTGAAAGCCTGCCCTAAAATGGCAAGACATGCCAGTGCTTGGCGTGAATAATCATGAGGCAGTGGGCTATAGCCTTTGGTCCGCGGGGGTTGGGGAGAGGGTTTCGGGGGCTCTGGTCATCGGAAATGGGTACAGTCTTTTTAAGGGTCCTCGTGTGCCCAGTGGGAGGCTACGGTCAGAAGCCTACCCTAAAATGGCAAGAAATGCCCAGCGGCGCAGCGCGTGAAATAGTCACCGAGGCCGGAGGGCTATACTGGCCCATGCGGGGGTTAGGGAGGGGCGTTGGGGGCTCAGGTGTCGGAAATGGGTACAGTCTTTTGAGGTCCTCGCGTGATGGGAGAACAGCAGTCAGACCTGCCCTAAAATGGCAAGAAATGCCAGTGCGCGTAGCGTGAAATAGTCGCCGAGGCCGGTGGGATATAGCCTTTGGTCTGCGGGGGTTGGGGATGGGCGTCGGAAATGGGTACAGTCTTTTCGAGGGTCCTCGTGTGCCCCGTGGGAGGCTACGGTCAGAGGCCTGCCCTAAAATGACAAGAAATGCCCAGCGGCGCAGCGCGTGAAATAGTCACCGAGGCTGGTGGGCTATAGCCTTTGGTCCACGGGGGTTGGGGGGGGGTTTCGGGGGCTCGGGTTGTCAGAAATGGGTAAGGGCTTGTCGAGGGTCCTCGTGTGCCCCGGGGGAGGCTCTGATCAAGCCTGCCCTAAAATGGCAAGAAATGCCAGCCTGTGCGTGAAATAGTTCACAAGGGCAGGAGGGCTATAGCATTTGGCCCGCGGGGGTTGGGGAGGGGTGTTCGGGGCTCTGGTTGTCGGAAATGGGTACAGTCTTTTCGAGGGTCCTCGTGTGATGGGAGAGCAGCAGTCAGGGCCTGCCCTAAAATGGCAAGAAATGCCAGATTGCAGCAGCGTGAAATAGTCATGAGGCCGGTGGGATATAGCCTTTGGTCTGCGGGGTTGAGGGGAGGCGTCGAAATGGGTACAGTCTTTTCGAGGGTCTCGTGTGCCCGTGGGAGGCTACTGATTAGAGCCTGCCTAAAATGACAAGAAATGCCCATGGCGCAACGTGAAATAATCACGAGGCGGTGGGCTATATATCACTGGTCCATGAGGGGTTGGGGAGGGGTTTGGGGCTCAGTGTCAGGAAATGGGTAAAGTCTTTTCGAGGTCCTCGTGTGCCCAGTGGGAGGCTATGGTCAGAAGCCTGCCCTAAAATGGCAAGACATGCCAGTGGTATGGCCGTGAATAATCGCCGAGGCAGTGGGCTATGCTTTGGTCCATGAGGTTGGGAGAGGTTTGAGGCTCTGGTCATGAAATGGGTACAGTCTTTTAAGGGTCCTCGTGTGCCCGGTGGGAGGCTCTGGTCAAGCCTACCCTAAAATGGCAAGAAATGCCAGCGCAGCGTGAAATAGTCAGAGGCGGAGGCTATAGCCTTTGGCCCGAGGTTGGGAGGCGTTCGGGGGCTCTGGGTGTCGGAAATGGGTCTGGTCTTTTGAGGGTCTCGCGTGAGTGGGAGGCAACAGTCAGGGCACCTGCCTAAAATGGCAAGAAATGCCAATGACCTTGTGCGTGAAATCGTCGCCGAGGCCGGGGGGATATAGCCTTTGGTCCTGGGGGGTTGGGGTGGGGCGTCGGAAATGGGTACAGTCTTTTGAGGGTCTCGTGTGCCCGTGGGAGGCTACGGTCAGAGGCACGCCCTAAAATGACAAGAAATGCCATGCGCATGTGCGTGAAATAGTCAAGGCTGGTGGGCTATAGCCTTTGGTCCCATGAGGGTTGGGGGGGTTTGGGGGCTCTGGTTATGAAATGGGTATGGTCTTGTCGAGGGCCCTCGTGTGAGTGGGAGGCTACGGTCGAAGCCTGCCCTAAAATGGCAAGCCATGCCAGTGGCAGCGTGAAATAATCGCTTGAGGCCGGTGGACTATAGCCTTTGGTCCCATGAGGGGTTGGGGAGGGGTTTGGGGCTCGGTGAGTGAAATGGGTGCAGTCTTTTCGAGGGTCCTCATGTGCCCGGTGGGAGGCTACAGTGAAGCCTGCCCTAAAATGGCAAGACATGCCAGTGGCAGCGCGCGTGAAATAGTCAGCAGGCGGTGGGCTATAGCCTTTGGCCCGCGGGGGTTGGGGAGGGGCGTTCTGGGGCTCTGGGTGTCGGAAATGGGTACAGTCTTTTAGTGGGTCCTCGCGTGCCCAGTGGGAGGCTCTGATCAGGCCTGCACTAAAATGGCAAGAAATGCCCACTTGGCGCAGCGTGAAATAATCGCCAGGCGGTGGGATATAGCCTTTGGTCTCTGAGGGTTGGGGAGGCGTCGGAAATGGGTACAGTCTTTTCGAGGGTCCTCGTGTGCCCGTGGGAGGCTCTGATCAGAGCCTGCCCTAAAATGTCAAGAAATGCCCAGGCGCAGCGTGAAATAGTCACAGGGCGGTGGGCTATAGCCTTTGGTCAGGGGGTTGGGGAGGGTTTTGGGGCTCTGTTCGTCAGAAATGCGTACAGTCTTTTCGAGGGTCCTCGTGTGCCCAGTGGGAGGCTGGTCGAAGCCTGCCCTAAAATGAAAGACATGCCCAATGCGCAGGCGTGAAATAATCATGAGGCGGTGGGCTATAGCCTTTAGTCCAGCGGGGGTTGGGGAAGAGGCGTTCGAGATCTGGTTGCGGAAATGGGTACAGTCTTTTGAGGGTCCTCGTGTGCCCAGTGGGAGGCTCTGACGGAAGCCTGCCCTAAAAATGGCAAGAAATGCCAGTAGCGCATGAAATAGTCATGAGGCACATGTGGGCTATAGCCTTTGGTCCCATGCGGGGTTGGGGAATATCTTCAGGGGCTCTGGTTGTCGGAAATGGGTACAGTCTTTTCGAGGGTCCTCGTGTGCCCAGTGGGAGGCTACGGTCAAAAGCCTGCCCTAAAATGGCAAAAAATGCCTAGCGGCGCAGCGCGTGAAATAGTTGCCGACGCCGGTGGGCTATAGCCTTTGGTCCGCTGGGGTTGGGGAGGGGGTTTCGGGGGCTCTGGTCGTCGGAAATGGGTACAGTCTTTTCAAGGGTCCTCGTGTGCCCAGTGGGAGGATACGGTCAGTCGCCTGCCCTAAAATGGCAAAAATTCCTAAGCGGTAGCGTGAAATAGTCGCCGAGGCCGGTGGGCTATAGTCTTTGGTCCGCGGGGGTTGGGGAGGGGGTTTAGGGGGCTCTGGTCGTCGAAAATGGGTACGGTCTTTTCGAGAGTCCTCGTGTACCCAGTGGGAGGCTACGGTCAGAAGCCTGCCCTAAAATAGAAAGAAATGCCCAGCGGCGTAGCGCGTGAAATAGTCGTCGAGGCCGGTGGGCTATAGCCTTTGGCCCGCGGGGGTTGGGGAGGGGCGTTCGGGGGCTCTGGGTGTCCGAAATGGGTACAGTCTTTTCGAGAGTCCTCGTGTGCCTAGTGGGGCCTTCTGACAAGCCTGCCCTAAAATGGCAAGAAATGCCCAGCGGCGCAGCGCGTGAAATAGTCGCCGAGGCCGGTGGGCTATAGCCTTTGGTCCGCGGGGGTTGGCGAGGGGGTTTCGGGTGCTCTGGTCATCGGAAATGGGTACAGTCTTTTCAAGGGTCCTCGTGTTCCCAGTGGGAGGATACGATCGAGCCTGCCCTAAAATGGCAAAAATGCCTAGCGGCGCAGCGCGTGAAATAGTTGCCGACGGTGGGCTATAGCCTTTGGTTCGCGAGGGTTGGGGAGGGGTTTCGGGGGCTCTGTGCGTCGGAAATGGGTACAGTCTTTTCAAGGGTCCTCGTTTGCCCAGTGGGAGGATCTGATCAGTCCTGCCCTAAAATGGCAAAAATTCCTAGCTGGCCAGTGGCGTGAAATAATCAGCCGAGGCGGTGGGCTATAGTCTTTGGTCCATGAGGGGTTGGGGTGGGGTTTTGGGGGCTTTGGTTGTCGAAAATGGAGTGCAGTCTTTTCGAGGGTCCTCGTGTGCCAGTGGGAGGCTACAGTCAGCCTGCCTAAAATGGCAAGAAAATGCCAGCGTAGCGCGTGAAATAATCACAGGCGGTGGGCTATAGCCTTTGGTCCTTGAGGGTTGGGAGGGTTTGGGGCTCTGGTGCGTCGAAATGGAGATGCAGTCTTTTCGAGGGTCCTCGTGTGCCCAGTGGGAGGCTACGGTCAGAAGCCTGCCCTAAAATGGCAAGACATGCCCAGCGGCGCAGGGCGTGAAATAGTCGCCGAGGCCGGTGGGCTATAGCCTTTGGTCCGCGGGGGTTGGGGAAGGGCGTTCGGGGGATCTGGTTGCCGGAAATGGGTACAGTCTTTTCGAGGGTCCTCGTGTGCCCAGTGGGAGGCTACGGCCAGAAGCCTGCCAAAAAATGGCAAGAAATGCCCAGCGGCGCAGCGCGTCAAATAGTCGCCGAGGCCTGTGGGCTATAGCCTTTGGTCCGCGGGGGTTGGGGAATGTCTTTCGGGGGCTCTGGTTGTCGGAAATGGGTACAGTCTTTTCGAGGGTCCTCGTGTGCCCAGTGGGAGGCTACGGTCAAAAGCCTGCCCTAAAATGGCAAAAAATGCCTAGCGGCGCAGCGCGTGAAATAGTTGCCGACGCCGGTGGGCTATAGCCTTTGGTCCGCTGGGGTTGGGGAGTGGGTTTCGGGGGCTCTGGTCGTCGGAAATGGGTACAGTCTTTTCAAGGGTCCTCGTGTGCCCAGTGGGAGGATACGGTCAGTCGCCTGCCCTAAAATGGCAAAAAATTCCTAGCGGCGCAGCGCGTGAAATAGTCGCCGAGGCCGGTGGGCTATAGCCTTTGGTCCGCGGGGGTTGGGGAGGGGGTTTCGGGGGCTCTGGGTGTCCGAAATGGGTACAGTCTTTTTGAGGGTCCTCGTGTACCCAGTGGGAGGCTACGGTCAGAAGCCTGCCCTAAAATAGCAAGAAATGCCTTAGCCAGTAGCGCGTGAAATAGTCGTCGAGGCCGGTGGGCTATAGCCTTTGGCCCGCGGGGGTTGGGGAGGGGCGTTCGGGGGCTCTGGGTGTCCGAAATGGGTACAGTCTTTTCGAGAGTCCTCGTGTGCCTAGTGGGACGCTACGGCCAGAAGCCTGCCCTAAAATGGCAAGAAATGCCCAGCGGCGCAGCGCGTGAAATAGTCGCCGAGGCCGGTGGGCTATAGCCTTTGGTCCGCGGGGGTTGGCGAGGGGGTTTCGGGTGCTCTGGTCATCGGAAATGGGTACAGTCTTTTCAAGGGTCCTCGTGTTCCCAGTGGGAGGATACGATCAGAGGCCTGCCCTAAAATGGCAAAAAATGCCTAGCGGCGCAGCGCGTGAAATAGTTGCCGACGCCGGTGGGCTATAGCCTTTGGTCCGCGGGGGTTGGGGAGGGGGTTTCAGGGGGCTCAGTGGTGAAATGGAGTGCAGTCTTTTCAAGGGTCATCGTGTGCCCAGTGGGAGGATACTGTCAGTCTCCTGCCCTATAATGGATAAAAATTCCTAGCGGCGCAGCGCGTGAAATATTCGCCGAGGCAGGTGGGCTATAGTCTTTGGTCCATGAGGGGTTGGGGAGGGGTTTGGGGCTCAGTGGTCGTGAAAATGGAGTCAGTCTTTTCGAGGGTCCTCGTGTGCCAGTGGGAGGCTACTGTCAGAAGCCTGCCCTAAAATGGCAAGAAATGCCCAGCGGCGTGAAATAATCAGGGCGGTGGGCTATAGCCTTTGGTCCTTGAGGGTTGGCGAGGGGTTTGGTGCTACTCTGGTCGTAAATGGGTACAGACTTTTCGAGGGTCCTCGTGTTCCCAGCGGGACGCACCGTTCAGATGCCTGCCCTAAAATGGCAAAAATGCCTAGCGCATGGGCGTGAAATAGTTACGAGGCCTTGGTGGGCTATAGCCTTTGGTCCATGAGGGGTTGGGGGAGGGTTTCGGGGCTGCAGTGGTCGGAAATGGGTGATCTTTTCAAGGGTCCTCGTGTGCCCGGTGGGAGGATCTGATCAGTCCTTTGCCCTAAAATGGCAAAAAATTCCTAGCGGCGCAGCGCGTGAAATAGTCGCCGAGGCAGTGGGCTATAGTCTTTGGTCCATGAGGTTGGGGAGGGGGTTTCGGGGGCTCCGGTCATCGAAAATGGTTACAGTCTTTACGATGGTCCTTGTGTGCCCAGTGGGAGGCTACAGTCAGAAGCCTGCCTAAAAATGGCAAGACATGCCCAGCGCAGTCGTTAAATAGTCAAGGGCCGGTGGGCTATATGGTCCAGAGGTTGGGGAGGGTTTAGGGGGCTCACAGTCGTAAATAAATGGGTACAGTCTTTTCGAGGTCCTCGTGTGCAGTGGGAGGCTACGGTCAGAGCCTGCCCTAAAATGGCAGGAAATACCAAGCGCAGGAAATAGTCACCGAGGGCCGGTGGGCTATAGCCTTTGGTCCATGAGGGTTGGGGAGGGCGTTGAGGGTCTCTAGGTGTCGAAATGGGTCTGAGTCTTTTCGAGGGTCCTCGTGTGAGTGGGAGGCTCTGACCAAGCCTGCCTTAAATGGCAAGAAGTACCAGCGGCGCCGCGTGAAATAATCGCCGAGGCGGTGGGCTGTAGCCTGGTCCCATGAGGGTTGGGGAGGGGCGTTCGGGGTCTCTGGGTGTCCGAAATGGGTACAGTCTTTTCGAGAGTCCTCGTGTACCCAGTGGGAGGCTACGGTCAGAAGCCTGCCCTAAAATAGGAAGAAATGCCCAGCGGCGTAGCGCGTGAAATAGTCGCCGAGGCCGGTGGGCTATAGCCTTTGGCCCGCGGGGGTTGGGGAGGGGCGTTCGGGGGCTCTGGGTGTCGGAAATGGGTACAGTCTTTTCGAGGGTCCTCGCGTGCCCAGTGGGAGGCTACGGTCAGAAGCCTGCCCTAAAATGGCAAGAAATGCCCAGCGGCGCAGCGCGTCAAATAGTCGTCGAGGCCTGTGGGCTATAGCCTTTGGTCCGCGGGGGTTGGGGAACGTGTTTCGGGGGCTCTGGTTGTTGGAATTGGGTACAGTCTTTTCGAGGGTCCTCGTGTGCCCAGTGGGAGGGTACGGTCAAAAGCCTGCCCTAAAATGGCAAGACATACCCAGCATGTGCGTGAAATAATCATGAGGCCGGTGGGCTATACCCTTTGGTCCGCGGGGGTTGGGGAGGGGCGTTCGGGGGCTCTGGGTGTCCGAAATGGGTACAGTCTTTTCGAGAGTCCTCGTGTACACAGTGGGAGGCTACGGTCAGAAGCCTGCCCTAAAAGAGGAAGAAATGCCCAGCGGCGTATCGCGTGAAATAGTCGTCGAGGCCGGTGGGCTATAGCCCATGAGGTTGGGGAGGGGCGTTCGGGGGCTCTGGGTGTCCGAAATGGGTACAGTCTTTTCGAGGGTCCTCGCGTACCCAGTGGGAGGCTAGGGTCAGAAGCCTGCCGTAAAATGGCAAGAAATAACCAGCGGCGCAGCGCGTCAAATAGTCGCCGAGGGCTGTGGGCTATAGCCTTTGGTCCGCGGGGGTTGGGGAACGTGTTTCGGGGGCTCTGGTCGTCGGAAATGGGTACAGTCTTTTCGAGGGTCCTCGTGTGCCCAGTGGGAGGCTACGGTCAAAAGCCTGCCCTAAAATGGCAAGACATGCCCAGCGGCGTAGCGCGTGAAATAGTCGCCGAGGCCGGTGGGCTATAGCCTTTGGTCCGTGGGGTTTGGGGAGGGGCGTTCGGGGGCTCTGGGTGTCCGAAATGGGTACAGTCTTTTCGAGGGTCCTCGTGTACCCATGGGAGGCTACGGTCAGAGGCCTGCCCTAAAATGGCAAGAAATACCCAGCGGCGCAGCGCGGCAAATAGTCACCGAGGCCGGTGGGCTATAGCCTTTGGTCAGCGGGGGTTGGGGAGGAGGTTTCGGGGGCTCTGGTCGTCAGAAATATGTACAGTCTTTTCGAGGGTCGTCGTGTGCCCAGTGGGAGGCTCTGACGAAGCCCTAAAATGGCAAGAAATACCAATGGCCAGCGCGTGAAATAATCATGGCGGTGGGCTATAGCCTTTGGTCCATGAGGGGTTGGGAGGATTTCTGGTGCTGCTCCATCGGAAATGGGTCTGAGTCTTTTCAGGGTCTCGTGTGCCCAGTGGGAGGCTGATCGAGGCCTGCCCTAAAATGGCAAAAATGCCTAAGCGGTAGCGTGAAATAATCGAAGCGGTGGGCTATAGCCTTTGGTCCGTGGGGGTTGGGGAGGGGCGTTCGGGGGCTCTGGGCGTCGGAAATGGGTACAGTCTTTTCGAGGGTCCTCGTGTGCCCAGTGGGAGGCTACGGTCAGAAGCCTGCCCTAAAATGGCAAGACATGCCCAGCGACGCAGCGCGTGAAATAATCGGAGGCGGTGGGCTATAGCCTTTGGTCATGAGGTTGGGAAACGTGTTTGGGGGCTCTAGTCGTCGGAAATGGGTACAGTATTTTCGAGGGTCCTCGTGTGCCCTTGATGGGAGGTGCAGTCAAAAGCCTGCCTAAAATGGCAAGACATGCCCAAGGCGCAGCGTGAAATAATCATGCCGAGGCGGTGGGCTATATAGCCTTTGGTCATGAGGGTTGGGAGGCGTTCGGGGGCTCTGGGTGTCGAAATGGGTACAGTCCTTCGAGAGTCCTCGTGTACAGTGGGAGGTTCTGGTCAAGCCTGCCCTAAAATAGGAAGAAATGCCAGTAAGCAGCGTGAAATAATCGCCGAGGCGGTGGGCTATAGCCTTTGGCCAGGAGTTGGGAGGGGCGTTGGGGGCTCTGGGTGTCGAAATGGGTACAGTCTTTTCGAGGTCCTCAGCGTACCCAGTGGGAGGCTCTGTCAGAAGCCTGCCGTAAAATGGCAAGAAATACCAGTGGCGAGCGTCAAAAAAGTCATGAGGCACATGGGCTATAGCCTTTGGTCCCATGAGGGGTTGGGAGCGTGTTTGGGGCTCAGTCGTCGGAAATGGGTACAGTCTTTCGAGGGTCCTCGTGTGCCCAGTGGGAGGCTCTGGTCAAAAGCCTGCCCTAAAATGGCAAAACATGCAGGCGCAGCGCGTGAAATAGTCAAGGGCACATGGGCTATAGCCTTTGGTCCATGAGGGGTTGGGAGCGTGTTTAGGGGCTCACAGTCGTGAGAAATGGGTACAGTCTTTTCGAGGGTCTCGTGTGCCCGATGGGAGGTATGGTCAAAAGCTTGCCCTAAAATGGCAAGACATGCCAGTGACTCAGCGTGAAATAATCGGAGGCGGTGGACTATAGCCTGGTCATGGGGGTTGGGGAGGGTTTGGGTGCTCACAGCCGCCGGAAATGGGTACAGTCTTTTCAGGGTCCTCGTGTGCCCAGTGGGAGGCGAAGGTCAGAAGCATGCCGTAAAATAACAAGAAATACCAGTATGGCCAGGCGTCAAATAATCATGAGGCACATGGGCTAGCCTTTGGTCCATGAGGGGTTGGGAGCGTGTTTGAGCTCTGGTCGTCGGAAATGGGTACAGTCTTTCGAGGGTCTCGTGTGCCCAGTGGGAGGCTACGGTCAAAAGCCTGCCTAAAATGGCAAAATATGCCCATGGCGCGCGTGAAATAATCAATGAGGCCTGTGGGCTATAGCCTTTGGTCCGCGGGGGTTGGGGAACGTGTTTCGGCGGCTCTGGTCATCGGAAATGGGTACAGTCTTTTCAAGGGTCCTCGTGTGCCCAGTGGGAGGGTATGGTCAAAAGCCTGCCCTAAAATGGCAAGACATGCCCAGCGACATAGCGTGAAATAAGTCGCCAGGCGGTGGGCTATTGCCTTTGGTCCGCGGGGGTTGGGGAGGGGCGTTCGGGGGCTCTGGGTGTCCGAAATGGGTACAGTCTTTTCGAGAGTCCTCGTGTACACAGTGGGAGGCTACGGTCAGAAGCCTGCCCTAAAATAGGAAGAAATGCCAGTGGCAGCGTGAAATAATTCTTGAGGCGGTGGGCTATAGCCTTTGGCCCAGGGTTAGGGAGGGTCGTTCGGGGGCTCTGGGGGTCTGAAATGGGTACAGTCTTTTAGAGGGTCATCGCGTGCCATGTGGGAGGCTAGGGTCAAGCCTGGTAAAATGGCAAGAAATACCAAGCGGCAGGCGTGAATAGTCATGGGGCACATGGGCTATGCTTTGGTCATGAGGGGTTGGGGAGCGTGTTTGAGGGCTCAGTGCGTGGGAAATGGGTACATTCTTTCGAGGGTCTCGTGTGCCCAGTGGGAGGCTACGGTCAGAGGCCTGCCCTAAAATGGCAAAAAAATACCAGTGTGACGCATGACAAATAGTCATAGGCAGTGGGCTATAGCCTTTGGTCATGAGGGGTTGGGAGGAGGTTTGAGGGCTCAGTGCGTCAAAATATGTACAGTCTTTTGAGGTCGTCGTGTGATGGGAGGCTCTGGCCGAGGCCTGCCCTAAAATGGCAAGAAATACCAAGTAGCAGTGAAATAATCCCAGGCCGGTGGGCTATAGCCTTTGGTCCGCGAGGGTTGGGGAGGGGGTTTCGGGTGCTCTGGCCATCGGAAATGGGTACAGTCTTTTCCAGGTTCCTCGTGTGCCCAGTGGGAGGCTACGGTCAGAGGCCTGCCGTAAAATGGCAAGAAATACCAAGCGGCACAGGGCGTCAAATAGTCATGGGGCACATGGGCTATAGCCTTTGGTCCATGAGGGTTGGGAGCGTGTTTGAGACTCAGGCGTCGAAATGGGTGATCTTTTCTAGGGTCCTCATATGCCCGGTGGGAGGTGCAGTCAAAAGCCTGCCCTAAAATGTGGGAACATGTGACGCAGCATCGCGTGAAATATTCGCCAATGCAGGTGGGCTATAGCCGTTGGTGCGGGGGGGTTGGGGATGGGTTTGGGGGGCTCTGGTGTCGGAAATATACAGTCTTTTGAGGTCATCGTGTGCCCAGTGGGAGGCTCTGACAGAAGCCTGCCCTAAAATGGCAAAACGTACCCAGCCAGGCGCAGCGCGTGAAATAATCGCGGGGCAGTGGGCTATAGCCTTTGGTCCCTTGAGGGTTGGGGAGGGGCGTTGGGGTCTCTGGGTGTCGAAATGGGTACAGTCTTTTGAGAGTCCTCGTGTACCAACTGGGAGGCTACAGGTCAAGCCTGCCCTAAAATAGGAAGAAATGCCAGCGTGGCAGAAATAATCGCCCAAGGCGGTGGGCTATAGCCTTTGGCCCAGGGGTTAGGGGAGGGCGTTCGGGGGCTCACAGGGGTCGAAAATGGGTACAGTCTTTTCGAGGTCTCGCGTGATGGGAGGCTCTGGTCAGAAGCCTGCCGTAAAATGGAAAGAAATGCCATGGCATCAAATAATCGTCGAGGCACATGGGCTATAGCCTTTGGTCATGAGGGTTGGGAGGCGTGTTTGGGGCTCTGTTTGTCGGAATTGGGTACTGTGTTTTCGAGTGTTCTCGTGTTGCCTGTGGTAGGGTTCGGTCAGAAGCCTGCCCTAAAATGGCAAGACATGCCCAGCGGCGCAGCGCGTGAAATAGTCACCGAGGCCGGTGGGGTATAGCCTTTGGTCCGCAGGGGTTGGGGAGGGGCGTTCGGGGGCTCTGGGCGTCCGAAATGGGTACAGTCTTTTCGAGGGTCCTCGTGTACACAGTGGGAGGCTACGGTCAGAGGCCTGCCCTAAAATGGCAAGAAATGCCCGCGGCGCAGCGCGTGAAATAGTCACAGGCGGTGGGCTATACTGGTCCTGAGGGGTTAGGGAGGGTGTTCGGGGTCTGGGTGTCAAAATGGGTGCAGTCTTTTCGAGGTTCCTAGCGTACCCAGTGGGAGGCTAGGGTCAGAAGGCTGCCGTAAAATGGCAAGAAATACCAGCAGTATGGCGCGTCATAATCATGGGGCTGTGGGCTATACCTTTGGTCCATGAGGTTGGGAAACGTGTTTGAGGGGCTCAGTGGTCGGAAATGGGTACAGTATTTTCGAGGGACCTCGTGTGCCCAGTGGGAGGCTACGGTCAAAAGCCTGCCCTAAAATGGCAAGAAATGCCCAGCGGCGCAGCGCGTGAAATAGTCACCGAGGCCGGTGGGCTATAGCCTTTGGTCCGCGGGGGTTGGGGAGGGGCGTTCGGGGGCTCTGGGTGTCGAAAATGGGTACAGTCTTTTCGAGGGTCCTCGCGTGCCCAGTGGGAGGCTACGGTCAGAAGCCTGCCGTAAAATGGCAAGAAATGCCCAGCGGCGCAGCGCGTCAAATAGTCGTCGAGGCCTGTGGGCTATAGCCTTTGGTCCGCGGGGGTTGGGGAACGTGTTTCGGGGGCTCTGGTTGTCGGAAATGGGTACAGTCTTTTCGAGGGTTCTCGTGTGCCCAGTGGGAGGGTACGGTCAAAGGCCTACCCTAAAATGGCAAGAAATACCAGTGACTCAGCGCCGAAATAGTCACCGGTGGGCTCTGACCTTTGGTCTGCTGGGGTTGGTGAGGGGGGTTCGGGGGCTCTTGGTGTTGTAAATGGGTACAGCCATTTCGAGGGTCCTCGTGTGCCTAGTGGGAGGCTACGGTCAGAGGCTTGCCCTAAAATGGTAAGAAATACCCAGTTGGTTCACGAAATAGTCGCCCGGTGGGCTCTGACCTTTAGTCTGCGGGGTGGGGGCGGGGGCTTCCGGGGCTCTGGGTGTCGAAAATGGGTACAGCCATTTCGAGGGACCTCGTGTGCCTAGTGGGAGGCTACGGTCCTTAGGCCTGCCCTAAAATGGCAAGAAATACCAGTGAAGCGCATGAAATAGTCAGCAAGGCCTGTGGGCTATAGCCTTTGGTCCGCGGGGTTTGGGGAGGGGGGTTCGGGGGCTCTGGGCTTTGGAAATGGGTCCAGTATTTTCGAGGGTCCTCGTGTGCCCAGTGGGAGACTACGGTCAGAGGCTTGTCCTAAAATGGCAAGAAATGCCAATGACGATCTTGAGAAATAGTCATGAAACAGTGGGCTATAGCCTTTGTGCGGGGGTTGGGAGGGGTGCGGGGCTCACAGGAATCAGAAATGGGTACAGCCATTTTTGAGGACCTCGTGTGCCTAGTGGGAGGCTACGGTCAGAGGCCTCCCCTAAAATGTCAAGAAATGCCAGCCAGTAGCAGGAAATAGTCACAGGGCGGTGGGCCATAGCCTTAGTCATGAGGGGTTGGGAGGAGGTTTTGGGGCTCTGGCGTCCGAAATGGGAAGCAGTCTTTGAGGGTCTCGCGTGCAGTGGGAGAGCCACGGTCAGAGGCCTGCCTAAAATGGTGAAAAATTCCAATGCCTTGGCACTGAAATAATCGGCAGGCGGTGGGATATAGCCTTTGGTCCGCGGGGGTTGGGGATGGGGGTTCGAGGGCTTTCGGCCTCTGAAATGGGTGCAGTCTCTTCGAGGGTTCTCGTGTGCCCAGTGGGAGACTACGGTCAGAGGCCTGCCCTAAAATGGCAAGAAATGCCCAGCGGCAGCTGTAAAATAATGTGACTGGTGGGCTATAGCCTTTGGTCCGCGGGGGTTGCGGAGGGTGGTTCGGGGGCTCTGGCCTTCGAAAATGGGTCCAGTCTTTTACAAGGGGCCTCATGTGCCCAGTTGGAGGCTATGGTCAGAGGTCTACCCTAAAATGGCAAGAAAAGCCCAGCGGCGCAGTGCGTGAAATAGTCGTCGTGGTTGGTGGGCTTTAGCCTTTGGCCCGCGGGGGTTAGGGAGGGGGGTTATGGGGGCACGGGGCATCGGAAATGGGTCCAGTCTTTTCGAGGGTCCTCCTGTGCCCAGTGGGAGGCTACGGTCAGTGGCCTGCCCTAAAATGGCAAGAAATGCCCATGATGGCCTTGAAATATTCGCCGAGGCGGTGGGCTATAGCCATTAGTGCTGAGGATTAGGCGGGGTTGGGGGGCTCTGGGTGTCGGAAATGGGTACAGTCTTTTCGAGGGTCCTCGTGTGCACAGTGGGAGGCTACGGTCAGAGCCCTGCCCTAAAATAGCAAGAAATACCCAGCGGTGCAGCGCGAGAAAATGTCAAGGGCCGGTGGGCTATAGTCCTTGAGGGGTTGGGAGGAGGTTCGGGGGCTCTGGGTGTCGGAAATGGGTCCAGTCTTTTCGAGGCCTCATGTTCCCAGTTGGAGTATACGATAAGAGGACTGCCCTAAAATTGCAAGAAATCCCAAGCCTGAAATAGAGGCCGGTGGGCTATTTTGGTCCCATGAGGTTGGGAGAGGGTTGGGGGCTCGGGGCATGGAAATGGGTCCAGTCTTTTGAGGTCCTCATGTGGCCAGTGGGAGGCTACGGTCAAGCCTGCCTAAAATGACAAGAAATGCCAGAGG
Organism: Citropsis articulata; assembly: GCA_030449925.1. NCBI lineage: Eukaryota > Viridiplantae > Streptophyta > Magnoliopsida > Sapindales > Rutaceae > Citropsis > Citropsis articulata. The sequence continues at coordinate 442,504 of JASUUH010000228.1, read as the reverse complement.
CGCTTGGCCTTGAAATAGTCACCGAGGCCGGTGGGCTATAGCCTTTGGTCATGAGGTTAGGAGGGAGGTTCGGGGGCTCAGGGGTGGAAATGGGTCCAGTCTTTTGAGGGCCTCATGTGAGTTCGAGATTCTGATCAGAGGCATGGCCTAAAAGGCAGAAATGCCAGCAGCCTTGTGAAATAACCCAGCGAGGCCGGTGGGCTATAGCTTTTGGTCCGCGGGGGTTGGGGAGGGGGTTTCGGGGGCTCGGGGCATCGGAAATGGGTCCAGTCTTTTCGAGGGTCCTCGTGTGCCCAGTGGGAGGCTACGGTCAGTGGCCTGCCCTAAAATGGCAAGAAATGCCCTGCGGCGAAGCGCGCGAAATATTCGCCGAGGCCGGTGGGCTATAGCCATTGGTCTGCGGGGATTGGGCAGGGGGTTCGGGGGCTCTGGCCTTCGAAAATGGGTCCAGCCTTTTCGAGGTGCCTCGTGTGCCCAGTTGGAGGTTACGGACAGAGGCCTACCCTAAAATGCATGAAATGCCTCTTGGCCTTGTGAAATATTCGCAGAGGCCGGTGGGCTATAGCGTTTGGTCCGCGGTGGTTGGGGAGGGAGGTTCTGGGGCTCTGGGCGTCGGAAATGGGTCCAGTCTTTTACAAGGGGCCTCATGTGCCCAGTTGGAGGCTATGGTCAGAGGTCTACCCTAAAATGGCAAGAAAAGCCCAGCGGCGCAGTGCGTGAAATAGTCGTCGTGGTTGGTGGGCTTTAGCCTTTGGCCCGCGGGGGTTAGGGAGGGGGGTTATGGGGGCACGGGGCATCGGAAATGGGTCCAGTCTTTTCGAGGGTCCTCCTGTGCCCAGTGGGAGGCTACGGTCAGTGGCCTGCCCTAAAATGGCAAGAAATACCCTTGTGACCGAAAATGTCGCCGAGGCGGTGGGCTATAGCCATTGGTCTGAGGGATTGGGCGAGGGGTTGGGGGCTCAGGTGTCGGAAATGGGTACAGTCTTTTCGAGGGTCCTCGTGTGCAGTGGGAGGCTATGGTCAGAGCCCTGCCCTAAAATAGCAAAAATACCAGTGCGCGAGAAATAGTCAAGGCGGTGGGCTATAGCCTTGGTCCCATGAGGGTTGGGGAGGGAGGTTCTGGGGCTCTGGGCGTCGGAAATGGGTCCAGTCTTTTTCAAGGGGCCTCATGTGCCCAGCTGGAGGCTATGGTCAGAGGTCTACCCTAAAATGGCAAGAAAAGCCCAGCGGCGCAGGTGGGCTATAGCCTTTGGTCTGCGGGGGTTGGGGAGGGGGGTTATGGGGGCACGGGGCATCGGAAATGGGTCCAGTCTTTGCGAGGGTCCTCGTGTGCCCAGTGGGAGGCTACGGTCAGTGGCCTGCCCTAAAATGGCAAGAAATGCCCCGCGGCGCAGCGAGCGAAATATTCGCCGAGGCCGGTGGGCTATAGCCATTGGTCTGCGGGGATTGGGCAGGGGGTTCGGGGGCTCTGGGTGTCGGAAATGGGTACAGTCTTTTCGAGGGTCCTCGTGTGCACAGTGGGAGGCTACGGTCAGAGCCCTGCCCTAAAATAGCAAGAAATACCCAGCGGTGCAGCGCGAGAAATAGTCACCGAGGCCGGTGGGCTATAGCCTTGGTCCTTGAGGTTGGGGAGGAGGTTCGGGGCTCTGGTGTGGAAATGGGTCCAGTCTTTTTGAGTGGCCTGATGTTCCCATTTGGAGGGTACGATCAGAGGCCTACCCTAAAATGGCAAGAATTGCCCAGTAGCCTTGTGAAATAGCCAGAGTCCGGTGGGCTATAGCCTTTGGTCCGCGGGGGTTGGGGAGGGGGTTCGGGGGCTCGGGGCATCGGAAATGGGTCCAGTCATTTCGAGGGTCCTCATGTGGCCAGTGGGAGGCTACGGTCAGAAGCCTGCCCTAAAATGACAAGAAATGCCAGAGGCGCAGCGCGCGAAATAGTCACCGAGGCCGGTGGGCTATAGCCTTTGGTCCATGAGGTTAGGAGGGAGGTTGAGGGCTCAGGCGTGAAATGGGTCAGTCTTTTGAGGGGCCTCATGTGCCCAGTTCGTGGTTACTGTCAGAGGCATGCCCTAAAGGCCAGGAAATGCCATGGCGCAGCTGTGAAAATAACCCATGAGGCAGTGGGCTATAGCTTTTGGTCAGGGGTTGGGGAGGGGTTTGGGGCTCGGGGCATGGAAATGGGTCAGTCTTTTGAGGGTCTCGTGTGTGTGGAGCTACGGTCAGTGGCCTGCCCTAAAATAACATGCCCTACTGCAGTGAGCCTTGAGAAATATTCGCCGAGGCGGTGGGCTATAGCCCATTAGTCAGGGGATTGGGCGGGGGTTCGGGGCTCACGGCCTTGAAAATGGGTCCAGTCTTTTCGAGGGGCCTCGTGTGCCCAGTTGGAGGTCTGGACAGAGCCTACCTAAAATGCATGAAATGCCCTGCTTGGTAGCCTTGAGAAATAGTCGCCGAGGCCGGTGGGCTATAGCGTTTGGTCCGCGGGGGTTGGGGAGGGAGGTTCTGGGGCTCTGGGCGTCGGAAATGGGTCCAGTCTTTTTCAAGGGGCCTCATGTGCCCAGTTGGAGGCTATGGTCAGAGGTCTACCCTAAAATGGCAAGAAAAGCCCAGCGGCGCAGTGCGTGAAATAGTCGTCGTGGTTGGTGGGCTTTAGCCTTTGGCCCGCGGGGGTTAGGGAGGGGGGTTATGGGGGCCTGCAGGGCATCAAATGGGTCCAGTCTTTTCGAGGGTCCTACTGTGCACAGTGGGAGGCTACGGTCAGTGGCCTGCCCTAAAATGAAAATGCCCAGCTGGCCTGTGAAATATCGCCAGTAGGTGGGCTATAGCCATTAGTGCAGGGGATTAGGCGGGGGTTCGGGGCTCTGGGTGTGGAAATGGGTACAGTCTTTTGAGGGTCTCGTGTGCAGTGGGAGGCTACGGTCAGAGCCACCTAAAATAGCAAAATACCCAGCAGCAGCGAGAAATAGTCACCGAGGCCGGTGGGCTATAGTCCTTGAGGTTGGGAGGGAGGTTCGGGGGCTCACAGGTGTCGGAAATGGGTCCAGTCTTTTCGAGGGCCTCATGTTCCCAGTTGGAGGATTACTGATCAGAGGCCTGCCCTAAAATGGCAAGAAATGCCAGAGCCTTGTGAAATAACCCAAGGCAGGTGGGCTATAGCCTTTGGTCCATGAGGTTGGGGAGGGTTCGGGGGCTCTGGGCATCGGAAATGGGCCCAGTCTTTTCGAGGTCCTCATGTGGCGATGGGAGGCTCGGTCAAGCCTGCCTAAAATGACAAGAAATGCAGGCGCGTGTGAAATAATCAAGGCGGTGGGCTATAGCCTTTAGTCCTTGAGGGGTTAGGAGGGAGGTTGAGGGCTCACAGGCGTCGGAAATGGGTCCAGTCTTTTTTGAGGGCCTCATGTGCCCAGTTCGAGGTTCTGATCAGAGGCATGCCCTAAAGGCCAGAAATGCTTGGCCAGTAGCCTTGTGAAATAACCCAGCAAGGCCGGTGGGCTATAGCTTTTGGTCCGCGGGGGTTGGGGAGGGGGTTTCGGGGGGCTCGGGGCATCGGAAATGGGTCCAGTCTTTTCGAGGGTCCTCGTGTGCCCAGTGGGAGGCTACGGTCAGTGGCCTGCCCTAAAATGGCAAGAAATGCCCTCTGACCTTGAAATATTCGCCGAGGCAGTGGGCTATAGCCATTGATGCAGGATTAGGCGGGGGTTGGGGGGGCTCTGGCCGTAGGAAATGGGTACAGTCTTTTTGAGGGTCCTCGTATGCCAATGAGACTACAGTCAGAGGGCTGTCTAAAATGGCAAAAATGCCAAGGCGAGAAATAAGTCGCCGGTGGGTTATAGCCTTTGGTCTGCAGGGGTTGGGGAGGGGTTCGGGGCTCAGGTGTCGGAAATGGGTACAGTCTTTTCGAGGTCCTCGTGTGCCAGTGGGAGGCTACGGTCAGAGCCACTACAAAATAACAAGAAATACCCAGTGATTGCGTGAGAAATAGTCAAGGCCGGTGGGCCTGCCTTAGTCCCGGGGTTGGGAGGAGGTTCGGGGGCTCTGGGTGTCGGAAATGGGTCCAGTCTTTTGAGGGCCTCATGTTCCCAGTTGGACGTTCTGATCGAGGCCTGCCCTAAAATGTCAAGAAATGCCAGTGTAGAAATAAGTGGGCTATAGCCTTTGGTCCATGAGGGGTTGGGAGGGGTTCGGGCGCTCAGGGCATCGGAAATGGGTCCAGTATTTTCGAGGGTCCTCGTGTACCCTGTGGGAGGCTATGGTCAGTGGCCTGCCCTAAAATGGTGCAGAGTTGTCGAAGCCCTTCAAAATAAATACTGATTCGCCTAAACTAATTTGAAGAAAAAGTGGAACCGGTGAATCCCAGAGAACTATATTTAATTTCTCAAAGATTAAAACAAAATTAATTTCCCAAGAATACCAGATTTTGAAAAGTTTCTGCCACAAACAGGATAACCGAATTTTGTAAACCGGTTAGGGAAACCGGTAATCCGTTTGTTATTGGTTTCGTTTCTGGAGCTAATTCGGTCAACCGATTCGTGAAATCCGGTCGACCGGTTGTGACTAATAGCAGTTAATGATTCGGCTACCGGTTAGAAGAACCGGAAGACCCGAATCACGGTGTAGCGATTCTGGAAGTATTTTGGCTAGCCGGATGAGAGAAACGGATAGTCGGTTGCGGGTTGTAAGCTTTCTGGAACCTATTCAGCTAACCGGATAGTGAAACCGGTAAGCCGATTGCTGGTAGTAACAATTCTGGAGGTATCCGGCTAATCCAGATAAGGAAACCGGAAGCCCGGATGTTGGTGTTCTCGGTTCTGGACAACAAACGGCTAGCCGGTTGTAGGTATCCGGTTATCCGGATTTCTGAATTTTCAAATTGTTTTCTTTAACACGAAATTAAATTAAAATAAAATAAAATAAAATTAAACAAGATTTTAAAATTAAACAAACAAAAAGATCAATCTTACCAAACTTCCAATCCAAGGGTGTGAATTTCATCCAATTGCAATTTTGATCATAGGCAAAAATATAAATAACTCAATCCAAGAACTTAGTCTACTTAATCGGAAATCTACATGAAAGCAATTATTCTCTAATATAATAGACTCAAACAATCTCTCAAATCCAAACTTATCACTAATTTAACTGGGCATCATCGTTCCATATCAAATTAAGTGATAGCATTAAGAATAGTGAGAATGACTAAAACAAGATCAATTAATTCAAATTATTCCAACTTAATCAATTTGTATTTTTATTTCCCTAGAGCCTATCATGCAAGCTATGTAATTGTGGCCATCAATATACACACACATGAGCCAACTCTTTGCTACTCAATTCAGTCATTCATGACAATTACGGATCACAAACTCCTGACTAGCGATAGAAAAATAAATATTGAATTAAGGCGTCAACTCAATCAATATAAATAATTCATAGAAAATAAGAATAAGAAAATAAAAATTACTTGGATTGAAGAAATTCCTGTTAGGTCCAAAGCCTCACAAAATTACAACGGAATTGATTAACCCTTGGACTGGAATTAAAACCTTAGCCACTCATGGTGGTCAAATGAAACTAAGTTGTTTGAGAATAAAAATAATTGCAGATACCGTTTGTTTCTCTTCCTCACGTACAGCTATCTTTTCTTCAGTATTGAATTGTGTCTTGTCTCTTTCGCACGTTTTTTTTTCTTTTATAATGCTTGCTTTTGTTTCCTTTTGCTAGCTTTTCTTTTCCTCTTGGTTTCTTCTTCTCTTAATGCTAGGAAGCTGTCACTCTCAATCCAATGGTCGGGACACGTTTGCAAAGCCAAAATAAAGCCCTTTTTGTCAAAATGTCATCATAATCTCCATGTTTCATCTCCTAAATCAAATCAAACATAATTTCCACAAATTAGCACAAGATCAATCAAAATATGAGGGAATTAAACAAAATATAATATGACTATTTATAACCTATCAAATGGCAAGAAATGCCCCGCGGCGCAGCTAGCGAAATATTCGCCGAGGCCGGTGGGCTATAGCCTTTGGTCCGCGGGGGTTGGGGAGGGGGGTTCGGGGGCTCTGGGCGTCGGAAATGGGTACAGTCTTTTCGAGGGTCCTCGTGTGCCTAGTGGGAGACTACGGTCAGAGGGCTGCCCTAAAATGGCAAGAAATGTCCAGCGGCGCCGCCCGGGAAAGACTCACCGAGGCCGGTGGGATGTAGCCTTTGGTCCGTAGGGGTTGGTGAGGGGGGTTCGGGGGCTCTGGGTGGCGGAAATGGGTACAGTCTTTTCGAGGGTCCTCGTGTGCCCAGTGGGAGGCTACGGTCAGAGGCTTGCCCTAAAATGGCAGGAAATGCCCAGCGTGGCGTGTGAAATAATCAGGGCGGTGGGCTATAGCCTTTGGTCCGGGTGGGTTGGGGAGGGGGGTTCGGGGGCTCTGGGCGTCGGAAATGGGTCCAGTCTTTTCGAGGGGCCTTATGTGCCCAGTGGGAGGCTACGGTCAGAGGCTTACCCTAAAATGGCAAGAAATATCTTGCGGCGTAGCGCTCCAAATAGTCGCCAAGGCCGGTGGTCTATAGCCTTTGGTCCGCGGGGGTTGGGGAGGGGGGTTCGGGGGCTCGGGGCATCGGAAATGGGTCCAGTCTTTTCGAGGGGCCTTATGTGCCCAGTGGGAGGCTACGGTCAGAGGCTTACCCTAAAATGACAAGAAATATCATGCGGCGTAGCGCTCCAAATAGTCGCCGAGGCCGGTGGTCTATAGCCTTTGGTCCGCGGGGGTTGGGGAGGGGGATTCGGGGGCTCTGGGCGTCGGAAATGGGTCCAGTCTTTTCGAGGGGCCTCATGTGCCCAGTGGGAGGCTACAGTCAGAGGCCTGCCCAAAAATGGCAAGAAATACCTAGCGATGTAGCGCTCCAAATAGTCGCCGAGGCCGGTGGGCTATAGCCTTTGGTCCGCGGGGGTTGGGGAGGGGGGTTCGGGGGCTCTGGGCGTCAGAAATGGGTACAGTCTTTTCGAGGGTCCTCGTGTGCCTAGTGGGAGACTACGGTCAGAGGCCTGCCCAAAAATGGCAAGAAATGCCCAGCGGCGCAGCGCGCGAAATAGTCGCGGAGGCCGGTGGGCTATGGCCTTTGGTCCGCGGGGGTTAGGGAGGGGGGTTCGGGGGCTCTGGGCGTCGGAATTGGGTACAGTCTTCATCAGGGACCTCTTGTGCCCAGTGGGAGGCTACGGTCAGAGGGCTGCCCTAAAATGGCAAGAAATGTCCAGCGGCGCCGCCTGGGAAAGAGTCGCCGAGGCCGGTGGGATGTAGACTTTGGTCCGTAGGGGTTGGTGAGGGGCGTTCGGGGGCTCTGGGCGTCGGAAATGGGTACAGTCTTTTCGAGGGTCCTCGTGTGTCCAGTGGGAGGCTACGGTAAGAGGCCTACCCAAAAATGGCAAGAAATACCCAGCAGCATGGCCTTGAAAAAAAGTCACCAAGGCGGTGGGCTATGGCCTTTGGTCCGTGGGGTTGGGAGGGTGGTTACAGGGGCTCAGGTGTCGGAAATGGGTATGGTCATTTAGAAGGTCCTTGTGTGTCCAATGGGAGGCTACAGTTAGAGGCATGCCCTAAAATGGCAAGAAATGCTCAGCGGCGCGTGAAATAGTCCCAGAGGACGGTGGGCTTTAGCCTTTGGTCCGGGGGTGTTGGGGTGGGGGGTTCGGGGGCTCTGAGCGTCAGAAATGGGTACAGTCTTTTCGAGGGTCCTCGTGTGCCTAGTGGGAGACTACGGTCAGAGGCCTGCCCAAAAAAGACAAGAAATACCCAGCGGCGCCTTGAAATAATCATGAGGCCGGTGGGCTATGGCCTTTGGTCCATGAGGTTAGGGAGGGGTTGGGGGCCACAATGTGCGTCGGAATTGGGTTCAGTCTTTTTCAGGGTCCTCTTGTGCCCAGTTGGATGCTACTGTCAGAGGGCTGCCCTAAAATGGCAAGAAATGTCCAGCGGCGCCTCCCGAGAAATAGTCGCCGACGCCGGTGGGATTTAGCCTTTGGTCCGTAGGGGTTGGTGAGGGGCGTTCGGGGGCTTTGGGCGTCGTAAATGGGTACAGTCTTTTCGAGGGTCCTCGTGTGCCCAGTGGGAGGCTACGGTAAGAGGCCTACCCAAAAATGGCAAGAACTACAGTAGCCTTGAGCGAAAAAGTCACCGAGGCCAGTGGGCTATGGCCTTTGGTCCGTGGGGGTTGGGGAGGGGGGTTCGGGGGCTCTGGGTGTCGGAATGGGTACGGGCATTTCGAGGGTCCTTGTGTGTCCAATGGGAGGCTACAGTTATAGGCATGCCCTAAAATGGCAAGAAATGCTCAGCGCAACATGAAATAGTCCCCGAGGCCGGTGGGCTATAGCCTTTGGTCCGCGGGTGTTGGGGAGGGGGTTTCGGGGGCTCTGGATGTCGGAAATGGGTAAAGTCTTTTCGAGGGTCCTCGTGAGCCCAGTGGGAGGCTACGGTCAGAGGCCTGCCCTCAAATGGCAAGAAATGCCCAGTGGCGCAGCGCGCGAAATAGTCGCCGATTCCGGTGTGCTATATCCTTTGGTCCGCGGGGGTTGGGGAGGGGGGTTCGGGGGCTCTGGTCGTCGGAAATGGGTACAGGCTTTTTGAGGTTGCGCGTGTGGCCATTGGGAGCTACGGTGATGAAGGCCTGCCTCAAAAATGGCTAGAAATGCCAGTGACGCATCAGCGAAAAAATCGCCAGGCGGTGGGCTATATCCTTTGGTCCATGAGGGTTGGGGATGGGGTTCGGGGCTCTGGGCATCAAAAATGGGTCCAATCATTTTAGGGCCGTGTGCTCTATAGGAGCCTACGGTCAAGCATGCCCTAAAAGACAAAAATGCCCTTGTGGCAACCTTGAAATAGTCTCCGAGCCCGGTGGGCTATAGCCTTTGGTCCGGGGGGTTAGGGAGGGGTTGGGGCTCTGCGCATCAAAATAGTTCAGTCTTTTTGAGGGGCCTTGTGTGCCCAGTGGGAGGCCACGGTCAGAGCCTACCTTAAAATAACGAAATGCCAGCAGCTTGAAATAATGAGGCGGTTGGCTATAGCCTTTGGTCCATGAGGGTTGGGAAGCGGGTTAACTCTGAGGCGTTGAAATCTTGTCTGATCTTTTCGAGGTCTCGTGTGCGATGGGAGACTACGGTCAGAGCCTACCTAAAATGGCAAGAAATACCCATGGCGCAGAAATAATCTTGAGGCGGTGGGCTATGGCCGTTGGTCCTTGAGGGTTAGGGAGGGTTCGGGGCTCTGGGCGTCGGAAATGGGCAGTCTTTTGAGGTTCCTTGTGTGTGCCCGTGGGAGGCTACAGTCAGGCCTTCCCTAAAATGGCAAGAAATACCCAATGACATGGCCTTGAGAAATAATCACTGAGGCGGTGAGCTATTGCCTTTAGTCATGAGGAGTTGGGGAGGGGTTCGGGGCTCAGGCGTCGAAATGGTGAGTCTTTTCTAGGGTCTCGTGTGCCCACTCGGAGGATTCTGGTCAGAGCCTGCCCAAAAATGGCAAGAAATGCCATGGCCAGCCTTGTGAAATAATCGCGGAGGCCGGTGGGCTATATGGCTGGTCATGAGGGTTAGGGAGGGGGGTTCGGGGGCTCTGGGCGTCGGAAATGGGTACAGTCTTTTTCAGGGTCCTCGTGTGCCCAGTGGGAGACTACGGTCAGAGGGCTGCCCTAAAATGGGAAGAAATGCCCAGCGGCGTAGCCATGAAATGTCATAAGGCCGGTGGGATGTTGCCTTTGGTCCGTGGGGGTTGGTGAGGCGTTACAGGGCTCAGGCGTCGGAAATGGGTACAGTCTTTTCAAGGGACCTCGTGTGCCCGGTGGGAGGCTCTGATGAGGCCTACCCAAAATGGCAAGAAATACCAAGCGGGCGCAGCCTTGAAAAAGAATCTGAGGCGGTGGGCTATGGCCTTTGGTCCCATGGTGTTGGGAGGGTCTCGGGGCTCTGGGTGTCGAAATAGGTACAGTCTTTTCGAGGTTCCTTGTGTGCCCAGTAGGAGGCTACGGTCAGAGGCCTGCCCTAAAATGGTAAAATGCCAATGGCCTTGTGAAATAAGTCGTCGTGGCCGGTGGGCTATTGCCTTTGGTCCGGGGGGGTTCGGGAGGGGGGTTCGGGGGTTCTGGTTGTCGGAAATGGGTACAGTCTTTTCGAGGGTCCTCGTGGGCCCAGTGGGAGGATTCTGATCAGAGAGCTTAGCCTAAAATGGCAAGAGATGCCAGCGGTGCAGCCTTGAAATAGTTGCCGAGGCTAGTGGGCTATAGCCTTTGGTCCGGGGGGGTTGGGGAGGGGGGTTCGGGGGCTCTGTGCGTTGGAAATGGGTAAAGTCTTTTCGAGGGTCCTCGTGAGCCCAGTGGGAGGCTACGGTCAGAGGCCTGCCCTCAAATGGCAAGAAATGCCCAGCGGCGCAGCGCGCGAAATAGTCGCCGATTCCGGGGTGCTATATCCTTTGGTCCGCGGGGGTTGGGGAGGGAGGTTCGGGGGCTTTGGGCATCGGAAATGGGTACAGTCTTTTCGAGGTTGCTCGTGTGCCCATTGGGAGGCTACCGTAAGAGGCCTGGCCAAAAATGGCTAGAAATGCCCAGCGGCGCATCGCGCGAAAAAGTCGCCGAGGCAAGTGGGCTATCCTTTGGTCCGCGGGGGTTGGGGATGGGGGTTCGGGGGGTATGGGCATCGGAAATGGATCCAATCATTTTTAGGGGCCTCGTGTGCTCTGTGGGAGCCTACGGTCAGAAGCATGCCCTAAAAGACAAAGAAATGCCTTGTGCGCAGCCTTGAAATAGTCGCCGAGCCGGGTGGGCTATCGCCTTTGGGCCGCGGGGGTTCGGGAGGGGGGTTCGAGGGCTCTGCGCGTCCAAAATCGTTCCAGTCTTTTTGAGGGGCCTTGTGTGCCCAGTGGGAGGCCACGGTCAGAGGCCTACCTTAAAATGGCAAGAAATGCCCAGCGACTAATCACGCGAAATAGACTCCGAGCCCGGTGGGCTATAGCCGTTGGTCCGCGGGGGTTGGGAAGGGGGGTTCGGGAGCTCTGGGCGTTGAAATCGTCTGAGGTCCTTGTGTGCCCAGTGGGAGACTACGGTCAGAGGCCTGCCTAAAATGGCAAGAAATGCCAGTGCAGCCTTGTGAAATAATCATGAGCCGGTGGGCTATATGGCCTGGTCCATGAGGTTAGGGAGGGGGGTTCGGGGGCTCTGGGCGTCGGAAATGGGTACAGTCTTTTTCAGGGTCCTCGTGTGCCCAGTGGGAGACTACGGTCAGAGGGCTGCCCTACAATGGGAAGAAATGCCCAGCGGCGCAGCCCGCGAAATAGTCGCCAAGGCCGGTGGGCTATAGCCTTTGGTCCGCGGGGGTTGGGGAGGGGGGTTCGGGGGCTCTGGGCGTCGGAAATGGGTACAGTCTTTTCGAGGGTCCTCGTGTGCCCAGTGGGAGGCTACGGTAAGAGGCCTACCCAAAAATGGCAAGAAATACCCAGCGGCGCAGCACGTGAAAAAGTCACCGAGGCCGGTGGGCTATGGCCTTTGGTCCGTGGGGGTTGGGGAGGGGGGTTCGGGGGCTCTGCGTGTTGGAAATTGGTACGGTCATTTCGAGGGTCCTTATGTGTCCAATGGGAGGCTACAGTCAGAGGCATGCCCTAAAATGGCAAGAAATGCCATGGCGTAGCCTTGAAATAGTCCCAAGGCGGTGGGCTATAGCGTTTGGTCGGCGGGGGTTGGGGTGGGGTTTTTGGGGGCTCTGGGTGTCGGAAATGGGTACAGTCTTTTCGAGGTTCCTTGTGTGATGGGAGGCTACAGTCAGGCCTTCCACTAAAATGGCAAGAAATGCCCAGCCTTGTGAAATAATCCTGAGGCGGTGAGCTATTGCCTTTGGTCATGAGGTTGGGGAGGGGGGTCGGGCCTCTGGGCGTCAGAAATGGGTACCATCTTTTCGGGGGTCGTTGTGTGCCCAGTGGGAGGCTACGGTCAGAGGCCTGCCCTAAAATGGCATGAAATGCCCGGCTGTGGCGTGAAATAATCAGGCGGGCTATAGCGTCTATTCCATGGGGGTTGGGGAGTGGGGTTCAGGGATTCTGGGCGTCGGAAAGGGGTACAGTCTTTTCGAGGGTCCTCGTGGTGCCAGTGGGAGTCTGATCGAGGCCTGCCTAAAATGGCAAGAAATGCCAGTGGCGCAGCCTGTGAAATAATCGCGGAGGCAGTGGGCTATGGCCTTTGGTCAGAGGGTTAGGGAGGGGTTGGGGCTTTGGGCGTGGAAGTGGAGTGAGTCTTTCAGGGTCCTCATGTGCCCATTGGGAGACTACGGTCAGAGGGCTGCCACACAATGGGAAGAAATGCCAGGCGCTTGACCAGAAATAATCAATGGGATGTAGCCTTTGGTCCGTAGGGGTTGGTGAGGGGCGTTCGGGGCTCTGGTCGTCGGAAATGGGTACAGTCTTTTCGAGGGTCCTCGTGTGCCCAGTGGGAGGCTACGGTAAGAGGCCTACCCAAAAATGGCAAGAAATACCCAGCGGCGCACGTGAAAAAAGTCAGGGCCGGTGGGCTATGGCCTTTGGTCCGTGGGGTTGGGAGGGGTTGGGGGGCCTCTGCGTGTTGGAAATTGGTACGGTCATTTCGAGGGTCCTTGTGTGTCCAATGGGAGGCTACAGTCAGAGGCATGCCCTAAAATGGCAAGAAATGCCAATGGCCAGCCTTGTGAAATAGTCCCAAGGCGGTGGGCTATAGCGTTTAGTCATGTGGTTGGGGAGGGGTTTAGGGGCTCTGGGTGTCGGAAATCGGTACAGTCATTTTGAGGTTCCTTGTGTGCCCAGGGGGAGGCTACGGTCAGAGGCCTGCCTAAAATGGCAAGAAGTGCCCAGTGCAGCCTTGTGAAATAAGTCCACGGAGGCAGTGAGCTATTGCCTTTGGTGAGGTTGGGGAGGGTCGGGGCTCTGGGCGTCGAAATGGGTACCATCTTTTGAGGGTCCGTTGTGTGAGTGGGAGGCTACGGTCGAGGCCTGCCCTAAAATGGCATGAAATGCCCAGCCTTGTGGCGATGAAATAATCATGGGCGGCGGGCTATAATCTATTCCATGGGGTTGGGAGTGGGGTTGGGGACTCTGGGCGTGAAGCGGGTCCAGTCTTTTCAAGGGGCCTCGTGGTGCCAGTGGGAGTCTACGGTCAGAGGCCTGCCCTAAAATGGCAAGAAATGCCTAGCGTCGCAGTGCGCGAAATATTCGCCGAGGCCGGTGGGCTACAGCCTTTGGCCCGCGGGGGTTGGGGAGGGGGTTCGGGGACTCTGGGCATCGGAAATGGGTCCGGTCTTTTGGAGGGGCCTCGTGTGATCAGTGGGAGCCTACGGTCAGAGGGCTGCCATAAAAAAACGAGAAATGCCATGCAGCTTGGAAATACTCTCCCGGCGGTGCGCTATAAGCGTCATTCCAGGGTTGGGGTGGGGGGTTGGGGGACTCTGGGCATCGGAAATGGGTCTAGTATTTTTGAGGTGCCTCGTGTGCCCAGTGAGAGGCTACGGTCAGAGGCCTGCCCTAAAATGGCAAGAAATGCCTAGCGTCGCAGTGCGCGAAATATTCGCCGAGGCCGGTGGGCTACAGCCTTTGGCCCGCGGGGGTTGGGGAGGGGGTTCGGGGACTCTGGGCATCGGAAATGGGTCCGGTCTTTTGGAGGGGCCTCGTGTGATCAGTGGGAGCCTACGGTCAGAGGGCTGCCATAAAAAGGCGAGAAATGCCCTATGGCGCAGAAATACTCTCGGCGGTGCGCTATAAGTCTGTTCCATGAGGGTTGGGGAGGGGGGTTCGGGGACTCTGGGCATCGGAAACGGGTCTAGTATTTTTTAGGTGCCTCGTGTGCCCAGTGAGAGGCTACGGTCAGAGGCCTGCCCTAAAATGGCAAGAAATGCCCAACGGCGCAGCGCGCAAAATAGTCTACGAGCCCGGTGGGCTATAGCCTTTGGTCCGCAGGGATTGGGGAGGGGGGTTCGGGGGCTCTGGGCGTCGGAAATGGGTACAGTCTTTTCGAGGGTCCTCGGGTGCCCAGTGCGAGGCTACGCTCAGAGGCCTACCCTAAAATGGCAAGAAATGCCCAGCGGCGCAGCTCGCAAAATAGTCTACGAGCCCGATGGGCTGTAGCCTTTGGTCCGCGGGGGTTGGGGTGGGGGGTTCTGGGGCTCTGGGCGTCGGAAATGGGTCCAGTCTTTTCGAGGGGCCTCGTGTGCCCCGTGGGAGGCTACTGTCAGAGGGCTGCCTAAAGGAAGAAATGCCCAGCGATGCAGAGCATAATCCGAGGCGGTGGCCTATAGCCTAGTCCCATGAGGTTGGGGAGTTGGGGTTGAGGCTCAGTCGGAAATGGAGTGTCATTTGGTCCTCGTGTGCCCAGTGAGGCTACGCTGAGGCCTCCCTAAAATGGCAAGAAATGCCATGGCCAGCAGCAAAATAGTCTGAGCCGGTGGGCTATATTGGTCATGAGGGTTGGGGTGGGGGGTTCTGGGGCGGAAATGGGTCCAGTCTTTTCGAGGGGCCTCGTGTGACCAGTAGGAGGCTACGGTCAGAGGCCTGCCCTAAAAGGGGAAGAAATGCCCAGCGTAGCATGAATAGTCGCCGAGGCGGTGGCTATAGCCTTTGGTCAGGGGTTGGGGAGTTGGGGTTCGGGGGCTCTGGGAGTCGGAAATGGGTACAGTCTTTTCAGGTCTCGTGTGCCCAGTGGGAGGCTACAGAAGCCTCGCTAAAATGGCAAGAAATACCCAGTGGCGCAGCCCGTGAAGTAGTTCTGAGGCGGTGGGCTATAGCCTTTAGTCCGAGGGGTGGGAGGTGTTTGGTTGGGCTCTGGGCATCGGAAATGGGTGTATTTTCAAGGGCATCGTGTGCCCAGGAGAGGCTACTGTCGAGGCCTGCCCTAAAATGGCAAGAAATGCCAATGGCCTTGTATGAAATATTCGTCGAGGCTCGTGGGCTATATCCTTTGGTCCGCGGGGGTTGGGGAGGGGGGTTCGGGGGGTTCGGTGGGTCTGGGCAACGGAAATGGGCACCGTCTTTTCAAGGGGCCTCGTGTGACCAGCGGTAGGCTACGGTCAGAGGCCTGCCCTAAAAAGGGAAGAAATGCCCTGCAGCGCAGCGCACGAAATTATCGCTGAGGCCATTCGGCTATAGCGTCTTTTCCGTGGGGGTTGGGGAGGGGGGTTCGGGGGCTCTAGGCTTCGGAAATGGGTCTAGTCTTTTCGAGGGGCCTCGTGCGCCCAATGGGAGGCTACGCTCAGAGGCCTGCCCTAAGATGGCAAGAAATGCCGGTATGTGTGAAATTATGTGAGGCCGGTGGGCTATAGCCTTTGGTCCGAGGTTGGGAGGGTGTTGGGGACTCTGGGCGTCGTAAATGGATCTAGTCTTTTTTTGTGCTCGGTGGAACCTATGGTCTGAGGCCTGCCCTAAAGGCAGAAATTCCCAGCGGCTGAGTGTCTGAGCCGGTGCGCTATAGCCTTTGGTACGAGGGATTGGGGAGGGTTCGGGGCTGTGGGCATCGGAATGGGTACATTCTTTTCGCTTGTCCTTGTGTGCCCAGGGGGAGGATTCGGTCTGAGGCGTACCCTAAAAAGTCTAAGAAATGCCCAGCGATGCTCCGCGCGAACTTGTCGCAGAGGCCGGTGGGCTATAGCCTTTGGTCCGTGGGGTTTGGGGTGGGGTGTTCGGGGGCTCTGGGCGTAGGAAATGGGTACCATCGTTTCGGGGGTCCTTGTGTGCCAGTGGGAGGCTACGGTCAGAGGCCTGCCTAAAATGGTAAAGAAAAGCGTCGCAGCGAAATATTCGCCGAGCCCGGTGGACTCACCTTTGGCCCAGCTATAGCCACTGGCCTTTCATCGTTGCGCCGAGCATTCTTCATTAGGGCACACCTCGAACTGTGCCATTTCGACACAGGCCCCAGCCTCCCCACGGACCAAGGCTATGGCCGGCGTGACAATTCGCTCGGACATTTCTTGACATTTGGGGTAATCCTCTGACCGTGGCCTGCCCTTGATTGGACCCTCGAAGGACTGTCCATTCTGCGACTATTTCGTGCCGTGCCGGTGTTCTTGCCATTTAGGCCTCTGTAGCCTCCACCACAGGCACCTCAAAATACTAGACCCATTTCGTTGCCCAGGTTCCCAGACCTCTGACCCCATGTAGGCTGCTCGATATTCGGCTGGGCAGCTCGTGAACCCACTGGCGGGGCCCTTGAAGACTGGACCATTCGATGCCTGGGTCTCACACCCCATGGACCCAGCATTGGGCCACCTCGGCGACTATTTCGCTGTATTTCTTGCCGTTTTGGGGGTCGACCGTGGCCTCCCTGGGCACACAGGACCCTGAAGATGGTACCCATTCCTCGTCAGCCCCAGACCCCTCCCCCGGACCAAGGCTGGCCCAGGCCTCTGCGACTATTTCGCTGCATCGCTGGGCATTTTCCACAGGGCGGGCCTCGACCGTCCCACTGGACCATCGAAGGCATGCCATTTCCGATGCTGAGACCCCATGAAAAAACCTAGACTCCCTATTTGCTGCACAGCGGGCATTTCTTGCCTTTTAGGGCGGCCTCAGACCGTGGGTTCCACACCAGGCCCGTCAAAGACTAGACCCATTTCGATGCCAGTCCGAACACCTCCACCTGCGGACCAAAGGCTATAGCCCAGTGACAATTTTGCTCTGGCCGCATTTCTTGCCATTTAGGGCAGGCCTCGTAGCCTCCCATGGGCACACAGGACCATCAAAAGACTGCCCATTTCGGCCGAGCCCAGACCCCTGGGACCAGGCTATAGCCCAGGGCTCGTACACTATTCGTGCGCAGAGGCATTCTTGCCTTTTAGGGCAGCCTCAGACCGTGGTTCCCACTGAGTACGAGGCCCGTAAAAGACTAGACCCATTTTCGATGGCCTCAGACACCTCTGACCCTAGGACCAGGCTATAGCCAGGCCTCGCGACTATTGTGGCCCAGCCAGCATTCTTGCCATCTTAGGGCAGGCCTCTGGCGTAGCCTCCCAGCACGAGGCCCCTCGAAAGACTAGACCCATTTCGGCCCGATCCCCAGACCCCCTCCCAGCCCCTACGGAGCCTATAGTCAGCGGCCTCGGCGATAATTTTGTTTCTTGTTTCTTAGGCCTCGACCGCCTCCATGGTCACAGGCCCCTTGAAAGTGCCCATTTCCGATGCCCCAGACCCCAGACCTTGACCCCGGACAGACGCTATAGCCCACCGGCCTCCACATTTCGTGAGCTGCACGCTGGGCATTTCTCATTTTGGGGGGCTGACCGTAGCCTCCCATTGGGCACATGAGGACCCTCAAAGTCTGTATTTCAGGCCCAGGCCCCGTCCCCACAGCGGACCAAGGCTATAGACCACCGGCCTCGGCGACAATTTGTGTTGGATCGTGGGCATTTCTTCCTTTTAGGGTGGGCCTCGACCGTGGGCTCCCAGAGAACACGAGGCCCCTCAAAAACTAGACCCATTTCCGATGCAGGTCCCAGACCCTCCTCTGACCCTGGACCAAAGGCTATAGCCCAGCGACAATGTCATGGCTTCGCCTGGTGTTCTTGCCATTTCGGGGCCTCACAGGCGTGGTAACCTGGGCGGACCCTCGAAGGACTGTAGCCATTTCAGCCGAGCCCCAGACCCCTCCCAGCCCAGACCAAGGCTGGCCACCGACCTCGGACCATTTTCGCTGCACTGGGCATTTCTTGCCTTTTAGGACAGGCCTCGACCTTAGTCTCCCTGGGCACAGGACCCCTGAAAAGTGCCATTTGAGCCAGAGCAGACCCATGAACCCCTTCCCGACCCAGCAGACAGAAGGCTATAGCCCACCGGCCTCCACGACATTTTCGCGCTCTGCACCGCTGGGCATTTCTTGCCATTTTAGGGCAGGCTTCTGACCGTAGCCTCCCACTGGGCACATGACGACCCTCAAAAAGTCTGTAGCCATTTCGAGCCCAGGCCAGCGACCCTCTGACCCCAGCGGACCAAAGGCTATAGACCACCGGCCTCGGCGACAATTTCGCGCGCTGGATCGCTGGGTATTTCTCCCACAGGGCCTCGACCGTGGGTTCCCAGCACGAGGCCCCTCAAAGACTAGACCCATTTCCAATGCAGTCCCAGACCCCCTCTGACCCTGCGCAAAGGCTATAACGGCCTCGGCGACTATTTCAGCAGCTCGCCGTGGGACATTTCTTGCCATTTAGGCAGGCTTCTAACCTCCCAATGGACATCTGAGGCCCTCAAAATACTGTACCATTTTGACACAGGCCCCAGACCCCCTCCCACCCCACGGACCAAAACTTATAGCCACGGGCTCGTGACTATTTGGCGATCGCCGTGGAGCATTCTTGCCTTTTAGGCGGGCCTCGGACCGTGGGTTCCCGAACACAGGGCCTCGAAAGACTAGACCCATTTCCGATACCCATATTCCCGACCTCCCAAACCCCCATGACCTCAAAATACTCTACCCAATCTCGGCCCAGGCCCCGAACCACCTTCCCCCCAGCGGACCAGCTATAGCCACGGGATCGGACACTATTTTCTTGTGCGCTGCGTGGCGCATTCTTGTCTTTTAGGGCAGCCTCTGACCGTGGGCTCCCAGGCACGAGGCCCCTCAAAAATACTAAACAAATTTCCGATGCCCAGAATCCCCGGCCCCCTCCCAAACCCCGTGGGATCTATAGCCCGGCCCGACTACTATTTCGCGCACTGCGCCGCTGGGTATTTCTTGCCATTTTAGGGCAGGCCTCTGACCGTAGCCTCCCACTGGGCGCACAAGGCCCCTCGAAAAGACTGTACCCATTTCCGACTCCCAGAGCCCCCGAACCCCCCTCCCCAACCCCCGCGGACCAAAGGCTATAGACCACCGGCCTCGGCGACTATTTCGCGCACTGCGCGCTGGGTATTTCTTGCCATTTCAGGGCAGGCCTCTGACCGTAGCCTCCCACTGGGCGCACGAGGCCCCTTGAAGACTGTCCATTTCCGACTCCCGGATCCCAGATCCCCCTCCCAACACCCAGCGGACCAAGGCTGCACAGACTTGGAGACTATTCGCGCTGCGGGTTGGACATTTCTTGCCTTTTAGGGCAGGCCTCGGCGTAAGCTCCCAGGGCACAGGCCACTCAAAGACTAGACACAATTCCGGTGCCTAGAGTCCCCGAACCCCCTTCCCGAACCCCCGTGGAACAGATGCTATGGCCCACCGGCCCCGGCAACTATTTCACGCGCTGCGCCGCTGGGTATTTCTCGTCATTTTAGGGCAGCGTTCTGACCGTAGCCTCCCACTGGACACACGAGGACCCTCGAAAAGACTGTACCCATTTCCGACGACCAGGCCTGAACCTCCCAACCCGGACCAAAGGCTATGCGGCCCCGGTGACAATTTGTGCTTGCGGGCATTCTTGCCATTTCTGGCGGGCCTCGACCGTAGCCTCCCACACGAGGACCCTCGAAAAGCCTGTCTGGTTCGACAGGCCCAGACCCCCCAACCCCATGGACCAAAGCTATAGCCACAGGATCGGACACTATTGCAGCGTGCGTGCATTCTTGTCTTTAGGCAGGCCTCTGTGGGCTCCGAGCACAGGCCCCTCAAAATACTAAACAAATTTCGATGCCAGTCCCGACCCCTCCCAAACCCCGTGGAAAGATCTATAGCCCACCAGCCCGGCTATTTCCTTGCGTGAGCATTCTTGCCATTTCTGACGGGTCTCTGTAGCCTCCCAGGCACAGGTCCCCTCGAAAAGGCTGGACAGATTTCCGACGCCCAAAGCCCCCGAACCGCCCTACCCAACCCCCGCGGACCAAAGGCTATAGCCCACCGGCCTCGGCGACTATTTCGCGCGCATTGCCGCTAAGCATTTCTTGCCATTTTAGGGCAGGCCTCTGACCGTAGCCTACCAGGCAGACAAGGCCCTGGAAAAGCTGGACCCATTTCCGGACGCCTCAGACCCCTCTGACCCCGGACTAAGGCTATGGGCCGCGTCGGTGACTAATCGCCGCTGGGCATTTCTTGCCATTTGACCTCATTGTAGTCTCACTGGGCACAGGGACCCTCGAAGGTTGTACCATTTCGACACAGGCCCGGAACCCCTCTGACCCCGCGGACCAAAGGCTGTAGCTGGCCTCGGCGACTATTTTCGCTGCACATGGGTATTCTGCCATTTAGGGTGAGTAGCCTCCCAGGCACACTGGGCCCTCAAATGACTGTACCATTTCAGCGTGGCCGAACCCTCCCCAACCCCCGCGTACCAAAGGCTATAGCTCACCGGCCTCAGCGCCTATTTCTCGCCGTGGGCATGTCTTGTCATTTTAGGGCGGCCTCGACCGTGGTCTCCCAGGGCACAAGGACCCTCGAAATGACTACATATTTCCGATGCCTAGTGCCCCCAAACCCCTCTTCCCAACTCACGTGGACGAAGGGCTATGGCCCACCGGCGACTATTTCATCTTGGGCGCTGGGAATTTCTTGCCATTTTAGGCGGGGCTCGTAGCCTCCTGTGCACATGAGGCCCCTCAAGACTGGACCCATTTCCGGCGTCTGAGCCCCCCCCCTCCCAACCCCCAGACCAAGGCTATAGCCCGGCGTTGGCTATTTCTCAACGCCGCTGGATATTTCTTGCCATTTTGGGCGCCTCATTGTCTCCAGGGCATTTCTGGCCATTTAGGGCAGCTCGACCGTAGCCTCACTGGGCACCACGAGACCCTCGAAATGGCTGGACCCATTTCCGGCGTCAGGCTCCAGACCCGCTCCCCAGCGGACCAAGGCTATAGCTCACCGGCCTCATTTTGGGCTGCATGGGCATTTCTTGCCATTTTAGAGCAAGCCTCGACCGTAGCCTCCCACTGGGCACGAGGACCCTCGAAATGACTGGACCACCATTCAGGGAACCCCCTCTGACCCCGGACGAGGCCCGGCCCACGGCGGTGACTATTTGGCAACCGCTGTGCATTTATTGCCATTTAGGGCAGCCCTCTGAGTAGTCTCCCCTGGGTACCACGACCTTGAAAGAATGTACCCATTTCCGGCAGACGAACCTCTGCCCAACCCCGCGGACCAAAGGCTATGGCCGCCCACAGCGACTATTCAGCGTGTTCCATGGGGTATTTCTTGCCATTTTAGGGCAGGCTCGACCGTAGCCTCCCATTGGGCACACGAGGACCTTGAAAGACTGTGCCATTTCAGGCCGGGCCCGTACCCCTCCCAGCC
Organism: Citropsis articulata; assembly: GCA_030449925.1. Lineage (NCBI taxonomy): Eukaryota > Viridiplantae > Streptophyta > Magnoliopsida > Sapindales > Rutaceae > Citropsis > Citropsis articulata. The sequence continues at coordinate 421,325 of JASUUH010000228.1, read as the reverse complement.
CATGGACCAAGGCTATGGCCCACCGCGTGGAGACTATTTGTGGCCGCGCTGGGTATTTCTTAACATCTTAGGGCAGGCCTCGGCCGTAGTCTCCCATGGGCACACAAGGCCCCTCGAAAGGCTGGACGCATTTCTGATGCCCAGGCCCCCGAACCCCACCCAGGACCAAGGCTATAGCCCACAGCCTCGGCGACTATTTGTGCTTTGTCTGGGCATTTCTTGCCATTTAGGGCAGGCCTCGGCAGCCTCCCGAGGGCAGACAGGCTCCTGGAAAGACTGGACCCATTTGAACCCCAGGCCTCAGACCCCCCTCTGACCCCAGGACTAAATACTAGGCGTCGGTGACTATTCGCCCGCTTGCTGGGCATTTCTTGCCATTTAGGGCAGGCCTCTGACCGTAGTCTCCCAGGCACACAGGGACCCTCGAAAACTGTGCCATTTTGACACGGCCGGAACCCCAGGACCAGGCTGTGGCCCACCTCGGTGACTATTTGTGTGTGCTGGACATTTCTGGCCATTTAGGGCGGGCTCGTAGCCTCCATGGGCACCGAGGACCATCGAAAACATTTCCAGAGCTCCCAGTGGGCCAGGCTATGACCCCAGCCTCTGATTATTTCATCTTGCAGCTGGGCATTTCTTGCCATTTTGGGCAGGCCACGACCATAGCCTCCCACGGGCGAGGACCCTCGAAAGACTATACCCATTTCCGACACCCAGGCCCCAGGCGCCTCCCACCCAGCGGACCAAGGCTATAGCCAACCGGCCTCGGCGACTATTTCATGGCCGCTGCTTTGCCATTTTAGGGCAGGCCTCACCGTAGCCTCCTCTGGACACACGAGGCCCCTCGAAAGACAAGACCCATTTCCAGACCCCCTCTGACCCCAAGGCTATACTGACCTCGGCGACTATTTTCAGCTGGGCATTTCTTGCCATTTAGGGCAGGCCTCGACCGTAGCCTCCTCTGGACACACGAGGCCCTCGAAAGACAAGACCCATTTCCGGCCCAGGCCAGACCCCTCTGACCCCAGGACCAGGCTATAGCCCACCTCGGCGACTATTTTGCAAGCTGCATCTGGGCATTTCTTGCCATTTTAGGTCAGGCCTCTGACCGTAGTCTCCGTTTGGGGAGGCCTCGAAAAGGCAAGACCCATTTCGACGAGCCGCGATCCCCTGACCCCTCGTGGGCCAGGCTATAGCCCACCGGCCTCGGCGACTATTTCCGTCTTTGTGCCTTGGGTATTTCTTTGCGGTTTAGGTGGGCCTCGGACCGTAGCCTCCCACAGGGACACAGGCCCCTCAAAGACTATCCATTTCCGATGCCCAGACACCTCCCTCCAGTCAGGCGATAACCCCTCAGCCTCGGCGACTATTTATAAGGCTGTTGGGCATTTCTTCTGTTTTAGGCGGGGCCTCGACCGTAGCCTCCTCTGGGCACACAACCCTCGAAAGACTGGGCCCATTTCTGATGCCCAGGTCCTGAACCCCCTCCCAGGACAGGCCTATAGCCCACCTTGGCGACTATTTCAGCGTCTGTGCATTTCTTGCCATTTAGGGCGGGCCTCGACCGTAGCCTCCCACTGGGCTACAGGACCCTCGAAGGCTGGACCCATTTCCTCTCAAAGCCCCAGACCCCCCAGACCCAGCGGACAAAGGCTATGGCCCACCCTCGGCGACTATTTGTGCGCCCTGGGTATTCTTGCCATTTAGGGCAGGCCTCGACCGTAGCCTCCCTGGGCACACAGGACCCCTCGGACTGGACCCATTTTGGCTCCAGAGACCCCCTCCCAGATCCCGGACCAAGGCTATAGCCCAGCCTCGGCTATTTTGCTGCTGGGTATTTCCTCCGTTTTGGCGGGCGACCGTAGCCCCCAACTGGGCTGTGGCCTTCAGGTGGACCCATTCCCAATGCCCGAGTCCCAGACCCCTCTGACCCAGCAGACAATATACCGGCCTCGGAGACTATTTGGGCGCTGCGCATGGGCATTCTTCCTGCAAGCCTCTAAATGTAGGCTCCCCTGACTACAGGACCCTCAAAGGCTGGACCCATTTTCGACCCCAGGTCCCAGACCCCTCCCCAGCGGGCAGGCTATAGCCCAGGCCTTGGCTATTTCGCATTGTGCTGCAGTGCATTTCTTGCCATTTAGGTGGGACTGCCTCCACTGGGCTGAGGGCCCCTCGAAGACTGGACCCATTTCCAGAGCCCCGACCTCCCGACCCCGGACCGCTATAGCCAGTGACCTTGGTGACTATTTGTGTTGTGCATTTCTTGGGTTAGGGTGGGCCAGCTGACCGTAGCCTCCTGGGCACACAAGGACTCATTCCCATTTTAGTCCCAGACCCCCTCCCCAGTGGACCAGGCTATAGCCCAGCCTCGGCGACTATTTTGGCCGCTGGGCATTTCTTGCCATTTAGCGGGCCTCGACAGTAGCCTCCACTAGGCTGAGACCCCTCGAAAACTGGACCCATTTCCGACTCCCAGGCCCCAGACCCCCTCCCATTCATGGACCAAAGGCTCAGCCTCGGCGACTATTTCTGCGCTTGGTATTTCTTGCCGTTTAGGGCAGGCCTCTGACCGTAGCCTCCCAGCATCGTGGCCCCTCAGACTGTTCCATTTCGATGCAGGTCCCAGACCCCTCCCACCAGTAGGCTATAGCCCACTGGCCGGCGACTATTTTGGCAGCTGCGCTGGGCATTCTTGCCATTTTAGGGCAGGCCTCGACAGTAGCCTCCTGGGCACAGACCCCTCGAAAATGGACCCATTTCACTCCCGGGCCCAGACCCCCTCCCCAATTCCAGACCAAGGCTATAGCCTGGCCTCGGCGACTATTTCAGCCTTCTTGCGCTGGGCATTTCTTGCCATTTAGGGCAGGCCTCGACAGTAACCTCCACTGGGCTGGGCCCTCGAAAGTGGACCGTTTTCCCAGCCCCAGACCCCCTCCCAATTCATGGACCAGGCTAGCCCCGGCCTCGGCGACTATTCCGCGCTTCTTGCCATTTTGCCTCGACCGTGCTCCAGGCTGGGACCCCTCGAAATGACTGGACCGTTTCGACTCCCAGGCCCCAGAACCCCTCAGCCATGAATAGCTGGCCTCGGCGACTATTTGTGCTGCGTCATGGTGTCCCGTTTTAGGGCCTCAGCCTCTATGGCCTCCCACATCGCGCCTCCGGCAGTCCATTTGATGAGTCCCAGACCCCTCAGGCCAGGGGGATATAGCTGGCTCGGCTCTGCCGCTGGGCATTCTTGCCATTTAGGGCGGGCCTCTGATGGCCTCCAGCGGGACCCCTCAGACTGGACCCATTTCCGATGCCCAGAACCCCAGCATGGCCCAGGGGCTATACCGACCTTGGCCTATTTCGCCTTCATGGGGCCATTTAGGGCAGGCCTCGACCGTAGCCTCCCTCTGGGCACACGAGGCCCCTCAAAAATACTGGGCCCATTTCTGACTCCCAGCCCCAGACCCCTCCCCGGACCAAGGCTTGCCTCGGCCATTTGCTACACACTGGGCATTTCTTGCCATTTTGGGCAGCCCTCTGAGCTCCTACACAGGGTCCTTGAAAGACTGGACCCATTGCCGCCTGTGAACCCCAACTCCGGACCAAGGCTATAGCCAGGTTGGGACTACTGGCGCTGGGTAATTCTGGTCATTTTAGGGCAGGCCTCTGACCGTAGCCTCGTAATGGGCACGAGGCCTCGAAGACAAGACCCATTTCCGGGTGAGCCCCAGACCCCTCCTTGCGGACCAAAACCCATTCGGGGCTGTGGAGGCCGCGAGGCTTACCCTAAAATAGTGCTTGGCCACAGGCGCGAAACAGTCAGGGTGGTGTGCTATAGTGGGCCCGTGGGGGTGGGTGGGGGTTCGGCCAGTCGGGCGGTCGGAAGGGTCCAGTCTTTTGAGGCCCTCAGGCGGCCTGTGGGAGGCAGCGGCCAGAACACCCTAAATAGTACTCTGACCCGGCGCAAAGGCGCAAACAGGCGGTGGCAGTGCTGTGCCCGTGGGGGCGGGAGGGTTCGGCCAGTCGGCTGTCGGAAGGGTCCGTCTTCGAGGGCCCTCGGGGCATGTGGGAGGCGGAGGCAATCTGTGGCCCGTAAGGCCGCGAAAAGGGCGGTGTGCTAGGCTTGGGCCCATGGTGGGGGAAGGTGGTTCGGTCGGGCTGTCGGAAGGGTTCAGTCTTTTCGAGGCCTCGAGCCTATGGAGGCAGCGACAGTCTTGCCCTAAAAAGTGCTTCTGGCCCAGGTGAGGGCGAAAGAGGCGGGGCGGTGTGCTATAGCCTTGGGCCCGTGGGGGTGGGAGGGTTCGTCAGGGTTGTGGAAGGGTCCAGTCTTTTGAGGCCCTGACTGTGGGAGGCCATGCCAGAGGTTACCTAAAATAGTGCTTCGGCCAGTAGCGCGAGCGAAACAGGGGGCGGGGGCGGTGTGCTATATCCTTGGGCCCGTGGGGGGTGGGGAGGGGGTTCGGCCAGTAGGGCTATCGGAAAAGGGGTCCAGTCTTTTCAAGGGCCCTCGGGGGCCCTGTGGGAGGCCGCGAGACTTACCTAAGTGCTTGGCCCACAGCGTGAAATAGGCGGCGGTGTGCTATATGGGCCCGTGGGGGTGGGGAGGGTTCGGATCGGGCTGTCGGAAGGGTCCAGTCTTTTGAGGCCCTCGGGGGCCTGTGGGAGGCGCAGCTTGTCCTAAAATACTGCTTCAGTGGGTGAGGGCGGTGTGCCTGTATGGGCCCGTGGGGGGGGGGGGGTTCGGGGAGTCGGGTTGTCGGAAGGGGGTCCAATCTTTGAGGGCCCTTGGGGGTCTGTTGGAGGCTGCGGAGGCTTGCCCTAAAATAGTGCTTCACAGCGCAGCGCGGAAGAGAGGCGGGGTGTGCTGCCTTGGGCCCGTGGAGGGTGGGGAGGGGTTCGCCAGTCGGGCTATTGGAAGGGTCCAGTCTTTTCCCTTGAGGGGCTTGGACCCGAGGTTGCCCTAAAATAGTGCTTCTGGCATCCCAGTGAGGCATGAGCAGGGCGGTGTGCTATAATTGGGCCCGTGGGGGTGGGCAGGGTTCGAGTCGGGCTGTCGGAACGGGGTCCAGTCTTTTCGAGGGCCCTCGGGGGGCCTGTGGGAGGCCGCGGCCAGAGGCTTGCCCTAAAATAGTGCTTCTGGCCCATCGGCGCAAGGCGCGAAACAGGGGGCGGGGGCGTTGTGCTATAGCCTTGGGCCTGTAGTGGGTGGGGAGGGGGTTCGGCCAGTCGGCCTGTCGGAAAGGGGTTCAGTCTTTTCGAGGGCCCTCGGGGGGCCTGTGGGAGGCCGCGGCCAGAGGCTTGCCCTAAAATAGTGCTCGGCCCATCGGTATGAGCCGAAACAGGCGGTGTGCTATAGCCTGTGGGGGGGGTGGGGAGGCGGGTTCGGGTCGCTCGGAAGGGTCCAGTCTTTTGAGGGCCCTCGGGGCCTGTGGAGGCTGCAGCCAGCCTAAAATAGGCTTCGGCGCGCAGGCGAAGAGGCGTGGGCGGTGTGCTATAGCCTTGGGCCTGTGCGGGAAGGAGAGCTGGGGTCTTCCAGTCGGGCTGTCGGAAGGGTCCGTCTTTTGAGGCCCTCGGGGGCCTGTGGGAGGCAGCCAAATGGTTGCCCTAAAATAGTGCCAGCCTGGCGCATGTCGATAGGGGGCGGCTGTGCTATATTGGGCCCGTGGGGGGGGGGGGGGTTCGGCCAGTCGGGCTGTCGGAAAGGGGTCCAGTCTTTTGATGGCCCTTGGGGCCTGTGGGAGGCCGCAGAGGCTTGCCCAAAATAGTGCTTGCCATGGCAAGGCCCGAAACAGGGGAGGCGGGGCGGTGTGCTGTATGGTCCGTGGGGTGGGGCGGGTTCGGCCAGTCGGGCTGTCGGAAGGGTCCCGTCTTAGGGCCCTCGAGGGCCTGTGGGAGGCAGCCAGACCCTAAAATAGTGCTTCTGGCAGCGCGTGAACAGGGAGGCGGTGTGCTATGGGCCCGTGGGGGTGGGGGGTTCGGCCAGTCGGGCTGTCGGAAAGGGGTCCAGTCTTTTTGAGGGCATCGGGGAGCCTGTGGGAGGCAGCGGCTAGAGGCTTACCCTAAAATAGTGCCAGTGCGCAGGCGCGAAACAGGAGGCGGTGTGCTATAGCCTTGGGCCCGTGGGTGGTGGGGTGGGAGTTCCGGTCGGGTTTTCGGAAAGGGGTCAGTGTTTGAGGGCCCTCGGGGGCCTGTGGGAGGGCAGGAGGCTTGCCCTAAAATAGTGCTTCTGGCCCAGCGGAATGGCGCGCAGAGGCGGAGGCGGTGTGCTATAGCCTTGGGCCCGTAGTGGGTGGGGGGGGGGGTTAGGCCAGTCGGGCTGTCAGAAAGGGGTTAAGTCTTTTCAAGGGCCCTCGGGGGGCCTGTGGGAATCCGCGTCCAGAGGCTTGCCTTAAAATAGTGCTTCTGGCCCATCGGCTCAAGGCACGAAACAAGGGGCGGCGGCGTGCCTTGGGCCCGTAGGGGGTGGGGAGGGAAGTTCGGCCAGTCGGGTTGTCGGAAAGGGGTCAGTCTTTTTGAGGGCCCTCGGGGCCTGTGGGAGGCGACCAGGCTTGCCCTAAAATAGTGCTTGGCCCAGGCGCAGGCGCGCGGTGTGCTATAGCCTTGGGCCCGTGGGGGTGGGGAGGGGTTCGGCCAGTCGGGATGTCGGAAGGGTCCAGTCTTTTTTGGCCCTCGGGTGTGAGCCAGACCAGGCTTCCCTAAAATAGTGCTCTGGCCCAGGCGCAAGTGAGCAGAGGCGGGGCGGTGTGCTATAGCCTTGGGCCCGTGGGGGTCGGGAGGGTTGGCTGGTCGGGCTGTCGGAAGGGTTCAGTCTTTTCGAGTGCCCTCGTGGTGCCTGTGGGAGGCAGCAGAGCTTGCCCTAAAATAGTGCTTGGCCCCAGCAGTGAACGCGAAACAGGGGGCGGAGGCGGTGTGCTATAGCCTTGGGCCCGTAGTGGGTGGGGAGGGGGGTTGGGCCAGTCGGGCTGTCGGAAAGGGGTTCAGTCTTTTCGAGGGCCCTCGGGGTGCCTGTGGGAATCCGCGGCCAGAGGCTTGTCCTAAAATAGTGCTTCTGGCCCAGCGCAAACAGGGGGCGGTGTGCTATAGCCTTGGGCCCGTGGGGGGTGGGGAGGGGAGTTCATCACGTCGGGCAGTCGGAAAGGGGTCCAGTCTTTTCAAGGGCCCTCGGGGGGCCTGTGGGAGGCCGCGACCAGAGGCTTGCCCTAAAATAGTGCTTCTGGCCGAGCGGCGCAAGGCGCGAAACATGGGGCGGGGGCGGTGTGCTATAGCCTTGGGCCCGTGGGGGGTGGGGAGGGGGGTTCATCCAGTCGGGCTGTCGGAGAGGGGTCCAGTCTTTTCGAGGGCCCTCGGGGGGCCTGTGGGAAGCCGCGGCCAGAGGCTTGTCCTAAAATAGTGCTTCTATCCCAGCGGGGCAAGGCTCGAAATAGGGGGCGGAGGCGGTGTGCTATAGCCTTGGGCACGTGGGGCGTCGGGAGGGGGTTCGGCCAGTCGGGCTTTCGGAAAGGGGCCCAATCTTTTCGAGGGCCCTCGGGGGGCTTGTGGGAAGCCGCGCCTAGAGGCTTGCCCTAAAATAGTGCTTCTGGCCTAGCGGCGCAAGGCGCGAAACAGGGGGCGGGGGCGGTGTGCTATAGCCTTGGGCCCGTAGGGGGTGGGGAGGGGGGTTCGGCCGGTCGGGTTGTCGGAAAGGGGTCCAGTGCTTTCGAGGGCCCTCGGGGGGCCTTTTGGAGGCCGCAGCCAGAGGCTTGCCCTAAAATAGTGCTTCTGCCCCAACGGCGGAAGGCGCGAAACCGGGGGCGGGGTACTATAGCCTTGGGCCCGTGGGGGGTGGGGAGGGGGGTTCATCCAGTCGGGCTGTCGGAAAGGGGTCCAGTCTTTTTGAGGGCCCTCGGGGGGCCTGTGGGAAGCCGCGGCCAGAGGCTTGTCCTAAAATAGTGCTTCTATCCCAGCGGGGCAAGGCTCGAAATAGGGGGCGGTGTGCTATAGCCTTGGGCACGTGGGGGGTCGGGAGGGGGTTCGGCTAGTCGGGCTGTCGGAAAGGGGTTCAGTCTTTTCGGGGGCCCTCGGGGGGCCTGTGGGAGGCCGCGGCCAGAGGCTTGCCCTAAAATAGTGCTTCTGGCCCAGCGGGGCAAGGCTCGAAAGAGGGGGCGGGGGCGGTGTGCTATAGCTTTGGGCCCGTGGGGGGTGGGGAGGGGGGTTCGGCCAGTCGGGCTGTCGGAAAGGGTCCAGTCTTTTCGAGGGCCCTCGGGGGGCCTGTGGGAGGCCGCGGCCAGAGGTTTGCCACAAATAGTGCTTCCCAGCGAAGGCGAAACAGGAGGCGGCGGCGTGCTATTGCCTTGGTGGGGGTGGGGAGGGGTTCGTCCAGTCGGGCTGTCGGAAAGGGGTCCAGTCTTTTCGAGGGCCCTCGAGACTGTGGGAAGCTGCGGCGAGGCTTGCCCTAAAATAGTGCTTGGTCCAGCGCAGGCTCAGAAACAGGGAGGCGGTGTGCTATAGGCTTGGGCCCGTGGGGGTGGGAGGGTTCGGCCAGTCGGGCTGTTGGAAAGGGTTCAGTCTTTTGAGGGCCCTCGGGGGGCCTGTGGGACGCCTTGTGACCAGAGGCATGCCTAAAATAGTGCTTATGGCCCGGCGGCGCAAGGGCGAAACAGGCGGCGGTGTGCTATAGCCTTGGGCCCGTGGGCGGTGGGGAGGGGGGTTCGGGCAGTCCGGCTATCGGAAACGGGCCCAGTCTTTTTGAGGGCCCTCGCGGGGCCTGTAGGAGCCCACGGCCAGAGGCTTGGCCTAAAATAGTGCTTCTGGCCCAGCGGAACAAGGCACGAAAGAGGGGGCGGGGGCGGTGTGCTATAGCCTTGGGCCCGTGGGGGGTGGGGAGGGGGGTTCGGCCAGTCGGGTTGTCGGAAAGGGGTCCAGTCTTTTTGAGGGCCCTCGGGGGGCCTGTGGGAGGCCGCGACCAGAGGCTTGCCCTAAAATAGTGCTTCTGGCCCAGCGGCGCAAGGCGCGAAACAGGGGGCGTGCTATAGCCTTGGGCCCGTGGGGGGTGGGGAGGGGGGTTCATCCAGTCGGGCTGTCGGAAAGGGGTCCAGTCTTTTCGAGGGCCCTCGGGGGGCCTGTGGGAAGCCGCGGCCAGAGGCTTGTCCTAAAATAGTGCTTCTATCCCAGCGGGGCAAGGCTCGAAATAGGGGGCGGGGGCGGTGTGCTATAGCCTTGGGCACGTGGGGGGTCGGGAGGGGGTTCGGCTAGTCGGGCTGTCGGAAAGGGGTTCAGTCTTTTCGAGGGCCCTCGGGGGGCCTGTGGGAGGCCGCGGCCAGAGGCTTGCCCTAAAATAGTGCTTCTGGCCCAGCGGGGCAAGGCGCGAAAGAGGGGGCGGGGGCGGTGTGCTATAGCTTTGGGCCCGTAGGGGGTGGGGAGGAGGGTTCGGCCAGTCGGGCTGTCGGAAAGGGTCCAGTCTTTTCGAGGGCCCTCGGGGGGCCTGTGGGAGGCCGCGGCCAGAGGCTTGCCCTAAAATAGTGCTTCTGTCCCAGCGGCGAAGGCGCGAAACAGGGGGCGGGGGCGGTGTGCTATAGGCTTGGGCCCGTGGGGGGTGGGGAGGGGGGTTCGTCCAGTCGGGCTGTCGGAAAGGGGTCCAGTCTTTTCGAGGGCCCTCGGGGGGCCTGTAGGAAGCTGCGGCCAGAGGCTTGCCCTAAAATAGTGCTTCTGGCCCAGCGGCGCAAGGCTCGCAGCAGATGGCGTGGGCGGTGTGCTATAGCCTGGGGCCGGTGGGGGGTGGGTTGGGGGGTTCGGCCAGTCGGGCTATCGGAAAGGGGTCCAGTCTTTTCGAGGGCCCTCGAGGGCCTGTGGGAGGCCGCGGCCAGAGGCTTGCCCTAAAATAGTGCCATCCCAGTGGCGGGCGCGAAACAGGGGGTCGGGGCGGTGTGCTATAGCCTTGGCCCGTGGGGGGTGGGGAGGGTTCGTCCAGTCGGGCTGTCGGAAAGGGGTCCAGTCTTTTCGAAGGCCCTCAGCCTGTGGGAAGCATGACCAGAGGCTTGCCTTAAAATAGTGCTTGGCCCAGCGCAAGGCGCGAAACAGGGGGCGGGGGCGGTGTGCTATAGCCTTGGGCACGTGGGGGGTGGGGAGGGGGGTTCGGACAGTCGGGCTGTTGGAAAGGGGTTTAGTCTTTTCGAGGGCCCTCGGGGGTCCTGTCGGAGGCCGCGGCAAGAGGCTTGCCCTAAAATAGTGCTTCTGGCCCAGCGGCGCAAGGCGCGAAACAGGGGGCGGGGGCGGTGTGCTATAGCCTTGGGCCCGTGGGGGGTGGGGAGGGGGGTTCGGCCGGTCGGGTTGTCGGAAAGGGGTCCAGAGACATCGAGGGCCCTCGGGGGGCCTGTTGTAGGCCGCAGTAAGAGGCTTGCCCTAAAATAGTGCCTCTGTAGCAGGCGCAGCGCAGAGGCGGGCGGGCGGCTGGGGGTGGGGAGAGGGGTTCGGCCGGTCGGGTTGTCGGAAAGGGGTCCAGTCTTTTTGAGGGCCCTCGGGGGGCCTGTGGGAGGCCGCGACCATAGGCTTGCCCTAAAATAGTGCTCAGCCCTGCTGCTGCGCGAAACAGGGGGCGGGGGCGGTGTGCTATAGCCTTGGGCCCGTAGTGGGTGGGGAGGGGGGTTCGGCCAGTCGGGTTGTCGGAAAGGGGTCCAGTCTTTTTGAGGGCCCTTGGGGGGCCTGTGGGAGGCCGCGACCATAGGCTTGCCCTAAAATAGTGCTTCTGGCCCAGCGGCGCAAGGCGCGAAACATGGGGCGGGGGCGGTGTGCTACAGCCTTGGGCCCGTGGGGGGTGGGGATGGGGGTTCGGCCAGTCGGGCTATCGGAAAGGGGTCCAGTCTTTTCGAGGGCCCTCGAGGGCCTGTGGGAGGCCGCGGCCAGAGGCTTGCCCTAAAATAGTGCTTCTGTCCCAGCGGCGAAGGCGCGAAACAGGGGGCGGGGGCGGTGTGCTGTAGGCTTGGGCCCGTGGGGGGTGGGGAGGGGGGTTCGTCCAGTCGGGCTGTCGGAAAGGGGTCCAGTCTTTTCGAGGGCCCTCGGGGGGCCTGTAGGAAGCCGCGGCCAGAGGCTTGCCCTAAAATAGTGCTTCTTGCCCAGCGGCGCAAGGCTCGAAACAGGGCGCGGGGGCGGTGTGCTATAGCCTTGGGCACGTGGGGGGTGGGGAGGGGGGTTCGGACAGTCGGGCTGTTGGAAAGGGGTTCAGTCTTTTCGAGGGCCCTCGGGGGTCCTGTCGGAGGCCGCGGCAAGAGGCTTGCCCTAAAATAGTGCTTCTGGCCCAGCGGCGCAAGGCGCGAAACAGGGGGCGGGGGCGGTGTGCTATAGCCTTGGGCCCGTAGGGGGAGGGGAGGGGGGTTCGGCCGGTCGGGTTGTCGGAAAGGGGTCCAGTGTCTTCGAGGGCCCTCGGGGGGCCTGTGGTAGGCCGCAACAAGAGGCTTGCCCTAAATAAGTGCCTCTGCCCAGGCAGTAGCGTGAAACAGTGAGGCGGTGTGCTATAGCCTTGGGCCCGTAGTGGGTGGGGAGGGGGGTTCGGCCAGTCGGGTTGTCGGAAAGGGGTCCAGTCATTTTGAGGGCCCTTGGGGGGCCTGTGCGAGGCCGCGACCATAGGCTTGCCCTAAAATAGTGCTTCTGGCCCAGCGGCGAAAGCGGGCGGGGGCGGTGTGCTATAGCCTTGGGCCCGTGGTGGGTGGGGAGGGGGGTTCGGCCAGTCGGGTTGTCGGAAAGGGGTCTAGTCTTTTTGAGGGCCCTCGAGGGGCCTGTGGGAGGCCGCGACCATAGGCTTGCCCTAAAATAGTGCTTCTGGCCCAGCGGCGCAAGGCGCGAAACAGTGGGCGAGGGCGGTGTGCTATAGCCTTGGGCCCGTAGTGGGTGGGGAGGGGGGTTCGTCCAGTCGGGCTGTCGGAAAGGGGTTCAGTCTTTTCGAGGGCCCTCGGGGGGCCTGTGGGAGGCCGCGACCAGAGGCTTGCCCTAAAATAGTGCTTCTGGCCCAGGTGAGCGAAACAGGGGCGGGGCGGTGTGCTATAGCCGGCCCGTGGGGGGGAGGGAGGGTTCGGCGGTCGGGTTGTCGGAAGGGTCAGTGTCTTGAGGGGCCCTCGGGGGCCTGTGGGAGGCAGGAAGGCTTGCCTAAAATAGTGCCTCTGTCCCAGCAGGCGCAAAGCGAGCAGTGGGGCGGTGTGCTATAGCCTTGGGCCCGTGGGGGATGGGGAGGGGGGTTCTGCCAGTCGGGTTGTCGGAAAGGGGTCCAGTCTTTTTGAGGGCCCTCGGGGGCCTGTGGGAGGCCGCCACCATGCACTAAAATAGTGCTTGGCCCAGTAGCAAGGCAGCAGTGCGGGCGGTGTGCTTTAGCCTTGGGCCCGTATTGGGTGGGGCGGGGGGTTCGGCCAGTCGGGTTGTCGGAAAGGGGTCCAGTCATTTTGAGGGCCCTTGGGGGCCTGTCTTGAGGCCGACCATGAAACTTGCCCTAAAATAGTGCTTGGCCCAGTGGCGCAGTAGAAACAGCGCGAGGCGGTGTGCTATAGCCTTGGGCCCGTGGTGGGTGGGGAGGGGGGTTCGGCCAGTCGGGTTGTCGGAAAGGGGTCTAGTCTTTTTGAGGGCCCTCGAGGGGCCTGTGGGAGGCCGCGACCATAGGCTTGCCCTAAAATAGTGCTTCTGGCCCAGTGGCATGGTGAGAACAGTGGGCGAGGGCGGTGTGCTATAGCCTTGGGCCCGTAGTGGGTGGGGAGGGGGGTTCGTCCAGTCGGGCTGTCGGAAAGGGGTTCAGTCTTTTCGAGGGCCCTCGGGGGGCCTGTGGGAGGCCGCGACCAGAGGCTTGCCCTAAAATAGTGCTTCTGGCCCAGCGGCGCAAGGCGCGAAACAGGGGGCGGGGGCGGTGTGCTATAGCCTTGGGCCCGTAGGGGGAGGGGAGGGGGGTTCGGCCGGTCGGGTTGTCGGAAAGGGGTCCAGTGTCTTCGAGGGCCCTCGGGGGGCCTGTGGTAGGCCGCAGGAAGAGGCTTGCCCTAAAATAGTGCCTCTGGCCCAACGGCGCAAGGCGCGAAACAGGGGGCGGGGGCGGTGTGCTATAGCCTTGGGCCCGTGGGGGATGGGGAGGGGGGTTCTGCCAGTCGGGTTGTCGGAAAGGGGTCCAGTCTTTTTGAGGGCCCTCGGGGGGCCTGTGGGAGGCCGCGACCATAGGCTTGCCCTAAAATAGTGCTTCTGGCCCGGTAGTGCAGGCAGGCGGGCGGTGTGCTTTAGCCTTGGGCCCGTGGTGGGTGGGGAGGGGGGTTCGGCCAGTCGGGTTGTCGGAAAGGGGTCCAGTCTTTTTGAGGGCCCTTGGGGGGCCTGTGGGAGGCCGCGACCATAGGCTTGCCCTAAAATAGTGCTTCTGGCCCAGCGGCGCAAGGCGCGAAACAGGGGGCGGGGGCGGTGTGCTTTAGCCTTGGGCCCGTGGTGGGTGGGGAGGGGGGTTCGGCCAGTCGGGTTGTCGGAAAGGGGTCTAGTCTTTTTGAGGGCCCTCGAGGGGCCTGTGGGAGGCCGCGACCATAGGCTTGCCCTAAAATAGTGCTTCAGCCCAGGTAGCAAGGCGCAGGCAGGCGGGCGGTGTGCTATATGGGCCCGTGGTGGGGGTGGGGGGTTCGGCCAGTCCGGCTGTCGGAAACGGGTTCAGTCTTTTTGAGGGCCCTCGCGGGGCCTGTAGGAGGCCGCGGCCAGAGGCTTGCCCTAAAATAGTGCTTCTGGCCCAGCGGCGCAAGGCGCGAAACAGGGGGGGGGGTGGGCTATAGCCTTGGGAGCGTGGGGGGTGGGCGGGGGTTCGGCTAGTCGGGCTGTCGGAAAGGGGTTCAGTCTTTTCGAGGGGCCCTTGAGGCCTGTTCGAGGCCGCGGCCAGAGGCTTACACTAAAATAGTGCTTCTGGCCCAGCGGCGCAGGGCGCGAAACAGGGGACGGCGGCGGCGGCGGCGGTGTGCTATAGCCTTGGGCCCGTAGGTGGTGGGGAGGGGGGTTCCACCGGTCGGGTTTTCGGAAAGGGGTCCAGTGTTTTCGATGGCCCTCGGGGGGCCTGTGGGAGGCCGCAGCCAGAGGCTTGCCCTAAAATAGTGCTTACAGCCCAGTAGGAAGCAGAAGCGGAGGCGGTGTGCTATAGCCTTGGGCCCGTAGTGGGTGGGGAGGGGGGTTAGGCCAGTCGGGTTGTCGGAAAGGGGTCTAGTCTTTTTGAGGGCCCTCGAGGGGCCTGTGGGAGGCCGCGACCATAGGCTTGCCCTAAAATAGTGCTTCTGGCCCAGCGGCGCAGTGCGGGGAAAGGTGGTAGCGGGCGGTGTGCTATAGCCTTGGGCCCGTAGTGGGTGGGGAGGGGGGTTCGTCCAGTCGGGCTGTCGGAAAGGGGTTCAGTCTTTTCGAGGGCCCTCGGGGGGCCTATGGGAGGCCGCGACCAGAGGCTTGCCCTAAAATAGTGCTTCTGGCCCAGCAAGGCGAAACAGAGGCGGGCGGGGTGCTATCGCCTGGGGCCCGGCGGGGGCGGGGCGGGGGGTTCGGCCGGTCGGGTTGTCGGAAAGGGGTCCAGTGTCTTCGAGGGCCCTCGGGGGGCCTGTGGTAGGCCGCAGGAAGAGGCTTGCCCTAAAATAGTGCCTCTGGCCCAACGGCGCAAGGCGCGTGCGGGGGCGGTGTGCTATAGCCTTGGGCCCGTGGGGGATGGGAGAGGTTCTGAGTCGGGTTGTCGGAAGGGGTCCAGTCTTTTGAGGGCCCTCGGGGCCTGGGAGGCCCGACCATGCTTGCCTAAAATAGTGCTCAGCCCAGCGCAAGGCAACAGAGGCGGGGCGGTGTGCTATAGCCTTGGGCCCGTGGTGCGGAGGAGTTCGGTCGGGTTGTCGGAAGGGTCCAGTCTTTTGAGGGCCCTTGAGCCTGTGGGAGGCCGACCATGCTTGCCCTAAAATAGTGCTTCTGGCCCAGCAGTAGGCCGAAACATGGGGCGAGGCGGTGTGCTGACCTTGGGCCGGTGGGGGTGGGGAGGGGGGTTCGGCCAGTCGGGCTATCGGAAAGGGTCGTCTTTTCGAGGGCCCTCGAACCTGTGGGAGGCCCAGAGGCTTGCCTAAAATAGTGCTTCTGTCCCAGCGGGCGCGAAACAGGGGCGGTGTGTAGGCTTGGGCCCGTGGGGGGGGGGAGGGGTTCGCCAGTCGGGCTGTCGGAAGGGTCCAGTCTTTTGAGGGCCCTCGGGGCCTGGAAGCGGCCAGAGGCTTGCCCTAAAATAGTGCTTCTTGTGGCGCAAGGAAACAGGCGCGGTGTGCTATGCCTTGGGCACGTGGGGGTGGGGAGGGGGCGTCGGACAGTCGGGCTGTTGGAAAGGGGTCTAGTCTTTTCGAGGGCCCTCGGGGGTCCTGTACGAGGCCGCGGCCAGAGGCTTGCCCTAAAATAGTGCTTCAGCCCAGCGCAAGGCGAAATAGAGGCGGTGTGCTATAGCCTTGGGCCCGTGGGGAGGAGGGGTTCGGCGGTCGGGTTGTCGGAAGGGTCCAGTGTCTTGAGGGCCCTCGGGGGGGCCTGGTGGGCGCAACAGAGGCTTGCCCTAAAATAGTGCCTCTGGCAGGCGCAAAGCGCAGAGCGGGCGGTGTATAGCCTTGGGCCCGTGGTGGGTGGGAGGGTTCGTCGGGTTGTCGGAAGGGGTCCAGTCTTTGAGGGCCCTCGGGGGCCTGTGGGAGGCAGACCATAGCTGCCCTAAAATAGTGCTTGGCCCAGGCGCAAGGGAAACAGAGGTGGGTGTGCTATAGCCTTGGGCCCGTGGTGGGTGGGGAGGGGGGTTCGGCCAGTCGGGTTGTCGTAAAGTGGTCCAGTCTATTTGAGTGCCCTCGGGGGCCCTGTGGGAGGCCGACCAGAGGCTTGCCTAAATAGTGCTTCAGCCCAGGCAAGTAGAAACAGAGGCGAGGCGGTGTGCTATAGCCTTGGGCCCGTAGGGGGAGGGGAGGGGGGTTCGGCCGGTCGGGTTGTCGGAAAGGGGTCCAGTGTGTTAGAGGGCCCTCGGGGGCCTGTGGAGCCGCAGCAGAGGCTTGCCTAAAATAGTGCCTCTGGCCCATGGCGCAAGGCGAAACAGGCGGGGCGGTGTGCTATAGCCTTGGGCCCGTGGGGGTGGGGGGTTCTGCCAGTCGGGTTGTCGGAAAAGGGTCCAGTCTTTTAGAGGGCCCTCGGGGGGCCTGTGGGAGGCCGACCATGCTTGCCCTAAAATAGTGCTTCAGCCCAATGCAAGGCGCGAAAGAGGGGGCGGGGGCGGTGTGCTATAGCCTTGGGCCCGTGGGGGGTGGGGAGGGGGGTTCGGCCAGTCGGGTTGTCGGAAAGGGGTCCAGTCTTTTTGAGGGCCCTCGGGGGGCCTGTGGGAGGCCGCGGCCAGAGGTTACCCTAAAATAGTGCTTCTGGCGCAAGGCGAAAGGCGGGGCGGTGTGCTATAGCCTGGGCACGTGGGGGTGGGGAGCCGGGTTCGGACAGTCGGGCTGTCGGAAAGGGATTCAGTCTTTTCGAGGGCCCTCGGGGTCCTGTGGGAGGCTCGACAGAACCTAAAATAGTGCCGCCCTCGAAGGCCGAAAAGAGGAGGCGGGGCGGTGTGCTATAACCTTGGGCCCGTGGGGGAGGAGGGTTCGGCCGGTCGGGTTGTCGGAAAGGGTCCAGTCTTGAGGGCCCTCGGGGGGCCTGTGGTGGCGCAACAGGCTTGCCCTAAAATAGTGCTACAGCAGGCGCAGGCCGAAACAGAGCGGCGGTGTGCTATATTGGGCCCGTGGTGGGTGGGGTGGGGGATTCGGCCAGTCCGGGTGTCGGAAGGGTCCAGTCTTTTGATGGCCCTTGGGGGGCCTGTGAGGCGACCATGAAACACTAAAATAGTGCTTGGCCCAGCCAGAGGTGAAACAGGCGAGGCGGTGTGCTAGCCTTGGGCCCGTGGTGGGTGGGAGGGTTCAGTCGGGTTGTCGGAAGGGTCTAGTCTTTTGAGGGCCCTCGGGGGCCTGTGGGAGGCCATGACCAGGCTTGCCTAAAATAGTGCCAGCCCAGCCCAGGCGCAAGGCGCAGCGGGGCGGCGGTGTGCTATAGCCTTGGGCCCGTGGGAGGAGGAGGGTTCGGCGGTCGGGTTGTCGGAAGGGTCCAGTCTTGAGGGCCTCGGGGGCCTGTGGAGGCAGGGAAGCTTGCCCTAAAATCGTGCCTCTGGCAGGCGCAGCAGCAGAGCGAGGCGGTGTGCTATGTATGGGCCCGTGGGGGATGGGGAGGGTTCACGGTCGGGTTGTCGGAAGGGGTCCAGTCTTTTTGAGGGCCCTCGAGGGGCCTGTGGCAGGCCGCGACCATAGGCTTGCCTAAAAATAGTGCTTCAGGCCCAGCGCAGGCAGCAGCAGGCGGAGGCGGTGTGCTTTAGCCTTGGGCCCGTGGTGGGTGGGGAGGGGGGTTCGGCCAGTCGGGTTGTCGGAAAGGGGTCCAGTCTTTTTGAGGGCCCTCGGGGGGCCTGTGGGAGGCCGCGACCATAGGCTTGCCCTAAAATAGTGCTTCTGGCCCAGCAGGTGAGCAGGCGGGGAGGTGCTATAGCCTTGGGCCCGTGGGGGATGGGAGGGTTCGCAGTCGGGTTGTCGGAAGGGTCCAGTCTTTTGAGGGCCCTCGGGGGCCTGTGGGAGGGCGACCATGCTTGCCCTAAAATAGTGCCTGGCCCAATGCAGGCGCGACAGAGGCGGCGGTGTGCTAGCCTTGGGCCCGTGGTGGGTGGGGGGGTTCGGCCAGTCGGGTTGTCGGAGAACGTCCAGGTCTTTGGTGGGAGGCCCCTGTGGGCTTTGTGGGAAATCATGACAAATGATCTGGTGCCCTGTGTGGGGTGAGGTGTGTCAGCCTCAGGTGGGTGGTTAGAGTGAGGCGGTGTGCTATAGCCTTGGGCCGATTAGGGTGGGGAGGGGTTCGGACAGTCGGGCTGTTGGAAGGGTTCAGTCTTTTGAGGGCCTCAGGGTCCTGTCGGAGGCTGCGGCAAGAGGCCTAAAATAGTGCTTCTGGCCTGCAGGCGCAAGGCCTTGAAATAGAGGCGGGGCGGTGTGCTATAGTGGGCCCGTGGGGAGGGAGGGTTGGCGGTCGGGTTGTCGGAAAGGGGTCAGTGTCTTGAGGGGCCCTCGGGGGCCTGTGGTGAAGCCGCAACAGAGCTTGCCTAAAATAGTGCCTCATTGTGGCAGGCGCAGCAGCGAAACAGAGGCGGTGTGCTATAGCCTTGGGCCCGTAGTGGGTGGGGAGGGGGGTTCGGCCAGTCGGGTTGTCGGAAAGGGGTCCAGTCATTTTGAGGGCCCTCGGGGGACTGTCGAGGCAGACCATGAAACTTACAAAATAGTGCTTGGCCCAGTGAGCGCAAGGCGAAAGCAGAGGCGGGGCGGTGTGCTATAGCCTTGGGCCCGTGGTGGGTGGGAGGGTTCGGTCGGGTTGTCGGAAGGGTCTAGTCTTTTGAGGCCCTCGGGGGCCTGTGGGAGGCCATGACCAGAGGCTTGCCTAAAATAGTGCTTAGCCCAGCGCAGGCGCAGCAGTGAGGCGGTGTGCTATATGGGCCCGTGGGGGAGGGAGGGTTCGGCGGTCGGGTTGTCGGAAGGGGTCCAGTGTCTTGAGGGCCCTCGGGGGCCTGTGGTGGCCATGAAGAGCTTGCCTAAAATCGTGCCTCTGCCCATGGCGCAAGGGTGAAACAGGCGGGGCGGTGTGCTGTATGGGCCCGTGGGGGGATGGGAGGGGTTCTGCGGTCGGGTTGTCGGAAGGGGTCCAGTCTTTTGAGGGGCCCTCGGGGGCCTGTGGGAGGCAGCGACCATGACTTGCCTAAAATAGTGCTTGGCCCAGCATGGTGAAAGCAGTGAGGCGGTGTGCTGTATGGGCCCGTGGTGGGTGGGGAGGGGTTCGGCCAGTCGGGTTGTCGGAAAGGGTCTAGTCTTTTGAGGGGCCCTCGGGGGCCTGTGGGAGGCAGACCATGAGCTTACCTAAAATAGTGCTTCTGGCCCAGTGAGCGCAA
Organism: Citropsis articulata; assembly: GCA_030449925.1. Lineage (NCBI taxonomy): Eukaryota > Viridiplantae > Streptophyta > Magnoliopsida > Sapindales > Rutaceae > Citropsis > Citropsis articulata. Next base: position 402,385 of record JASUUH010000228.1, on the reverse strand, counting down.
GGCGCAGGCGAGGCGGTGTGCTATGGGCCCGTGGTGGGTGGGAGGGTTCGGCCAGTCGGGCTGTCGGAAAGGGGTTCAGTCTTTTCGAGGGCCCTCGGGGGGCCTGTGGGAGGCCGCGACCAGAGGCTTACCCTAAAATAGTGCTTCTGGCCCAGCGGTGCAAGGCGCGAAACAGGAGGCGGGCTGTCGGAAAGGGGTTCAGTCTTTTCGAGGGCCCATGGGAGGCAGCGGGAGCTTGGGGTGGTGGGAGGGTTCCACGGTCGGGTTTCGGAAGGGGTCAGTGTTTTCGATGGCCCTCGCGGGGCCTGTGGGAGGCAGCCAGGCTTGCCTAAAATAGTGCTTGCCCAGCGGAAGAGGCAGGAGGCGGTGGCGGTGTGCTATAGCCTTGGGCCCGTAGGTGGTGGGGAGGGGGGTTAGGCCAGTCGGGCTGTTGGAAAGGGGTTCAGTCTTTTCAAGGGCCCTCGGGGTGCCTGTGGGAATCCGCGGCCAGAGGCTTGCCTTAAAATAGTGCTTCTGGCCCATCGGCGCAAGGCACGAAACAAGGGGCGGCGGCGGTGTGCTATATGTGGGCCCGTGGGGGGGTGGGAGGGGTTCGGACCAGTCGGGTTGTCGGAAAGGGGTCCAGTCTTTTTGAGGGCCCTCGGGGGAACCTGTGGGAGGCAGGCCGGTACCCTAAGGCAGTGCTTCTGGCCCAGCGGTATGGTGAAACGGGAGGCGGTGTGCTATATTGGGCCCGTGGGGGTGGGAGGTTCGGCCAGCCAGACTGTCGGAAAAGGGGACCCAGAATCTTTCCCGAGGGGGACCCTCGGAACTTATTGAGATCCATTATTGGGAGGCTTGTAAAATGCTTGGCCCCATCGGGCGCAAGGCCTGAGAACAAGAGACAGCGTGATTATGCCACAGCCTGGGGCCCGTGGGGGGGTGGGGGGGGTTCGGCCAGTCGGGCTGTCGGATAGGGTCCAATCTTTTGAGGACCCTCGGGGGCCTGTGGGAGGCCTTGACCAGAGGCTTGCCCTAAAATAGTGCTCTGGCCCAGTGAGCGCGAAGAGCGAGGCGGTGTGCTATAGCCTTGGGCCCGTGGGGGGTGGGGAGGGGGGTTAAGCCAGTCGGGCTGTCGGATCGGGGACCGGTCTTTGCGAGGGCCCTCGGCGGGCAGGCGGGAGGCCGCGGTCGGAGGTTTGCCCTAAAATAGTGCTTCTTGGCGCAAACTTGAAGAGAGGCGAGGCGGTGTGCTATAGCCTTGGGCCCGTGGGGGGTGGGGAGGGGGGGTTCAGCCAGTCGGGCTGTCGGAAAGGGTTCCAGACTTTATGAGGCCCCTCGGGAGACCTGTGGGAGGCCGCGGCAAGAGGCTTGCACTAAAATAGTGCCCAGTGGCGCAAGGCAGAAACAGTGAGGCGGTGTGCTATATGGGCCCGTGGGGGTGGGGAGGGTTCCGCCAGTCGGGCTGTCGGAAAGGGGTCTAGTCTTTTCGAGGGCCCTAGGGGGCCTGTGCGAGGCCATGACCAGGCACCCTAAATAGTGCTTGGCCCAGTGGCGCAAGGCCGAGAAGCGAGGCGGTGTGCTATAGCGTTGGGCCCGTGGGGGTTGGGGATGGGGGGTTCTTCCAGTCGGGCTGTCGTAAAGGGGTCCAGCCTTTTCGAGGGCCCTCAGGGGGCCGATGGGAGGCCGCGGCCAGAGGTTTGCCCTAAAATAGTGCTTCACGGCCCGGGCCAAGCGCGAAAGAGGCGGTATGCTCTAGCCTTGGGCCCGTGGGGGGGGGGCCACGGGGGGTCAGCCAGTCGGGCTGTCGGAAAGGGGTCCAGTCTTTTCGAGGGCCCTCGGGAGACCTGTGGGAGGCCGTGGCCAGAGGCTTGCCCTAAAATAGTGCTTCTGGCCCAGCCTGAAACATGAGGCGGTGTCTATAGCCTTAGCCCGTGGGAGTTAGGGAGGGTTCGGTGAATCTGGGCATCGGAAATGGGTCAAGTGTTTTCAAGGGGCCTTGTGTGCCATGTGGAAGGCTGATCGGAGCCACTAAAATGGCAAGAAATGCCAGCCTTGCTTGAAATAGTTCCAGGCGGTGGGCAATGTGCCTGACCCATGGGGGTTGGGGAGGGTTACAGGGCTCTCGGCGTCAGAGTGGTCAGTCTTTTGAGGGGCCTCAGTGCAGTGGGAGCTGGTCAGAGGCCGTCCAAATGGCAAGAAATACCTAGCGCAGTCATAAAATAGTCGAGGCGGTGGTCTATAGCCTTGGGCGGGGGTTGGGGAGGGGGGTACGGGGGCTCTGGACGTCAGAAATGGGTCAGTCTTTTGAGGCGCCTCGTGTGCCCAATGGGAGGCTACAGTCAGAGGCCCTTCTAAAGAAATACAGTGGCCTGGCCCAAATAGTCACCGAGGCGGTGGGCTATAGCCTTGGCCGAGGTTGGGAGGCGTTCGGGGTTAGGCGTCGAAAATGGGTCAGGTGTTTTCAAGGGGCCTTGTGTGCCCAGCAGGAGGCTCTGGTCAGAGCCCGCCCTAAAATGGTAGAAATACACAGCGGCACAACCCACAAAATAGTGAGGCGGTGGGCTAAACCTTTGGCCCGTGAGGGTTGGGAGGGAGGGGGTTGAGAGTCGAAAATGGGTCCAGTCTTTTGAGGGGCCTCTTGTGTCAGTGGGAGGCTGGTCAGGCCTGCCCTAAAATAGAAATGCCAATGACACAGTCTGTGAGAAATAGTCACGAGGCGGTGGGCTATACCTTGGCCTTGAGGGTTGGGGAGGGTTCGGGACTCTGAGCATCGGAAATGTGTCCAGTCTCTTTGAGGGGCCGCGTGGGCCCTATGGGAGGCCTGAGTCAGAGGCCTGCCCTAAAATGGCAAGAAATACCAATGACCTTGTGTGGAATAATCGCCGTGGCTGGTGGGCTTCTTCGCCCATGAGGTTGGGGAGGGTTCGGTGACTGGGCATCGAAAATGGGTTAGGCGTTTTCAAGGGGCATTGTGTGCCCAGCAGGAGGCTCTGTCAGAGGCCCGCCTAAAATGGTAAAAATACACAAGCTGGCACAACCAACAAAATAGTCGCGAGGCGGTGGACTAAACCTTTGGCCCGAGGGGTTGGGGAGGCGTTCAGTGGGAGTCGGAAAATGGGTCCAGTCTTTGAGGAGCCTCTTGTGTCCGATGGGAGGCTACTGGTCAGAGCATGCCCTAAAATGGCAAAAATGCCATGACAGGTCTGTGAAATAATCGAGGCGGTGGGCTGTATAACTGGAGGGGTTCGGGGCTCTGGGTGTCGGAATAGGTCTAGTCTTTTGAGGGCCTCGTGTGCCCAGTGGAAGGCTCTGTCAGAGGCCTGCCCTAAAATTACAAGAAATACCGGACAGTGGCTGAGAAATAATCAGCGGCGGTGGGCTATAGGCCCGTGAGGTTAGGGAGGAGGGTGCGGGGGTTCTGGGCATCAAAAATGAGTCCAGTTCTTTTGAGGGGCCTCTTGTTCCCAGTGGGAGGCTACGGTCAGAGGCCTGCCCTAAAATGACAAGAAATGCTTAGCCAGGCGGTGCAGAAATAGTCAGGCGGTGGGCTATATTGGCCCAGGGGTTGGGAGGAGGGTTGGGGTTCTGGGCATCGAAATGAGGTCAGTTTTTGAGGGGCCTCGTGTGCACAGTGGGAACCCTCGGTCAGAGCCTGCCCTAAAATGACAAGAAATGCCAATGGCGGTCTGTGAAATAGTCATGAGGCCGGTGGGGTATAGCCTTTGGCCCGCGGGGGTTCGGGAGGGGTTTGAGGCTCTGGTAATCGAAAATGGGTCCAGTCTTTTTGAGGGGCCTCGTTTGCCCAGTGGGAGGCTCGGTCAGAGGCCTGCCCTAAAGGACAAGAAATGCCAATGGCCTTGTGAAATAATCATGAGGCAAGTGGACTATAAGCGTTTATTCAGCGGGGTTGGGAGGGGTTCGGGGTTGGGCGTCGAAATTGGTCTAGTCACTTGAGGGGCCTCGTCTGCCCAGTGGGAGGCTCGTCAGGCCTGCCCTAAAATGCCAAGAAATGCCAGTGGTGATCTGTGAAATAAGTCGCCCGGGCAGTGGGCTATAAGTGGCCCGTGAGGGGTTCGGGAGGGGTTACAGGGCTCTGGGCGTCAAAACTGGGGCCAGTATTTTCGAGGGGCCTCGGGCACCCAGTGGGATTCTACGGTCAGAGGCCCGTCCCAAAATGGCAAGAAATACCAGTGTGTCATAAAATAGTCAGCCAAGGCGGTGGGCTATAGCCTGTGCTGGCTCTGGGGGGTTAGGGAGGCGGTTCGGGGCCTCTGGGCATTGGAAATGGGTGCAGTCTTTTTGAGGGGCCTCGTGTGCCCAATGGGAGGCTACGGTCAGGCCCGCCTAAATTGGCAGAAATGCTGGCACAGCAAAAATAGTCAGAGGCAGTGGGCTAAACCTGGCCCGGGGTTGGGAGGGCGTGGGGTTGGGAGGGGTTCGAGGCTGTGGGAATCGAAAATGGGTCCAGTCTTTTCGAGGGGACTCGTGTCCCGATGGGAGGCTGAGTCAGGCCCTAAAATGACAAGAAATGCCAGTGGCCTTGTGAGGAAATAGTCATGAGGCGGTGGACTATAAGCGTTTGTTCCACAGGGGTTTGGGAGGGGTTTGAGGTCTGGTCATCAAAATTGGTCTAGTCTCTTTGAGGGGCCTCGTGTGCCAAGTGGTAGGCTACAGTCAGGCTGCCCTAAAATAATAGAAATGCCAGTAGCTCTGTGAAATAGTCGCCGGCGGTGTGCTATAGCCTTGGGCCCGCGGGGGTTGGGGAGGGGGGTTCGGGGGTTCTGGGCATAAAAAATGGGTCCAGTCTTTTCGATCATCCTCGTGTGCCCAGTGGGAGGCTACGGTCAGAGGCCTGTCCTAAAATGGCAAGAAAAGGCCCGATGTACAGTAGCAGTGTCGCCCGGTGGGCTGTAAATCTATTCCTCGGGGTTGGGAGGGGTTGGGGGGCCTCTGGGCCACAGAAATCAGTCCAGTCTTTTCGAGGGGCCTCGTGTGCTTGATGGGAGGCTACTGAGTTGAGCCTGCCTAAAATTGCAAGAAATGCCCAAGCTGCAGGCGTCTTGAAATAGTCACTTGAGCCGGTGGGCTATATCGCTTCATGAGGGGTTGGGAGGGTTAGGGGCTCAGGTCGGAAATGGTATAGTCTTTTAGGGTCTCGTGTGCCCTGTGTGAGGCTACGGTCAAAGGCCTGCCTTAAAATGGCAAGAAATGCCCAGCTGCACAGCGCGCGATATTGTGCTGAGTCCGGTGGGCTATAGCTTTTGGTCCTCGAGGGTTGGGAAGCGGGGTTCGAGGACTCAGGCGTCGGAAATGTACAGTCTTTCGAGGGGCCTCGTGTGTCAGTTGGAGGCTATGGTCAGAGCCCTAGCTAAAATGGCAAAAATGCACAATGACTGTGAAATAGTATGGTGGGCTGTACCTGTGGCCCAGCAGGGGGTTGGGGAGGGGGTTCGGGGACTCTGGGCGTCCGAAATGGGTCGAGTCTTTTTTAGGGGCCTCGTTTGCTCAGTGGGAGCGTACAGTCGGAGGCCTGCCCTAAAAAGGCTAGAAAAGGCCTGCCCTAAAATGGCTAGAAATGCCCCGCGGCGCAGCGCGCAAAATAGTCTCCAAGCCCGGTGGGTTATAGCCTTTGTTCCGCGCGGGTTGGGGAGGGGGGTTCGGTGGTCTGGGCATCGGACATGGGTCCAGTCCTTTGAGGGGCCTCGTGTGCTCAGTGGGATCCTACGGTCAGAGCCTACACAAAAAGAAATGCCTTGTGTCCAGTGTGAGGTATCTCTGAGCCGGTGGGCTCTGCTAGTCCTTGAGGTTGGTGAGGCGAGTTAGGGGTTCAGGCGTCGGAAATGGGTAAAAGGCTTTTCGAGGTCCTCGTCATGATGGGAGGCTATGGTCCTAGGCCTGCCAAATGGTAAAATACCATGGTGCAGGGAAATAGTCAGCGGTGGGCTATAGCTGGTCCATGGGGGTTGGGAGGGGTTCGGGGCTCAGGCGTTGGTAATTGGTATAGTCTTTTGAGGGTCCTCGTGTGCCCGTGGGAGGCTACAGTTAGAGCTGCCCTAAAATGGTAGAAACACCAGTGGCTTGGCCTGAAATAGTCAGAGGCGGTGGGCTATAGCCTTGGTCCCGTGAGGGTTGGGAGGGGTTCGGGGCTCTAGGCGTTGAAATGGGTCAGTCTTTGGAGGGGCCTCGTGTGCTCAGTGGGATCTGGTCATATAGCTGCCGTAAAATGGCAGAAATGCTGTATCACGTAAAATAGTCGTCGAGGCGGTGGACTATATACTGTCCGGGGGGTGGGAGGCGGTTCGAGACCTCAGCTGTCGGAAATGGGCAAGGACTTTCGAGGGGCCTCGTGTGCAGTGGGAGGCTACGGTCAGCCCGCCCTAAAATGACAAGAAATGCAGTGAGCCAATCAAAATAATCGAGGCGGTGGGCTGTGCTGGTCTGGGGGGTTGGAGTGGGGTTTCGGGGTTGGGCATGGAAATGGGTCTAGTCTTTTCGAGGTCCTCAAGTGCCTAGTGGGAGGCTACGGTCAGGAGGCCTGTCCTAAAATGGAAAAATGCTAGCAGTAGCCTTGAAATAGTCGTCGAGGCGGTGGTCTGTGCTGGTCCCGCAGGGGTTGGGGAGGGGTTTAGGGGCTCAGTGTCGGAAATGGGTCCAGTCCTTTCAAGGGTCCTCGTGTGCCCGATTGGGCCTTCTGATCAGAGTCCTTCTCTAAAATGGCAGAAATGCCAGTGGCTTGTGAAATAATCATGAGGCGGTGGGCTGGTCTGAGGGGTTGGGAGGGGTTCGGGGTTCTTGGCGTGGAAATGGGTACAGTCTTTTCGAGGGTCCTCGTGTGCCAGTGGGAGGCTCAGTCAGTCTGCCGTAAAAGTAGCCTGAAATGCCAGTGCTGTAGCGAAATAATGAGGCGGTGGGCTATAAATTTGGTCCGTGGGGTTGGGGAGGGGTTTGCAGGCTGGGCATCTGAAATGGGCCAGTCTTTTGAGGGGCCTCGTGTGCAGTGGGAGGCTATGGTCGAGAGCCCAGCCTAAAAAGGCAAAGCGCATGGCATAGCCCTGTGAAATGGTCGAGGCCGGTGGGCTATAGCCTTTGGCCCTTGAGGGTTGGGGAGGGTTCGGGGACTATGGGTGTTGGAAATGGGTCCCCGGATTTTGAGGGGCCTCGTGTGTAGTGGGAGACCCTGGTCAGAGGCTGGGCTAAAGACAAGAAATGCTGGCCACAGTGAATTTGTTCTTAGGGCAGGTGGGCTATAATGCTGGTCCCGCGGAGGTTGGGAGGGGTTAAGGGTCTGGGCTTTGGGTCCAGTCTTTTGAGGCCTCGTACACTCAGTAGAACCCTCTGGTCGGAGGCACATGGGGGTGGGGAGGGTTCGTCGGTCGGGCTGTCGGAAAGGGTCCAGTCTTTCGAGGGCCCTCGAGAACTGTGGGAGGCATGACAGAGCTTGCCTAAAATAGTGCTTCTTGCCAGGCGCAGGCTGAAACAGAGTGAGGCGGTGTGCTATAGCCTTGGGCACGTGGGGGTGGGAGGGGTTGACAGTCGGGCTGTTGGAAGGGTTCAGTCTTTTCGAGGGCCCTCGGGGTCTGTCGGAGGCTCTGACAAGAGGCTTGCCTAAAATAGTGCTTCTGGCCCAGCGCAGGCAGCGAAATAGAGGCGGGGCGGTGTGCTATATGTGGGCCCGTGGGGAGGAGGGTTCGGCGGTCGGGTTGTCGGAAGGGTCAGTGTCTTGAGGGCCCTCGGGGGCCTGTGGTGAGCAACAACAGCTTGCCCTAAAATAGTGCCTCTAGGCGCAAGGCAGAAACAAAGCGGGGCGGTGTGCTATGTGCCAGGCCCGTGGGGGGTGGGGAGGGTTCGGCCGGTCGGGTTGTCGGAAGGGTCAGTCTTTTGAGGGCCCTCGGGGGGCCTGTGTGAGGCAGCGACCATGAGCTTGCCTAAAATAGTGCCAGCCCCTGCTAGGCGCGAAACAGTGAGGCGGGCGGTGTGCTATGTATGGGCCCGTGGTGGGTGGGGAGGGTTCGACCAGTCGGGTTGTCGGAAAGGGGTCCAGTCTTTTTGAGGGCCCTTGGGGGCCTGTGGGAGGCAGCGACCATGAAACTTGCCTAAAATAGTGCTTCAGCCCAGTGGCAAGCAGAAACATGGGCGAGGCGGGGTGCTATATACTTGGGCCCGGGGGGGGTGGGGGGGGGGGTTTCGGACAGTCGGGCTATCGGAATGGGGTCTAGTCTTTCGAGGGGCCCTCGAGGAACTGTGGGAGGCCGGACCAGGCTTGCCTAAAATAGTGTACTGTCCCAGCGTGGCGGTGCCGGAGCGAGGCGGTGCGGTGTATGTGGGGGTGGGGAGGGTTCGTCAGTCGGGCTGTCGGAAGGGTCCAGTCTTTTGAGGGCCCTCGGGAGCCTGTGGAAGCAGCGGCAGAGGCTTGCCTAAAATAGTGCTTGGCCCAGTGAGCGCAAGGCCTGAAACAGTAGAGGCGGTGTGCTATAGCCTTGGGCACGTGGGGGTGGGGAGGGTTGGACAGTCGGGCTGTTGGAAGGGGTTTAGTCTTTTCGAGGGCCCTCGGGGTCCTGTCGGAGGCCGCGGCAAGAGGCTTGCCCTAAAATAGTGCTTGGCCCAGTGAGCAAGGCCTGAAGCAGGAGGCGGTGTGCTATAGCCTTGGGCCCGTAGGGGAGGGGGGTTCGGCCGGTCGGGTTGTCGGAAGGGGTCCAGTGTCTTCGAGGGCCCTCGGGGGGCCTGTGGTAGGCCGCAGAGCTTGCCTAAAATAGTGCCTCACAGCCCCAGGCAAGCGCAGGCGGGGTGGGAGAGGGTTGACGGTCGGGTTGTCGGAAGGGTCCAGTCTTTTTGAGGGCCCTCGGGGGGCCTGTGGGCGGCCGCGACCATGGGCTTGCCCTAAAATAGTGCCAGCCCTGCATGAGCGAAAGCAGGCGAGGCGGTGTGCTATAGCCTTGGGCCCGTGGTGGGTGGGAGGGGGCTTCGGCCAGTCGGGTTGTCGGAAGGGGTCCAGTCTTTTTGAGGGCCCAAGGGCGGACAGTGGGAGGCAGCGACCATGAAACACTAAAATAGTGCTCTGGCCCAGCGGGCGCAAGGCCTTGAAACATGGGGCGGGGCGTGTCTGCCCTTGGGCCCGGGGGGGGGGGGGGATGGGGGTTCGGCCAGTCGGGCTATCGGAAAGGTCAGTCTTTTCGAGGGCACTCGAGGGGCTGTAGGAGGCCATGACCAGAGCCTAAAATAGTGCTTCTGTCCCAGTGGCGCGCGAAACAGGCGGGCGGTGTGCTGTTGGGGGTGGGGAGGGTTCGTCAGTCGGGCTGTCGGAAGGGTCAGTCTTTTGAGGGCCCTCAGAAACCTGTGGGAAGCGACAGAGGCTTGCCTAAAATAGTGCTTCTTGCCCAGGAGGCTCGAAACAGAGCGGAGGCGGTGTGCTATGTGCCAGGCACGTGGGGGTGGGGAGGGTTCGGACAGTCGGGCTGTTGGAAAGGGGTTCAGTCTTTTGAGGCCCTCGGGGTCCTGTCGGAGGCTCTGACAGAGACACCCTAAAATAGTGCCAGCCCAGTGAGGCGCAAGGCCTTGAAATAGAAGCGAGGCGGTGTGCTATAACCTTGGGCCCGTGGGGAGGGAGGGTTCGGCCGGTCGGGTTGTCGGAAGGGTCCAGTGTCTTGAGGGCCCTCGGGATGCCTGTGGTGAGCGCAACAGAGGCTTGCCTAAAATAGTGCCTCAGCCCAGGCATGGCGCAGAGGCGAGGCGGTGTGCTATAGCCTTGGGCCCGTATTGGGTGGGGAGGGGGGTTCGGCCAGTCGGGTTGTCGGAAAGGGGTCCAGTCATTTTGAGGGCCCTTGGGGGCCTGTCTTGAGGCCAGCGACCATAAACTTGCCTAAAATAGTGCTTGGCCCGGTGAGCGCAGTGAAACAGAGGCGGTGTGCTATAGCCTTGGGCCCGTGGTGGGTGGGGAGGGTTGGCCAGTCGGGTTGTCGGAAGGGGTCTAGTCTTTTGAGGCCCTCGGGGGCCTGTGGGAGGCAGCGACCATGGCTTGCCCTAAAATAGTGCTTGGCCCAGCGGTGCGAAAGCAGAGGCGGTGTGCTATAGCCTTCGGCCCGTGGTGAGTGGGGAGGGGTTCGTCAGTCGGGCTGTCGGAAGGGTTCAGTCTTTTGAGGGCCCTCAGGGGCCTGTGGGAGGCCGTGACAGAGGCTTGCTAAAATAGTGCTTCAGCCCAGTGGCAGTGAAACAGAGGCGGGCGGTGTGCCTTGGGCCCGTGGGGGAGGGAGGGTTCGGCCGGTCGGGTTGTCGGAAAGGGTTCCAGTGTCTTGAGGGGCCCTCAGGGGGCCTGTGGTGAGGCCATGAAGAGCACCTAAAATAGTGCCTCTGGCCCATGAAAGCGACAGTGAGGCGGTGTGCTATGTGGGCCCGTGGGGATGGGGAGGGTTCTGCCAGTCGGGTTGTCGGAGAGGGGTCCAGTCTTTTTGAGGGCCCTCGGGGGGCCTGTGGGAGGCCGCGACCATGCTTGCCTAAAATAGTGCCAGCCCAGTGCATGGCAGCAGAGGCGAGGCGGTGTGCTGTGCCTTGGGCCCGTGGTGGGTGGGAGGGTTCGGCCAGTCGGGTTGTCGGAAGGGTCAGTCTTTGAGGGCCCTTGGGGGGCCTGTGGGAGGCCACTGCCAGAGGTTTGCCCTAAATTAGTGCTTCTGGCCCAGCGGCGCAAGGCGCGAAACAGGAGGCGGGGGCTGGGGCGGGGGCGATGTGCTATAGCCATGGGCCCGTGGGGGGTGGGGAGGGGGGTTCAGCCAGTCCGGCTGTCGGAAGGGTTCAGTCTTTTGAGGGGCCCTCGAGGGGCTGTGGGAGGCAGACCATGAGCTTGCCCAAAATAGTGCTTGGCCCAGTGGCGCAAGGCAGTGAGGCGAGGCGGTGTGCTATATTGGGCCCGTGGGTGGTGGGAGGGTTCCACGGTCGGGTTTCGGAAAGGGTCCAGTGTTTTGATGGCCCTCGGGGGCCTGTGGGAGGCCAGCGGAGGCTTGCCTAAAATAGTGCTTCAGCGCGGAAGGCAGCAGAGGCGGAGGCGGTGTGCTATAGCCTTGGGCCCGACGTGGGTGGGGAGGGGGGTTAGGCCAGTCGGGTTGTCGGAAAGGGGTCTAGTCTTTTTGAGGGCCCTCGAGGGGCCTGTGGGAGGCCGCGACCATACACTAAAATAGTGCTTCTCAGCCCAGCGCAAGTAGTGGGTGGGAGGGGTTCGTCAGTCGGGCTGTCGGAAGGGGTTCAGTCTTTTGAGGGCCCTCGGGGGCCTATGGGAGGCAGCCAGTGGCTTGCCCTTAAATATTGCTTGGCCCAGTGGCGCGAAAGCAGTGAGGCGGTGTGCTATTGGGCCCGTGGGGGAGGGAGGGTTCGGCGGTCGGGTTGTCGGAAGGGTCAGTGTCTTGAGGGGCCCTCGGGGGCCTGTGGTGGGCCTTGGGAAGAGCTTGCCTAAAATAGTGCCTCACAGCGCAGGCGCGAAACAGAGGCGAGGCGGTGTGCTATGTATGGGCCCGTGGGGGATGGGAGGGTTCGGTCGGGTTGTCGGAAGGGTCCAGTCTTTTGAGGGGCCCTCGGGGGCCTGTGGGAGGCAGCGACCATAGCTTGCCTAAAATAGTGCTTGGCCCAGCTGCATGGTATGAAACAGCAGTGAGGCGGTGTGCTATGTATGGGCCCGTGGTGGGTGGGGAGGGTTCGGCCAGTCGGGTTGTCGGAAGGGGTCCAGTCTTTATGAGGGCCCTTGGGGGGCCGGTGGGAGGCGCGACCATAGGCCTAAAATAGTGCTTAGCCCAGTGAGGCGAAACATGAGGCGAGGCGGTGTGCTACCTTGGGCCCGTGGGGGTGGGGATGGGGGTTCGGCCACGGTCGGGCTGTCGGAAGGGGTCCAGTCTTTTGAGGGCCCTCGAGACCTGTGGGAGGCGACCAGACTTGCTAAAATAGTGCTTCCCCAGTGAGGCGCGCAGAGGCGGGGCGGTGTGCTGTAGGCTTGGGCCCGTGGGGGTGGGGAGGGTTCGTCGGTCGGGCTGTCGGAAGGGGTCCGTTCTTTTCGAGGGCCCTCGAGGGGCCCGTGCGAGGCAGCGACCAGAGGCTTGCCCTAAAATAGTGCTTCTTGCCCAGCGGCGCAAGGCTCACAGAGGTGAGGCGGTGTGCTATAGCCTTGGGCACGTGGGGGGTGGGGAGGGGGGTTCGGCCAGTCGGGCTGTTGGAAATGGGTCCAGTCTTTTCGAGGGCCCTCGGGGGGCCTGGGAGGCTGACAGAGGCTTGCCCTAAAATAGTGCTTCTGGCCCTGCGGCGCAAGGCGAAATAGGGGGGGCGGTGTGCTATAGCCTTGGGCCCGTGGGGGGGGGAGGGGGGTTCGGCCGGTCGGGTTGTCGGAAAGGGTCCAGTCTTGAGGGCCCTCGGGGGCCTGTGGTGAGCCGCAGAGCACTAAAATAGTGCCTCTGGCCCAGCGCAGTAGCCTTGAAAGCAGGGGCGGGGGCGGTGTGCTATAGCCTTGGGCCCGTGGTGGGTGGGGCGGGGGGTTCGGCCAGTCGGGTTGTCGGAAAGGGTTCCAGTCTTTTTGAGGGCCCTTGGGGAACCTGTCTTGAGGCAGCGACCATGGCACCTAAAATAGTGCTTGGCCCAGTGCGTGAGCAGCAGCGAGGCGGTGTGCTATAACCAGGCCCGTGGTGGGTGGGGAGGGTTCGGCCAGTCGGGTTGTCGGAAGGGTCTAGTCTTTTGAGGGGCCCTCGGGGGGCCTGTGCGAGGCCGCGACCAGAGGCTTGCCCTAAAATAGTGCTTCTGCCCAGCCCAAGGCGCGAACAGGCGGGGGCGGTGTGCTATATGGGCCCGTGGGGAGGGGGGTGCGGCCCGTCGGGTTGTCGGAAGGGTCAGTGTCTTGAGGGCCCTCGGGGGCCTGTGGTGAGGCCAGCAGGAAGAGCTTGCCCTAAAATCGTGCCTCAGCCCAGCAGTAGCAGCGAAACAGAGGCGAGGCGGTGTGCTATATGGGCCCGTGGGGGGTGGGGAGAGGGGTTCGGCCGGTCGGGTTGTCGGAAAGGGGTCCAGTCTTTTTGAGGGCCCTCGGGGGGCCTGTGGGAGGCCGCGACCATAGGCTTGCCCTAAAATAGTGCTTCTGGCCCAGCGGCGCAAGGCAGCAGAGGCGAGGCGGTGTGCTTTAGCCTTGGGCCCGTGGTGGGTGGGAGGGTTCGGCCAGTCGGGTTGTCGGAAGGGTCTAGTCTTTTGAGGGCCTTGGGGAGCCTGTGGGAGGCAGCGACCATGAAACTTGCCTAAAATAGTGCTCTGGCCCAGTGGTAGCGCAGCGAAAGCAGGCGGGAGGTGTGCTATAGCCTTGGGCCCGTGGTGGGGGGGGCGGGGGGTTCGGCCAGTCGGGTTGTCGGAAAGGGGTCTAGTCTTTTTGAGGGCCCTCGAGGGGCCTGTGGAGGCAGCGACCATGAGCACCTAAAATAGTGCTTGGCCCAGTGGTGCAAGGCGCAGGCGAGGCGGTGTGCTATGCCTTGGGCCCGTGGTGGGTGGGGAGGGTTGACCAGTCGGGGTGTCGGAAAGGGGTTCAGTCTTTTGGAGGGCCCTCGGGGGGCCTGTGGGAGGCCGCGGCCAGGCTTACCTAAAATAGTGCTTGGCCAGTGCGGTGCTATGTGGCCCAGGGAGGCGGGCTGTCGGAAGGGTTCAGTCTTTCCGAGGGCCCTCGGGGGAGCCTGTGCGAGGCGCAGCCAGGCTTGCCCAAAAATAGTGCTTGGCCCCTCGGCGCAAAGCAGGAGGCGGTGTGCTGTGTGGGCCCGTGGGTGGTGGGAGGGTTAGGCCGGTCGGGCTGTTGGAAGGGTTCATCTTTTCAAGGGCCCTCAGGGTGCCTGTGGGAATCCAGAGCTTAAAATAGTGCCTTGGCCCATCGGCGCGAAACAAGGCGTGACGGTGTGCTATGTGGGCCCGTGGGGGGTGGGGGGGTTCAGCCAGTCCGGTTGTCGGAAATGGGTATGGTCTTTTCGAGGGCCCTCGGGGGTCCGGTGCGAGGCCGCGACCAGAGGCTTGTCCTAAAATAGTGCATCTGGCCCAGCAGCGCAAGTGGCGAAACAGGGGGCGGGGGCGGTGTGCTATAGGCTTTGGCCCGTGGGGGGTGGGGAGAGGTTCGGCGGTCGGGCTGTCGGAAGGGGCCCAGTCTTTTCGGGGGCCCTCAGGGGGCCTGTGGGAATCCATGACAGACTTGCCTTAAAATAGTGCTTCTGGCCCATCGGCGCAAGGCACGAAACAAGGGGCAGCGGCGGTGTGCTATAGCCTTGGGCCCGTGGGGGGTGGGGAGGGGGGTTCGGCCAGTCGGGCTGTCGGAAAGGGGTCCAGTCTTTTTGAGGACCCTCGGGGGGCCTGTGGGAGGCCGCGACCAGAGGCTTGCCCTAAAATAGTGCTTCTGGCCCAGCGGCGGAAGGCGCGAAAGAGGAGGCGAGGGCGGTGTGCTATAGCCTTGGGCCCGTGGGGGGTGGGGAGGGGGGTTCTGCCAGTCGTGCTGTCGGATAGGGGTCCAGTCTTTTCGAGGGCCCTCGGGGGGCCTGCGGGAGGCCGCGGTCAGAGGTTTGCCCTAAAATAGTGCTTCTGCCCAGCGGCGCAAGCCGCGAAAGAGGAGGCGGGGGCGGTGTGCTATAGCCTTGGGCCCGTGGGGGGTGGGGATGGGGGGTTCAGCCAGTCGGGCTGTCGGAAAGGGGTCCAGTCTTTTTGAGGGCCCTCGGGAGACCTGTGGGAGGCCGCGGCTAGAGGCTTGCCCTAAAATAGTGCTTCTGGCCCAGCGCAAAGGCCTTGAAACAGGCGAGGCGGTGTGCTGTAGGGGTGGGCCCGTGGGGGGTGGGGAGGGGGGTTCGGCCAGTCGGGCTGTCGGAAAGGGGTCTAGTCTTTTCGAGGGGCCCTAGGAGACATGTGGGAGGCCGTGTCCAGAGGCTTGCACTAAAATAGTGCTTCTCAGCCAGTAGCGCAGGCGAAAGTGCTATAGCCTTGGGCCCGTGGGGGGTGGGGATGGGGGGTTCAGCCAGTCGGGCTGTCGTAAAGGGGTCCAGCCTTTTCGAGGGCCCTCAGGGGGCCGATGGGAGGCCGCGGCCAGAGGTTTGCCCTAAATAGTGCTTCTGGCCCGGCGGCGCAAGCCGCGAAAGAGGAGGCGGGGGCGGTGTGCTATAGCCTTGGGCCCGTGGGGGGTGGGGATGGGGGGTTCAGCCAGTCGGGCTGTCGGAAAGGGGTCCAGTCTTTTCGAGGGCCCTCGGGAGACCTGTGGGAGGCAGACCAGAGCCTGCCTAAAATAGTGCCACTTGCCTGGTAGCAGAAACATGGGGCGGGGCGGTGCTATGTGGCCCTTGGGAGGGGGGTTCGGTGAATCTGGGCATCGGAAATGGGTCAAGTGTTTTCAAGGGGCCTTGTGTGCCCAGTGGAAGGCTACAGTCAGAGGCCCGCACTAAAATGGCAAGAAATGCCCAGCGCCACAGCACGCGAAATAGTTCCCGAGGCCGGTGGGCAATAGCCTTTGACCCGCGGGGGTTGGGGAGGGGGGTTCGGGGGCTCTCGGCGTCAGAAATGGGTCCAGTCTTTTTGAGGGGCCTCGGGTACGCAGTGGGAGGCTACGGTCAGAGGCCCGTCCGAAAATGGCAAGAAGTACCTAGCGACGCAGTGCGCAAAATAGTCGCCGAGGCCGGTGGTCTATAGCCTTTGGTCCGCGGGGGTTGGGGAAGGGGGTTCGGGGGGGATCGGGGGCTCTGGACGTCAGAAATGGGTCCAGTCTTTTTGAGGGGCCTCGTGTGCCCAATGGGAGGCTACGGTCAGAGGCCCGTCCTAAATTGGCAAGAAATGCACAGCGGCACAGCCCGCAAAATAGTCGCCGAGGCCGGTGGGCTATAGCCTTTGGCCCGCGGGGGTTGGGGAGGGGCGTTCGGGGGTTCTGGGCGTCGAAAATGGGTCAGGTGTTTTCAAGGGGCCTTGTGTGCCCAACGGGAGGCTACGGTCAGAGGCCCGCCCTAAAATGGTAAGAAATACACAGCTGACAACAAAATAGTCGCCGAGGCCGGTGGGCTAAAGCCTTTGGCCCGCGGGGGTTGGGGAGGGGCGTTCGGGGGGTCTGAGAGTCGAAAATGGGTCCAGTCTTTTTGAGGGGCCTCTTGTGTCCAGTGGGAGGCTACGGTCAGAGGCCTGCCCTAAAATGGCAAGAAATGCCCAGCGGCACAGTGCGCGAAATAGTCACCGAGGCAGTTGGGCTATACCAACGCGGGGTTGGGGGGGGGGTTCGGGGACTCTGAGCATCGGAAATGTGTCCAGTCTTTTTGAGGGGCCGCGTGGGCCCTATGGGAGGCTACGGTCAGAGGCCTGCCCTAAAATGGCAAGAAATACCAGCCAGCGTGTGCGGAATAATCGCCGTGGCTGGTGGGCTTCTTCGCCCATGAGGGGTTGGGAGGGTTCGGTGACTGGGCATCGAAAATGGGTTAGAGTGTTTTCAAGGGGCCTTGTGTGCCCAGCAGGAGGCCTACGGTCAGAGCCCGCCCTAAAATGGTAAAATACACTGGCAGCACAACCAACAAAATAGTCATGAGGCGGTGGACTAAAACCTTTGGCCAGGGGTTGGGAGGGCGTTCAGAGGTGCAGGAGTCGAAAATGGGTCCAGTCTTTTTGAGGGGCCTCTTGTGACCAGTGGGAGGCTACGGTCAGTGGCATGCCCTAAAATGGCAAGAAATGCCAAGACACAGTCTGTGAAATAAGTCATGAGGCAGGTGGGCTATAATAGGGGTTCAGGGGCTCTGGGTGTGAAATAGGTCTAGTCTTTTGGGGGGCCTCGTGTACCCAGTGGTAGGCTATGGTCAGAGGCCTGCCCTAAAATTACAAGAAATACCCAGACGGGCGCAGTCTGTGAAATAAGTCAGCAGGCCGGTGGGCTATAGCCTTTGGCCCGCGGGGGTTGGGGAGGGGGGTTCGGGGGTTCTGGGCATCAAAAATGAGTCCAGTTCTTTTGAGGGGCCTCTTGTTCCCAGTGGGAGGCTACGGTCAGAGGCCTGCCCTAAAATGACAAGAAATGCCCAGTGTGAGTGCAGAAATAGTCAGCAAGGCGGTGGGCTATACTGGCCTTGAGGGTTGGGGAGGAGGGTTCGGGGGTTCTGGGCATCGAAAATGAGTCCAGTTTTTTTGAGGGGCCTCGTGTGCACAGTGGGAGCCTACGGTCAGAGGCCTGCCCTAAAATGACAAGAAATGCCCAGCGGCGCAGTGCGCGAAATAGTCGCCGAGGCCGGTGGGCTATAGCCTTTGGCCCGCGGGGGTTCGGGAGGGGGGTTCGGGGGCTCTGCGAATCGAAAATGGGTCCAGTCTTTTTGAGGGGCCTCGTGTGCCCAGTGGGAGGCTACGGTCAGAGAGCTGCCCTGAAATGACAAGAAATGCCAGTGGAGCCTGTGAAATAATCAGGAGCAAGTGGACTATAAGCGTTTATTCATGAGGTTCGGGAGGGGGGTTCGGGGTTCTGGGCGTCGAAAATTGGTCTAGTCACTTCGAGGGGCCTCGTGTGCCCAGTGGGAGGCTACGTCAGAGGCCTGCCCTAAAATGCCAAGAAATGCCAATGACGATCTGTGAAATAATCGCCAGGCGGTGGGCTATAGCCTGGCCAGGGGGTTCGGGAGGGGTTACAGGGCTCGGGGCGTCAAAAATGGGTCCAGTATTTTCGAGGGGCCTCGGGCACCCAGTGGGATCCTACGGTCAGAGGCCCGTCCCAAAATGGCAAGAAATACCAGTAGTAGCAGTCATAAAATAAGTCAGGGCGGTGGGCTATAGCCTTTGGTCTGCGGGGGTTGGGGAGGGGGGTTCGGGGCCTCTGGGCGTTGGAAATGGGTCCAGTCTTTTTGAGGGGCCTCGTGTGCCCAATGGGAGGCTACGGTCAGAGGCCCGCCCTAAATTGGCAGGAAATGCACAGCGGCACAGCTCGCAAAATAGTCGCCGAGGCCGGTGGGCTAAAGCCTTTGGCCCGCGGGGGTTGGGGAGGGGCGTAAGGGTTCGGGAGGGGGGTTCGAGGGCTGTGGGAATCGAAAATGGGTCCAGTCTTTTCGAGGGGACTCGTGTCCCAGTGGGAGGCTACGGTCAGAGGCCTGCCCTAAAATGACAAGAAATGCCCAGGAGTGGTATGAAATCGCGAATAGGTGGACTATAGCGTTTGTTCCCCGGGGGTTTGGGCGGGGGGTTTGGGGGTCTGGTCATCAAAAATTGGTCTAGTCTCTTTGAGGGGCCTCGTGTGCCTAGTGGAAGGCTACGGTCAGGCACTGCCTAAAATAAGAAATGCCAGTGTGATCTGTGAAATAATCGCCGAGGCAGTGGGCTATAGCCTATTGTGAGGTTGGGGGGGGGGGTTCGGGGGTTCTGGGCATAAAAAATGGGTCCAGTCTTTTCGATCATCCTCGTGTGCCCAGTGGGAGGCTACGGTCAGAGGCCTGCCCTAAAATGGCAAGAAAGGCCCAGTGATGGCGTAGTGTCGCAGGTGGGCTGTAATCTATTCCTCGGGGGTTGGGGAGGGGGGTTCGGGGGCTCTGGGCCACTGAAATCAGTCAGTCTTTTTAGGGGCCTCGTGTGCTGTGGGAGGCTACGGTTAGAGCCTGCCTAAAATTGCAAGAAATGCCCAAGCTGCAGCGTCTTGAAATAGTCACATAGCCAGGTGGGCTATATCCTTTGGTCATGAGGGTTGGGAGGGGTTCGGGGCTCTGGGCGTCGGAAATGGTATAGTCTTTTTTAGGGTCCTCGTGTGCCCTGTGGGAGGCTACGGTCAAAGGCCTGCCTTAAAATGGCAAGAAATGCCAATTGTGCCTTGATATTATCTTGAGTCAGGTGGGCTATAGCTTTTTAGTCCTTGAGGTTGGGAGGCGGGGTTCGAGGACTCTGGGCGTCGAAAGTGTACGGATCTTTTCGAGGGGCCTCGTGTGTCAGTTGGAGGCTATGGTCAGAGGCCCCTAGCTAAAATGGCAAGAAATGCACATGGCCTGTGTGAAATAGTCGCCAAGCGGGTGGGCTGTACCCTTTGGTCCATGAGGGTTGGGGAGGGTTCGGGGACTGGGCGTCGAAATGGGTGAGTCTTTTAGGGGCCTCGTTTGCTCGAGTGGGCGTCTGATCGAGGCTGCCTAAAAAGGCTAGAAAACCTACTAAATGGCTAGAAATGCCCTAGCCTTTGTTCATGCGGGTTGGGAGGGGGTTGATGGTGCAGGCATCGGACATGGGTCCAGATCCTTTGAGGGGCCTCGTGTGCTCGGTGGGATCCTATTCAGAGGCCTGCCACAAAGGCAAGAAATACCTTGTGTCCTTGTGTGAAATTGTCTCTGAGCCGGTGGGCTCTGCCTTTGGTCATGAGGGTTGGTGAGGGGCGATTAGGGGTTACAGGCGTCGGAAATGGGTCAAGGCTTTTGAGGTCTCGTGCTTGATGGGAGGCTATGGTCCTAGAGCCTGCCCGAAAATGGTAAAAATACCAAGTGGCCTTGGCCGCAGGAAATAGTCGGCGAGGCCGGTGGGCTATAGCCTTTGGTCCGCGGGGGTTGGGGAGGGGGGTTCGGGGGCTCTGGGCGTTGGTAATTGGTATAGTCTTTTTGAGGGTCCTCGTGTGCCCAGTGGGAGGCTACGGTCAGAGGCTGCCCTAAAATGGTAAGAAACACCCAGCGGCGCAGCGCACGAAATAGTCACTGAGGCCGGTGGGCTATAGCCTTTGGTCCGCGGGGGTTGGGGAGGGGGGTTCGGGGGCTCTGGGCGTTCGAAATGGGTCCAGTCTTTTGGAGGGGCCTCGTGTGCTCAGTGGGATCCTACGGTCATATGGCTGCCGTAAAATGGCAAGAAATGCCCAGCAGCGTATGACGTAAAATAGTCGTCGAGGCCGGTGGACTATCGCCTTCTGTCCGGGGGGGTTGGGGAGGGCGGTTCGGGGCCTCTGGCTGTCGGAAATGGGCAAGGACTTTTCGAGGGGCCTCGTGTGCCCAGTGGGAGGCTACGGTCAGAGGCCCGCCCTAAAATGGCAAGAAATGCTGCAGCGGCGATCAAAATAATCGCCCAGGCGGTGGGCTATGTGCTGGTCTGCAGGGGTTGGAGTGGGGTTTGAGGGGTTGGGCATGGAAATGGGTCTAGTCTTTTGAGGGTCCTCAAGTGCCTAGTCGGAGGCTACGGTCAGGCACTGTCCTAAAATGGAAAGAAATGTATGTGGCCTTGAAATAGTCGTCGAGGCCGGTGGTCTATAGCCTTTGGTCCACGGGGGTTGGGGAGGGGGGTTTGGGGGCTCTGGTCGTCGAAAATGGGTACAGTCCTTTCAAGGGTCCTCGTGTGCCCAGTGGGACGCTACGGTAAGAGTCCTTCTCTAAAATGGCAAGAAATGCCAGTAGCGCAGCCTTGAAATAATCAGCCGAGGCAGTGGGCTATGCCTTTAGTCTGAGGGGTTGGGAGGGGGTTCGGGGTTCTTGGCGTCGGAAATGGGTACAGTCTTTTCGAGGTCCTCGTGTGCCAGTGGGAGGCTACTGGTCAAGTCTGCCGTAAGTAGCAAAAATGCCAATGGCCTTGTGAAAATAGTGGAGGCGGGTGGGCTATAGAATTTGGTCCGTGGGGGTTGGGGAGGGGGGTTTGCAGGCTCTGGGCATCTGAAATGGGCACAGTCTTTTCGAGGGGCCTCGTGTGCCCAGTGGGAGGCTATGGTCAGAGGCCAGCCCTAAAAAGGCAAGAACTGCATAGCGGCATAGCACGCGAAATGGTCACCAAGGCCGGTGGGCTATAGCCTTATTGTGAGGGGTGGGGGTGGGGGTTGGGGGACTATGGGTGTTGGAAATGGGTCCGGATTTTGAGGGGCCTCGTGTGTAGTGGGAGCCTCGGTGAGGCACAGGCTAAAGACAAGAAATGCTGGCGGCACAGTAGAATTGTTCTTAGGGCAGTGGGCTATAGTGCTGGTCCGGAGGTTGGGAGGGGTCCGGGGCTCTGGGCTTCGGAATTGGGTCCAGTCTTTTTGAGGGGCCTCGTACACTCAGTGGGAGCCTACGGTCAGAGGCCTGCCCTAAAAAGGCAAGAAATGCCCCGCAGCGCACCGCGCTAAATAGTCTTCGAGCCCGGTGGGCTATAGCCTTTGGTCCGCGGGGGTTGGGGAGGGGGGTTAGGGGGCATTGGGTGTCAGAAATGGGTTTAGTCTTTTCTAGGAGCCTCGTGCACCCACTGGCAGGCTGCGGTCAGAGGCCTACCCAAAAATGGCAAGAAATGCCAGTGACACAGTAGTAAAGCAGTCATAGGGCGGTGGGCTGTAACACAGTCATGAGGGTTGGCGTGGGGTTCGGGGCTCTGGGCATCGGAGGTGGTACAATCTTTTCGAGGGGCCTCTTGTGCCCAGTGGGAGGCTACGGTCAGATGCCCGCCCCAAAATGGCAGGAAATGAACAGCGGCAGAGCGCGCGAAATAGATGCCAAGGTCGGTGGGCTATAGCCTTTGGCCCTCGGGGGTTGGGGAGCGGGTTCGGGGGCTCTGGGTGTCAGAAATGGGTCTAGTCTTTTTGAGGGGCCTCATGTTCTCAGTGGGAGCCTACGGTCAGAGGACTGCCCTAAAAAGCCAAGAAATGCCCCGCGGCGCAGCACGCGAAATAATCGCTGAGGCCGGTGGACTATGGCCTTTGGTCCGGGGGGTTGGGGGGTTCGGGGGCTCTAGGCGTCGGAAATGGGTCCAGTCTTTTTGAGGAGCCCGTGTACCCAGTGGGAGGCTACGGTCAGAGGCCTACCCTAAAATGGCAAGAAATTCCCAACACGGTCTTGTGAGTAGTCTCAGGGCGGTGGCTATGTGCTTGTCCCCGGGGGGGGGGGGGGGGTTCGGGGGCTCTGGGCGTCCGAAATATGTCTAGTCTTGTCGAGGGGCCTCATGTGCACAGTGGGAGGCTACGGTCAGAGGCCCGCCCTAAAATGGCTAGAAATGCACAGCGGCATAGGGCACAAAATAGTCGCCGAGGCCGATGGCTATAACACACAGTCCAGCGGGGTTGGCGAGGGCTCGGGTGCTCACAGGCTGTCGATGGTGGTACAGTATTTTCAAGGGGCCTCGTGTACCCAGAGCGAGGCTACGGACGGAGGCCTACAGCCGGTGCTCTCTGGCCTGTGTGAAATAGGCTCCGAGCCCGGTGGGCTATAGCCTTTCGTCCGCGGGGGTTGGGGAGGGGCGTTCGGCGGCTCTAGGCGTCAGAAATGGGTCCAGTCTTTTCGAGGGTCCTCATGTGCCCAAGGGGAGGCTACGGTCAGAGGCCTGCATTAAAATTACAAGAAATACCCAGCAGCGCAGCGTGCGAAATAGTCATCGAGGCCGGTGGGCTATAGCCGTTGGTCCCATGAGGGTTGGGAGGGGTTCGGGGCTCTAGGAATCGGAAATGGGTACAGTGTTTTCAAGGGTCCTTGTGTGCCCAGTGGGAGGCTACGGTCAGAGTCCTGCTCTAAAATGGCAAGAAATGCCAATGAGCATGAAATAGTCAGCCCAGGCAGTGGGCTATAGCCTTGGTCCATGAGGGTTGGGGTTCGGGGTTGGGCGTGAAAATGGGAACAGAGTTTTCGACGGTCCTCGTATTCCCAGTGGGAGGCTACGGTCAGAGGTCGGCCCTAAAATGGCAAGAAATAACCAGCGGCTTGCGGGAAAGCGATGGCGAGGCGGTGAGCTATAAGCGTCTGTTCGCTGGGGTTGGGAGGGGTTCGGGGACTACAGTGGTCGGAACTGGGTACAGTCTTTTCGAGGTCCTCGTGTGATGGGAGGCTATGCTCAGGAGCCGGCCTAAAATGGCAAGAAATGCCAATGGCCAGTCTGTGAAATAATCGGCGAGGCCGGTGGGCTTTTGCTTTTGGTCCGTGGGGGTTGGGGAGGGAGGTTCGGGGGCTCTAGGCATCGGAAATGGGTACAGCCTTTTGAACGGACCTTACGTGCCCAATGGGAGGCTATGGTCAGAGGCCTGCCCTAAAATAGCAAGAAATACCCAGTGGCCTGTGTGAAATAAGCCTTAGGCCGGTCTATAACTTTGGTCCCATGAGGGTTGGGGAGGGAGGTTCGGGGCCTCTGGGCGTCGGAAATGGTCTAGTCTTTTTCAGGGGCCTCGTGTACTCAGTGGGAGCCTACGGTCAGGCCTGCCTAAAGACAAAAAATGCCCATGTGTGTATGTGAAATAATCATTGTGGTGGGCTATAGCGTTTGTTAGCGGGGGTTGGGGAGGGGGTTTTGGGGACTCTGGGTGTCGGAAATGGGTCCAGTCTTTTTGAGTGGCCTCGTACGCTCAGTGGGAGCCTACGGTTAGAGGCCTGTCCTAAAAAGGCCAGAAATACCCCACAGCGCAGTGCGCGAAATAGTCTCCGAGCCCGGTGAGCTATAGCCTTTGGTCCTAGGGGGTTGGAGAGGGGGGTTTGGGGACTCTGGGCCTCGGAAATGGGTCCAGCCTTTTTGAGGGGCCTCGTGTGAATAGTTGGAGGCTACGGTTAAAGGACTGTCCTAAAAGGGCAAGAAATGCCCAGCGATGCAGCGCACGAAATAGTGGCCGAGGCCGATGGGCTATAGCCTTTGGTCTGCGGGGGTTGGGGAGGGGGGTTCGGTGGCTCTGGGCATCGGAAATGGGTACAGTCTTGTCGAGGGTCCTCGTGTGCCCAGTGGGAGGCTATGCTCAGAGGCCGGCCCTAAAATGGCAAGAAATGCCCAGCGGCGCAGTTCGCGAAATAGTCGCTGAGGCCGGTGGGCTATAGCTTTTGGTCCGTGGGGGTTGGGGAGGGAGGTTCTGGGGCTCTGGGCATCGGAAATGGGTACAGCCTTTTGAACGGACCTTGCGTGCCCAGTGGGAGGCTATGGTCAGAGGCCTGCCCTAAAATAGCAAGAAATACCAAGCGCAGTAGCCTTGTGAAATAAGCGTAGGCAGTCGGTGCGCTATAATGTGCTGGTCATGGGCGTTGGGAGGGAGGTTGGGGGCTCAGGTGTCGGAAATGGGTCAAGTCTTTTCGAGGGGCCTCGTGTGAACAGTTGGAGCAGCAGTTAAGCGACTACCTAAAGGGCAAGAAATGCCAGCGATGCAGGCGCCGAAATAGTGGCCGAGGCCGATGGGCTATACTTTGGTCCCATGAGGGGTTGGGTAGGCGTTACAGGGATGCAGGCATCGGAGAAATGGAGTACAGTCTTTTAGGGCCTCATGTGCTTGATGGGAGGCTACCGTCGAGAGGCCACCTAAAATTACAAGAAATACCAGTGGGCAGTAGCGTGAAATAGTCGCCGAGGTGGGAGGATCTGGTCAGAGGCCCGTCTTCAAAATGGCAAAAGTAAATGATGTGCTGTGAAATAGTCGCCAAGGCGGGTCGGCTATAGTACCCCAGTCCAGCGGGGTTGGGGAGGGGGTTAGGGGGCTACGGGCAGCGAAATGAGTAAAGTCTTTTCGAGGGTCTCGTGTGCCCATTGATGGAGCTACTGGTCAGAGGCACTGCCACAAAATGGTTAGAAATATATGGGCGCCTTTCATGAAATAGTCGCCGAGCCCGGTGGGGGATAGACTTTGGTCCGGGGGGGTTGGGAGGGGGGTTCGCGGGGGGCTCACGGGCGTCGAGGAAATGGGTACAGTCTTTTTTCAAGGGCCTCGTGTGTGCCCGGTGGGAGGCTACCGTCAGAGGCCTACTAAAGGGCAAGAAATACCCAGCGATAAGCGCATGAAATAGTCGCCGAGGCCGGTGGGATATACCCTTTGGTCCGCGGGGGTTGGGGAGAGGGTTCTGGGGATCTGGGCGTCGGAAATGGGTAAAGTCTTTTCGAGGGCCCTCGTGTCCCAGTGGGAGGCTCTGGTCGAAGCACATACTAAAATGACAAGAAATACCCAATGGCCGCGTTAAATAGTTACCGAGGCCGGTGGGCTATAGCCTTTGGTCCGCGGGGGTTGGGGAGGGGGGTTCGGGCGCTCTGGACGTCGGAAATAGGTGCAGTCATTTCGATGGTCCTCATGTGCCCAGTGGGAGGCTACGGTCAGAAGGCTGCCCTAAAATGGCAAGAAATGCCCAGCATGGCCACGTGAAATAATCGTCGAGGCGGTTGGCTATAGCCTATGGTCATGGCGGTTGGGAAGAGGGTTAGGGGCTCTGGGCGTCGGGAAATGGGTACAGCAACAGGCGTCCTCGAGTGCCAGTGGGGAGCAACGATCTGAGGCTGCCCCTAAAATGCAAAGAAATACCCAGTGGCGCAGTGCGAAATATTCACAGGGCGGTGGGCTATGCTGGTCCTTGAGGTTGGGGAGGGGGTTCGGGGACTCTGGGCATCGGAAATGGGTCTAGTCTTTTTGAGGG
The DNA here is from genome assembly GCA_030449925.1 of Citropsis articulata. Taxonomy (NCBI): domain Eukaryota; kingdom Viridiplantae; phylum Streptophyta; class Magnoliopsida; order Sapindales; family Rutaceae; genus Citropsis; species Citropsis articulata. Next base: position 377,159 of record JASUUH010000228.1, on the reverse strand, counting down.
TCCTCGTGTGATCAGTGGGAGCCTACGGTCTGATCTCTGCCCTAAAAAGCGAAGAAATACCCCGCGGCGCAGCGCGCGAAATAGTCTCCGAGCCCGGTGGGCTATCGCCTTTGGTCCGCGGTGGTTGGGGTAGGGGGTTCGGGGGCTCTGGGTTTCGGAAATGGGTCCAGTCTTTTCGAGGGGCCTCGTGTGAATAGTTGGAGGCTACGGTCAAAGGACTGCCCTAAAAGGGTAAGAAATGCCCAGCGATGCAGCGCACAAAATAGCGGCCGAGGCCGGTGGGCTATAGCCTTTGGTCCGCGGGGTTGGGGAGGGGGTTCGGGGACTCTGGGCATCGGAAATTGGTCTAGTCTTTTTGAGGGTCCTCGTGTGATCAGTGGGAGCCTACGGTCTGATCTCTGCCCTAAAAAGCGAAGAAATACCCCGCGGCGCAGCGCGCGAACTAGTCTCCGAGCCCGGTGGGCTTAAGCCTTTGGTCCGCGGGGGTTGGGGAGGGGGTTCGGGGGTTCTGGGCGTCGAAAATGGGTACAGTCTTTTCGAGGGGCCTCGTGTGCCCAGTGGGAGGCTACGGTCAGAGGCCTGCCCTAAAAGGGCAAGAAATGCTCAGCGATGCAACGCGCGAAATAGTCGCCGAGGCCGGTGGGATATAGCCTTTAGCCCGCGGGGGTTGGGTAGGGGCGTTCTGGGGATCTGGGCATCGGAAATGGGTACAGTCTTTTCGAGGGTCCTCGTGTGATGGGAGGCTCTGGTCAGGAGGCCTGGCCTAAAATGGTTAGAAATATATGAGCGCAGCTCATGAAATAATCGCCAGGCAGTGGGATATAGACTTTGGTCCCTTGAGGTTGGGAGGGTTGGGGGGGCTCAGGCGTCGAAAATGGGTCTGATCTTTTGAAGGGCCTCGTGTGCCAGTGGGAGGCTCTGTCAGCAGCGAAATAGTCGTGAGGCAGTGGGATATACCACTTTGGTCCCAGCAGGGGGTTGGGAGAGGTTACAGGGCTCAGGCGTCGGAAATGGGTACAGTCGTTTGAGGACCTCGTGTCCCCAATGGGAGCTACTGGTCAGAAGCATGCCTTAAAATGACAATAAATACCAGTGACATGGCGCGTGGAAATAGTCATAGGGCCTGTTGGCTATAGCCTTTGGTCCGCGGGGGTTGGGGAGGGGGGTTCGGGCGCTCTGGGCGTCAGAAATAGGTGCAGTCATTTCGATGGTCCTCATGTGCCCAGTGGGAGGCTACGGTCAGAAGGCCGCCATAAAATGGCAAGAAATGCCCAGCTGCGTGATGAAATAGTCGTCGAGGCCGGTTGGCTATAGCCTATGGTCCGCGGGGGTTGGGAAGGGGGGTTCGGGGGCTCTGGGCGTCGGAAATGGGTACAGCCTTTTCGAGCGTCCTCGTGTGCCCAGTGGGAGGCAACGATCTGAGGCCTGCCCTAAAAATGCAAGAAATACCCAGTGGCGCAGCGCGCGAAATATTCGCCGGGGCTGGTGGGCTATAGCCTTTGGTCCGCGGGGTTGGGGAGGGGGTTCGGGGACTTTGGGCATCGGAAATGGGTCTAGTCTTTTTGAGGGTCCTCGTGTGATCAGTGGGAGCCTACGGTCTGATGTCTGCCCTAAAAAGCGAAGAAATTCCCTGCGGCGCAGCGCACGAAATAGTCTCCGAGCCCGGTGGGCTATCGCCTTTGGTCCGCGGTGGTTGGGGTAGTGGGTTTGGGGGCTCTGGGCATCGGAAATGGGTCCAGTCTTTTCGAGGGGCCTCGTGTGAATAGTTGGAGGCTACGGTCAAAGGACTGCCCTCATGTGCCCAGTGGGAGGCTACGGTCAGAGGCTTGCCCTAAAAGGGCAAGAAATCACTGTGATCTGTAGCGAAATAGTCGCCGAGGCCGGTGGGCTATTGCCTTTGGTCCGCGGGGGTTGGGTAGGGGGTTCTGGGGATCTGGGCATCGGAAATGGGTACAGTCCTTTCGATGGTCCTCGTGTACCCATTGGGAGGCTACGGTCAGAATCCTGCCCTAAAATAGCAAGAAATACCCAGTGTCGCGTGAAATAGTCGCCGAGGCCGGTGGGCTACAGTGTTTGGTCCGCGGGGTTAGGGAGGGGGGTTCGGGGATTCTGGGCGTCGAAAATGGGTAAATTCTTTTCGAGGGGCCCCGTGTGCCCAGTGGGAGGCTACCGTCAGGCACATACTAAAGGGCAAAAATACCAGCGATCCAGTAGCGAAATAGTCATGAGGCCGGTGGGATATAGCCTTTGGTCCGCGGGGGTTGGGTAGGGGTTCTGGGGATCTGGGCGTCGGAAATGGGTACAGTCTTTTCGAGGGGCCTTGTGTGCCCAGTGGGAGGCTACCGTCAGAGGCCTGCCCTAGAAGGGCAAGAAATACAATGATCTGATGCCAATTGCCGAGCCGATGGGATATACCCTTTGGTCCGCGGAGGTTGGGCTGGAGGGTTATGGCGCTCTGGGCGTCGGAAATGGGTACAGTCTTTTCGAGGGTCCTCGTGTGCCCAGTGGGAGGCTACGGTCAGAAGCCTGCCCTAAACTGATAGGAAATGACCAGCGGCGCAGCGCTTGAAATAGTTACCGAGGCCGGTTGTCTATAGCCTATGGTCCACGAGGGTTGGGGAAGGGGGTTCAGGGGCTCTGGGCGTCGGAAATGGGTACAACACCGAGGGTCTCGTGTGCCAGTGGGAGGCAATGATCAGGAGGCCTGCCCTAAAATACAAGAAATACCGATGTGACCTTGAAATAGTTAGGGGCGGTGGGCTATAGCCTATGGTCCGAAGGGTTGGGGGGGGGGCTGGGGGGGCAGTGGGCGTTGGAAATGGGTCGAGTCTTTTCGAGGGGACTCGTGTGAACAGTTGGAGGCTACGGTCAAAGGACTGCCCTAAAAGGGAAGAAATGCTCAGCGATGCAGCGCGCGAAATAGTCAGGAGCCGGTGGGCTATAACCTTTGTCCATGAGGTTGGGTAGGGGGGTTCGAGGGTTCTGGACGTCGGAAATGGGTACAGTCTTTTCGAGGGGAATTGTTTGCCCAGTGGGAGGCTACGGTCAGAGGCCTGCCCTAAAAGGCCAAGAAATGCTCACGATGCAGCGGGCGAAATAGTCATGCGATGCGGTGGGCTATAGCCTTTAATCATGAGGGGTTGTGTAGGGGGGTTATGGGGATCTGGGCGTTGGAAATGCGTACAGTCCTTTCGATGGTCCTCGTGTGCCCATTGGGAGGCTACGGTCAGTATCCTGCCCTAAAATAGCTAGAAATGCCAGTCGCGGTAGCGTGAAATAATCGCATGGGGCGGTGGGCTCTGACGTTTGGTCCACAGGGGTTAAGAGGGGTTGAGGGGCTCTGGACGTCGGAAATGGGTACAGTCTTTTCGAGGGCCTCACATGCCCTTGATGGGAGGCTAGTCAGGAGGCACACTAAAATGGCAAGAAATAGCGGTATGAGCGCGAAAAGGTCGCCTAGGCCGGTGGGCTATAGCCTTTGGTCCGCGGGAGTTGGGGAGGGGGGTTCGGGGGTTCCGGGCGTCGGAAATGGGAACAGGCTTTTCGAGGGGCCTCGTGTGCCCAGTGGGAGGCAACGATCAGAGGCCTGCCCTAAAAATGCAAGAAATACCCAGTGTGTGTGTGTGAAATATTCGCCTAGGCCGGTGGGCTATCGCCTTTTGTCCGCGGTGGTTGGGGTAGGGTGTTTGGGGGTTCTGGGCGTCGGAAATGGGTCCAGTCTTTTCGGGGGGCCTCGTGTGACCAGTTGGAGGCTACGGTCAAAGGCCTGCCCTAAAGGGGCAAGAAATACCCAGCGATGCAGCGCGCAAAATAGTGGCCAAGGCCGATGGGCTATAGCCTTTGGTCCGCGGGGGTAGGGGAGGGGGGTTCGGGGCCTCTGGGCATTGGAAATGTGTACAGTCTTTTCAAGGGGCCTCGTGTGCCCAGTGGGAGGCTACAGTCAGAAGCCTACCCTAAAATGGGAAGAAATGACCAAGACATGGCGCGTGAAATAATCGCCGGGACGGTGGGCTATGCTGGTCCTTGAGGGGTTGGGAGGGTGGTTCGGGGCCTCTGGGCATTGGTAATGTGTACAGTCTTTTCAAGGGGCCTCGTGTGCCCAGTGGGAGGCTACGGTCAGAAGCCTGCCGTAAAATGGCAAGAAATACCAAAGGCGCAACGCGTGAAATAATCATGAGGCGGTGGGCTATAACTTTCGTCCATGAGGGTTGGTGAGGGGTTGGGGCTCTTGGCCGGAAATGGGTACAGTCTTTTGAGAGTCCTAGTGTGCCCGGTGGGAGGCGGTCGAGGCCTACAAATAACAAGAAAGCATGTGTGTGATGCCTGAAATAGTCGCGGGGCCGTTGGGCTATAGACTTTGGTCGTGAGGGGTTCGGGAGGGTTACAGGGCTCAGGCGTCGGAAATGGGTGCAGTCTTTTGAGGGCCTCGTGTGCCCGGTCTGAGGCTCTGATCGAGGCCTGCCCTAAAGGGCAAGAAATGCCAAGCGATGCAGCGCGTGAAATAGTCGCCGAGGCGGTGGGCTATAATAACTGGTCCATGAGGGGTTGGGAGGGGTTACAGGGCTCAGGCATGGAAATGGGTAAACTCTTTTCGAGGGTCCTCGTGTGCCCAGTGGGAGGCTACTGGTCAAAAAGCCTGCCCTAAAATGGCAAAAGAAATACCAGCCGGCGCAACACGTTAAAGAGTCGGCAAGGCAGTGGGCTATAACACAGTCCGTGAGGTTGGTGAGGAGTTCAGGGCTCTTGGCTTGAAATGGGTACAGTCTTTTGAGAAGTCCTCGTGTGCCCGATTAGGAGAGCTCGGTCGAGGCCTACCACAAAATAACAAGCATGTGTGATGCACTAAAATAGTCGCGGGGCCGTTAGGCTATATAATCTGTTGTGAGGGGTTCGGGAGGGTTCGAGGACCACAGGGATCGAAAATGGGTCTCTTTTTCTGAGCCTCGTGTGCTTAGTGGGAGCCTACGGTGGGAGGCCTGCCCTAACAAGGCAAGAAATACCCACGGCGCAGCGTGCGAAATAGCCTCCGGGCCCGGTGGGTTATAGCGTTTGGTCCGCGGGGGTTGGGGAGGGAGGTTCGAAGGTTCTGGGTGTCGGAAATGGGTACAGTCTTTTGAAGGTCCTCGTGTGCCCGATGGGAGGCTACGGCCAGGAGGCTGCCCTAGAATGGCAGAAATGTAGCAGTGTGATGTGAAATAGTCGCGAGGCAGGTGGGCTATAGCCTTTGGTCAGCGGGGTTGAGGAGGGGTTTCGGGGCTGTGGTCATCGGAAAGTGGGTACAAAGCTTTTTCAGGGTCCTCGTGTGCTTGAGTGGGAGGCTACAGTCAGAAGCACACTTACTAAAATGGCAAGAAATGTATAAGCGACAGCGCGTGGAAATAGTCACCAGGGCGGTGGGCTATATAACTGGTCATGGGGCGTTGGGAGAGGCGTCGGGAAATGGGTAAAAGCCTTTTGAGGTCCTCGTGTGCCCGTTGGAGGCTACGGTCAGAGCCTGCCCTAAAATGACAAGAAATGCCAATGGCGCAGCGCATGAAATAGTCCTTGAGGCGGGTGGGCTATAGCCTTTGGTCATGAGGGGTTGGGGATGGGGTTTGAGGGACTCACAGTGGCAGGAAATGGGTGATCTTCTGAGGGTCCTCATGTGCCCAGTGGGAGGCTGGTCAAGCACTGCCCTAAAATGGTAAGAAATATCCAGCCGGGCGCAGTCGTGAAATAGTCATGAGGCGGTGGCCTGAGCCTTTAGTCCCGGGGTTGGGAGGGAAGTTACAGGGCTCTGGGCGTCGGAAATGGGTCTTACTGTCTTTTCGAGGGGTCCTCATGTGCTTGAGTGGGAGGCTACGATCAAGCCTGCCCTAAAATACCAGAAATACTTGTGGCAGCGCGTGAAATAATCAGCAGGCACATGTGGGCTATGTGCTGGTCCACGGGGGTTGGGGAGGGTTTGGGGCCTCTGGTCGTCGGAAATGGGTACAGTCTTTTGAAGGTCCTCGTGTGCAGTGGGAGGCTACAGTCAAGCCTGCCTAAAATGGCAAGACATCCCAGCCAGGCGCAGTGAAATAATCGCCCGAGGCAGTGGGCTATAGCCTTTGGTCCATGAGGTTGGGAGGCGTTCCGTGTCTCTGGGCGTCGGAAATGGGTACAGTCTTTTCGAGGTCCTCGTGTGCCAGATCAGGGAGGCTCGGTCAAGCCTGCACTAACATGGCAAGAAATACCAGCGGCGCAACACGGAAATAATCCTTGAGGCCGGTGGGCTAGCCTTTGGTCATGAGGGTTGGGGAGGGGTTTGAGGGCTCACAGTGCGTGGAAATGGGTACAGTCTTCTGAGGTCTCGTGTGCCAGTGGGAGGCTACGGTCTGAAGCCTGCCCTAAAATAGCAAGAAATGCCAAGCGGCGCAACACGTCAAATAGTCGCAGAGGCCGGTGGGCTATAGCCTTTAGTCATGAGGGGTTGGGAGGCGTTCCGTGTCTCTGGGCGTCAGGAAATGGGTACAGTCTTTTGAGGTCCCTCGTGTGCCCGATGGGAGGCTCGGTCAAGCACACTAACATGGCAAAAATACCAGTGACGCAACACAGAAATAGTCAAACAGGCCGGTGGCCTAGAGCCTTTGGTCCAGCAGGGGTTGGGGAGGGAAGTTCTGCTGACTGGGCGTGGAAATGGGTACAGTCTTTTGAGGTCTCGTGTACCCAGGGGAGGCTCTGATCTTAAGCCTGCCCTAAAATGGCAAGAAATGCCAATGACAATCGTTAAATAATCGCCCAGGCGGTGGGCTATAGCCTTTGGTCGTGGAGGTTGGGAGGCGTTCCGTGTCTCTGCAGGCGTCGGGAAATGGGTACAGTCTTTTCGAGGTCCTCGTGTGCCCGATGGGAGGCTCGGTCAGAGCTGCACTAACATGGCAAGAAATGCCAATGACGCGCAACACGGGAAATAGTCAAGGGCGGTGGCCTAGAGCCTTTAGTCCCATGGGGGTTGGGAGGAGAGTTACAGGAGCTCACAGGCGTGGAAATGGGTACAGTCTTTTCGAGGGTCCTCATGTGCCCAGTGGGAGGCTCTGATCGAAGCCTGCCTAAAATAACAAGAAATGCCCAATGGCCTTGTGCGTGGAAATAATGCAAGGCGGTGGGCTATAGCCTTTGGCCCTCGGGGTTTTGGGAGGGGCGTTCGTGGGCTCTGGCTTCGGAAATGGGTACAGTCTTTTCTAGGGTCCTCGCGTGCCCAGTGGGAGGCTACAGATCGAGCCTGCCCTAAAATGGCATGAAATGCCCACTGGCGTCATAGCGTGAAATAATCGTCGAGGCGGTGGGCTATAGCCTTTGGTCTGCAGGGGGTTGGGGAGGCGTGAAATGGGTAAAGCACCCGAGGTCTCGTGTGCCCGTGGGAGAGCTACAGTCAGAGAGCCTACCTAAAATGACAAGAAATACCCAGTAGCAGCGTAGAAATAGTCACTTGAGGCGGTGGGCTATAGCCTGGTCCACAGGGGTTCTGGAGGGTTTGAGGCCTACAGTGAAGTCGAAATAGGTACAGTCTTTGAAGGTCCTCGTGTGCCAGGTGGGAGAGCTCACGGTCAAGCGTGCCCTAAAATGGCAAAGACATCCCAATGGCGCCTTGCGTGAAATAATCCTTGAGGCCGGTGGGCTATAGCCTTTGGTCCCATGAGGGGTTGGGAGGCGCGTTCCGTGTGTGCAGGCGTCGGAAATGATGCAGTCTTTCGAGGGTCTCGTGTGCTTGATGGAGGCTCGGTCAGAAGCCTGCTAACATGGCAAGAAATACCAATGACGGGCAACAGGAAATAGTCAGCTTGAGGCGGTGGGCTATGTGCTTTGGTCCTTGAGGGGTTGGGGAGGGGTTTGGGGGCTCACAGTCGTGGAAATGGGTACAGTCTTCTGAGGGTCTCGTGTGCAGGTGGGAGGCTGATCTGAAGCCTGCCTAAAATGGCAAGAAAATGCCAGTAGGCGCAATCACGTGAAATAGTCATGAGGCGGTGGGCTATAGCTAGTCCATGAGGGGTTGGGAAGGCGTTCCGTGTCTCTGGGCGTCGGAAATGGGTACAGTCTTTGAGGTCTCGTGTGAGTGGGAGGCTCCGGTCAGAAGCCTGCACTAACATGGCAAAAATGCCCAGGAAATAATCACTTGAGGCGGTGGCCTAGAGCCTTTAGTCCTTGAGGGGTTGGGAGGGAAGTTACAGGGCTCTGGGCGTCGAGAAATGGTGCAGTCTTTTGAAGGTCCTCTGTGAGTGGGAGGCTACGATCAAGCCTGCCTAAAATAACAAAATGCTTAATGGCCAGTATGGCCGCGGAAATAGTCATGAGGCGGTGGGCTGGCCTTTGGTCCCGCGGGGGTTGGGAGGGGTTTGGGGCCTGCAGTGTCGTCGGAAATGGGTACAGGTCTTTTCGAAGGTCCTCGTGTGCCCGGTGGGAGGCTCTGAGTCAGAAGCCTGCACTAAAATGGCAAGACATGCCCATGCTTGGCAGTGAAATAATCGAGGCGGTGGGCTATAGCCTTTGGTCCATGAGGGGTTGGGAAGGCGTTCCGTGTCTCTGGGTGTCGGGAAATGGGTACAGTCTTTTGAGGGGTCTCGTGTTCCAGGTGGGAGGCTACGATCGAGCACTGCCAAAAAATATGAAAATGCCAGTGGCGCAGCGCGTGAAATAGTTCTGCAGGCAGTGGGCTATAACCTTTGGTCCCAGGGGTTGAGGAGGGTTTGGGGCCTCTGGTGGGTCGGAAATGGAGTGCAGTCTTTCAAGGTCCTCGTGTGCCCGGTGGGAGGCTCTGATCAAGCCTGCCTAAAATGGCAAAGACATGCCAGTGACTCTTGGCGTGAAATAGTCATGGGGCGGTGGGCTATGCTGGTCCATGAGGGGTTGGGGAGGGGCGTTCGGGGTCTCTGGGCATCGGAAATGGGTACAGTCTTTTCGAGGGTCCTCGTGTGCCCCGTGGGAGGCTACGGTCAGAGCCTGCCCTAAAATGGCAAGAAATACCACAGCGTAGCAGGAAATAGTCCACGGAGGCGGTGGGCTACTGTGCTGGTCCACAGGGGTTCTTGGAGGGTTTGGGGCCTCTGGTGGTCAGGAAATGAGTACAGTCTTTGAAGGTCCTCGTGTGCCCAGTGGGAGGCTCGGTCAAGCGTGCCCTAAAATGGCAAGACATCCCATGGCGCAGCAGCGTGAAATAATCGCCGAGGCGGTGGGCTATAGCCTTTGGTCCCATGAGGGTTGGGAGGCGTTCCGTGTCTCTGGTCGTCGGAAATGGGTACAGTCTTTTGAGGGTCTCGTGTGCCCAGTGGGAGGCTCGGTCGAAGCCTGCACTAACATGGCAAGAAATACCAGCGGCGACAGGAAATAGTCACAGGCGGTGGGCTATGTGCTTTGGTCCAGGGGTTGGGGAGGGGTTTGGGGGCTCAGTGCGTCGGAAATGGGTACAGTCTTCTGAGGGTCCTCGTGTGCCGATGGGAGGCTCAGTCTGAAGCCTGCCCTAAAATGGCTAGAAATGCCAATGGCGCAATCACGTGAAATAATCGCCGAGGCGGTGGGCTATAGCCTTGCTGGTCATGAGGGTTGGGAAGGGGCGTTCGGTGTCTCTGGGCGTCGGAAATGGGTACAGTCTTTTCGAGGGTCCTCGTGTGCCCAGTGGGAGGCTCCGGTCAGAAGACAGCACTAACATGGCAAGAAATGCACAGCGCAACACGGAAATAATCAGGCGGTGGCCTAGAGCCTTTGGTCATGAGGGGTTGGGAGGAAGTTACAGGGCTCTGGGCGTCGGAAATGATGCAGTCTTTGAAGGTCCTCTTGTGCCCAGGTGGGAGGCTACGATCAAGCCTGCCTAAAATAACAGAAATGCCAATGACATGGCGTGAAATAATCAGTGAGGCGGTGGGCTATAATACTGGTCCTTGAGGGGTTGGGGAGGGGTTTGGGGCCTCAGTGCGTCGGAAATGGAGTACAGTCTTTTCGAAGGTCCTCGTGTGCCCGGTGGGAGGCTACTGATCAGGCCTGCCCTAAAATGGCAAGACATGCCATGGTAGCATAGCGTGAAATAGTCATGGCAGTGGGCTATAGCCTTTGGTCCATGGGGTTGGGGAGGCGTTCCGTGTCTCAGGTGTCGGAAATGGGTACAGTCTTTTCGAGGTCCTCGTGTTCCCGGTGGGAGGCTACGATCGAAGCACTGTAAAAAATAGCAAGAAATGCCAATGGCCTTGTGCGTGAAATAGTTAGGGCGGTGGGCTATAGCCTTTGGTCCACAGGGGTTGAGGAGGGGTTTGGGGCCTCTGGTGGGTGGAAAGTACAGTCTTTTCAAGGTCCTCGTGTGCCCGGTGGGAGGCTACGGTCGAAGGCACACTAAAATGGCAAGACATGCCAGTGAGCGCTGCGTGAAATAGTCACAGGCGGTGGGCTATAGCCTTGGTCCGCGGGGGTTGGGGAGGGGCGTTCGGGGTCTCTGGGCATCGGAAATGGGTACAGATTTTTTGAGGGTCCTCGTGTGCCTTGATGGGAGGCTCTGATCAGAGGCCTGCCTAAAATGGCAAGAAATACCAGTGGCGTATACGGGAAATAGTCACCGAGGCCGGTGGGCTATAGCTTTTAGTCCACGGGGGTTGGGGAGGGGTTTGAGGGCTCAGTCGTCGGAAATGGGTACAGTCTTCTGAGGTCTCGTGTGCCAGTGGGAGGCTCTGATCAGAAGCACACTAAAATAACAAGAAATGTCATGGCCTTGTGCGTGAAATAATCGCGGCTATAGCCTTTTCCCCTCGGGGGTTGGGGAGGGGCGTTCGGGGGCTCTGGATTCGGTAATGGGTACAGTCTTTTCGATGGTCTCGGCGTGCAGGTGGGAGGCTACGGTAAGGGCCTGCCATAAAATGGCAAGAAATGCCCAGCGGCGCCGCGCGGGAAATAGTCGTCGAGGCCGGGGGGCTATAGCGTTTGGTCTGCGGGGGTTGGGGAGGGGCGTCGGAAATGGGTAAAGAGTCTTTTCGAGGTCTCGTGTGCGCAATGGGAGGCTGAGTTAGAAGCCTGCCCTAAAATGGCAAGAAATGTCCAGATGGCGCATGAAATAATCGCCCGATGCGGTGGGCTATAATGGCCCCTCGGGGTTGGGAGGGGTTTGAGGGCTCTGGTGAGTCAGAAATGGAGTGCAGTCTTTTGAGGGTCCTCGTGTGCCCAGTGGGAGGCTACAGTCGAAGCCTGCCCTAAAATGTAAGAAATGTTCAATGGCCGCGTGAAATAATCGCCGAGGCGGTGGGCTATATAAGCCCTCGGGGTTGGGAAGGGGCGTTCGGGGCTGGAGTCGGGAAATGGGTACAGTCTTTTGAGGGTCCTCGCGTGCCAGTGGGAGGCTCTGGTCAAAAACCTGCCTAAAATAACAAAAGAAATGCCAGTGGCCAGGTGAAATAATCATGAGCCGGTGGGGTATAACTGGTCCAGTCACAGGGGTTGGGAGGGGTTTGGGGGCTCAGTGGTAGGAAATGAGTGCAGTCTTCTGAGGTCCTCGTGTTCCCAGTGGGAGGCTACGGTCAAGCCTGCCTAAAATGGCAAGACATGCCAGTGACTTGGCGCGTTAATGTCATGAGGCGGTGGTCTATGTGCTGGTCATGAGGTTGGGAGGGGCGTTCGGGGTCTCAGCGCATCGGAAATGGGTACAGTCTTTTCGAGGGTCCTCGTGTGTCCAGTGGAGGGCTACGATAAGAGGCCTGCCCGAAAATGGCAAGAAATGCCAATGGCGTATACAGGAAATAGTCACAGGCAGTGGGCTATAGCCTAGTCATGAGGGGGTTGGGAGGGTTTGAGGCTCAGTGTCAGGAAATGGGTACTGTCTTCTGAGGGTCCTCGTGTGCCCAATGGGAGGCTCTGATTAGAAAGCCTGCCCTAAAATAGCAAGAAATGTCATGTAGCGTGAAATAATCGCCGATGCGGTGGGCTATAGCCTTTGGCCCTCGGGGTTGGGGAGGGAGTTCAGGGGCTCTGGGTGGAAATGGGTACAGTCTTTTCGAGGGTCTCGCGTGCGGTGGGAGGCTACAGTCAGAAGCCTGACCTAAAATAGCAAGAAATGCCAGCCGGTAGTAGGTGAAATAGTCATGGGGCAGTGGGGTATAAGCCTTTGCTCACGGGGTTGGGGAGGCGGTTTGAGGGCTCTGAGTCGTGAAATGGGTACAGTCTTTTGAAAGGTCCGCGTGTGCCCAGTGGGAGGCTACGGTCAAGCCTGCCCTAAAATGCAAGACATGCCAGCCCAATGGCCAGCGTGAAATAATCGCCGGCGGTGGGCTATAAGCCTTTGGTCATGAGGGGTTGGGAAGGTGTTTCGGGGGTTCTGGTCGTCGGACATGGGTACAGTCTTTTCGAGGGTCCTCGTGTGCCCAGTGGGAGATTACGGTCAGAGGCCTGCCTAAAATAACAAGAAAATGCCAGTAGCGCGTGGAAAAGTCGCCGAGCGGTGGGGGTATAGCCTTTGGTCCACGGGGTTGGCGGGGGTTTGGGGGCTCTGGTGGTGGAAATGGGTACAGTCTTTTGAAGGTCCTCGTGTGCCCGATGGGAGGCTACGGTCAGGAAGCCTGCCTAAAATGGGAAGACATGCCCATGACATGGTAGCGTGAAATAATCATGCCGGGCCGTGGGCTATAGCCTTTGGCCCTCGGGGGTTGGGAGAGGCGTTCAGGGGCTCAGGTCAGGAAATGGGTACAGTCTTTTCGAGGGTCTCGCGTGCCCGATGGGAGGCTACGGTCAGAAGCCTGCCCTAAAATGGCAAAAATGCCAATGGCGTAGCGTCAAATGAGTCACCGAGGCGGTGGGCTATAGCCTTTGGTCCATGAGGGTTGGGGAAGGTGTTTAGGGACTCGGTCGTCGGAGGTGGTACAGTTTTCTGAGGGTCTCGTGTGCCCAGTGAGGCTACGGTCAGAAGCTGCTAAGTGTAAGAAATGTCCAGCGGCCTTGGCAGCGTGAAATAATTCAGGCGGTGGCCCTAGAGCCTTTAGTCCTTGGGGTTGGGAGCGGAGTTACAGGGCTCTGGGCGTCGGAAATGGGTACAGCCTTTTCGAGGTCCTCGTGTGCCCAGTGGGAGGCTCGATCAAGCCTGCCTAAAATAACAAGAAATGCTTGGCGTGGCGCGTGAAATAATCATGAGGCGGTGGGCTATAGCCTTTGGTCCACAGGGGTTGGGGAGGGGTTTGGGGAACCTCTGGTCATGGGAAATAGCTACAGTCTTTTGAAGGTCCTCGTGTGCATGGGAGGCTACGGTCAGGGGCACGCCCTAAAATAACAAGACATGCCAATGGCCTTGCGCGTGAAATAGTCGCCGTGGCGGGTGGGCTATCGCCTTTGGTCCGCGGGGGTTGGGGAGGGGGTTCGGGGTCTCTGGGAATCGGAAATGGGTACAGTCTTTTCGAGGGTCCTCGTGTGCCATGGGAGGCTCTGATCAGAGGCCTGCCCTAAAATGGCAAGAAATGCCAGTGGCGTATACAGGAAATAGTCACGGAGGCGGTGGGCTATAGCCTTTGGTCCCTTGAGGGGTTGGGGAGGGGTTTGAGGGGCTCAGGTACGTGAAATGGGTACTGTCTTCTGAGGTCCTCAGCGTGAGTGGGAGGCTACGGTCGAAGCCTGCCCTAAAATAGCAAGAAATGCCAGTGGCAGGTGAAATAGTCAGCCGAGGCGGTGGGGTATAGCTACTCCACAGGGGGTTGGGGAGGCGGTTTGAGGGCTCAGTCGTGGAAATGGGTGCAGTCTTTTTGAAGGGCCACGTGTGCCCAGTGGGAGGCTACGGTCAGGCCTGCCCTAAAATAGCAAGACATGCCAATGGCCTTGCGTGAAATAATCATGGGGGCGGTGGGCCTATAGCCTTTGGTCATGAGGGGTTGGGGAAAGGTGTTTGGGGGTTAAGTGGTCGGACATGGGTACAGTCTTTTCGAGGGTCCTCGTGTGCTTGATGGGAGGATTCAGGTCAGAGGCCTGCCTAAAATAAGAAATGCCAGTATGGCGTGAAAAGTCATGAGCAGTGGGGTATATGCTGGTCCACGGGGGTTGGCGAGGGGGTTGCGGGGGCTCTGGTCGTGAAATGGAGTGCAGTCTTTGAAGGTCCTCGTGTGCCCAGTGGGAGGCTACGGTCAGAAGCCTGCCCTAAAATGGGAAGACATGCCCAGCGACGCAGCGCGTGAAATAATCGCCGAGGCCGGTGGGCTATAGCCTTTGGCCCTCGGGGGTTGGGGAGGGGCGTTCGGGGGCTCTGGAGTCGGAAATGGGTACAGTCTTTTCGAGGGTCCTCGCGTGCCCAGTGGGAGGCTACGGTCAGAAGCCTGCCCTAAAATGGCAAGACATGCCCAGCGTGGCGCGTCAAATAGTCCGAGGCGGTGGGCTATAGCTGGTCCAGAGGGTTGGGAAGGTGTTTGAGGACTCAGGTCGTCGGAGGTGGTACAGTTTTCTGAGGGTCCTCGTGTGCCCGGTGAGGCTACGGTCAAGCCTGCCCTAAATTGGCAAGAAATGTCCAGTGGCAGCGCGTGAAATAGTTCAAGGGCGGTGGCCTAGAGCCTTTGGTCATGCGGGGTTGGGAGCGGAAGTTACTGAGGGCTCTGGGCGTCGGGAAATGGGTACAGCCTTTCGAGGGTCTCGTGTGCCCAGGTGGGAGGCTACGATCAAGCCTGCCCTAAAATAACAAGAAATGCCAGCGTGGCGTGAAATAATCATGAAGGCGGTGGGCTATAGCCTTTGGTCCACGGGGTTGGGAGGGGGTTTTGGGGCCTCTGGTCGCCGGAAATGGCTACAGTCTTTTCGACGGTCCTCGTGTCCCCAGTGGGAGGCTACGGTCAGAGCACTGCCTAAAATAACAAGACATGCCAATGTAGCAGCGTGAAATAATCATGCAAGGCGGTGGGCTATAGCCTTTGGTCATGAGGGTTGGGGAGGGGCGTTCGGGGTCTCACAGGAATCGGAAATGGGTACAGTCTTTTCGAGGGTCCTCGTGTACTTGATGGGAGGCTACTGGTCGAGAGCCTGCCCTAAAATGGTAAGAAATGCCCAGCGTCGTATGCGAGAAATAGTCACTGGAGGCGGTGGGCTATCCCCTTGGGCCGGGGGGGGTGGGGGGGGGGTTTCGGGGGCTCTGGTCGTAAGAAATGGGTACAGTCTTTACGAAGGTCCTCGTGTGCCCAGTGGGAGGCTACGGTCAGAAGCCTGCCTTAAAATGGCAAGAAATGTCCAGCGGCGCAGCGCGTGAAATAGTCGCCGAGGCCGGTGGGCTATAGCCTTTTGCCCTCGGGGTTGGGGAGGGGCGTTCGGGGGCTCTGGATTCGGAAATGGGTACAGTCTTTTCGAGGGTCCTCGCGTGCCCAGTGGGAGGCTACGGTCAGGGCCTGCCCTAAAATGGCAAGAAATGCCCAGAGGCGCAGCGCGTGAAATAGTCGTCGAGGCCGGTCGGCTATAGCCTTTGGTCTGCGGGGGTTGGGGAAGTGCGTCGGAAATGGGTAAAGTCTTTTCGAGGGTCCTCGTGTGCCCCGTGGGAGGCTACGGTCAGAGGCCTGCCCTAAAATGACAAGAAATGCCCAGCGGCGCAGCGCGTGAAATAGTCACCGAGGCCGGTGGGCTATAGCCTTTGGTCCGCGGTGGTTGTGGAGGGGGTTTCGGGGGCTCTGGTCGTCAGAAATGGGTACGGTCTTTTCGAGGGTCCCCGTGTGCCCAGTGGGAGGATACAGTCAGAAGCCTGCCCTAAAATGGCAAGAAATACCCAGCGGCGTAGCGCGTGAAATAGTTGCCGAGGCCGGTGGCCTAGTGCCTTTGGTCCGCGGGGGTTGGGGAGGGAAGTTCTGGGTCTCTGGGCGTCGGAAATGGGTACAGTCTTTTCGAGGGTCCTCGTGTGCCCAGTGGGAGGCTCTGATCAAGCCTGCCTAAAATATAAGAAATGCCAGCGCAGCTCGTGAAATAGTAGCCGAGCAGTGGGGTATAATTTTGGTCCCACATGGGTTGGGGAGGGGTTTGGGGGGCTCACAGTCGTCGGAAATGGGTGAGTCTTTCGAAGGTCCTCGTGTGCAGTGGGAGGCTACTGATCAGAAGCCTGACCTAAAATGGCAAGACATGCCCAGCCTTGTGCGTGAAATAATCATGAGGCAGTTGGCTATTGCCTTTGGTCCATGAGGGTTGGGGAGGGCGTTGGGGTCTCTGGGCATCGAAATGGGTACAGTCTTTTCGAGGGTCCTCGTGTGCAGTGGGAGGCTCTGATGAAGGCCTGCCCTAAAATGGCAAAAATGCCAGCCAGTATACGGGAAATAGTCACAGGCCGGTGGGCTATTGGTCATGAGGGTTGGGGGGGGGTTTGGGGGCTCTGCTCGTCGGAAATGGGTACAGTCTTTGAGGGTCCTCGTGTGCCCAGTGGGAGGCTACGGTCGAAGCCTGCCACTAAAATGGCAAGAAATGTCAGCAGCGCGTAGCGTGAAATAATCGTGGGGCGGTGGGCTATAGCCTTTGGCCCTCGGGGATTGGGGAGGGGCGTTCGGGGGCTCTGGAGTCGGAAATGTGTACAGTCCTTTCGAGGGTCCTCGCGTGCCCAGTGGGAGGCTACGGTCAGGGCCTGCCCTAAGGCAAGAAATGCCTAGCGGCGCGCAGCAGTGAAATAGTCGTCGAGGCGGTGGGCTATAGCCTTTGGTCTCTGGGGGTCGGGGAGGCGTGGAAATGGGTAAAGTCTTTTGAGGGTCCTCGTGTGCCTCGTGGGAGGCTCTGATCAGAGGCACTGCTCTAAAATGACAAGAAATGCCCAGCGGCGCAATCCGTGAAATAGTCACAGGCTGGTGGGTTATAATAGCCTTTGGTCCATGAGGGTTGGGGGGTGTTTTAGGGGGCTCTGGTCGGAAATGGAGTCAGAGTCTTTGAGGGTCCTCGTGTGCCCAGTGGGAGGCTACGGTCAGAAGACTGCCCTAAAATGGCAAGAAATGCCCAGCGGCGCGTCAAATAATCGCCGAGGCGGTGGGCTATAGCCTTTGGTCCATGAGGGTTGGGGAAGGTGTTTGGGGGCTCACAGTGGTCGTGGGAAATGGGTACAGTCTTTTGAGGTCCTCGTGTGCCCGATTGGGAGGCTCTGGTCAGAAGCCTGCCTAAAATGCAAGAAATGTCAGCGCATGGCAGCGTGAAATAGTCGCCGAGGCCGGTGGGCTATAGCCTTTGGCCCTCGGGGATTGGGGAGGGGCGTTCGGGGGCTCTGGAGTCGGAAATGGGTACAGTCCTTTCGAGGGTCCTCGCGTGCCCAGTGGGAGGCTACGGTCAGGGCCTGCCCTAAAATGGCAAGAAATGCCTAGCGGCGCAGCGCGTGAAATAGTCGTCGAGGCCGGTGGGCTATAGCCTTTGGTCTGCGGGGGTTGGGGAGGGGCGTCGGAAATGGGTAAAGTCTTTTCGAGGGTCCTCGTGTGCCTCGTGGGAGGCTACGGTCAGAGGCCTGCTCTAAAATGACAAGAAATGCCCAGCGGCGCAATGCGTGAAATAGTCACCGAGGCTGGTGGGTTATAGCCTTTGGTCATGAGGGGTTGAGGGGCCGGTGTTTGGGGGCTCTGGTCGTCAGAAATGAATGCAATCTTTTCGAGGTCCTCGTGTGCCCGGTGGGAGGCTCTGGTCAAGCCTGCCCTAAAATGGCAAAAAATGCCAGCGTGGCGCGTCAAATACTCACTGAGGCCGGTGGGCTATAGCCTTTGGTCCGCGGGGGTTGGGGAGGGGGTTTCGGGGGCTCTGTTCGTCGGAAATGGGTACAGTCTTTTCGAGGGTCCTCGTGTGCCCAGTGGGAGGCTACGGTCAGAAGCCTGCCCTAAAATGGCAAGAAATGTCCAGCGGCGCAGCGCGTGAAATAGTCGCCGAGGCCGGTGGGCTATAGCCTTTGGCCCTCGGGGATTGGGGAGGGGCGTTCGGGGGCTCTGGAGTCGGAAATGGTTACAGTCCTTTCGAGGGTCCTCGCGTGCCCAGTGGGAGGCTACGGTCAGGGCCTGCCCTAAAATGGCAAGAAATGCCTAGCGGCGCAGCGCGTGAAATAGTCGTCGAGGCCGGTGGGCTATAGCCTTTGGTCTGCGAGGGTTGGGGAGGGGCGTCGGAAATGGGTAAAGTCTTTTCGAGGGTCCTCGTGTGCCTCGTGGGAGGCTACGGTCAGAGGCCTGCTCTAAAATGACAAGAAATGTGGCAGCAATCGTGGAATAGTCACGTGGGCTGGTGGGTTATAGCCTTTGGTCCTTGAGGTTGGGGGCGGTGTTTTGGGGGCTCAGTGGTCAGAAATAGATGCAGTCTTTTCGAGGGTCCTCGTGTGCCCAGTGGGAGGCTCTGGTCAAGCCTGCCTAAAATGGCAAAAATGCCAGCGTGGCGCGTCGAATAATCATGAGGCGGTGGGCTATAGCCTTTGGTCATGAGGTTGGGGAAGGTGTTTGAGGGGCTCAGTGGTCGGAAATGGGTACAGTCTTTCGGGTCCTCGTGTGCCAGTGGGAGGCTCGGTCAAAGCCTGCCCTAAAATAACAGAAATGTCCAGCCGCGTGAAATAATCATGAGGCGGTGGCCTAGAGCCTTTGGTCCACAGGGGTTGGGAGGGGTTTAGGGGCTCGGTCATGCCGGAAATGAGTACAGTCTTTTCGAAGGTCCTCGTGTGCCAGTTGGGCTTCTGGTCAGAAGCCTGCACTAAAATGGCAAGAAATGCCCATCAGTAGGCGCGTCGAATAGTCGAGGCGGTGGGCTATAGAGTTAGTCCAGGGGGTTGGGAAGGTGTTTGAGGGGCTCACAGTGAGGAAATGGGTGCAGTCTTTTGAAGGTCCTCGTGTGCCCCGTTGGAGGCTACGGTCAGAAGCCTGCCTTAAAATGGCAAGACATGCTTGGCGTGGCAGCGTCAAATAATCGCCGAGGCCGTGGGCTATAGCATTTAGTCCTTGAGGGTTGGGAGTGGAGTGTTTGAGGGCTCTGGTCATGAAATGGGTACAGTCTTTTGAGGTCCTCATGTGCCCAGTGGGAGGCTCGTTCAAGCCTGCCTAAAATGGCAAGAAATGTCCAGCGGCGCAGCGTGAAATAGTCATGAGGCGGTGGCCTAGAGCCTTCGTCCATGAGGGGTTGGGAGGAAGTTACAGGGGCTCAGTGGGTCGGGAAATGGGTACAGTCTTTTGAGGTCTCGTGTGCCCAGTGGGAGGCTGATCAGAAGCCTGCCCTAAAATGGCAAGAAATGCCATGGCCAGCGCGCGTGAAATAAACAGGCCCGGTGGGCTATAGCCTAGTCCATGGGGTTGGGAGGGAGGTTGGGGCTCTGGGCGTCGGAAATGGGTACAGTCTTTCGAGTGTCCTCGTGTGCCCCGTGGGAGGCTACGATCAAGCCTGCCTAAAATGGCAAGAAATGCCAGCGCAGCGCGTGAAATAGTCACCGAGGCCGGTGGGCTATAGCCTTTGGTCTGCGGGGGTTGGGGAGGTGGTTTCGGGGGCTCTGGTCGTCGGAATTAGGTACAGTCTTTTCGAAGGTCCTCGTGTGCCCAGTGGTAGGCTACGGTCAGAAGCCTGCACTAAAATGGCAAGAAATGCCCAGCGGCGTAGCGCGTCAAATAGTCGCCAAGGCCGGTGGGCTATAAGCCTGGTCCTTGGGGGTTGGGAAGGTGTTTGAGGGCTCTGGTCGCCGGAAATGGGTATAGTCTTTTCAGGCGTCCTCGTGTGGATGGGAGGCTCTGATCAGAAGCACCTAAAATGTGAGAAATGCCAGTGACGTGGCGCGTGAATAATCGCCAAAGGCGGTGGGCCATAAGCCTTTGGTCAGCGGGGTTGGGAAGGTGTTTGGGGCTCTGTGCGTCGGAAATGGGTACAGTCTTTTCGAGGGTCCTCGTGTGCCCAGTGGGAGGCTACGGTCAGAGGCCTGCCCTAAAATGGCAAGAAATGCCCAGCGGCGCAGCGCGGGAAATAGTCACTGAGGCCGGTGGGCTATAGCGTTTGGTCATGAGGGTTGGGAGGGGTTTAGGGGCTCTCAGTGGTCGGAAATGGGTACAGTCTTGAGGGTCCTCGTGTGAGTGGGAGGCTACGGTCAAGCCTGACCTAAAATAACAAGAAATGTCCCAGCGCGTGAAATAAGTCATGAGGCGGTGGCCTAGACCACTTTGGTCCCGGGGTTGGGATGGAAGTTACAGGCGGTGGTCGTAGGAAATGGGTACAGTCTTTTCGAAGGTCCTCGTGTGCCCAGTGGGAGGCTCCGCTCAGAAGCCTGCCCTAAAATCGCAAGAAATGCCCAGCGGCGCAGCTCGTGAAATAGTCGCCGAGGCCGGTGGGCTATAGCCTTTGGTCCACGGGGGTTGGGGAGGGGGTTTAGGGGGCTCTGGTCATCGGAAATGAGTACAGTCTTTTCGAAGGTCCTCGTGTGCCCAGTGGGAGGCTACGGTCAGAAGCCTGCCCTAAAATGGCCTGAGAAATGCCAGTGGCGTGGCCAGCGTCAAATAATCGCCCAGGCCGGTGGGCTATGTGCTTTGGTCCAGCGGGGTTGGGAAAGGTGTTTCAGGGGCTCTGGTCGTGAAATGGGTTCAGTCTTTTCGAAAGGTCCTCGTGTGCCCTTGATGTGACTACGGTCAAGCACTGCCTAAAATGGCAAGACATGCCCAGTGAGCGCGTCAAATAATCGCCCGGGCGGTGGGCTATAACCTTTGGTCCTTGAGGGGTTGGGGTAGGTGTTTCGGGGGCTCTGGTCATCGGAAATGGGTAAAGTCTTTTCGAGGGTCCTCCTGTGCCCAGTGGGAGGCTACGTTCAGAAGCCTGCCCTAAATTGGTAAGAAATGTCCAGCGGCGCAGCGCGTGAAATAGTCGCCGAGGCCGGTGGCCTAGAGCCTTTGGTCCGCGGGGGTTGGGAGAGGAAGTTGGGGCTCTGGTCGTGGGAAATGGGTACAGTCTTTTCGAGGGTCCTCGTGTGCCCCAGTGGGAGGCTGATCAAGCCTGCCTAAAATAACAAGAAATGCCCAGCGGGCGCGTGAAATAATCAGGCGGTGGGCTATAGCCTTTGGTCCACGGGGTTGGGAGGGGTTTGAGGCTCAGTGCGTAGGAAATGGGTACAGTCTTTTCGAGGGTCCTCGTGTGCCCAGTGGGAGGCTACGGTCAGAAGCCTGCCCTAAAATGGCAAGAAATGCCCAGCGGCGTAGCGCGTCAAATAGTCGCCAAGGCCGGTGGGCTATAGCCTTTGGTCCGCGGGGGTTGGGGAAGGTGTTTCGGGGGCTCTGGTCGTCGGAAATGGGTACAGTCTTTTCGAGGGTCCTCGTGTGCCCAGTGGGAGGCTACGGTCAGAAGCCTGCCCTAAAATGGCAAGAAATGCCCAGCGGCGCAGCACGGGAAATAGTCACTGAGGGCGGTGGGCTATAGCCTTTGGTCCGCGGGGGTGGGGGGGGCTCTGGTTGTCGGAAATGGGTCCAGTCTTTCGAGAGTCCTTGTGTGAGTGGGAGGCTCGATCAAGCCTGCTAAATGGAAAAAATGCCCAGCGGCGCAGCGCGTGAAATAGTCACCGAGGCCGGTGGGCTATAGCCTTTGGTCTGCAGGGGTTGGGGAGGTGGTTTCGGGGGCTCTGGTCGTCGGAAATATGTACATTCTTTTCGAGGGTCCTCGTGTGCCCAGTGGGAGGCTACGGTCAGAAGCCTGCCCTAAATGGCATGAAATGCCCAGCGTGCGTGAAATAGTCACAAGGGCGGTGGGCTATGGCTTTGGTCCACAGGGGTTGGGAGAGGGTTTGAGGGGCTCACAGTGGGTCGGAAATGGGTACAGTCTTTCGATGGTCCTCGTGTGCCCAATTGGAGGCTGATCAGAGCCTGCCCTAAAATGGCAAGAAATGCCAGCCAGCGTGGCGTCGAATAATCACCAGGCGGTGGGCTATGCTTTGGTCATGCGGGGGTTGGGAAGGCGTTTGGGGGCTCTGGTCGTCGAAATGGGTACAGTCATTTGAGGGTCCTCGTGTGCCCGATGGGAGGTTCGTTGAGGCACTGCCTAAAATGGCAAAAATGCCAATGGCCTTGTAGCGTGAAATAATCGCCATGGACGGTGGGCTATAATAGTCCTTGAGGGTTGGGGAGGAAGTTACGGGGCTCTGGGCGTCGGAAATGGGTACAGTCTTCGAGGTCCTTGTGTGCCAGGTGGGAGGCTACGATCGAGCACACTAAAATGGCAAGAAATGCCAGTAGCATGGCGCGTGAAATAGTCACCAAGGGCCGGTGGGCTATAACCTTTGGTCTGGGGTTGGGGAGGTGGTTTGAGGGCTCAGTGTCGGGAAATATGTACAGTCTTTTCGAGGGTCTCGTGTGATGGGAGGCTCTGGTCAAGCACACCTAAATAATGGCATGAAATGCCCAATGGGCGCAAGCGTGAAATAATCGCCCAGGCGGTGGGCTATAGCCTTTGGTCCATGAGGGTTGGGGAGGGGTATGGGGTTGGTCATCGGAAATGGGTGCAGTCTTTTCGGGGTTCCTCGTGTGATGGGAGGCTCTGACAAGCCTGCCCTAAAATAACAAGAAATGCCAATGGCCTTGCATCAGCGTGAAATAGTCGCCGAGGCGGTGGTCTATGCTTTGGTCCTTGAGGTTGGGGAGGGTTCGAGGGTTACGGTCGTAGAAATGGGCACAGTCTTTTCAGAATGTGCTCGTGTGCCCGTGGGATGCTACGGTCAGAAGCTGCGCTAAAATGGCAAGAAATGCCAGTGACGCAGCGTGGAAATAGTCACCAAGGGCGGTGGGCTATGTGCTTTGGTCATGAGGGTTGGGAGGGAAGTTACAGGGCTCTGGCGTGGAAATGGAGTACAGTCTTTTCGAGGTCCTCGTGTGCCCAATGGGAGGCTACGGTCAGGCCTTCCTAAAATGGCATGAAATGCCAGTGTAGCCAGCGGAAATAGTCTGAGGCGGTGGCCTATAGCCTTTGGTCCTTGAGGGGTTGGGAGGGGTTTCGGGGGCTCCGGTCCTCGAAAATGGGTACAGTCTTTACGAGGGTCCTCGTGTGCCCAGTGGGAGGCTACGGTCAGAGGCCTGCCCTAAAATAGCAAGAAATGCCCAGCGGCGCAGCGCGTGAAATAGTCGCCGAGGCTGGTGGGCTATACCCTTTGGTCCACGAGGGTTGGGGAGGGGGTTTCGGGGGTTCTGGTCATCGGAAATGGGTACAGTCTTTTCGAAGGTCCTCGTGTGCCCAGTGGGAGGCTACGGTCAGAAGCCTGCCCTAAAATGGCAAGAAATGCCCAGCGGCGTAGCGCGTCAAATAGTCGCCAAGGCCGGTGGGCTATAGCCTTTGGTCTGCGGGGGTTGGGGAGGGGCGTCGGAAATGGGTAAAGTCTTTTCGAGGGTCCTCGTGTGCCTCGTGGGAGGCTACCGTCAGAGGCCTGCTCTAAAATGACAAGAAATGCGCAGCGGTGCAACGCGTGAAATAGTCACCGAGGCCGGTGGGTTATAGCCTTTGGTCCGCGGGGGTTGGGGACGGTGTTTTGGGTGCTCTGGTCGTCAGAAATGGGTACGGTCTTTTCGAGGGTCCTCGTGTGCCCAGTGGGAGGCTACGGTCAGAAGCCTGCCCTAAAATGGCAAGAAATGCCCAGCGGCGTAGCGCGTCAAATAGTCCCCGAGGCCGGTGGGCTATAATCTTTGGTCCGCGGGGGTTGTGGAAGGTTTTTCGGGGGCTCTGGTCGTCGGAAATGGGTACAGTCTTTGAGGGTCTCGTGTGCCCAGTGGGAGGCTCGATCAGGCTGCGCTAAAATAACAAGAAATGCCAGCGCGCGATGAGAGTGTCATGGGGCGGTGGCTGAGCCTTTGGTCCCATGAGGTTGGGAGGGTTACAGGGCTCAGTGGCCGGAAATGGGTACAGTCTTTTTGAGGGTCCTCGTGTGCCCAGTGGGAGGCTACGATCAGAAGCCTGCGCTAAAATAGCAAGAAATGCCCAGCGGCGTAGCGCGTGAAATAGTCGCCGAGGCCGGTGGGCTATAGCCTTTGGTCCACGAGGGTTGGGGAGGGGGGTTGGAGACTCAGTGGTGGGAAATAGGTACAGTCTTTTGAAGGTCCTCGTGTGAGTGGGAGGCTGATCAAGCCTGCCCTAAAATGGCAAGAAATCCCAGCGTGGCGCGTCAAATAGTCATGAGGCGGTGGGCTATAGCCTTTGGTCATGAGGTTGGGGGGAGGTGTTTGAGGGGCTCACAGTGGTCGGAAATGGGTACAGTCTTTTCGAGGGTCCTCGTGTGCCCAGTGGGAGGCTCTGAGTCGAGGGCTGCCTAAAATGGCAAGAAATAAATGCCAGTGGCGCAACACAGGAAATAGTCACTTGAGGCCGGTGGGCTATAGCCTTTGGTAGTCCTTGAGGGGTTGGGGGAGGGTTTAGGGGCTCAGTGGGTAGGAAATGGAGTGCAGTCTTGAGGTCCTCGTGTGCCCAGTGGGAGGCTCTTGTCAGGCCTGCCTAAAATGGCAAGAAATGTCCAGTGGCGTGGCGCGTGAAATAATCGCCGAGGCCGGTGGCCTAGAGCCTTTGGTCAGGGGTTGGGGATGGAAGTTCTAGGGCGCTGGTCGTGAAATGGTGATCTTTTCGAGGTCCTCGTGTGCCCAGTGGGAGGCTGATCAGGCACTAAAATAACAGAAATGCCATGCAGCCGCGTGAAATTGTCGCCGAAGCCGGTGGGCTATAGCCTTTGGTCCACGGGGGTTGGGGAGGGGCTTTAGGGGGCTCTGGTCATCGGAAATGAGTACAGTCTTTTCGAAGGTCCTCGTGTGCCCAGTTGGAGGCTACGGTCAGAATCCTGCACTAAAATGACAAAAGCATGGCGTGGCAGCGTCAAATAATGGAGGCGGTGGGCTATAGCCTTTGGTCAGCTTGGGGTTGGGAAGGTGGTTGAGAGGGCTCAGTGGGTAGGAAATGGGTACAGTCTTCTCCAAGGTCCTCGTGTGCCCAGTGGGAGGCTACGGTCGGAGGGCTGCCCTAAAATGGCAAGACATGCCCAGCGGCGTAGCGCGTCAAATAGTCGCCGAGGCCGGTGGGCTATAGCCTTTGGTCCGCGGAGGTTGGGGTAGGTGTTTCGGGGGCTCTGGTCATCGGAAATGGGTACAGTCTTTTCGAGGGTCCTCATGTGCCCAGTGGGAGGCTACGTTCAGAAGCCTGCCCTAAAATGGCAAGAAATGTCCAGCGGCGCGACGCGTGAAATAGTCGCCGAGGCCGGTGGCCTAGAGCCTTTGGTCCATGAGGTTGGGGAGGGGTCTGGGGCTCAGTCGGGAAATGAGTGAGTCTTTCGAGGGTCCTCGTGTGCCCAGTGGGAGGCTCTGGTCAGAATCCTGCACTAAAATGGCAAAAGCATGCCAGCGTGGCGTCAAATAATCGCCAGGGCGGTGGGCTATAACAGTCCATGCGGGGTTGGGAAGGTGGTTGGGGCTGCAGTGCGTGGGAAATGGGTACAGTCTTCTCGAAGGTCCTCGTGTGCCCAGTGGGAGGCTACGGTCGGAGGCCTGCCCTAAAATGGCAAGACATGCCCAGGGGCGTAGCGCGTCAAATAGTCATGAGGCGGTGGGCTATAACTGGTCAGCAGGGGGTTGGGGAGGTGTTTGGGGGCTCAGTCGTCGGAAATGGTACTGATCTTTTCGAGGGTCCTCGTGTGCCGATGGGAGGCTGATCAGGCTGCCCTAAAATGAAAGAAATGCCAGTGACGCAGAAATAGTCAGCACTTGGGCGGTGGGCTATGGCCTTTGGTCCATGAGGGTTGGGGAGGGTTTAGGGGCTCACAGTCGTGGAAATGGGTACAGTCTCGACGAGGGTCCTCGTGTGCCCAGTGGGAGGCTACGGTCAGAAGCCTGCCCTAAAATGGCAAGAAATGTCCAGCGGCGCAGCGCGTGAAATAGTCATGGGGCGGTGGCCTAGAGCCTTTGGTCATGAGGTTGGGGATGGAAGTTAGGCGGCTGGTCGTGAGAAATGGGTACAGTCTTTTCGAGGGTCCTCGTGTGCCCGGTGGGAGGCTCTGATCAGAAGCCTCCTAAAATAAGAAATGCCAGCTGCATGGCCGCGTGAAATTATCGGCCGGTGGGCTATAGCCTTTGGTCCACGGGGTTGGGGAGGGGCTTTAGGGCTCTGGTCATCGGAAATGAGTACAGTCTCTTCGATGGTCCTCGTGTGCCCAGTTGGAGGCTACGGTCAGAATCCTGCACTAAAATGACAAAAAGCATGGCGTGGCAACGCGTCAAATAGTCGCTAGGCAGTGGGCTATAACTGGTCATGAGGGTTGGGAAGGTGGTTGAGGGCTCAGTCGTCGGAAATGGTACAGTCTTCTCAAGGTCTCGTGTGCCCAGTGGGAGGCTCTGTCGGAGGCTGCCCTAAAATGGCAAGACATGCCCAGCGTGGCGCGTCAAATAATCAGAGCCGGTGGGCTATAGCCTTTGGTCCGGAGGTTGGGAGTAGGTGTTTAGGGGCTCTGGGAGTCGGAAATGGGTACAGTCTTTTCGAGGGTCCTCGTGTGCCCAGTGGGAGGCTACGGTCAGAAGCCTGCCCTAAAATGGCAAGAAATGTCCAGCGGCGTAGCGCGTGAAATAGTCGCCGAGGCCGGTGGCCTAGAGCCTTTGGTCAGCGGGGGTTGGGGAGGGAAGTTCTGGGGCTCTGGTCGTCGGAAATGGGTACAGTCGTTTCGGTGGTGGGAGGCTCGGTCAGAATCCTGCACTAAAATGTCAAGAAAGCGTGGCGTCAAATAGTCGCCAGGCGGTGGGCTAAGGAAGGTGGTTGGGGGCTCTACAGTCTTTTCGAAGGTCCTCGTGTGCCCAGTGGGAGGCTACGGTGGGAGGCCTGCCCTAAAATGGCAAGACATGCCAGGCGTGGCGTCAAATAGTCGCCGAGGCGGTGGGCTATAGCCTTTGGTCCGGAGGTTGGGAGTGGGTGTTCGGGGCTCTGGTCATGGAAATGGGTGCAGTCTTTTCGAGGTCCTCATGTGCGATGGGAGGCTACGTTCAAGCCTGCCCTAAAATGGCAAGAAATGTCCAGTATGGCGTGAAATAATCGCGAGGCGGTGGCCTAGAGCCTTTAGTCAGCTTGGGGTTGGGAGGAAGTTCAGGGCTCACGGTGGGTGGAAATGGGTACAGACTTTTTGAGGGTCCTCGTGTGATGGGAGGCTCTGATCAGAAGCCTGCCTAAAATAACAAGAAATGCCAGTGGCGCGTGAAATAATCGCTGAGGCGGTGGGCTATGTGCTGGTCCACAGGGGTTGGGGAGGGGTTTGAGGGCTTTGGTCGTTGGAAATGGGTACAGTCTTTTCGAAGGTCCTCGTGTGCCCAATTGGAGGCTCTGATCGAGCACTGCCTAAAATGGCAAGAAATGCCCAATGGCGCATGCGGGGAAATAGTCAAAGGGCCGGTGGGCTATATGCTTTAGTCCTTGAGGGGTTGGGAGTGGGAGTTTGGGGGCTCTGGTTGTCAGAAAATGGTACAGTCTTTTCGAGTGTCCTCGTGTGCCCGGATGGGAGGATTCTACGGTCAGAGGCCTGCCTAAAATGGCAAAAATACTGCCAGTAGCGTGAAATAAACCTTAGCAAGGCGGTGGGCTATAGCCTTTGGTCCCATGAGGTTGGGAGGAAGTTCTGGGCTCTGGGCGTCGGAAATGGGTGCAGTCTTTTCGAGAGTCCTCGGGTGTGCCCGGTGGGAGGCTGATCAAGCCTGCCCTAAAATGGCAAGAAATACCCAGCGGCGCAGCGCGTGAAATAGTCACTGAGGCCGGTGGGCTATAGCCTTTGGTCTGCGGGGGTTGGGGAGGTGGTTTCGGGGGCTCTGGTCGACGGAAATGGGTACAGTCTTTTCAACGGTCCTCGTGTGCCCAGTGGGAGGCTACGGTCAGAGGGATGCCTAAAATGGCAAGAAATGCCAGTAGACTTAGCGAGGAAATAGTCACAAGGGCGGTGGGCTATAGTACTAGTCCATGAGGGGTTAGGGTGGGGTTTGAGGCTCTGGTTGTGGGAAATGGGTACAGTCTTTTGAGGGTCCTCGTGTGCCCAGTGGGAGGTTCGTTCAGGCGTGCCCAAAATGGCAAAAATGCTGCGCATGTAGCGTGAAATAATCGCCAGGGGCCGGTGGGCTATAATAGCTTGGAGGAAGTTCTGCAGAGACTCACTGGGCGTCAGGAAATGGGTACAGTCTTTTCGAGGGAGTCCTCGTGTGCCCAGTGGGAGGCTCTGATCAGAAGCCTGCCCTAAAATGTGAGAAATGCTGTGCCAGGCGCAGCAGCGTGGAAATAATCGCCCAGGCAGTGGGCTATAGCCACTTAGTCATGAGGGGTTAGGAGAAGGGTGTCAGGGGCTTTTGGTCGGAAATCTGCAGTCTTTTCGAGGTCCTCGTGTACCACAATGTGGAGGCTACGGTCAGGCTGCCTAAAATGGCAGAAATACCAGTAGCGCACAGAAATAGTCAGGCTTGAGGCCGGTGAGGGTTAGCCTTTGGTCATGGGGTTGGGGAGGGTTTAGGGGCTCACAGTCGTCAGGTGGGTACAGTCTTTTGGGGTCCCTCGTGTACCCAGTGGGAGGCTACGGTCAGGAGGGCTGCCCTAAAATGGCAAGAAATGCCAATGATGGCGCAACACGGAAATAGTCTTGAGGCCGGTGGGATATAGCCTTTGGTCCCGGAGGTTGGGGAGGGGTTTAGGGGCTCAGTCGTCGGGTGGGTACAGTCTTTTCGAGGTCCTCGTGTACCCAGTGGGAGGCTCTGGTCAGGAGGGCTGCCCTAAAATGGCAAGAAATGCCCAAGTGGCGCAGCACAGGGAAATAGTCACTTGAGGGTGGCCTAGAGCCTTTGGTCCCATGAGGGGTTGGGAGGAAGTTACAGGCTCTGGTCATGGAAATGGGTGCAGTCTTTTCGAGGTCCTCTTGTGCCCGGTGGGAGGCTCTGATCAGAAGCACTGCCCTAAAATAACAGAAATGCCCTAGCGGTAGCAGCGTGAAATACTCAGCCGAGGCCGGTGGGCTATAGCTGGTCCACGTGGGTTGGGAGGGGTTTGAGGGCTCACTGGTCGTCGGGAAATGGGTACAGGCTTGTCGAAGGGTCCTCGTGTGCCCGGATGGGAGGCTACTGATCAAGCCTGCCCTAAAATGGCAAGAAATGCCATGGCGTGGCAGCGTCAGAATAATCGCGAGGCAGTGGGATATATTGCTGGTCCCGCGGAGGTTGGGGAGGGGTTTAGGGGCTCGGTGGTCGAATTGGGTACAGTCTTTTCGAGGGTCCTCGTGTACCACAATGGGAGGCTCTGATCAGAGGGCTGCCCTAAAATGGCAAGAAATACCCATGAGCGCAACACGGAAATAGTCACTTGAGGGCGGTGGGCTATAGCCTTTGGTCGTGAGGGGTTGGGGAGGGGTTTAGGGGCTCACAGTCGTGAATTGGGTACAGTCTTTTCGAGGTCCTCGTGTACCCAGGTGGGAGGCTCTGGTCAGGAGGCTGCCTAAAATGGCAAGAAATTCCCAGCGCAACACGGAAATAGTCAGCTGAGGCGGTGGGATATAGCCTTTGGTCCTTGGAGGTTGGGGAGGGGTTTAGGGGCTCAGTGGTCGGGTGGGTACAGTCTTTTGAGGGTCCTCGTGTACCCAGTGGGAGAGCTCTGATCAGGAGGCTGCCCTAAAATGGCAAGAAATGCCAGCGCAACACGGAAATAGTCATGAGGCCGGTGGCCTAGAGCCTGGTCATGAGGGGGTTGGGGAGAGGAAGTTCTGGGCTCTGGTCATGGAAATGGGTCTGAGTCTTTTCGAGGTCCTCTTGTGCCCGGTGGGAGGCTCTGATCAGAGCCTGCCCTAAAATAACAAAAATGCCCTAGCAGGCGCAGCGTGAAATACTCAGCGAGGCCGGTGGGCTATAGCTGGTCCACGTGGGTTGGGAGGGGTTTGGGGCTCACAGTGCGTCGGAAATGGGTACAGGCTTGTCGAAGGTCTCGTGTGCCAGTGGGAGGCTCTGATCAGAAGCACACCTAAAATGGCAAGAAATGCCAGTGGCCGTGCGTGAAATAATCGCCCAGGCAGTGGGCTATAGCCCCTTAGTCCCATGAGGGTTGGGAGGGGGTGTCGAGCTTTTGTCGTCGAAATGGGTACAGTCTATTCGACGGTCCTCGTGTTACCACATGGAGGCTACAGTCAGAGGGCTGCCTAAAATGCCAAGAAATACCCAGCCAGCGCAACAGGAAATAGTCACTTTGAGGCCAGTGGGATATAGCCTTTGGTCCGCGGGGGTTGGGGAGGGGGTTTAGGGGGCTCTGGTCGTCGGAATTGGGTACAGTCTTTTCGAGGGTCCTCGTGTACCCAGTGGGAGGCTACGGTCAGAGGGCTGCCCTAAAATGGCAAGAAATGCCCAGCGGCGCAGCACGGGAAATAGTCACTGAGGCCGGTGGGCTATAGCCTTTGGAGGTTGGGAGGGGTTTAGGGGCTCACAGTCGTCGGAATTGGGTCTGATCTTTTCGAGGGTCCTCGTGTACCAGTGGGAGGCTACTGGTCAGGAGGCTGCCGTGAATGAAATGCCCAGCGGCGTAGCGCGTCAAATAGTCACCGAGGCCGGTGGGCTATAGCCTTTGGTCCGCGGGGGTTGGGGAGGGGGTTTAGGGGGCTCTGGTCGTCGGAATTGGGTACAGTCTTTTCGAGGGTCCTCGTGTACCCAGTGGGAGGCTACGGTCAGAGGGCTGCCCTAAAATGGCAAGAAATGCCCAGCGCAACACGGGAAATAGTCACAGGCGGTGGGCTATAGCCTTTGGTCATGAGGGGTTGGGGAGGGTTTGAGGGGCTCTGGTGGTGAATTGGGTACAGTCTTTTCGAGGTCCTCGTGTACAGTGGGAGGCTACGGTCAGAGGGCTGCCGTAAATGGCAAGAAATGCCAGTGGCGTGGCGCGTCAAATAGTCATAGGGCGGTGGGCTATAACTTTAGTCATGGGGGTTGGGAGGGGTTTAGGGGCTCACAGTGGTGAATTGGGTACAGTCTTTTCGAGGGTCCTCGTGTACCCAGTGGGAGGCTCTGGTCAGGAGGGCTACCGTAAAATGGCAAGAAATGCCAGCGCGCAGGAAATAGTCACTTGAGGCGGTGGGCTATAGCCTTTAGTCATGAGGGGTTGGGGAGGGGTTTAGGGGCTCAGTGGTCGGGAATTGGAGTACAGTCTTTTCGAGGTCCTCGTATACCCAGTGGAGGCGGCAGTCAGGCTGCCCTAAAATGGCAAGAAATGCCCAGAGCGCAGCGAAAATGCATCAGAGGCGGTGGGCTATGTGCTGGTCCTTGAGGGGTTGGGGAGGAAGTTTGGGGATGCAGGAGTCGGAAATGGGTACAGACTTTTCGAGGTCCTCGTGTGCCAGATGGGAGGCTACGGTCAGAGCCTGCCTAAAATGGCAAGAAATCCCAGTGTGCAGAAATAGTCCTGAGGCGGTGGGCTATATGCTGGTCCCATGAGGTTGGGGTGGGGGTTTGAGGGGCTCTGGTTGTCGGAAATGGAGTCTGAGTCTTTCGAGGTCCTCGTGTGCCCAGTGGGAGGATTCTGATCAGAGGCCTGCCCTAAAATGGCAAAAATGCTTAGCATGGCCGCGTGAAATAGTCACAGGGCGGTGGGCTATGTGCTGGTCCTTGGGAGTTGGGAGGGGGTTTAGGAGGCTCTGGTCGTCAAAAATGGGTACAGTCTTTTCAAGGGTCCTCGTGTGCCGAGTGGGAGGCTATGGTCAGAAGCCTGCTTGAAAATGGCAAGAAATACCAATGACTGTGCGTGGAAATAATCGCCATAGATGGGCTATAGCCTTTGGTCCATGAGGGTTGGGGAGGAAGTTACAGGGCTCAGGAGTGGGAAATGGGTCTGAGACTTTTCGAGGGTCCTCGTGTGATGGGAGGCTCTGATCACAGGCACGCCCTAAAATGGCAAAAATACTTGGCGTGACACAGAAATAGTCAAGGCAGTGGGCTATAACGCCTGGTCATGAGGGGTTGGGGAGGGTTTAGGGGCTCTGGTCGTCGGAATTGGGTACAGTCTTTTCGAGGTCCTCGTGTGCAGTGGGAGGCTCTGGTCGAGGGCTACCTAAAATGGCAAGAAATGCCAGCGCAGCCTTGGAAATAGTCACAAGGCGGTGGGCTATAGCCTTTGGCCCATGAGGGGTTAGGGTTGGGGTTTGGGGCTCACGGTTGTCGGAAATGGGTTCAGTCTTTTCGAGGGTATTCGTGTGCCCAGTGGGAGGATTCTGATCAGAGGCACTACTAAAATGGCAAAAATGCCTTGTGCGTGAAATAGTCACCGAGGCCGGTGGACTATAGCCTTTTGTCCGCGGGGGTTGGGGAGGGGGTTGAGGAGGCTCTGGTCGTCGAAAATGGGTACAGTCTTTTCAAGGGTCCTCGTGTGCCCAGTGGGAGCCTATGGTCAGAAGCCTGCTTTAAAATGGCAAGAAATACCAATGACATGGCGTGAAATAGTCGCCAGGCGGTGGGCTATAGCCTTTGATCCAGGTTGGGGGGGTGTTCGGGGCTCACAGGTGTCGGGAAATGGGTACAGTCTTTTCGAGGTCCTCGCGTGATGGGAGGATTCTGGTCAGGCACTGCCCTAAAATGGCAAGAAATACCAGTAGCAGTGCGTGAAATAATCAGCCGCAGTGGGCTATAGCCTTTGGTCCATGGGGTTGGGGAGGGTTTGGGGGCTCTGGTCATCGAGGAAATGGAGTCTGATCTTCTGAGGGTCTTCGTGTGCCCGGTGGGAGGCCTCAGTCAGGAGGCCTGCCTAAAATGGCCTGAAGCCTTATGACGGTAGCGTGAAATAGTCAGGCAGTGGGCTTTAGCCTTTGGTCAGCCCAGGGTTGGGGAGGCGTTCGGGGACTACAGGCGTCGGAAATGGAGTCTGATCTTCTCAAGGGTCTCGTGTGCCCAGTGGGAGGCTACGGTCAGGCACCTGCCCTAAAATGGCAAGAAATGCCAATGTGACGAGTGGTGAAATGGTCGGAGGCGGTGGGCTATACTGGTCCATGAGGGGTTGGGAGGAAGTTACAGGGCTCACAGGAGTCGGAAATGGAGTGCTGAGTCTTTTGGAGGTCCTCGTGTGCCCAGTGGGAGGCTCTGATTCAGAAACACTGCCTAAAATGGCAAGAAATGCCAGTGTATCGCATAGAAAGTGTCATGAGGCCGGTGGGCTATAGCCTTTGGTCCGCGGGGGTTGGGGAGGGAAGTTCTGGGGCTCTGGGCATCGAAAATGGGTACAGCCTTTTCGAGGGTCCTTGTGTGCCCAGTGGGAGGCTACGGTCAGAGGCCTGCCTTAAAATGGCAAGAAATGCCCAGCGGCGCAGCGCGTGAAATAGTCACCGAGGCCGGTGGGCTATAGCCTTTGGTCCGCGGGGGTTGGGGAGGGGCGTTCGGGGGCTCTGGGTGTCGGAAATGGGTACAGTCTTTTTGAGGGTCCTTGTGTGCCTAGTGGGAGGCTAAGGTCAGAAGCCTGCCCTAAAATGGCAAGAAATGTCCAGCGGCATGGCGTGAAATAATCATGAGGCGGTGGGCTATATCCTTTGGTCCCAGCGGGGTTTGGGGAGGGTTTGAGGGCTCACTGGTCGCCGAAATATGTACAGTCTTTCAGGGTCTCGTGTGCCCAGTGGGAGGCTACGGTCAGGCACGCCCTAAAATAACAAGAAATACCCAGGCGCAGTGCGTGAAATAATCGCCCAGGCCGGTGGGCTATAGCCATAGTCCCATGAGGTTGGGGAGGTATCAGGGGGCTTTTAATCGTGAAATGGGTACAGTCTTTTCGGGGTCCTCGTGTGCCGGTGGGAGGCTCTGATCAGAGCCTACCTAAAATGGCAGAAATACTTAGCGTGTCGCATGAAATTGTCATGAGGCGGTGGGTATAGCCTTTGGTCCATGAGGGTTGGGAGGCGTTCGGGGCTCTGGGTGTCAAAATGGGTGATCTTTTGAGGGTCCTTGAGCCTAGTGGGAGGCTAAGGTCAAGCCTGCCCTAAAATGGCAAAAGAAATGTCCAGCATAGCGCGTGAAATAATCATGAGGCAGGGTGGGCTATGTGCTGGTCATGAGGGGTTTGGGAGGGGTTTAGGGGCTCTGGTCATGAAATATGTACAGTCTTGTAGAGGGTCCTAGTGTGCCCAGTGGGAGGCTATGGTCACAGGCCTACACTCAAATGGCAAGAAATACTGCCCAGCGCAGCTCGTGAAATAGTCACAGGGCGGTGGGCTATAATAACTAGTCATGAGGGGTTGAGGGCCAGGGGTTTGAGAGCTCTGGTCATCGGAAATGGGTACAGTCATTTCGAGGGTCCTCGTGTGCCCAGTGGGAGGCTACGGTCAGAGGGCTGCCCTAAAATGGCAAGAAATGCCCAGCGGCGCAGCACGGGAAATAGTCACTGAGGCCGGTGGGATATAGCCTTTGGTCCGCGGAGGTTGGGGAGGGGGTTTAGGGGGCTCTGGTCGTCGGAATTGGGTACAGTCTTTTCGAGGGTCCTCGTGTACCCAGTGGGAGGCTACGGTCAGAGGGCTGCCCTAAAATGGCAAGAAATGCCCAGCGGCGCAGCGCGGGAAATAGTCACCGAGGCCGGTGGGCTATAGCCTTTGGTCATGGGGTTGGGGAGGGGTTTAGGGGGCTCTACAGTGCGTCAGGAATTGGGTACGATCTTTTCGAGGCCTCGTGTACCCAGTGGGAGGCTACAGTGAGGGCTGCCACAAATGGCAAGAAATACCCAGCCCAGTAGGCCTTGTGCGGAAATAGTCACCGAGGCCGGTGGGCTATAGCCTTTGGTCCGCGGGGGTTGATGTGGGGGTTTAGGGGTCCTGGTCGTCGGAATTGGGTACAGTCTTTTCGAGGGTCCTCGTGTACCCAGTGGGAGGCTACGGTCAGAGGGCTGCCGTAAAATGGCAAGAAATGCCAATGCGTGGCAGCGTCAAATAGTCAAGGCCGGTGGGCTACTGTGCCCAGTCATGAGGTTGGGGAGGGTTCAGGGGCTCTTGTCGTCGGAATTGGGTACAGTCTTTTCGAGGTTCCTCGTGTGCGGTGGGAGGCTCTGATCAGAGCCTGCCTAAGTGCAAGAAATGCTGGCCTTGGCATGAGAATAGTCACCAGGCGGTGGGCTATAGCAGTCCCGGGGTTGGGGTGGGGTTCAGGGGCTCTGGTTGTCGAGAAATGGGTACAGTCTTTTCGAGGTCCTCGTGTGCCCGAGTGGGAGGTTCTGATCAGAGGCACTGCCTAAAATGGCAAAAATGCCCATGGTAAGCGTGAAATAGTCAAGGCAGGTGGGCTATAACCCCAGTCCATGAGGGTTGGGAGGGTTTAGGAGCTCTGAGTCGTCAAAAATGGAGTGACAGTCTTTTCAAGGGTCTCGTGTGCCCAGTGGGAGGCTATGGTGAAGCACCTTGAAAATGGCAAGATATACCAGTAGCAGCGCGTGAAATAATCATGAGGCGAGTGGGCTATAGCCTTTGGTCCTTGAGGGGTTGGGAGGAAGTTCAGGGCTCACAGGGGTGAGAAATGGGTACAGACTTTTCGAGGTCTCGTGTGCCCAGGTGGGAGGCTCTGGTCATAGGCACCGCCCTAAAATGGCAAGAAATGCCAGTGACACAGGGAAATAGTCACTTGAGGCCGGTGGGCTATAGCCTTTAGTCATGAGGGTTGGGGAGGGGTTTAGGGGCTCACAGTGCGTCGGGTGGGTACAGTCTTTTCAAGGGTCCTAGTGTACCCGGTGGGGAGCTCTGGTCAGAGGGCTACCCTAAAATGGCAGAAAATGCCAGTAGCGCAGCCTTGAGGAAATAGTCAAGGCAGTGGGCTATAATAAGTCCCTTGAGGTTGGGGTGGGGTTCAGGGAGACTCTGGTTGTTGGGGAAATGGGTACAGTCTTTTCGAGGGTCTTCGTGTGCCAGTGGGAGGATTCTGATCAGAGGCCTGCCCTAAAATGGCAAAAAATGCCAATGGCTGTGCGTGGAAATAGTCACAGGCAGTGGACTATAGCCTTTGTCCAGCGGGGGTTGGGGAGGGCGTTCGGGGCTCAGGCGTCGGGAAATAGTACAGTTTTGGAGGATCCTCGTGTACCCGGTGGGAGGCTCAGTCAGGCACATGCCTAAATATAAGAAATGCCAATGACATGGCGCGTGAAATAGTCGCCAGGGCCGGTGGGCTATAGCCTTTGGTCAGCGGGGTTGGGGGGGTGTTGAGGGAGCTCTGGGTGTGAAATGGGTACAGTCTTTCGAGGGTCCTCAGCGTGAGTGGGAGGTTCTGGTCAGGGCCTGCCACAAAATGGTAAGAAATACCAGTGGCCATGGCGTGAAATAATCGCCCGAGGCAGTGGGCTATAGCCTTTGGTCCATGAGGGTTGGGGATTGGGTTTGAGGGCTCTGGTCATCGGAAATGGGTACAGTCTTCTGAGGGTCTTCGTGTGCCCAGTGGGAGGCTCTACGGTCAGGAACCTGTAGTAAAATAGCCTGAAGCCTGTATGGCAGCGTGAAATAGTCGAGGCAGTGGGCTTTGCTAGTCAGGGGTTGGGAGGCGTTAGGGACTACAGGCGTCGGAAATGGGTACAGTCTTCTCAAGGGTCCTCGTGTGCCCGGTGGGAGGCCTACGGTCGAGGCACTGCCCTAAAATGGCAAGAAATGCCTGTGGCAAGGTGAGTGAAATGGTCGGCCCAGAGGCCGGTGGGCTATAATACTGTCCCATGAGGGGTTGGGAGGGAAGTTACGGGGCTCACAGGGTCAGGAAATGGGTCTGAGTCTTTGAGGTCCTCGTGTGCCCGGTGGGAGGCTACTGGTCGAGCACACGCCTAAAATGGCAAGAAATGCCAGTAGCCATCGCATGAAATTGTCATGCCCGAGGCAGTGGGCTATAGCCTTTGGTCCCGGGGTTGGGGAGGAAGTTACAGGGCTCTGGGCATGAAAATGGGTACAGCCTTTTCGAGGTCCTTGTGTGCCAGTGGGAGGCTACTGGTCAGGCACATAGCAAATGGCAAGAAATGTGCCAGCCTTGGCCGCGTGTGAAATAGTCACCAAGGCGGTGGGCTATAACTAGTCTTGAGGGTTGGGAGGCGTTGAGGCTCACTGGGTGTCGGAAATGGGTCAGTCTTTTGAGGGTCTCGTGTGCCCGGTGGGAGGTTCTGGTCAGAGGCACACTAGATGGCAAAAATGCAGGCGCAGCGTGAAATAGTCAAGGGCCGGTGGGCTATGTGCTGGTCCTTGAGGGGTTGGGGAGGGGTTTAGGAGGCTCACAGTGGTCAAAAATGGGTACAGTCTTTTCAAGGGTCCTCGTGTGCCCGGTGGGAGGCTATGGTCAGAGCACAGCTTGAAAATGGCAAGAAATACCAGTGGCAGCGCGTGAAATAATCATGGGGCAGTGGCCTATAGCCTTTGGTCCCATGAGGGGTTGGGAGGAAGTTACAGGGCTCACAGGAGTGGGAAATGGTACAGACTTTTCGAGGTCCTCGTGTGCCCAGTGGGAGGCTCTGATCATAGGCCTGCCTAAAATGGCAAGAAATACCAGTAGCGCAACACGGGAAATAGTCACGAGGCGGTGGGCTATAGCCTTTGGTCCGCGGGGGTTGGGGAGGGGGTTTAGGGGGCTCTGGTCGTCGGGAATGGGTCCAGTCTTTTCGAGGTTTCTCGTGTACCCATTGGGAGGCTAAGGTGAGAGGCCTGCCCTAAAATGGCAAGAAATGCCAGTATGGCGCAGGAAATAGTCACCATAGGGCGGTGGGCTATAGCCTTTGGTCCGGGGTTGGGGTGGGGTTTGGGGGCTCTGGTTGTCGGAAATGGGTGCAGTCTTTCGAGGGTCTTCGTGTGATGGGAGGTTCTGGTCAGAGGCACTGCCTAAAATGGCAAAAAAATGCCAGTGGCAGACATGGCGCATAGAAATAGTCAAGGGCGGTGGACTACTAGCCCCAACATCATGGGGGTTGGGGAGGGGGTTGAGGAGGCTCTGGTCGTCGAAAATGGGTACAGTCTTTTCAAGGGTCCTCGTGTGCCCAGTGGGAGCCTATGGTCAGAAGCCTGCTTTAAAATGGCAAGAAATACCCAGCGGCGCAGCGCGTGAAATAGTCGCCAAGGCCAGTGGGCTATAGCCTTTTCTCCGCGGAGGTTGGGGAGGGGCGTTCGGGGGCTCTGGGCGTCGGAAATGGGTACAGTTTTTGGAGTGTCCTCGTGTGCCCAGTGGGAGGCTACGGTCAGAAGCCTGCCCTAAAATGCCAAGAAATGCCCAGCGACGCAGCGCGTGAAATAGTCGCCCAGGCCGGTGGGCTATAGCCTTTGGTCCGCGGGGGTTGGGGGGGTGTTTTGGGGGCTCACGGGTGTCGGAAATGGGTGCTGAGTCTTTTCCGAGGGTCCTCGCGTGCCTTGATGGGAGGTTCTGATCAGGGCCTGCCCTAAAATGGCAAGAAATACCAATGGCGGTAGCGTGAAATAATCAGCAAGGCAGTGGGCTATAGCCTTTAAATCATGAGGTTGGGAGGAGTTTGAGGGCTCTGGTCGCCGGAAATGGGTACAGTCTTCTGAGGGTCTTCGTGTGTGATGGGAGGCTACGGTCAGGCCTGCCCTAAAAATGGCCTGAAGCCTTGTGGCAGTAGCGTGAAATAGTCATGCCGGCAGTGGGCACAGCCTGTTCCCATTGGGGTTGGGAGGGCGTTCAGGGGACTACAGGCGTCGAAATGGGTCTGAGTCTTCTCAAGGGTCCTCGTGTGCTTGATGGGAGGGTGCAGTGAGGCCCCTAAAATGGCAAGAAATGTCCAGTGGCAGCGTGAAATAATCGCCCATGGGGCGGTGGGCTATAATAGCCTTTGGTCCATGGGGTTTGAGGAGGGTTTAAGGGGCTCTGGTCATGGAAATATGTACAGTCTTTTCGAGGGTCCTCGTGTGCCCGTGGGAGGCTCTGATCGAGCACCTAAAATGGCAAGAAATACCCAGTGGCCTTGGCCAGCGTGAAATAATCGCCCAGGCCGGTGGGCTATAGCCCCTTGGTCCTTGAGGGGTTGGGAGGGGGTGCTCGGGGCTTTGTGATCGGAAATCGGGTACAGTCTTTTTCGAGGTCCTCGTGTGCCAGGTGGGAGGCTACTGGTCAGAGGCCTACCTAAAATGGCAGAAATGCCAGTGGCGCATCGCATGAAAGTGTCAGCGAGGCAGTGGGCTATATAACTGGTCCATGAGGGGTTGGGGAGGTGTTCGGGGAGCTCTGGGTGTCGAAATGGAGTGCAGTATTTTCGAGGTCTCAGCGTGCCAGGTGGGAGGTTCTGATCCAGGGCCTGCCCTAAAATGGCAAGAAATACCAGCTGTGTGCGTGAAATAATCGCCGAGGCGGTGGGCTACTGCTGGTCCATGGGGGTTGGGGAGGGTTTGGGGCCTCTGGTCTTGAAATGGGTACATTCTTTTCGGCGGTCCTCGTGTGCCATGGGAGGCTACGGTCAGAAGCCTGCCCTAAAATGGCAAAATGTCCGTGGCCTTGTGCGTGAAATAATCGCCAGGCAGGTGGGCTATAAGCCTTTGGTCCCATGAGGTTTGGGAGGGTTTGAGGGGCTCTGGTCGCCAGGAAATATGTACAGTCTTTTCGAGGGTCTAGTGTGCCCAGGTGGGAGGCTCTGATCAGAAGCACTTGCCTAAAATGGCAAGAAATGCCAGTAGTAGCGTGAAATAGTCGCCAGGCGGTGGGCTATAACCTTTGGTCCGCGGGGGTTGGGAGGCGTGGGAAATGGGTACAGTCTTTTCGAGGGTCCTCTTGTGCCCGTGGGAGGCTGATCAGGAGAGCACATACTAAAATGCCAAGAAATGCCAATGACATAGTAGCGTGAAATAATCGCCCAGGGCCGGTGGGCTATGTGCTGGTCAGCGGGGGTTGGGGGTGTTCAGGGAGCTCTGGGTGTCGGGAAATGGGTACAGTCTTTTCGAGGGTCCTCGCGTGCCCAGTGGGAGGAGATTCTGTCAGGGCACATACAAATGGTAAGAAATACCCAGTGACATGGCCGCGTGAAATAATCAGCCGGGCGGTGGGCTATAATAACTGGTCCTTGAGGGTTGGGGATTGGGTTTGAGGGCTCTGGTCATAGATGGGTACAGTCTTCTGAGGGTCTTGATGTGCCCAGTGGGAGGCTACGGTCAGAGCCTGTAGTAAAATAGCCTGAACTGCCCATGGCAGCGTGAAATAATCGCCCGAGGCAGTGGGCTTTGCCTTTGGTCAGCCCAGGGGTTGGGAGGGCGTTCGGGGACTCAGGCGTCGGAAATGGGTCTGAGTCTTCTCAAGGGTCCTCGCGTGCCCAGTGGGAGGCTACGGTCGAGGCACACTTAAAATGGCAAGAAATGCCAGTGACCTTGGCAGGTGGGGAAATAGTGTTGGCTGGGTGGGCTATGCTGGTCCATGAGGGGTGGGGAGGGAAGTTCTGGGGCTCTGGGGGTCGGAAATGGGCACAGTCTTTTCGAGGTCCTCGTGTGCCCAGTGGGAGGCTCTGATCGAGAAACACATACTAAAATGGCAAGAAATGCCAATGACGCATCGCATAAATGTCATGCTTGAGGGCGGTGGGCCTAATGCTGGTCATGAGGGGTTGGGAGGGAAGTTACAGGGCTCTGGGCATCGAAAATGGGTACAGCCTTTTCGAGGGGTCATTGTGTGCCAGTGGGAGGCTCTGATCGAGGCACTGCCTTAAAATAGCAAGAAATGCCAGTGGCGCAGCGTGAAATAGTCACCAGGCAGTGGGCTATAATAACTGGTCATGAGGGGTTGGGGAGGCGTTCGGGGGGCTACTGAGGTGTCAGGAAATGGAGTGCAGTCTTTGAGGGTCTCGTGTGCCCAGTGGGAGGTTCTGTCAGAGCCTGCCCTAAGATGGCAAAAAATGCTGCAGTAGCAGTAGCGTGAAATAGTCACGAGGCCGGTGGGCTATAGCACTGGTCATGGGGGTTGGGGAGGGGTTTAGGGAGCTCTGGTAATGGAGTGCAGTCTTTTCAAGGGTCCTCGTGTGCCCGGTGGGAGGCTATAATTGAGCACAACGAAAATGGCAAGAAATACCAGTAGTAGCGTGGAAATAATCAGCAAGGCGATTGGCCTATAGCCTTTGGTCCTTGAGGGGTTGGGGAGGAGGGAAGTTCAGGGCTCTTGAGGGGTGAGGAAATGGGGTACAGACTTTTGAGGGTCCTCGTGTGCATCGTGGGAGTCTACGGTCATAGGCACGCCTAAAATGGCAAGAAAATACCAATGAGCGCAACACAGAAATAGTCAAGGCAGTGGGCTACCTGTGCTTTGGTCATGAGCGGGGTTGGGGAGGGGTTTAGGGGGGCTCACAGTCGTCGGGAATTGGTGTACAGTCTTTTTCGAGGTCCTCGTGTACCCGGTGGGAGGCTACGGTCAGAGGGCTACCTAAAATGGCAAGAAATGCCCAGCCAGTGCAGCCTTGAGAAAATAGTCACAGGCAGGGTGGGCTATAGCCTGAGTCCGGGGTTGGGGTGGGGGTTTGGGGGCTACGGTTGTCGGAAATGGGTGCAGGTCTTTTAGAGATGTTCGTGTACTTGATGGGAGGATTCTGAGTCAGAGGCACTGCCTAAAATGGCAAAAATGCCAATGACGCAGCGCAGAAATAGTCACAAGGGCGGTGGACTATAGCCTTTGTCCATGAGGGGTTGGGGAGGGGTTGAGGCTCACGGTGCGTCGAAAATGGAGTCTGATCTTTCAAGGGTCTCGTGTGCCCGGTGGGACCCTGTAATTGAAGCACTGCTTTAAAATGGCAAGAAATACCAGTATTGGCCTTGTGC
This sequence comes from Citropsis articulata, assembly GCA_030449925.1. Taxonomy (NCBI): domain Eukaryota; kingdom Viridiplantae; phylum Streptophyta; class Magnoliopsida; order Sapindales; family Rutaceae; genus Citropsis; species Citropsis articulata. Next base: position 335,563 of record JASUUH010000228.1, on the reverse strand, counting down.
GTGAAATAATCATGTCCGGCCAGGTGGGCTAGCCTTTCTCCTTGGAGGAGGTTGGGGAGGGGCGTTAAGGGGCTCACAGGCGTCGGAAATGGTACAGTTTTGGAGTGTCCTCGTGTGCCCGATGGCGAGGCTCAGTCAGAAGCACATACAAAATGTAAGAAATGCCAATGACAGCGTGGCGTGAAATAATCGCCAGGGCGGTGGGCTATATTGCCTTTAGTCCATGAGGTTGGGGGGTGTTCAGGGGGCTCGGGTGTCGGAAATGGGTACAGTCTTTTCGAGGTCCTCACGTGCCCGATGGGAGGATTCTGGTCAGGGCCTGCCCTAAAATGGCAAAAATACCAGCTGGCCTGTGCGTGAAATAATCATGAGGCGGTGGGCTATAACGCCTTTCGTCCCGCGGGGTTGGGAGGGTTTGAGGGGCTCACGGTCATGGAAATGGAGTCTGATCTTCTGAGGTCTTCGTGTGCCCGGATGGGAGGCTACGGTCGAGGCACTGCCCTAAAATGGCCTGGCCCTTGTGGCCATGGCCAGCGTGAAATAGTCAGCCCAGGCAGTGGGCTTTAGCCTTTGTTCAGCTGGGGTATGGGAGGGGCGTTCGGGACTCACAGGCGTCAGAAATGGGTACAGTCTTCTCAAGGGTCTCGTGTGCCCAGTGGGAGGAGTGCAGTCAGGCCTGCCAAAAATGGCAAAAGAAATGTCCGGCCAGCACGTGAAATAATCAGCAAGGGCAGGTGGGCTATAGCCTTTAGTCCATGAGGTTTGAGGAGGGTTTGAGGGGCTCTGGTCATGAGAAATATGTACAGTCTTTTCGAGGGTCTCGTGTGCCACTTGATGGGAGGCTACTGGTCAGAAGCACTACTAAAATGGCAAGAAATACCCAGCCAGTGCGCCTTGCGTGAAATAATCGCCAGGCGGTGGGCTATAGTTAGTCCATGAGGGTTGGGGAGGGGTGTCGGGGGCTTTGTAAGTCGGAAATGGGTACAGTCTTTTAGGGGTCCTCGTGTGCCCAGGTGGGAGGCCTCTGGTCAGAGCCTACCCTAAAATGGCAAGAAATGCTTAGCCAGGCGCATCGCATGGGAAATGTCATGGGGCAGCGGTGGGCTATAACTTTAGTCCTTGAGGTTGGGGAGGTGTTCGGGGGGCTCACAGGTGTCGGAAATGGGTACAGTATTTTCGAGGGTCCTCGCGTGCCCAGTGGGAGGCCATGGTCAGGGCCTGCCCTAAAATGGCAAGAGAAATACCCAGCCAGTGCGTGAAATAATCGCCCGAGGCAGGTGGGCTATGTGCTTTGGTCCATGGGGTTGGGAGGGGTTTTAGGGCCTCACGGTCTTGAAATGGGTACATTCTTCGGCAGCGGTCCTCGTGTCCCCAGTGGGAGGCTTCAGTCAGAAGCCTGCCCTAAAATGTGCAGAAATGTCCAGTATTTATGTGCGTGGAAATAATCAGCAACCCGGTGGGCTATAATAGCTTTGGTCCAGCGGGGTTTGGGAGGGTTTAGGGGGCTCTGGTCATAAAATATGTACAGTCTTTTCGAGGGTCCTAGTGTGCTTGATGGGGAAGCTGGTCAGAAGCCTGCCACTAAAATAAATGCAATACTTAGCGCAGCGTGAAATAATGTCGCCAGGGCCGGTGGGCTATAGCCTTTGGTCCCATGAGGTTGGGGGAGGCGTCGGAAATGGGTACAGTCTTTTCGAGGTCCTCTTGTGCCCGTGGGAGGCTCTGATCGAGGCCTGCCTAAAATGACAAGAAAGATGGCGCGTGGCGTGAAATAGTCACCGGGCGGTGGGCTATGTGCTGGCCATGAGGTTAGGGAGGGGCGTTAGGGGCTCACAGGTGTCGAGTAAATGGGTCAGTCTTTTCGAGGTCCCTCAGCGTGCCAGTGGGAGAGCTAAGGTCAAAGCCTGCCCAAAATGGCAAGAAATGTCCATGGCCTTGTGCGTGAAATAATCGCCAGGCAGGTGGGCTATAACTTTGGTCCCTGAGGGTTTAGGAGGGGGTTCGGGGCTCACGGTCGCCGGAAATATGTACAGTCTTCGAGGGTCCTAGTGTGCCCAGGTGGGAGGCCTCACGGTCAGGCTACCCTCAGGCAAGAAATGCCAGTAGCGCAGCTCGTGAAATAGTCACCGGGCAGGTGGGCTGTGCCTGGTCAGCGGGGTTGGGGCCAGGGTTTGGGAGCTCTGGTCGCCAGGAAGTAATGGGTACAGTCATTTCGGGGTCTCGTGTGCCAGTGGGAGGCTCTGATTCGAGAAGCCTGCCCTAAAATAACAGAAATGTCAGCCTTGTGCGTGAAATACTCATGGAGACCCGGTGGGTTATAGATTTTAGTCCTTGAGGGTTGGGAGGGGCGTTCGGGGGCTCACAGTGGTCGGGAAATGGAGTGCAGTCTTCTCAAGGGTCTCGTGTGCCCAGTGGGAGGCTACATTCGAGGCCTGCCCTCAAATGGCAAGAAATACCAGCCAGCCTTGTGCGTGAAATGGTCAGCTGAGGCTGGTGAACTATAGCCTTTGGTCCCATGGATTGGGAGGAAGTTCCCAGGGCTGCAGGAGTCGGAAATGGAGTACAGTCATTTCGAGGTCTCGTGTGTGATGGCGAGCTCTGATCAGAAGCCTGCCCTAAAATAGAAATGCTGTGACGCGTAGCGTGAAATAGTCGCCCAGGGCGGTGGGCTATGTGCTGGTCCGCGGGGGTTGGGGGGGTGTTCGGGGGCTCTGGCTGTCGGAAATGGGTACAGTATTTTCGAGGGTCCTCGCGTGCTTGATGGGAGGTTCTGGTCAGGGGCCTGCCCTAAAATGGCAAGAAATACCCAGCCTTGTGCGTGGGAAATAATCATGGGGCTGGTGGGCTATGTGCTTTCGTCCTTGAGGGGTTGGGAGGGTTCGGGGCTACTGGTCATCGGAAATGATGATCTTCTGAGGGTCTTCGTGTGCCAGTGGGAGGCCTGACGGTCAGAGGCCTGCCCTAAAATGCAGCCCTTGTGGCCAGCGTGAAATAGTCGCCCGAGGCGGTGGGCTTTAGCCTTTGGTCAGCTGGGGTTGGGAGGGCGTTCGGGGACTCTGGGGCGTCAGTGAATGGAGTCTGATCTTCTCAAGGGTCCTCGTGTGTGTGAGTGGGAGGAATGCGGTCGGAGGCCTGCCCTAAAATGGCAAAAGAAATGTCCAGGTGGCGCGTGAAATAATCATGGGGCGGTGGGCTATAGCCTTTAGTCCATGAGGTTTGAGGAGGTTTGGGGCTCGGTCGCCGGAAATATGTACAGTCTTTTTGAGGGTCCTAGTGTGCCCAGTGGGAGGCTACAGTCAGAAGCCTGCCCTAAAATGAAAATGTCCAGTAGCGCATGGCGCGTGAAATAATCAGCAAAGGGCGGGTGGGCTATAGCCTGGTCCGGGGTTTGGGAGGGGTTTCAGGGGCTCACAGTCATGGAAATATGTCAGTCTTTGAGGTCCTAGTGTGCCCAGTGGGAGGCTCTGGTCAAGCCTGCCTAAAATAGCAAAATGTAGAAATACTGTGGCGAGAGTGAAATAGTCGCCCAGGCTGGTGGGCTATAGCCTTTGGTCCCCGGGGGTTGGGGAGGGGGTATCGGGGGCTTTTGTCGTCGGAAATGGGTACAGTCTTTTCGAGGGTCCTCGTGTGCCCAGTGGAGGCTACGGTCAGAAGCACACCCTAAAAATGGCAAGAAATGCCCAATGGCAGCTCAGCGTGAAAGTGTCAGCATGGCCGGTGGTCTATAACTTTGGTCCAGCGGGGTTGGGAGGGGTATCTGGGAGCTTTGTTGTGGGAAATGGAGTCACAGTCTTTTCGAGGGTCCTCGTGTGCCCGATGGAGGCTACGGTCAAGCACATGCCCTAAAATGGCAAGAAATGCCAGTGACAGCGTGAAAGTGTCATGCCGAGGCCGGTGGTCTATAAGCCTGGTCCATGGGGGGTTGGGGAGGGGTGTCCGGGGGCTTTGTGGTGGAAATGGGTACAGTCTTTTCGAGGTCCTCGTGTGCCCGGTGGAGGCTACTGATCGAAGCCTGCCCTAAAATAACAAGAAATGCTTAATGACACATCAGCAGTGAAAGTGTCGCCCGAGGCGGTGGTCTATAGCTGGTTCCAGGGGTTGGGTAGGGGGTTGGGGAGTTCTGGTCGTCGAGAAATGGGTAGAAGTCTTTTGAGTGTCCTCGTGTGTGTCCGATGGGAGGCCTACGGTCAGGGGCCCCAAATGTGAAAAAATGGTATGGCGTGAAATAGTCACCAAGGCGGTGGGCTTTTAACTAGTCCATGAGGGGTTGGGGAGGGGGGTTCGGGGGCTCTGGGCGTCGGAAATGGGTACAGTCTTTTCAAGGGTCCTCATGCTTGGGTGGGAGGCTCGATTGAGGCCTGCCCTAAAAATGTGAAATAGCCGTGCGCGTGATGAAATGGTCATTGAGGCCGGTGGGCTATAACTGGTCATGGGGGTTGGGGAGGAAGTTGGAGACTCTGGGCGTCGGAAATGGGTGCAGTCTTCTCGAGGGTCCTCGTGTGAGGTGGGAGGCTCTGTCAGAACCCTGCCCTAAAATGGCAAGAAATGCCAGGTGGCGCATAAGTGGGAAAGTGTCATGAGGCAGGTGGGCTATAGCCTTTGGTCCCATGGGGTTGGAGAGGAAGTTACGGGGCTCAGGCATGAGAAATGGGTAAAAATCGTTTGAGGGTCTCGTGTGCCCAGTGGGAGGCTACGGTGGAGCCTACCCTCAAATGGCAAAATGCCAGTAGCGCAGCTCGTGAAATAGTCACCAAGGGCGGTGGGCTATAACCTGGTCCTTGAGGGTTGGGAGGGTTTCAGGGGAGCTCTGGTCATGGAAATGGGTACAGTCATTTGAGGGTCCTCGTGTGCGGCCATGGGAGGCTACTGATTGAAGCTTGCCCTAAAATAACAAGAAATGTCAGCGGGCGCTTGTGCGTGAAATACTCATGAGACCGGTGGGTTATAGATTTTAGTCCATGAGGGGTTGGGGAGGCGTTCGGGGGCTCAGTCGTCGGAAATGGGTCAGTCTTCTCAAGGGTCCTCGTGTGCCCGATTGGGAGGCTACGGTCAGAGGCACTGCCCTAAAATGTGAAATACCCAGTGGCCGCGTGGGGAAATGGTCGCGAGGCGGTGGGCTATAAGCACTGGTCCATGAGGGAGTTGGGAGGGAATTTCTGGGGCTCTGGGAGTCGGAAATGGGTACAGTCATTCGAGGTCCTCGTGTGCCTTGATGGGAGGCTTCAGTCGAGCGCCCTAAAATGGCAAGAAATACTTATGACGCATGCGTGAAATAATCATGGGCAGTGGGCTATAACCACTGATCATGAGGGATTAGGGAGGGGAGTGTCAGGGGTTTTAGCCGTGAGAAATGGGTACAGTCTTCTGAGGGACCTCGTGTGTGCCAGTGGGAGGCTACGGTGAAGCACATGCACTAAAATGGCAAGAAATGTCCAGTGAGCCAGTCGTGAAATAGTCGCCGAGGCGGTGGGCTATGCTGGTCATGGCGTTTGGGAGGGGTTCGGGGCTCACGGTCATGGAGGAATATCTACAGTCTTTTCGGGGTCCTAGTGTGCCCGGTGGGAGGCTACGGTCAGAAGCACTACAAAATGTGCAAGAAATGACCAGTAGTGTGGCGTGAAATAGTCGCCCAGGCAGGTGGGCTATAACCTTCTGAGTCCATGAGGGTTGGGGGGGGGGTTATGGGGGGCTTTTGTCGTCGGAAATGGGTACAGTCTTTTCGAGGGTGCTCGTGTGCATGGAGGCTCTGATCAGGCTTTGCCCTAAAATAATGAAGCCTTGATGACTTTGTCAGCGTGAAGTGTCAGCCGGAGCCGATGGTCTATATAGTTCGCTGGGGTTGGGAGGGGTGTCAGGGCTTTGTCGTCGGAAATGGGTACAGTCTTTTGAGGGGTCCTCGTGTACTTGATGGAGGCTCGGTTGAAGCACCCTAATGTGAAATGCCAGTTTGACACATCGCGTGAAAGTGTCGCCCGAGGCGGTGGTCTATAAGCCTTTGGTCCTTGGGGTTGGGGAGGGGTGTCGGGGGCTTTGTCGTGGAAATGGGTACAGTCTTTTTCGAGGGTCCTCGTGTGATGGGAGGCTCTGTCAGAGCCTGCCACTAAAATGGCAGAAATGCCAGTGTGGCGCGTGAAATAGTCACTGAGGCGGTGGGCTTTAGCTGATCACGAGGGGGTTGGGGGCGTTAAGGGGCTGCAGGCGTGGGTGCAGTCATTTCGAGGGTCCTCGTGTGCCCAGGTGGGAGGCTACGGTCGAAGCACACACAAAATAACGAAGAAATGTCATGGCCTTGTGCGTGAAATACTCATGAGACCGGTGGGTTATAGATTTACAGTCCGAGGGGTTGGGGAGGGTGTTCGGGAGCTGCAGTGGTGGGAGATGGGTCTGAGTCTTCTCAAGGGTCCTCGTGTGCCCGGTGGATGGCTACGGTCAGAGGCACATAAAATGTGAAATACCCAATGACAGCGGCGCGTGGAAATGGTCTGAGGCGGTGGGCTACCTGTGCTGGTCATGAGGGGTTGGGAGGGAAGTTACGGGGCTGCAGGGGTGGAAATGGGTACAGTCATTTCGAGGTCCTCGTGTGCCAGTGGGAGGCTGGTGAGTCAAAGCACACTAAAATAACAAGAAAATGTCCAAGCCGGTAGCGCTTGGCGTGAAATAATCGCCAAGCGGGTGGGCTATAACCTTTAGTCCATGAGGGTTTGGGGAGGGGGTTCGGGGCTCTGGTCATGGAATATGTACAGTCTTTGAGGTCCTAGTGTGCCTTGATGGGAGGCTCACACTGATCGGAAGCACATACTAAAATAGCAAGAAATGCCCAGTGCAGCGTGAAATAATCGCCCGAGGCGGTGGGCTATCTTTGGTCATGAGGGATTGGGAGGCAGTGCTGGGGTTTTGTCGTGGAAATGGGTACAGTCTTCTGAGGGACCTCGTGTGCCCAGTGGGAGGCTCTGGTCAGAAGCCTGCCTAAAATGGCAAGAAATGTCCAGTGGCAGCGTGAAATAGTCACCGGGGCGGTGGGCTTTCGCCTTTGGTCCGGGGGGTTTGGGGTGGGGTTTTGGGGGGTTCTGGTCATAAGAATGTGATCTTTTCGAGGGTCCTAATGTGCCCTTGATCGGGAGGCTACAGATCAGAAGCACGCCCTAAAATGCAGAAATACCAGTGGCCGCGTGAAATAATCATGCCCAGGCTGGTGGGCTATAGCCTGGTCAGGGGGTTGGGAGGGGTTCGGGGCTTTGTCGTCGGGAAATAGGGTACAGTCTTTTGAGGTCTCGTGTCTTGTGATGGAGGCTCTGGTCAGGCACTGCCCTAAATATGTGAAAAAATACACATCAGCGTGAAATAATCGCCAGAGCCGGTGGTCTATAGCCTTTGGTCCATGAGGGGTTGGGAGGGGTGTCAGGGCTTTGTCGTCGGAAATGGGTACAGTCTTTTCGAGGGTCCTCGTGTGATGGAGGCTACGGTCGGAGCACTGCCTAAAATGGCAAAAATGCCAGTGACACATCAGCGTGATGTCAGCCCAGGCGGTGGTCTATGCTGGTTCCATGGGGGTTGGGGAGGGGTTCGGGGTTACAGTGGGCGTCGGAAATGGGTCTGATCTTTTCGAGGTGTCCTCGTGTGCCTGAGTGGGAGGCTACGGTCGAGGCTGCGCTAAAATGAGAAATGCCAATGACTCGGCGCAGCGTGAAATAGTCACAGGCGGTGGGCTTAGCCTGGTCCCATGAGGGTTGGGAGGGGCGTTCAGGGGCTCTGGGCGTGAAATGGGTACAAGTCTTTTCAAGGGTCCTCCTTGTGCCCAGTGGGAGGCTACGGTCAGAGCCTGCCCTAAAATAACAAGAAATAGCCGTGTGGTAGCGTGAAATGGTCGCTTGAGGCCGGTGGGCTATAGCCTTTGGTCACTTGAGGGGTTGGGAGGAAGTTACAGGGCTCACAGGCGTCGGGAAATGGGTACAGTCTTCTCGAGGTCCTCGTGTGCCCGGTGGGAGGCTCTGATCGAGAACCACTTACAAATGGCAAGAAATGCCAGATGGCGCATAAGCGTGAAATTGTCGCCCGAGGCTGGTGGGCTATGGCCTTTGGTCCTTGAGGGGTTGGGGAGGGAAGTTACAGGGCTCTGGGCATCGGAAATGGGTACAGTCTTCGAGGTCCTCGTGTGTGCCCGAGTGGGAGGCTACGGTCAGAACCACGCCCTAAAATAAGACAAGAAATGCTTGATGGGCGCATAAGCGTGAAATAGTCATGAGGCTGGTGGGCTATAGCCTTTGGTCCATGGGGTTGGGAGGAAGGGGTTCTGGGAGCTCACAGCGTCGGAATGGAGTGCAGTCTTCTCGAGGTCTCGTGTGCCAGTGGGAGAGCTCGGTCAAGAAACCCTGCCTAAAATGGCAGAAATGCCAGTGGCGCATGCGTGAAAAATTGTCGCGAGGGCGGTGGGCTATATGCTGGTCCATGAGGGGTTAGGGAGAGGAAGTTCACAGGGGCTCTGGGCATGGAAATGTACAATCTTTTCGAGGGTCTCGTGTGCCCGGTGGGAGGCTCTGATCGAGCCTACCCTCAAATGTGAAATTCCCAGCGCAGCTCGTGAAATAATCACCGAGGTGGTGGGCACCTTTGGTCCGGGGGGGTTGGGGCAGAGTTTCAGGAGCTCTGGTCGCCGGAAATTGGGTACAGTCATTTTCGAGGTCCTGCGTGTGCCCGGTGGGAAGGCTCGGTGAAGACACGCCTACTAAAATAACAAAGAAATGTCCAGTGGCGCATTAGTGAAATACTCAGCAAGGACACGGTGGGTTATAGATTGTCCATGAGGGTTGGGGAGGCGTTCGGGGCTCACAGTCGTCGAGGAAATGGAGTGAGTCTTCTCAAAGGGTCCTCATGTGATTAGGGATCTCTGATCGAGGCTGCTTTAGCAAGAAATGGCCCAGAAAATGCAGTGGCTTGCTCAGCGTGGCCAAAGTGGTGGTCTATGGCACAGTCCCAGCGGGGGTTGGGGGGGGGTGTGGGGGGCTTTTAGCCAAGTCAGGAAATGGGTACAGTCTTTTCGAGGGTCCTCGTGTGCCCAGTGGGAGGCTACGATTCAGGAAGCACGCCCTAAAATGGCAAGAAATGCCAGTATGTGCATCAGCGTGAAATAGTCCATTAGGCCGGTGGTCCTATATGGCCTTAGTTCCGGGGGTTGGGAGGCGGGTTGAGTTACAGTCGTCGAGAAATGGGAACAGTCTTTTCAAGTGTCCTCGTGTGCCCGTGGGAGGCTACGGTCGAGGCACCTAAAATGGCAAAAGAAATGCCAATGGCGCCATGGCGTGGGAAATAGTCATGAGGCGGTGGGCTTTAATAACTGGTCCAGAGGGGTTGGGGAGGGCGTTGGGGGCTCTGGGCTTCGGAAATGGGTACAGTCAGTTCGAGGGTCCTCGTGTGCCAGATGGGAGGCTACGGTCGAAGCCACTAAAATAACAAGAAATGTCCAGTAGGCCTTGTGCGTGAAATAGTCGCCCAGGCGGTGTTATGTAGTTTGGTCCGCAGGGGTTGGGGAGGGGTGTTCGGGGGCTCTGGTCGTCGGAAATGGGTACAGTCTTCTCAAGGGTCCTCGTGTGCCCAGTGGATGGCTACGGTCAGAGGCCTGCCCTAAAATGGCAAGAAATACCAATGGCGTGTGAAATGGTCATGCAGGCGGTGGGCTATAGCCTTTAGTCCCATGAGGGGTTGGGAGGAGTTGGGGCTCTGGTCGGAAATGGGTACAGTCTTTTCGAGGGTCCTCAGTGTGATGGGAGGCTACGGTCAGAGAACTGCCCTAAAATGGCAAGAAATGCCAGTGTAGTAGCGTGAAATAGTCGCCCAGGCGGTGGGCTATAATAACTGGTCAGCGGGGTTGGGGAGGGGTATCGGGGTTTGGCGTGGAAATGGGTACAGTCTTCTGAGGGTCCTCGTGTGCCCGGTGGGAGGCTCTGATCAGAAGCCTGCCCTAAAATGCAAGAAATGTCAGTGACGTAGCGTGAAATAATCGCCGAGGCGGTGGGCTATATGCAGTCCATGAGGGGTTTGGGAGGGGGTTTAGGGGCTCTGGTCGTCGGAAAATGGGTACAGTCTTTTGAGGTCTCGCGTGCCATTGGGAGGCTACTGATCAGGCCTGCCTAAAAAATGGCAAGAAATGCCAGTAGCGTGTAGTGAAATAATGGGGCCGGTGGGCTATAGCCTTTGGTCCGCGGGGGTTGGGGAGGCGTTGAGAGGCTCAGTGGGAAATGGGTCGGTCTTTTCGAGGGTCCTCGTGTGCCCGTGGGAGGCTACTGGTCAGGCCTGCCCAAAATGACAAGAAATGCCCAGTGGCGCAGTAGCGTGGAAAAATAGTCACAGGCGGTGGGCTATAATAACTGGCCCCATGAGGGGTTGGGAGGGGCGTTCGGGGGATCACAGGTGTGGGAAATGGGTACAGTCTTTTCGAGGGTCCTCGTGTGCCCAGTGGAGGCTACGATCGAGGCCTGCCTAAAATGGCAAGAAATGCCCGGTGACAGTAGCGTCAAAATAATCATGAGAGGCGGTGGGCTATCGCCTTTGGTCCGGGGTTGGGGAGAGGTTTAGGGCTCTGGTCGGGTTAGAAATAGGTGAGTCTTTTCGAGGTCTCGTGTGCCAGTGGGAGGCTCTGATGAAGCACTAAAATAATGAAAAACCTAAAATGAAATGCAGTGATAGCGTGGGCTATAGCCTTTAGTCCCATGAGGTTGGGAGGGGGTTAGAGGCTCACAGTCCTGAAATGGGTACAGTCTTTTGAAGGTCTCCTCGTGTGCCCAGTGGGAGGCTCTGGTCAGAAGCACTGCCCTAAAATGGCAAAAGAAATGCCAATGGCGCATCGCGTGAAATAATCGCCCAAGGCGGTGGTCCTATAGCCTGGCCAGGGGGTTGGGGAGGGCGTTCGGGGCTACAGTGGTGTGAAATGGAGTGCAGTCTTTTCGAGTGTCCTCGTGTACTTGATGGGAGGCTCTGATCCAGAAGGCCTGCCTAAAATGGCAAAAATGATCGCGTGAAATAATCGCCGGGCGGTGGGCTATAGCCAGCGGAGGTTGGGAGGGGGGTTCGGGGGCTCAGGTCCTCGGAAATGGGTACAGTCTTTTGAGGTCCTCGTGTGCCCGGTGGGAGGCCTACGGTCAGAAGCCTGCCTAAAATGACAAGAAATGCCAGGCGCATCAGCGTGAAATAGTCACTGAGGCGGTGGCCTATAATACTTTGGTCCAGGGGTTGGGAGGGGTTCGGGGAGAGATTCAGGTGAAATGGGTCAGTCTTTTCGAGGGTCCTCGTGTGCCCTTGATGGGAGGCTCTGGTCAGGCCTGCCTAAAATACAAGAAATGCCAGGTAGCGCGTGAAATAGTCATGGGGCCGGTGGGCTATAACTTTGGTCATGAGGGGTTGGGGAGGGGGGTTCGGGGGGTCAGGCCTTCGGAAATGGGTACAGTCTTTCGAGGTCCTCGTGTGTGCCCGGTGGGAGGCTACGGTCAGAGCCTGCGTTAAAATGGCAGAAATGCCAGTGACGCGAGCGTGAAATAATCCATAGGGCAGGTGGCTATAGCCTTTGGTCCATGAGGGTTGGGAGGGGGTTGGGGGCTGGGCGTGGAAATGGTACTGAGTCTTTCGAGGTCTCGTGTGCAGTGGGAGGCTCTGATCAAGCCTGCCTAAAAATGGCATGCGCAGGCGTGGGGAAATAGTCGCGGGCGGTGGGATGTAACTGGTCAGTCCTTGAGGGTTGGGAGGGGTTCGGGAGTTACTGGGCGTCAAATGGAGTGCAGTCTTTTCGAGGGTCCTCGTGTGCCCGGTGGGAGGCTGGTCAGAATCCTGCCCTAAAATGGAAAAAAAGGCCAATGGCGCATCGCGTGAGAAATAATCGCCAGGCAGTGGCTATAACCTTTGGTCCCTTGAGGGTTGGGAGGGGTGAGGGTTACAGTGGTGAAATGGGTACAGTCTTTTCGAGGGTCCTCGTGTGCCCAGTGGGAGGCTACTGGTCAGAAACTGCCCTAAAATAGCAAGAAATGCCCAGCAACGCAGTCAGCGTGGGGAAATAGTCATGCGAGCCGATGGGATCTATGCTTTGGTCATGGGGGTTGGGAGGGGTTCGGGGTTCACAGGCGTCGAAATGGAGTCTGATCTTCTTGAGGGTCCTCGTGTGCCCAGTGGGAGGCTACTGGTCAGAATGCCTAAAATGGCAAGAAATGCCAGTGGCGTCAGCGTGAAATAGTCAGGGGCAGGTGGGCTATAACTTTGGTCAGCGGGGTTGGGGAGGGGTATGGGGGTTAGGTCGTGAAATGGGTACTGATCTTTTCAGGGTCTCGTCGTGCGGTGGGAGGCTACAGTCAGGAGCCTGCCTAAAAATGGCAAAAGAAATGCCCAACAGTAGCGATCGTGAAATAGTCGCCGAGGCCGGTGGGATGCTCATGCTTTGGTCCCAGCGGGGTTGGGAGGAGGGGTTCGGGGAGTTCTGGGCGTCGGAAATGGGTACAGTCTTTTGAGTGTCCTCGTGTGCCAGTGGGAGGCTCAGTCAGAATACTGCCCTAAAATAAGAAATAGCCCGGTGGCATCGCGTGAAATAGTCAGAGTGGCCTAGTGGGCTTTAGTCCATGAGGGGTTGGGGAGGGGTTGGGGGTTCAGTCGTAGGAAATGGAGTCTGAGTCTTTCGGGGTCCTCGTGTGATGGGAGGCTACGGTCGAAGCCTGCCTAAAAATGGCAGAAATGCCAGCGCATCAGCGTGAAATAGTCGCCGAGCCGGTGGGTCCTGTGCTGGTCCATGAGGGGTTGGGGAGGGTTGGGGCTCACAGTCGTCAGAAATGGAGTCTGATCTTTTGAGGTGTCCTCGTGTGCCAGTGGGAGGCTCGGTCACCCTAAAATGGCAAAGAAATGCCAGTGCTGGCAGCGTGAAATAATCGCCAGGGCGGTGGGCTATGCTGGTCCTTGAGGGTTGGGAGGGTTTGGGGCTCACTGGTGCAGTCGAATGAGTGCAGTCTTTTCGAGGGTCTCGTGTGCCCAGTGGGAGGCTGGTCAAGCCTGCCTAAAATGGCAAGAAATGCCAGGCGCATAGCGTGAAATAATCAGCGAGGCGGTGGGCTATGCCTTTGGTCCAGCTTGGGAGGGGCGTTCGGGGGCTCTGGGCGTCGAAATGGAGTGCAGTCTTTTCGAGGGTCCTCGTGTGATGGGAGGCTCGGTCAGGCACATACTAAAATGGAAAGAAATGCCCAGCTTGAGCGTGAAATAGTCAGGCAGTGGGCTATGTGCGTCCCTTGAGGGTTGGGAGGGGCGTTCAGGGGGCTCTGGCGTCAAATGGGTACAGTCTTTCGAGGGTCTCGTGTGCCCAGGTGGGAGGCTACGGTCAGGAGCCTGCCTAAAATGGAAAAAATAGCCAGTGGCAGCGTGGAAATAGTCATGGAGGCGGTGGTCTATAACTTTGGTCCATGAGGGGTTGGGGAGGGTTCGGGGTTCACGGTGGTCAGAAATGGAGTGAGTCTTTCAGGTCCTCGTGTGCCCGTGGGAGGCTACGGTCAGAAGCCTGCCTAAAATGGCAAGAAATGCCAGTGACAGCGTGAAATAGTCATGGAGGCGGTGGGCTATATAGCCTTTGGTCATGAGGGGTTGGGGAGGGCGTTCGGGAGCTCAGGCGTGAAATCGGTACAGTCTTTTCGAGGGTCCTCGTGTGCCCAGATGGAGGCTCTGATCAAGCCTGCCCTAAAATGGCAAAAAATACCAGCATCGCGTGAAATAATCCCGTAGGCGGTGGTCTATGTGCTGGTCCAGAGGGGTTGGGAGGGGGTTCGGGGGTTAGTGGTACGAATGGGTAAAAGTCTTTTGGTGTCCTCGTGTGCCCAGTGGGAGGCTCTGATCGAGGCATGCTAAAATGGCAAGAAATACCCGTGACAGCATGCGTGAAATAGTCATGGGGGCGGTGGCCTATGTGCACAGTCCTTGAGGGGTTGGGGAGGAATCGGGGGCTCACAGTGTCGGAAATGGGTACAGTCTTTCAGGGTCCTCGTGTGCCAGTGGGAGAGGCTACGGTCAAGCCTGCCCTAAAATAACAAAAATGCCAGCAGCGTGAAATAGTCAGGCGGTGGCTATGGCCTTTGGTATGAGGGTTGGGGAGGGAGTTCGGGGGGCTCTGGTGTCAGAAATGGGTAAGTCTTTTCGAGGTCCTCGTGTGATGGGAGGCTCAGTCGGAGGCCTGCCTAAAATGGCAAGAAATGCCAGCGCGCCCGTGAAATAGTCAGCAGGCAGTGGGCTATAGCCTTTAGTCATGGGGTTGGGGAGGGGGTTGGGGCTCACAGTCGTGGGAAATGGGTCTTTTCGAGGGTCTCGTGTGCCCGAGTGGGAGGCTCTGGTCAGGCCTGCCTAAAATGGACAAGAAATGCCAGTGGCCTTGTAGCGTGAAATAGTCAGAGGCGGTGGGCTATATGCTTTGGTCGAGGGTTGGGGAGGTTACAGGGCTCTGGGTGTCGAGGGAGTCTGATCTTTTCGAGGGTCCTCGTGTGCCAGGTGGGGAGGCTCGATCGAAGCCTGCCCTAAAATGTGCAAGAAATGCCAATGGCGCGTGAAATAATCGCCGAGGCGGTGGGATATAATGCAGTGCAGGGGGGTTGGGGAGGCCGTCGGAAATGGGTGCAGTCTTTTCGGTCCTCGTGTGATGGGAGGCTGATGAGGCCTGCTAAAATGACAAGAAATGCCCAGCCATGGCGTGAAAATAGTCCGAGGCGGTGGGCTATGCCTGGTCAGCGGGGTTGGGGAGGGAAGTTCGGGGTCAGTGAGTACAGTCTTTTCGAGGGTCCTCGTGTGCCCGATGGGAGGCTCTGGTCGGAGGCCTGCCCTAAAATGACAAAAATGCCAGTATGCCAGCGCGTGAAATAATCGTCGAGCGGTGGGCTATAGCCTTCCGAGGGGTTGGGAGGGGCGTTACAGGGAGCTCTGGGTGTCGAAATGGGTGCAGTCTTTTCGAGGGTCCTCGTGTGCCCGATGGGAGGCTCTGACCGTCAGGCCTGCCCTAAAATGACAAAAATGCCAATGACGCGCGTGAAATAAGTCATGCCGAGGCGGTGGGCTATAGCACTTTGGTCGTGAGGGTTGGGGAGGAGGAGTTACGGGGGCTCTGGTAAATGGGTAAGTCTTTTGGGGTCTCGTGTGCCCGTGGGAGACTCTGGTCAGAGCCTGCCCTAAAATGACAAAAATGCCAGCAGCGGCGTGGAAATAGTCGCCGAGGCGGTGGGCTATAGCCTTTGGTCCATGAGGGTTGGGGAGGAGGGTTAGGGGCTCTGGGCGTCGAAATGGGTGCAGTCATTTGAGGGTCTCGTGTGCCCGTGGGAGGCTACGGATCAGAGCCTGCCCAAAAATGACAAGAAATGCAGTGTGGCGTGAAATAGTCATGAGGCGGTGGGCTATAGCCTTTGGCCCTTGAGGTTGGGGAGGGCGTTCGGGACTCTGGGCGTCGGGAAATGGGTAAAGTCTTTTCGAGGGGTCTCGTGTGCCCAGGTGGGAGGCTCGGATCGAGGCCTGCTTACAAATGGCAAGAAATGCCAGGCAGGCAGCGTGAAATAGTCGCCGAGGCGGTGGGCTATAGCCTTTGGTCATGAGGGGTTGGGAGGAAGTTGGGCTCTGGGCGTGAAAATGGAGTACAGTCATTTGAGGGTCTCGTGTGCCCGATGGGAGCTGATCAAGCCTGCTAAAATAAAGAAATGCGTCAGCGTAGCGTGAAATAGTCATGCAGGGCGGTGGGCTATGCTTTAGGCCCATGCGGGGTTGGGAGGGGCGTTAGGAGACTCTGTCGAAATGGGTGCAGTCTTTTCGAGGGTCCTCGTGTGCCCGATGGGAGGCTACGGTCGAGGCCTGCCTAAAATGACAAGAAATGCCAGTGTGGCGTGAAATAGTCATGAGGCGGTGGGCTATAGCCTTTGGCCCTTGAGGGGTTGGGGGGGCGTTCAGGGGCTCAGGCGTCGAAATGGGTACAGTCTTTTCGAGGGTCTCGTGTGCCCGATGGGAGGCTACAGTCAGAGCCTGCACTAAAATGACAAAATATGCGCAGCGTGAAATAGTCATGAGGCGGTGGGCTATGTGCCCAGTCTGCAGGGGTTGGGAGGGGTTACAGGGCTCTGGAAATGGGTGCAGTCTTTCGAGGTCTCGTGTGCCCGTGGGAGGCTCTGAGGTCAAGCCTGCCTAAAATGACAAGAAATGCCAGTAGCCGTGAAATAATCACCAAGGCGGTGGGCTATAATGATGAGGGTTAGGAGGAGGGGGCTCTGGGCGTGAATGGGTACAGTCATTGTGTGTACAGTCTTTTCGAGGGTCCTCGTGTGCCCAGTGGGAGGCTGGTGAGCACATGCCTAAAATGGCAAGAAATGCCAGGAGCAGTGAAATAATCGCCAGGCGGTGGGATATAGCCTTTAGTCTGAGGGGTTGGGAGGGCCGTCGGAAATGGTACAGTCTTTTCGAGGGTTCGTGTGCCCGTGGGAGGCTCGGTCAGGCCTGCCCTAAAAAATGACAAGAAATGCCCAGTAGCAGCGTGAAATAGTCAGGAGGCGGTGGGCTATAGCACTGGTCCCATGAGGGTTGGGAGGAGTTCTGGGGCTCTGGCGTTGGAAATGGGTACAGTCTTTTGAGGGTCCTCGTGTGCCCGGTGGGAGGCTCTGATCAGAGCCTGCCCTAAATAGCTAGAAATGCTTGACGTAGCGTGAAATAGGCGGGCCCAGCCTATAGCCTTGGGTTGGGAGGGGTTGGGGGAGGCGTCAGGGAAATGGGTGCAGTCTTTTCGAGGTCCTCGCGTGCCAGTGGGAGGCTACGGTCGAGGCACTGCCTAAAATGGCAAGAAATGCCAATGACACAGTGCGTGAAATAGTCGCCGAGCCGGTGGGATATAGCCTTTGGTCTCTGCGGGGTTAGGGAGGCCGTCGTGGAAATGGGTAAAGTATTTTAGAGGGTCATCGTGTGCCCAGTGGGAGGCTCTGGTCAGGCCTGCCCTAAAATGACAAGAAATGCCAAGCCAGTAGCGTGAAATAGTCACCGAGGCAGGTGGGCTATAGCCTTTGTTCAGCGGGGTTGGGAGGGGGGTTGAGGGCTCTGGCGTCGGAGAAATGGGTACAGTCTTTTCGAGGGTCCTCGTGTGCCCGTGGGAGGCTCTGATCAGGCCTGCCCTAAAATGACAAGAAATGCCAGTATGGCAATCGTGAAATAGTCGCCCAGGCGGTGGGCTATAGCCTTTGGTCCGCGGGGGTTGGGGAGGGGCTCTGGTGGAAATGGAGTCAGTCTTTCGAGGGTCCTCGTGTGCCCAGTGGGAGAACTCTGGTCAGAGGCCTGCCCTAAAATGACAACAAATGCCAGTGGCAGCGTGAAATAATCATGAGGCAGTGGGATATCGCCTTTGAGGGGTTGGAGGAGGTGCGTCGGGAAATGGACAGTCTTTTCGAGGTCTCGTGTGCCCAGTGGGAGGCTGGTCAGGCCCTAAAATGACATGAAATGCCAGTGACGCAGCGTGAAATAATCACCAGGCCTGGTTGGGCTATATGCTGGTGCGGGGTTGGGGAGGGTTTGAGGGCTCAGGCGTCAAATGGTCCGGTCTTTTCGAGGGTCCTCGTGTGCCCATGGGAGGCTACTGATCAGGAAGCACCTAAAATGACAGAAATGCCAGCGCAGCCGCGTAGAAATAATCGCCCGAGGCCGGTGGGCTATAGTCAGTGGCGGGGTTGGGGAGGCGTTCGGGGGCGTCGGAATGGGTGCAGTCTTTTCGAGGGTCTCGTGAGCCCGGTGGGAGGCTACGGTCAGAAGCCTTCCTAAAATGGCGAGAAATGCCAATGCGCATGGCGTGAAATAGTCGCCCGGCAGTGGGCTATAGCCTGGCTGGTCATGAGGGGTTGGGGAGGGGGTTCGGGGGTTACGGTGTCGAAATGGGTCAGTCTTTTGAGTGTCCTCGTGCTTGCCAGTGGGAGGCTACGGTCAGGGCCTGCCTAAAATGTGAAAATACCAGCGCGTGAATTAGTCGCCGAGGCAGGTGGGCTATAGCCTTTGGTCTGCAGGGGTTGGGGGAGGGGGTTGGGGGCGTCGAAATGGGTACAGTCTTTTAGGGGTCCTCTTGTGCCCAGGTGGGAGGCTACAGTCAGGCCTGCTAAAATGACAAGAAATGGCGCAGCGCGTGAAATAGTCGCCGAGGCCGGTGGGCTATAGCCTTTGGTCCGCGGGGGTTGGGGAGGGGGTTTCGGGGGCTCTAGTCGTCAGAAATGGGTACAGTCTTTTCGAGGGTCCTCGTGTGCCCAGTGGGAGGCTACGGTCAGAGGCCTGCCCTAAAATGGCAAGAAATGCCCAGCGGCGCAGCGCGTGAAATAGTCGCCGAGGCCGGTGGTCTATAACCTTTGGTCACAGGGGGTTGGGAGGGTTCAGTTACGTGAGAAATGGGTACAGTCTTTTTGAGTGCCCTCGTGTGCCCAGTGGGAGGCTCTGGTCGAGCCTGCCTAAAATAGTAGAAATGCCAGTGGCAGCGTGAAATAGTCACCAGGCGGTGGGCTATTGCATTTGGTCACAGGGGGTTGGGGAGGGGTTTAGGGCTCTGGCGTGAGAAATGGGTCTGAGTCTTTTGAGGGTCCTTGTGTGATGGGAGGCTATGATCAGGCACATAAAATAAGCAAAAATGCCATGCATCGCGTGAAATAATCGCGAGGCAGTGGTCTATATGCTGGTCATGAGGGGTTGGGGAGGGGTTCGGGAGTTACTGGTGGAAATGGGTGAGTCTTTTGAGTGTCCTCGTGTGCCCAGTGGGAGGCTCGGTCGAGCCTGCTAAAATATGAAATGCCAGTGAGCGCGTGGAAATAGTCGCCAGGCGGTGGGCTATAGCCTTTGGTCCTTGAGGGGTTGGGAGGGGGGTTCAGGGGTTACAGGCGTGAAATGGAGTTCGAGTCTTTCGAGTGTCTCTGTGCCAGTGGGAGGCTACAGTCAGGAGCACTGCCCTAAAATAGCAAGAAATGCCAATGCAGTAGCGTGAAATAAGTCCGAGGCGGTGGGATATGTGCTTGGCCCAGAGGTTGGGGAGGGCGTCGGAGTCGAGAAATGGGTACAGTCTTTTGAGGGTCTCGTGTGCCGTGGGAGGCTCTGGTCAGGGCACTGCCTAAAATGACAAGAAATGCCAGCCATGTGGCAGCGTGAAATAGTCACCGAGGCAGTGGGCTATAACTCCTTGAGGTTGGGAGGGCGGAGGGGCTCGTGAAATAGAGTGATCTTTTCGAGGGTCCTCGTGTGATGGGAGGCTACGGTCAGGCACTTGCCCTAAAATGGCAAGAAATGCCCAATGACACAGTGGCGTGAAATAATCTCAGGGCCGGTGGGCTATAGCCTGGTCTGCGGGGTTGGGGAGGGCGTCGAGAAATGGAGTGCAGTCTTTAGGTCCTCTTGTGCCCGTGAGTGGAGAGCTCGGTCAGAGGCACCTAAAATGACAAGAAATGCCAAGTGGCAGCGCGTGAAATAAGTCATCAGGAGCCGGTGGGCTATAATAGCCTTTGGTCCTTGAGGGGTTGGGGAGGGTTCGGGGCTCACAGTCGGAAATGGAGTGCAGTCTTTTCGAGGGTCCTCGTGTGCCCAGTGGGAGGCTCGGTCAGGAGGCACATACTAAAATGGCAAGACATGCCCTTGAGCAGTGAAATAATCCTTGCCAGGCCGGTGGGCTATAGCCTGGTCGGGGTTGGGAGGGGGGTTCGGGAGCGTGTTGGAAATGTGTCACAGTCTTTTTCGAAGGTCCTCGTGTGCCAGGTGGGAGGCTCTGGTCAAGCCTGCCCTAAAATGGCAAAAAATGCCATGGCATGCGTGAAATAATCATGAGGCGGTGGTCTATAGCCTTTGGTCCCATGAGGGGTTGGGGAGGGTTCAGGGGGCTGGTGTTGAGAAATGGGTACAGTCTTTTGAGGGTCCTCGTGTACTTGATGGGAGGCTCTGAGTCGAGCCTGCTAAAATGGCAAAAATACCATGGCGTGAAATAATCCCGAGGCGGTGGGCTATAGCCTGGTCAGCGGGGTTGGGGAGGGGGTTCGGGGGCTCAGGTCGTCGGGAAATGAGTCTTTTGAGGTCCTCGTGTGCAGGAGGCTGATCAAGCACCTAAAATAGCAAGAAATGCCAATAGCAGCATGGCGTGAAATAATCGAGGCAGTGGGCTATAGCCTTTGTGAGGGGTTGGGGAGGCGTTGGGGCTCACAGTGTCGGAAATAGTCTGATCTTTTTGAGGTCCTCGTGCAGTGGGAGGCTCACGGTCAGGGCCTGCCTAAAATGGCAAGAAATGCCAATGACACAGCGTGAAATAGTCATGGGCAGGTGGGATATGCCTTTGTGAGGGGTTGGGGAGGGGTTGGGTGGGGTCGGAAATGAGTCTTTTCGAGGGTCTCGTGTGCCCGTGGGAGGCTACAGTCGAGGCCTGCCCTAAAATTGACAAGAAATGCCAGTGGCGTAGCGTGAAATAGTCACTTAGGGGCGGTGGGCTATAGCCAGCGGGGTGGGGGAGGGTTGGGGCT
This sequence comes from Citropsis articulata, assembly GCA_030449925.1. Lineage (NCBI taxonomy): Eukaryota > Viridiplantae > Streptophyta > Magnoliopsida > Sapindales > Rutaceae > Citropsis > Citropsis articulata. The sequence continues at coordinate 315,077 of JASUUH010000228.1, read as the reverse complement.
CTGGGTGTCGGAAATGGGTACAGTCTTTTCGAGGGTCCTCGTGTGATGGGAGGCTACGAGTCAGGCCTGCCTAAAATGGCAAGAAATGCCATGGCGCAGCTCGCGTGAAATAGTCATGAGGCAGTGGGTATATCCTTTGGTCCCAGGGTTGGGGAGGGGGCGTCGGGAAATGGGTACAGTCTTTTGAGGTCTCGTGTGCCCAGTGGGGGCTCGGTCAGAAGGCCTGCGCTAAAATGGCAAGAAATGCCAGCGCAGCGTGAAATGGTCAAGGGCGGTGGGCTATAACCTTTGGTCAGCGGGGTTGGGGAGGAGTTACTGGGGGCTCACAGGCGTCGGGAAATGGGTCTGAGTCTTTTCGAGGGTCTCGTGTGCCCAGTGGGAGGCTACTGATCAGAGCTTGCCCTAAAATGGCAAGAAATGCCCAGGCCTTGTAGCGTGAAATAGTCATGAGGCCGGTGGGCTATGTGCTGGTCATGGGGTTGGGAGGCGTGGGGCGTCGAGAAATGGGTACAGTCTTTTCGAGGGTCCTCGTGTGTCCAAGTGGGAGGCTACGTCGAGCCTGCACACAAATGACAAAAATGCCAATGACGCGTGGAAATAGTCACCAAGGGCATTGGGCTATATGCTGAGTCCCAGGGGGGTTGGGAGGGGTTGAGGCTCACGTCGAGGAAATGGAGTCGGTCTTTTGAGGGTCTCGTGTGCAGGTGGGAGGCTCTGATCGAAGCCTAAAATAGCAAGACATGCCAGTGCTCTTGGCGCGTGGAAATAGTCAGCAGAATTCGGTGGGCTATAGCCATTGGTCCATGAGGGGTTGGGAGAGAGGCGTTCGGGGCTCACAGGTGTTGGAAATGTGTCTGATGTTTGAAGGTCCTCGTGTGCCCAGTGGGAGGCTCACGGTCAGGAAGCACATACTAAAATGGCAAGAAATACCAGCCGCATCGCGTGAAATAGTCATGGGGCGGTGGTCTATAGCTGGTCCATGAGGTTGGGGAGGGTTCGGGGTTACTGGTCATGAAATGGGTGCAGTCTTTTGGGTGTCTCGTGTGTGCCCGATGGGCGGCTACAGGTCGAGAGGCACTGCGCTAAAATGGCAAAAATACCAGTGCGCACGTGGGAAATGATCATGCAGGCGGTGGGCTATAGCCTTTGGTCCCTTGAGGGGTTGGGAGGAAGTTACAGGGACTCTGGGCGTGAGAAATGGGTGATCTTTTCGAGGGTCCTCGCGTGCCCGAGTGGGAGGCTACTGGTCAGGCTTGCCCCAAATGGCAAGAAATGCCAGTGACACAGTGGCGATGAAATAGTCAGCAAGGGCGGTGGGATGTGCTGGTCTGCGGGGGTTGGGAGGGGCGTCGGAAATGGGTCAGTCTTTTCGAGGGTCTCGTGTGCCCAGTGGGAGGCTCACGGTCAAGCACATGCCACTAAATGCAAAAAAATGGCCAGTGGCGCATCGCGTGAAATAGTCATGCCGAGGCGGTGGTCTATATCGCTTTGGTCCCATTGGGGTTGGGGAGGGGTTGAGGGCTCACTGGTCGTGAGAAATGGGTCTGGGTCTTTTGAGGGTCCTCGTGTGCCCAGATGGGAGGCTCTGGTCAGGCTTTGCCCTAAAAATGTAAGACATGCCCAGTGCATGTGCGTGAAATAATCGCCGAGGTCGGTGGGCTATAGCCATTAGTCCCAGCGGGGGTTGGGAGGAGGCGTTGGGCTCACAGGTGTTGGAAATGTGTACAGTGTTTCAGAAGGTCCTCGTGTGCCCAGTGGGAGGCTCTGGTCAGAAGCCTGCTACAAAATGGCAAGAAAATACCAGTGGCGCATCGCGTGAAATAGTCAGGCGGTGGTCTATAGCCTTTGGTCCATGAGGGGTTGGGAGGGTTGGGGTTACAGTGCGTCAGAAATGGAGTGATCTTTTGAGTGTCCTCGTGTGCCTTGATGGGCGGCTACGGTCGAGAGCGCTAAAATGGCAAGAAATACCAAGCGGTAACGCGGCACGTGGGAAATAGTCAAGCAGCCGGTGGGCTATAGCACAGTCCCATGAGGGGTTGGGGAGGAAGTTACTGGGGCTCAGGCGTCGGAAATGGGTACTGAGTCTTTCGAGGGTCCTCAGCGTGCTTGAGTGGGAGAGCTCTGGTCAGACTTGCCCAAATGTAGCAGAAATGCCAGTGCCAGCGTGGAAATAATCATGGGGCGGTGGGATATGGCCTTTGGTCTGCGGGGTTGGGAGAGGCGTCGGAAATGGGTCAGTCTTTCGAGGTCTCGTGTACTCCAGATGGGAGGCTACGGTGAGCACATACTAAAATGAAAAAGAAATGCGTGGCGCATCGCGTGGAAATAATCGCTTGAGGCGGTGGTCTATATCACACAGTCCCAGGGGTTGGGAGGGTTGAGGCTCACGAGTAAATCGAGAAATGGTGAGTCTTTTGAGGTCTCGTGTGTGCATGGGAGGCTTCTGATCAGGAAGCACACTAAAATGGCAAGACATGCCCAGCTACTGGCATGGCCGTGGAAATAGTCGCTTGGGTCGGTGGGCTATAGCCATTGGTCATGCGGGGGTTGGGGAGGGCGTTGAGCTCACAGGTGTTGGAAATGTGCAGTGTTTTGAAGGTCCTCGTGTGTGCCCGGTGGGAGGCTACGGTCAGAAGCCTGCCTAAAATAGCAAGAAAATGCCAGGCGCATCAGCGTGAAATAATCGCCGAGGCAGTGGTCTATAACCTTTGGTCATGAGGTTGGGAGGGGTTGAGGGTTACAGTGCGTCGGAAATGGGTACAGTCTTTTGAGTGTCTCGTGTGCCCAGTGGGAGGCTACGATCGAGGCCTGCGCTAAAATGGCAAAAATACCAATGGCCTTGAGGCGTGAAATACTCACGAGGCGGTGGGCTATAGCCTGGTCCATGAGGTTGGGAGGGAAGTTACAGGGGCTCTGGGCGTCGGAAATGGAGTGCAGTCTTTTGAGGTCTCGTGTACCCAGTGGGAGGCTACGATCAGGCTTGCTAAAATAATAAAAATGCCAGTGACGCGCGCGTGAAATAATCGCCCAAGGCCGGTGGGCTATGTGCTGGCCCATGAGGGGTTAGGGAGGCGTTAGGGGGCTCAGGTGTCGGAAATAGTACAGTCTTTTCGAGGGTCCTCGCGTGCCAGGTGGGAGGCTACTGGGTCAGGGCCTGCCTAAAATGGCAAAATGCCAATGACACTGTGGCAGTGAAATAGTCACAGGCCGGTGGGATATATGCTGGTCTGCGGGGGTTGGGGTGGGGAGTCGGAAATGGGTGCAGTCTTTTCGAGGGTCTCGTGTGTCCGTGGGAGGCTACGGTCAGAGCCTGCCACTAAAGTGACAAGAAATGCCAGCTGGCCTTGGCGCGTGAAATAATCACGAGGCGGTGGGCTATGCACAGTCCAGCGGGGGTGGGGAGGGGTGCTCAGGGGCTCTGGTCGTCGAGAAATGGGTGCGGTCTTTTCGAGGTCCTCGTGTGCCCGGAGAGGAGGCTCAGATTGAAGCACAGCCTAAAATGTGAAATGCCAGTGCCGCATCGCGTGAAATAGTCGCCGAGGCAGTGGTCTATATCCTTTAGTCATTGCGGGGTTGGGGAGGGGTTCGGGGTTACGGTGCGTCGGAAATGGGTACAGTCTTTTTGAGTGTCCTCGTGTGCCCAGTGGGCGGCTACGGTCCGAGGCCTGCGCTAAAATGGCACGAAATACCCAGCGGCGCAGCACGGGAAATGGTCAACGAGGCCGGTGGGCTATAAGCTGGTCGCATGGGGGTTGGGGAGGAAGTTACAGGGCTCTGGGCGTGGGAAATGGTGCAGTCTTCGAGGGTCCTCAGCGTGCACTTGATGGGAGGCTCTGTCGAGACTTGCCCAAAATGGCAAGAAATGCCCAGTGACACGGTGGCGTGAAATAGTCATGGGGCGATTGGGATATAACCTGGTCTGCGGGGGTTGGGAGGGGCGTCAGGAAATGGGTGCAGTCTGTTCGAGGGGCCACGTGTGTCCCGTGGGAGGCTACCGTCAGGAGGCCTGCCGTAAAATGACAAAAGAAATGCCAGCCTTGTGCGCGTGAAATAGTCACAGGCCGGTGGGCTATAGCCTTTAGTCCCATGAGGGGTTGGGAGGGGTTTGGGGTTTAGTGCGTCGAAATGGGTGCAGTCTTTTAGAGGGTCCTCGTGTGCCCAGTGGGAGGCTCTGATCGAAGCCTGCCGTAAAATAAAAAGAAATGCCAGCGGCAGCGCGTCAAATAATCGCTTGAGCATGTGGGCTATAACTTTGGTCCCATGAGGTTGGGAGCGTGTTTGAGGGGCTGAGTCGTGAGCAGGTCTGATCTTTCGAGATCCTCGTGTGAGTGGGGAAGCTCACGGTGAAAAGCCTGCCTAAAATGGCAAGATATGCCCAAGCGCGTGGCGTGAAATAATCATGAGGCGGTGGGCTATAGCCTTTGGTCCATGAGGTTTGGGGACAGGCGTTGGGGGCTCTGGGTGTCAGTTAGGTCTGATCTTTTGAGGTCCTCGTGTACCCGGTGGGAGGCTACGGTCAGGAGGCACAGCCTAAAATGTAAGAAATGCCAATGACACAGGCAGGGAAATAGTCACGAGGCGGTGGGCTATGAACTTTAGTTCAGCGAGGTTGGGGAGGGGGTTTGAGGGCTCAGTGGTCAGAAATGGGTACAGTCTTTTGAGGGTCGTCGTGTGCCCGGTGGGAGGCTCGGTCGAGAAGCCTGCCCTAAAATGGCAAGACATGCCAATGACATGGCGCGTGAAATAGTCACCGAGGCCAGTGGGCTATAGCCTTTGGTCCGCGGGGGTTGGGGAGGGGCGTTCGGGGGCTCTGGGCGTCCGAAATGGGTACAGTCTTTTCAAGGGTCCTCGTGTACCCAGTGGGAGGCTACGGTCAGAGGGCTGCCCTAAAATGGTAAGAAATGCACAGCGGCGCAGCGCGGGAAATAGTCCTAGGGCCGGTGGACTGTGTGCTGGTCACAGGGGTTGGGGAGGGGTTTGGGAGACTCACAGTGCGTCGAAATGGGTACAGTCTTTTCGAGGGTCGTCGTGTGCCCAGTCGGAGGCTACAGTCAGAGGCCTGCCCTAAAATGGCAAAAAATGCCAATGGCCTTGGCGTGTGAAATAGTCACAGGCGGTGGGCTATAATACTAGTCATGAGGTTGGGAGGGTTTAGGGGGCTACAGTCGTGGTCGGAAATGGGTAGAAGTCTTCTGAGGTCCTCATGTGTGCCCAGTGTGGGAGGCTACAGTTAGAGGCCTGTACAAAATGGCAAGCAATACCTAGCTACTTGGCCGTGAAATATATCACCAGGCGGTGGGCTATAGCTGGTCCCATGAGGGTTGGGGAGAGGTGTTTGAGGGGGCTCTGTTAAGTGAAATGGGTACAGTCTTTTGAGGGTCTCGTGTGCCCGGTGGGAGGCTGATCGAAGCCTGCTAAAATGGCAAGACATGCCAGTGGCGCAGCGTGAAATAGTCACTTAGGGCCGGTGGGCTATAAGCCTTTGGTCTGAGGGGGTTGGGAGGGGCGTTCGGGGGCTCACAGTGCGTCGAAAATGGGTGATTTTGAGGGTGCTCGTGTGCCCAGTGGGAGGCTACGGTGGAAGCACACAAAAATGAAATGCCAAAAAGTATGTAGCAGGAAATAGTCAGGCAGTGGGCTATAGCCTTTGGTCCAGCGGGGGTTGGGAGGAGGTTTGAGAACTCGTGAAGTCGGGAAATGGGTGCGATCTTTTCGAGGGTCCTCGTGTGCCCAGTCTGAGGCTCTGGTCAGTCGAGCCTGCCCTAAAATGGCAAAAATGTCAGCGTGGCGCAGCGTGGAAATAGTCACTAGGGCCGGAGGGCTATAGCCTTTGGCCCCCGGGGGTTGGGGAGGGGCGTTCGGGGGCTCTGGTTGTCCGAAATGGGTACAGTCTTTTCGAGGGTCCTCGCGTGACCAGTGGGAGGCTACGGTCAGGGCCTGCTCTAAAATGGCAAGAAATACCCAGCGGCGCAGCGCGTGAAATAGTCGCCGAGGCCGGTGGGATATAGCCTCTGGTCTGCGGGGGTTGGGGAGGGGCGTCGGAAATGGGTACTGATCTTTCGAGGTCCTCGGGTGCCCGTGGGAGGCCTCTGGTCGAGCCACCCTAAAATGACAAGAAATGCCAATGGCGCCAGCGCGTGAAATAATCACAAAGTCGGTGGGCTATAGCCTGGTCGTGAGGGTTAGGGAGGGGTTTAGGGGCTCTGGTGTCGAATGGTCTGATCTTTTCGAGGTCGTCGTGTGCCCAGGTGGGAGGCTCTGTCGAGGCACGCCTAAAATGGCAAAAATGCAGCCAGCGTGCGTGAAATAGTCACCAGTGGGTGGGCTATAAAGCTGGTCAGTGAGGGGTTGGGGAGGGGTTTAGGGGCTCAGTGCGTCAGAAAATGGGTACAGTCTTTTGAGTGTCCTCGTGTGCCAGGTGGGAGGCTACGGTCGAGAAGCCTGCCTAAAATGACAAGAAATCTCCAGCGGCCTTGGCGCGTGAAATAGTCACCGAGGCGGTGGGCTATAACTTTGGTCCTTGAGGGGTTGGGGAGGGTTTGGGGGTTACAGTCGTCGGGAAATGGAGATGCGGTCTTTTAGAGGGTCTCGTGTGCCCGATGGGAGGCTCTGATCAGGAAGCACTGCGTAAATAACAAGAAATGCCAGTGGCGCGTCAAATGTCGCCGAGGCATGTGGGCTATAACCTTTGGTCCCATGGGGGTTGGGAAACGTGTTTAAGGGGCTCAGTCGTCGGCGGAAGCAGGTCAGATCTTTGAGGATCTCGTGTGCCCATTGGGAGGCTACGGTGAAAAGCCTGCCTAAAATGGCAAGATATGCTTACTTGGTTGGCCGCGTGAAATAGTCATGAGGCGGTGGGCTATGGCCTTTGGTCCAGCGGGGTTTGGGGACAGGCGTTGAGACTCTGGGTGTCAGATTTGGGTACAGTCTTTTGAGGGTCATCGTGTACCCGGTGGGAGGCTCTGATGGAGGCACAGCCTAAAATGGCAAGAAATGCCCAATGACTGGCAGGGAAATAATCACCGAGGGCCGGTGGGCTATAGACTTTGGTTGTGGGGGGGTTGGGGAGGGGGTTTGAGAACTCTGGTGGTCGAAATGGGTGCAGTCTTTTTGAGGGTCGTCGTGTGCCCGATGGGAGGCTCTGAGTCAGAAGCACATACTAAAATAGCAAGACATGCCAATGCGCAGCGCGCGAAATAGTCGCCGAGGCCTGTGTGCTATAGCCTTTGGTCAGCGGGGGTTGGGGAGGGGCGTTCGGGGGCTCTGGGCGTCAGAAATGGGTACAGTCTTTTGAAGGGGCCTCGTGTACCTAGTGGGAGGCTACGGTCAGAGGCTTGCCCTAAAATCGCAAGAAATGCCAAGCAGTGGCCTTGTGCGGAAATAGTCACCAAGGCGGTGGACTGTGTGCTGGTCCCATGAGGGTTGGGAGGGGTTTGAGGCTGAGTGCGTGAGAAATGGGTACAGTCTTTTCGGTCGTCGTGTGCCCAGTCGGAGAGCTCTGATCAGGCCTGCCCTAAAATGGCAAAAATGCCAATGACGCAGCGTGTGAAATAGTCACAGGGCGGTGGGCTGTAATCCTTGAGGGTTGGGGAGGGGTTTAGGGGCTCAGTGGTCGGAAATGGGTGGGAGTCTTCTGAGGGTCCTCATGTGCCCAGTGGGAGGCTACGGTTAGAGGCACATACAAAATGGCAAACAATACCCTAGCTGCGTGCGTGGAAATAATCACCGAGGCGGTGGGCTATAGCCTTTAGTCATGAGGGGTTGGGAGAGGGTGTTTGAGGGGCTCAGTCGTGGGAGTGCAGTCTTTTGAGGGTCTCGTGTGCCCGGTGGGAGGCTCTGGTCAGGAAGCCTGCCCTAAAATGGCAAGACATGCCCACGCGTGGAAATAGTCACCGAGGGCGGTGGGCTGTGCTGGTCTGATGCGGGGTTGGGGAGGGGCGTTCGGGGGCTCAGTGCGTCGAAAATGGGTACAGTCTTTTGGGGTGCTCGTGTGCTTGATGGAAGGCTACAGTCGAAGCACCTGCCTAAAATAACAAGAAATGCCAATGGCCTGCTCACGGAGGCCGGTGGGCTATGTGCTGGTCATGAGGGTTGGGGAGGAGGTTTAGGGAGGCTGAGTGGTCGGAAATGGGTACAGTCTTTTCGAGGTCTCGTGTGCCAGTCTGAGGCTACTGATCACAAGCCTGCCCTAAATGGCAAGAAATGTCCAGGCGCAGCGCGTGAAATAGTCACCGAGGGCGGAGTGCTATAGCCTGGCCCCAGGGGTTAGGGAGGGGCGTTCGGGGCTCTGGTTGTCAAAATCAGTCTGGGTCTTTTAGGGTCCTCGGCGTGACCCGATTGGGAGGCTACAGTCAGGCACTGCTCTAAAATGGCAGAAATACCAGTGGCCGTGTGAAATAATCGCTTGAGGCCGGTGGGATATAGCCTCTGGTCTGCGGGGGTTGGGGAGGGGCGTCGGAAATGGGTACAGTCTTTTCGAGGGTCCTCGGGTACCCCGTGGGAGCCTACGGTCAGAGGCCTGCCCTAAAATGACAAGAAATGCCCAGCGGCGCAGCGCGTGAAATTGTCAAGGTCGGTGGGCTATAGCCTTTGGTCCCAGCAGGGGTTAGGGAGGGGTTTAGGGGCTCTGGTCGTCCGAATATGGGTACTGAGTCTTTTCGAGGTCGTCGTGTGCCAGTGGGAGGCTACAGTGAAGCCTGCCCTAAAATGGCAAAAATGTGGCCAGCAGCGCGTGGAAATAGTCACAGGGTCGGTGGGCTATAGCCTTTGGTCGTGAGGGGTTGGGGAGGGGTTTAGGGGGCTCTGGTGCGTGAAAATGGAGTCAGTCTTTTCGGGTGTCCTCGTGTGTGATGGAGGCTGATTCGAGCACTGCTAAAATGAAGAAATCTCAGTGGCGCTTGTAGCGTGAAATAGTCACGGGCGGTGGGCTATAGCTGGTCGGTGGGGGTTGGGGAGGGTGTTTGAGGGCTCACGGTGGTGAAATGGAGTGAGTCTTTGAGGGTGCTCGTGTGTGATGGGAGGCTACGGTCAGGAGGCACCTGCCTAAAATGGCAAGAAATGCCCAGCAGCGCAGTAGAGAAATAGTCCACAGGCCGGTGGGCTATAGCCTTTGGTCATGAGGGGTTGGGAGGAGATTTAGGGGCTCAGTGCGTCGGAAATGGAGTGCAGTCTTTTCGAGGGTCCTCGAGGTGCCAGTCTGAGGCTCTGATCAGAAGCCTGCCTAAAATGGCAAGAAATGTCCAGCGCAGCAACGTGAAATAGTCACCAAGGGCCGGAGGCTATGTGCTGGCCCCAGGGGGTTAGGGAGGGCGTTCGAGACTCTGGTTGTCGAAATGGGTCTGATCTTTTCGAGGTCTCGCGTGACCAGTGGGAGGCTACAGTCAGCACTGCCTAAAATGGCAAGAAATACCAGTGAACAGCGTGGCGTGAAATAGTCATGAGGCGGTGGGATATAGCCTCTGATGCAGGGGTTGGGAGGCGTCGGAAATGGGTGCAGTCTTTTCAGGCGTCCTCTTGTGCCCCGTGGGAGAGCTCGGTCGAAGGCCTGCCTAAATGACAAGAAATGCCCATCAGTGGCAGCGTGAAATAGTCACCAGAGGCCGTTGGGCTATAGCCTGATCCCATGCGGGAGGTTGGGAGGGTTTGAGGGGCTCAGTGCGTCGAGAAATGGTGCAGTCTTTTGAGGGTCCTCGTGTGTGCCCGATGGGAGGCTCGGTGAAGCACTGCCCTAAAATAACAGACATGCCAGTGCTTGGCAGCGTGAAATAGTCGCCGAGGTCGGTGGGCTATAGCCATTAGTCATGAGGGGTTGGGAGGGGCGTTCGGGGCTCTGGGTGTCGGAAATGGTGCAGTGTTTTGAAGGTCTCGTGTGCCCATGGGAGGCTCACGGTCAGAGCACTGCCCTAAAATAGCAAGAAATGTAGCCACGCATCGCGTGAAATAATCGCCGAGCCGGTGGTCTATAACTGGTCCATGAGGGTTGGGGAGGGGTTGGGGTTACGGTCGTCGAGAAATGGGTGGATCTTTTTGGTGTCCTCGTGTGCCCAGTGGGAGGCTACGGTCAGGAGGCACTGCGCTAAAATGGCAAGAAATACCAGTAGCGCAGGGGCGTGAAATGCTCACGAGGCAGTGGGCTATGTGCCTGATCCATGAGGGGTTGGGAGGGAAGTTCACAGGGAGCTCTGGGCGTCGGAAATGGGTACAGTCTTTTCGAGGTCCTCGTGTACCCAGTGGGAGGCTCTGATCAGAAGCCTGCCTAAAATAACAAGAAATGCCAAGCGCAGCGCGTGAAATAATCGCCCGAGGCAGTGGGCTAGCCTTTGGCCCCTTGAGGGTTGGGAGGCGTTCGGGGGCTCTGGGTGTCGGAAATAAGTACAGTCTTTTCGAGGGTCCTCGTGTGCCCAGTGGAAGGCTACGATTGGTGGCCTGCCCTAAAATGTCAAGAAATGCCAGTGACCGCAGTAGCGTGAAATAGTCACAGGGGCGTGGGATATAACTGATCTGCGGGGTTGGGGTGGGGCGTCAGAATGGAGTGCAGTCTTTTCGAGGGTCCTCGTGTGTCCGTGGGAGGCTACGGTCAGAGGCCTGCCCTAAATTGACAAAGAAATGCTTGGCCTTGTGCGTGGAAATAAGTCACGGGCGGTGGGCTATAGCTTTTGGTCATGAGGTGGGAGGGTATCAGGGGCTGCAGTGGTAGAAATGGGTGCAGTCTTTTGAGGTCCTCGTGTGCCCAGTGGGAGGCTACGGTCAGGCTGCTAAAATGGCAAGAAATAACAGCGGCGCATCGCGTGAAATAGTCGCCGAGGCGGTGGTCTATATCCTTTGGTCCATGGGGTTGGGGAGGGGTTGAGGGTTACAGTCAGAAATGGGTACAGTCTTTTGAGTGTCCTCGTGTGCCCGGTGGGAGGCTCTGGTCAGAGGCTGCGCTAAGCGGCAAGAAATACTGGCCAGCGCAACACGTGAAATGGTCAGCGAGGACGGTGGGCTATAGCCTTTGGTCCATGCGGGGGTTGGGAGGAAGTTGCAGGGCTCTGGGCGTCGGAAATGGGTCTGATCTTTTCGAGGTCCTCGCGTGCCAGTGGGAGGCTCTGATCAGGGCTTGCCTAAAATGGCAAGAAATGCCAGTGACACGTAGCGTGAAATAATCGCCGAGGCGGTGGGATATAGCCTTTGGTCTGCGGGGGTTGGGAGGCGTCGGAAATGGGTACAGTCTTTTCGAGGTCCTCGTGTATCCGTGGGAGGCTACAGTCAGAGGCCTGCCCTAAAATGACAAAATGCCAGTGGCATGGCAGCGTGGAAATAGTCACGAGGCAGGTGGGCTATAGCCTTTGGTCCCAGCGGGGTTGGGAGGGTTTCGAGGGGTTCTAGTCGTGAGAAATGGAGTGCAGTCTTTTAGAGGTCTCGTGTACTTGATGGGAGGCTCGGTCAGGCTTGCCGTAAAATAAGAAATGCCAGTGATGCGCGTCAAATAATCAGCCGAGGCATGTGGGCTATGGGCTTTGGTCATGAGGTTGGGGAGCGTGTTTGAGGGCTCAGTCGGCGGAAGCAGGTGCAGTCTTTCGAGGATCTCGTGTGCCAGTGGGAGGCTACTGGTGAAAAGCCTGCCCTAAAATGGCAAGATATGCCCAGTAGCGTGAAATAGTCATGCCCGAGGCGGTGGGCTATAGCCTTTGGTCATGTGAGGTTTAGGGGCAGGCGTTAAATGGAGCTCTGGGTGTCAGGTGGGTACTGATCTTTTCGAGGTCTCGTGTGCACCCGGTGGGAGGCTCTGATCGGTCAGGCACTGGCCTAAAATGGCAAGAAATGCCCATGACACTGTAGGAAATAGTCAAGGCAGTGGGCTATGAACTTTGGTTCAGCGGGGGTTGGGAGGGGTTTGGAGACTGGTGGTCGAGAAATGGGTACAGTCTTTTAGAGGGTCGTCGTGTGCCCAGTGGGAGGCTACGGTCAAGCCTGCCTAAAATGGCAACAGCATGCTCCAGGCATGCGGGAAATAGTCCCAAGTAGGTGGGCTATAGCCGTTGGTCCGCGGGGGTTGTGGAGGGGCGTTCGGGGGCTCTGTGCGTAGAAAATGGGTACAGTCTTTTCTAGGGTGCTCGTGTGCCCAGTGGGAGGCCTCAGTCAGAAGGCTGCCTAAAATGGCAAGAAATGTTGAGCAGCCGCGGGAAATAATCACGGGCAGTGGGCTATAGCCTTTGGTCATGCGGGGGTTGGGAGAAGTGTTTGGGGCTCAGTGGTGTGAAATGGGTACAGTCTTTTGAGGTCTCGTGTGTGCCATGGGAGGCTCTGGTCAAGCCTGCCTAAAATATGAACATGCCAGTAGCGCGCGTGAAATAGTCACCAGGCCGGTGGGCTATAGCCTTTGATGCAGGGGTTGGGGAGGGGCGTTGAGGGGCTCAGTGGTGAAAATGGGTGCGATCTTTTCGAGGGTGCTCGTGTGCCCGATGGGAGGCTGATCAGTGCCTGCCTAAAATAACAAAAATGCCCAGTGGCCTTGAGGAAATAATCCTGGAGGCGGTGGGCTATAGCCTTTGGTCATGAGGGGTTGGGAGGAGGTTTGGGGCTCACAGTGGTCGTGGAAATGGGTATAGTCTTTTGAGGGTCTCGTGTGCCCGATCTGAGGCTACGGTCAGAAGCCTGCCCTAAAATGGCAAGAAATGTCCAGCGGCGCAGCGCGTGAAATATCACTTGAGGGCGGAGGGCTGTGCCCCGGGGGTTGGGAGGAGGCGTTCGGGGCTCTGGTTGTCAGAAATGGGTCTGATCTTTTCGAGGTCCTCAGCGTGACAGTGGGAGGCTCTGATGGGGCCTGCTCTACAAATGGCAAGAAATACCAGCCATGGCGCGTGAAATAATCGCCAAGGCGGTGGGATATAGCCTGCAGTGCTGCGGGGGTTGGGGAGGGCGTCAGGAAATGGGTCTGAGGTCTTTTCGAGGTCCTCGGGTGCCGTGGGAGACTACAGTCAGGCCTGCCCTAAAATGACAAGAAATGCCAGTATGGCGCAACTCGTGAAATAGTCACAGGTCGGTGGGCTATAATAACTGGTCAGCGGGGGTTAGGGAGGGGTTTAAAGGGGCTCTGGTGAAATGAATATAGATACAGTCTTTTGAGGTTCGTCGTGTGCCCAGTGGGAGGCTACGGTCTGGGCACATAAAATAATAAAAATGCCCAGTGGGCGCAGTAGCGTGAAATAATCCAGTCGGTGGGCTATATGCTGGTCGTGAGGGGTTGGGGAGGGGTTTGGGGGCTCTGGTGGTGAAATGGGTGATCTTTGGTGTCCTCGTGTGCCAGGTGGGAGGCTCGGTCAGAAACCTGCCTAAAATGGCGAAATCTCAGCGGCCAGCGCGTGAAATAATCACAGGGCGGTGGGCTATGTAGCCTTTAGTCGTGAGGGGTTGGGGAGGGGTGTTTGAGGCTCTGGTCATGCCGGAAATGGGTGCAGTCTTTTTGAGGGTGCTCGTGTGCCCGTGGGAGGCTACAGTCGAGGCACTGCCTAAAATGGCAAGAAATGCCAGTGGCCAGAGGAAATAGTCACAGGAGGCGGTGGGCTATGTGCTGGTCCCTTGAGGGGTTGGGGAGGAGGTTTGAGACTCAGTCGTCGAGAAATGGGTCTACAGTCTTTCGAGGGTCTCGTGTGCCCAGTCTGAGGCTCAGTCAACCTGCCCTAAAATGGCAAGAAATGTCATGGCGCAGCGTGAAATAGTCACTTAGGGCGGAGGCTATGTGCTGGCCGGGGTTAGGGAGGGCGTTGGGGCTCTGGTTGTCAGAAATGGGTACAGTCTTTTGAGGGTCCTCGCGTGACCCGGTGGGAGGCTCTGTCAGGGCCTGCCTAAAATGGCAAAAAATACCCAGTGAACATGCGTGAAATAAGTCGCCGAGGCGGTGGGATATAGCCTCTGGTCTGCAGGGGGTTGGGAGGCGTGGGAAATGGGTACAGTCTTTTCGAGGTCCTCTTGTGCCCGTGGGAGGCTCGGTCAGGCACCTGCCCTAAAATGACAAGAAATGCCCATCGGCCATAATGAAATAGTCACCACAGGCGTTGGGCTATGTACTGGTCCGAGGGGTTGGGAGGGGTTTGAGGGCTCAGTGCGTCAGAAATGGTCTGGACTTTTGAGGGTCTCGTGTGCCCAGGTGGGAGGCTCTGTCCCGGAGGCACACTAAAATGGCAAGACATGCCAATTCTTGATGGCGTGGAAATAATCGCCCGGTCGGTGGGCTATAGCCATTGGTCCCATGAGGGGTTGGGAGGGGCGTTGAGGAGGCTCACAGGTGCCGGAAATGGGTGCAGTGTTTTGAAGGTCCTCGTGTGCCCGGTGGGAGGCTCAGTCAGGAAGCCTGCCTAAAATGGCAAGAAATGCCAGTGGCGCATCAGCGTGAAATAATCATGAGGCGGTGGTCTATAGCCTTTGGTCCATGAGGGTTGGGGATGGGGTTCGGGGGTTCTGGTCGTCCAGAAATGGGTACATGATCTTTTGGGTGTCCTCGTGTGCCCAATGGGAGGCTCGGTCGAGGCCTGCAGCTAAAATGGCAAGAAATACCCAGTGAGCAGGGACGTGAAATGCTCACGGCGGTGGGCTATAGCCTTTGAATCCATGAGGGGTTGGGAGGGAAGTTCAGGGGCTCACAGGCGTCGGAGAATGGGTGCAGTCTTTTCGGGGGTGCTCGTGTGCCAGGTGGGAGGCTCGATCAGAGCCTGCCTAAAATAACAGAAATGCCAAGTAGGCGCAGCGCGTGAAATAATCATGAGGAGCGGTGGGCTATAGCCTTTGGCCCATGAGGGTTAGGAGGAGAGCCGTTCAGGGGCTCACGGGTGTGGAAATGAGTACAGTCTTTTCGAGGGTCCTCGCGTGCCAGATGGGAGCTCTGGTCAAGAGCCTGCCCTAAAATAGAAATGCCAGTGACACAGTGGCCAGTGAAATAATCCAGGGCAGTGGGATATGCTGGTCTGCAGGGGTTGGGGTGGAGGCGTCGGAAATGGGTGCGGTCGTTGCGGGGTCCTCGTGTGTCCGTGGGAGGCTGATCAGGCACTGCACAAATTGACAAGAAATGCCCATGGCGCGCGCGTGGAAATAGTCACGAGGCCGGTGGGCTATAAGCACAGTCCATGAGGGTGGGGAGAAGTGCTCAGGGAGCTCTGGTCGTCAGAAATGGGTGCAGTCTTTTCCGGGGTCCTCGTGTGCCTTGAGTGGGAGGCTACAGTCAGAAGCCACTGCCTAAAATGGCAAGAAATGCCAATGG
The DNA here is from genome assembly GCA_030449925.1 of Citropsis articulata. Taxonomy (NCBI): domain Eukaryota; kingdom Viridiplantae; phylum Streptophyta; class Magnoliopsida; order Sapindales; family Rutaceae; genus Citropsis; species Citropsis articulata. The sequence goes on along the minus strand of JASUUH010000228.1, from coordinate 299,842 downwards.
CGCGCTCAGCGTGAAATAGTCAGCCAAGGCAGTGGTCTATATCACTAGTCCATTGGGGTTGGGGAGGGTTCGGGGGTTACAGTGCGTCAGAAATGGGTCTGATCTTTTGGGTGTCCTCGTGTGCCCAGTGGGTGATCACTGTGCTAAAATCGAGGCTGAAGAAATACCAGTGGCGCAGCGCGTGAAATAGTCAAGCAGGCCGGTGGGCTATACTGGTCCATGGGGGTTGGGAGGAAGTTACAGAGGCTCTGAGGCGTCGGAAATGGGTACTGATCTTTTCGAGGTCTCGCGTGCTTGATGGGAGGCTACTGGTCAGGGGCTTGCCTAAAATGGCAAAAAAATGCCCAATGACAGTGTGCGTGAAATAATCATAGGGCCGGTGGGATATAGCCTTTGGTCTCGGGGGTTGGGGAGGGGCGTCGGAAATGGGTACAGTCTTTTCGAGGGTCCTCGTGTGTCCCGTGGGAGGCTACCGTCAGAGGCCTGCCACTAAAATGACAAGAAATGCCAGCAGCCGCGTGAAATAATCATAGGCAGTGGGCTATGCCTGGTCCCATGAGGGGTTAGGAGGGTTTGGGGGTTACGGTCGTCAGAAATGGGTGCAGTCTTTTAGAGGGTCCTCGTGTTGCTTGATTGGGAGGCTCAGTCAGAGCCTGCCGTAAATAATAAGAAATGCCAAGTGAGTGGCGTCGAATAATCAGCCGAGGCATGTGGGCTATGTGCTTTGGTCATGAGGGTTGGGAGGCGTGTTTCGGGGCTCACAGTCGGCGGAAGCGGGTACAGTCTTCGAGGATCTCGTGTACCCGGTGGGAGGCTACGGTGAAAACCTGCCCTAAAATGGCAAGATATGCCAGTGATGGCGCGTGAAATAATCGCCCGAGGCGGTGGGCTATAGCCTTTGGTCATGAGGGTTTGGGAGACAGGCGTTCAGGGCTCTGGGTGTCGTGGGTACAGTCTTTTCGAGATCCTCGTGTACCAGGTGGGAAGGCTCTGGTCGAGGCCTGGCCTAAATAACAAGAAATGCCAAGCTGACACAGTGAGGAAATAGTCACCAAGGCGGTGGGCTATGAACTTTAGTTCAGCAGGGGTTGGGGAGGGGTTTAGAGGCTCTGGTGGTCGAAATGGGTACAGTCTTCTCGAGGGGTCGTCGTGTGCCCGGTGGGAGGCTCTGATCGAAGCCTGCCCTAAAATGGCAAGACATGCCAGTGGCAGCCTTGGGAAATAGTCACCGAGGCCGGTGGGCTATAGCCTTTGGTCTGCGGGGGTTGGGGAGGGGCGTTCGGGGGGCTCTGGTCGTCGAAAATGGGTACAGTCTTTTCGAGGGTGCTCGTGTGCCCAGTGGGAGGCTACGGTCAGAGGCCTGCCCTAAAATGGCAAGAAATGCCCAATGGTGTGAGGCGGGAAATAATCACACAGGAGGCGGTGGGCTATAGCCTTTAGTCCTTGAGGGGTTGGGGAGGGTTTGGGGCTCTGAGTCGTGGGAAATGGGTACAGTCTTTTCGAGGGTCCTCGTGTGCCCAGTCTGAGCCTAAGGTCAGAAGCCTGCCTAAAATGTGAAATGTCCAGTGCGCAACGTGAAATAGTCACCCGAGGCAGGAGGCTATGCTGGCCCCAGGGGTTGGGGAGGGCGTTCGGGGAGCTCTGGATTTGTCAGAAATAGGTCTGAGTCTTTTGAGGGTCCTCGCGTGACAGTGGGAGGCTCTGGTCAGGGGCCTGCTAAAATGGCAAGAAATACTGCATGAGACAGCGTGAAATAGTCAGCAGAGGCCGGTGGGATATAGCCTCTGGTCTGCAGGGGGTTGGGGGAGGCGTCGGGAAATGGGTCTGATCTTTTCGAGGGTCCTCGGGTGCCCCGTAGAGACCCTCTGAGTCAGAGCCTGCCCTAAAATGACAAGAAATGCCAGTGGCGCAGCGCGTGAAATAGTCACCAGGTGGGTGGGCTATAGCCTTTGTCGTGAGGGTTAGGGGAGGGGTTTAGGGGGCTCGGTCGTAGAAAATGGGTACTGAGTCTTTTCGGGAGTTAAGTCGTGTGCCAGGTGGGAGGCTACAGTCGAGGCACATGCCTAAAATGGCAAAAAATACTTAGTGGACAGCATTGAAATAATCAAGTCAGTGGGCTATAGCACTGGTCGTGAGGGGTTGGGGAGGGTTTAGGGGGCTCAGTGGTCGAAAATGGGTGCAGTCTTTTCGAGTGTCCTCGTGTGCCCGATTGGGAGGCTACGGTCGAAGCACTGCCCTAAAATAACAGAAATCTCCAGCGGCGCAGCGCGTGAAATACTCACCGAGGCCGGAGGGCTATAGCCTTTCGCCCGCGGGGGTTGGGGAGGCGTGTTCGGGGGCTCTGGTTGTCGGAAATGGGTACAGTCTTTTCGAGGGTCCTTGCGTACCCAGTAGGAGGCTACGGTCAGAAGCCTGCCCTAAAATGGCAAGAAATACCCAGCGGCGCAGCGCGTGAAATACTCACCGAGGCCGGAGGGCTATAGCCTTTCGCCCGCGGGGGTTGGGGAGGGGCGTTCGGGGGCTCTGGTTGTCGGAAATGGGTACAGTCTTTTCGAGGGTCCTCGCGTGACCAGTGGGAGGCTACGGTCAGGGCCTGCCCTAAAATGGCAAGAAATACCCAGCGGCGCAGCGCGTGAAATAGTCGCCGAGGCCGGTGGGATATAGCCTCTGGTCTGCGGGGGTTGGGGAGGGGCGTCGGAAATGGGTACAGTCTTTTCGAGGGTCCTCGGGTGCCCCGTGGGAGGCTACGGTCAGAGGCCTGCCCTAAAATGACAAGAAATGCCCAGCGGCGCAGCGCGTGAAATAGTCACCGAGGTCGGTGGGCTATGTGCTGGTCGTGAGGGTTAGGGAGGGGTTTAGGGGCTCACAGTGGTCGAAATGGTACAATGGTCTTTTGGGGTCGTCGTGTACTTGATGGGAGGCCACAGTGAGGCCTGCCTAAAATGGCAAAAATGCCGGCTGGCGTGAAATAGTCACCGAGGTCGGTGGGCTGTGCTGGTCGAGAGGGGGTTGGGAGGGTTTAGGGGAGCTACGGTGCGTGAAAATGGGTAGAGTCTTTTCGAGTGTCGTCGTGTGCCAGTGGGAGCTCTGGTCAGAGAGGCTGCCCTAAAATGGCAAGAAATTTCCAAGCTGAGCAGCGTGGAAATACTCACAGGCCGGAGGGCTATACCTTTGGCCCCGGAGTTGGAGGAGGCGTTCAGAGCTCTGGTTGTCGAAATGGTCAGTCTTTTCGAGGTCCTCAGCGTGACGGTGGGAGGCTACGGTCAGAGCCTGCTCTAAAATGGCAAAAATACCAGTAGGCGCAGCGTGAAATAATCAGCCGAGGCGGTGGGATATAGCCTCTGGTCTCGGGGTTGGGAGGCGTCGGAAATGGAGTGCAGTCTTTTCGAGGGTCTCGTGTGTCCGTGGGAGGCTACCGTCAGGAGGCCTGCCTAAAATGACAAGAAATGTAGCCATGGCGCAGCGTGGAAATAGTCACACAGGGGGTGGGCTATAGCCTTTGGTCCTTGAGGGGTTGGGAAAGCGTGTTTGAGGCTGGCTCAGTCGGGAAGCAGGTACAGTCTTTTCGAGGATCCTCGTGTGTGCCCAGTGGGAGGCTACGGTGAAAAGCCTGCCTAAAATGGCAAGATATGCCCATGGCGCAGCGCGTGAAATAAGTCGCCGAGGCGGTGGGCTATAGCCTTTAGTCCCATGAGGGTTTAGGGGCCAGGCGTTCGAGAACTCTGGGTGTCAGTGGGTACAGTCTTTTCGAGGTCCTCGTGTACCCGGTGGGAGGCTCTGATCAGGCCTGGCCTAAAATGGCAAGAAATGCCCATGACACAAGCTGAGGAAATAGTCCACCAGGGCGGTGGGCTATGAACTTTGGTTCATGAGGGTTGGGAGGGTTTGAGGGGCTCTGGTGGTCAGAAATGGAGTCTGAGTCTTCTCGAGGTCGTCGTGTGCCCGGTGGGAGGCTACTGATCAAGCCTGCCCTAAAATGGCAAGACATGCCAGCTGGCGGGAAATAAGTCACCGAGGCAGTGGGCTATAGCCTTTGGTCTGCAGGGGGTTGGGAGAAGGCGTTCAGGGGCTGCAGTGGGCGTGAAAATGGGTCAGTCTTTTGAGGGGTGCTCGTGTGCCCAGTGGGAGGCTACGGTCAAAGCCTGACCTAAAATGGCAATAAATGCCAAGTGGCCTTGGCCAGGAAATAGTCCGGAGGCAGTGGGCTATAGCACTGGTCCTTGGGGGTTGGGGAGGGTTTGGAGACTCTGGTCGTGGGAAATGGGTACTGATCTATTCGAGGGTCCTCGTGTGCCCGATCTGAGGCTACAGTGAGCCTGCCATAAAATGGCAAGAAATGTCAGCCATGGCGCGTGAAATAGTCATAGGGCCGGAGGCTATATTGCTGGCCCCGGGGGGTTGGGAGGGTGGATTCGGGGCTCTGGTTGTCAAAATGGGTAGTCTTTTCGAGGTCCTCGCGTGACCCGATGGGAAGGCTACAGTCAGGGCCTGCCCTAAAATGGCAAGAAATACCAGCAGACAGCGTGAAATAGTCATGGGGCGGTGGGATATAGCCTCACAGTCTGCGGGGTTGGGGGAGGCGTCGGAAATAGGTACAGTCTTTTCGAGGTCTCGGGTGCCCGTAGAACCCTCTGGTCAGAGGCACATACTAAAATGACAAGAAATGCCAGTGGGCGTGAAATAAGTCACAGTGGGTGGTGGGCTAAATAGCAGGGTTAGGGAGGGTTTAGGGGCTCTGGTCGTGAAAATGGGTACAGTCTTTTCGAGGTTAGGTCGTGTGCCCATTGGGAGGCTACGGTCAGGAGGCCTGCCTAAAATGGCAAAAATGCCAGTGGCATGTGCGTGAAATAATCACCAGTCGGTGGGCTATAACTTTAGTCGTGAGGGGTTGGGGAGGGGTTTAGGGGCTCACGGTCGTGAAATGGGTACAGTCTTTTCGGTGTCTCGTGTGCTTGATGGGAGGCTACGGTCAAGCCTGCCCTAAAATGTGAAAATCTCCAGTGGCATAGCCGCGTGAAATACTCACAGGGCGGAGAACTAGCCTTCGCCCATGAGGTTGGGAGGCGTGTTCGGGGCTCTGGTTGTGGAAATGGGTACAGTCTTTGAGGGTCCTTGCGTGCCAGTGGGAGGCTGGTCAGAAGCCTGCCCTAAAATGGCAAGAAATACCAGTGGCGCGTGGAAATACTCAAGGCCGGAGGCTATGGCCTTCGCCCATGAGGTTGGGAGGGCGTTCGGGGCTCTGGTTGTCGGAAATGGTACAGTCTTTTCGAGGGTCTCAGCGTGACCAGTGGGAGGAAGCTCTGGTCAGAGCCTGCCCTAAATAGCAAAAGAAATACCAGTGGCGCAGCGTGAAATAATCATAGGCGGTGGGATATAGCCTCTGTTCTGCGGGGGTTGGGGAGGCGTCGGAAATGGGTGGAGTCTTTTCGAGGGTCCTCGGGTGCCCGTGGGAGGCTACAGTCAGAGCCTGCCTAAATGACAAGAAATGCCAGTGACTGGTAGCGTGAAATAATCACAGTCGGTGGGCTACTGTGCCCCAGTCGTGAGGGTTAGGGAGGGTTTAGGGGCTCAGTGCGTCGAAAATGGGTACAGTCTTTTGTAGGGTCGTCGTGTGCCAGTGGGAGGCCACGGTCGAGGCCTGCACTAAAATGTAAAAAATGCCAGCCAGGGCGCGTGAAATAGTCACCGAGGTCGGTGGGCTATAACCTTTGGTCGTGAGGAGGTTGGGGGAGGGGTTTAGGGGCTCTGAGTCGTGAAAATGGGTACAGTCTTTTGAGGTGTCCTCGTGTGTGCCAGTGGGAGGCTCTGAGGTCAGAAGGCTGCCCTAAAATGGCAAGAAATTTCCAGCCCAGTGGCCGCGTGAAATACTCACGAGGCGGAGGCTATGTGCGCCCTTGAGGTTGGGAGGGTGTTCGGGGGCTCTGGTTGTCGGAGTGGGTACAGTCTTTTCGAGGTCCTCGCATTCCAGTGGGAGGCTACTGATGGGGGCCTGCCCTAAAAATGCAAGAAATACCCAGTGGCATGCGTGAAATAATCGCCTTGAAGCCAGGTGGGATATAATGCCTTTGGTCTCAGGGGTTGGGGGAGGCGTCGGGAAATGCATACTGATCTTTTCGAGGTCTCATGCGCCCGTGGGAGGCTACGGTCAGAGCCTGCCTAAAATGACAAGAAATGCCAGTGGCCAGCGCGTGAAATAATCGAGGCGGTGGGATATGTGCCTTTGGTCTGAGGGGTTGGGGAGGGGCGTCGGAAATGGGTACAGTCTTTTGAGGCTCTCATTGTGCCCCGTCGGGAAGCTCTGATCAGAGGCCTGCCCTAAAATGACAAGAAATGCCAGTGTAGCGCGTAGTGAAATAGTCACCGAGGCGGTGGGCTACTGAGCCTTTGGTCCCAGGGGTTGGGGAGGCGTTCTGCAGGGCTCTGGTTGTCAGAAATGGGTACAGTCTTTTCGAGGGTCCTCGCGTGCCAGAGGGAGAGCTACTGATCAGAGCCTGCCCTAAAATGGCAAGAAATGCCTTGGCCCAGCCGCAGTGAAATAAGTCCTTGAGGCAGTGGGATTGTATAGGTCTGCGGGGGTTGGGGAGGCGTCGGAAATCGTACAGTCTTTTCGAGAGTCCTCGTGTGCCCGTGGGAGGCTACAGTTAGAGCCTGCCCTAAAATGACAAGAAATGCCGGCGCATAAAGCGTGAAATAGTCACGAGGCCGGTGGGCTACTGTACTGGTCCATGAGGGGTTGGGGAGGGGTTTGAGACTCTGGTCGTCGAAATGGGTAGAATCTTTTCGAGGTCCTCGTGTGCCCGATGGGAGGCTATAATTGAGCCTGCTAAAATATGCAAGACATGCCAGTAGCAGCCGTGAAATAATCATGAGGCAGTGGGCTATAGCTGGTCCGTGGGGGTTGGGGAGAGGTTTAGGGCTCAGTCGTGGAAATGGTGTACAGTCTTTTGAGGGTCGTCATGTGCCCGATGGGAGGCTGATCAGGCCTGCTAAGTACAAAAATGCAGTGGCCTGTGCGTGAAATAGTCATAGGGGCCGGTGGGCTATAACTGTCTTTGGTCCTTGAGGGGTTGGGGATGGGGTTTAGGGGCTCTGGTCGCCGGAAATGGGTACAGTCTTTTGAGGGTCCTCGTGTGCCCGGTGGGAGAGCTCTGAGTCAGGCACTGCCCTAAAATGGCAAGAAATGCCAGGGCGCGTAGCGTGAAATAGTCACCAAGACGGAGGCTATAGCCTTTAGCCCTTGAGGTTGGGAGGGCGTTCGGGGGCTCTGGGTGTCGGAAATGGGTACAGTCTTTTCGAGGGTACTCGCGTGCCCAGTGGGAGGCTACGGTCAGGGCCTGCCCTAAAATGGCAAGAAATGTGTAGTGGCGTGAAATAGTCATGGGGCGTGGGATATAGCCTTTGGTCTGCAGGGGTTGGGGAGGCGTCAGGAAATGGGTATAGTCTTTTCGAGGGTCCTCGTGTGCCCGTGGGAGGCCTCTGATGTAGGCCTGCCCTAAAATGACAAAGAAATGCCAGTGGCGTAGCGTGAAATAGTCACGAGGCTGGTGGGCTATAAGCGCTTTGGTCATGAGGGGTTGGGGAGGGTTTGGGGGCTCAGTGCGTCGAAATAGGTATGGTCTTGTCGAGGGTCCCGTGTGCCCGGTGGGAGGCTACTGATCAGGAAGCCTTGCCTAAAATGGCAAGCCATGCCAATGATTGCAATGCGTGAAATAATCATGAGGCGGTGGGATATAGCCTTTTGGTCTCTGAGGGGTTGGGGAGGGGCGTCGGAATGGTTCAGTCTTTTCGAGGGTCCTCGTGTGCCCGTGGGAGAGCTTCTGTCAGAGCCTGCCCTAAAATGTCAAGAAATGCCAGTGGCAGCGCGTGAAATAGTCACCGAGGCGGTGGGCTATGTGCCTGGTCCATGAGGTTGGGGAGGGGTTTGAGGCTCTGGTCGTCAGAAATGGAGTGCAGTCTTTTCGAGGTCCTCGTGTGCCAGTGGGAGGCTACGGTCAGAAGCACATCCTAAAATAGCAAGACATGCCAGTGGCCGGCGCGTGAAATAATCATGAGGCGGTGGGCTATAGCCTTTGGCCCTGGGGGGTGGGGGTGGGGCGTTGGGGGGCTCTGGAGTCGGAAATGGGTACAGTCTTTTCGAGGGTCCTCGCGTGCCCAGTGGGAGGCTACGGTCAGGGCCTGCCCTAAAATGGCAAGAAATGCCCAGCGGCGCAGCGCGTGAAATAGTCACGGAGGCCGGTGGGATATAAGCCTTTGGTCTCAGGGGTTGGGGAGGCGTGGGAAATGGGTGCAGTCTTTTCGAGGTCTCGCGTGCCAGTGGGAGGCTCTGGTCAGGGCCTGCCCTAAAATGTCAAGAAATGCCAGTAGCGCCTTGGCGTGAAATAATCACAGGCAGGTGGGCTATGCTGTCTGTGAGGGGTTGGGGAGGGGTTTGAGGGCTCACAGTGCGTCAGAAATGAGTCACGGACTTCGAGGGTCCTCGTGTGCCCGATTTGGATGCTACTGTCAGAAGCCTGCCCTAAAATAGCAAGACATGCCAGTGGCAGTCGTGAAATTGTCGGCCCTGAGGCGGTGGGCTATAATAGCCTGGTCATGAGGGGTTGGGAGGGGCGTTCGGGGGCTCTAGGTGTCCGAAATGTGTACAGTCTTTTCGAGGGTCCTCGTGTGCCCAGTGAGAGGCTACGATCAAAGCCTGCCTAAAATAGCAAGAAATGCCTGATGGCGAGAAAATAATCATCGGAGGCAGTGGGCTATAGCCTTGACCCAGCGGGGTTGGGGTGGGGCGTTCGGGGGCTCTGGGTGTCCGAAATGGGTACAATCTTATCGAGAGTCTTCGTGTACCCAGTGGGAGGCTACGGTCAGAAGCCTGCCCTAAAATAGCAACAAATGCCCAGCGTCGTAGCGCGTGAAATAGTCCCCGAGGCCGGTGGGCTATAGCCTTTGGGCCGCGGGGGTTGGGGAGTGGCGTTCGGGGGCTCTGGGTGTCGGAAATGGGAACAGCCTTTTCGAGGGTCCTCGCATGCCCAGTGGGAGGCTACGGTCAGAAGCATGCCGTAAAATGGCAAAAAATGCCCTGCTGGCAGCGTCGTCAAATGGTCGCAGGCACTGTGGGCTATAGCCTTTGGTCATGAGGGGTTGGGAACGTGTTTGGGGGCTCAGTCGTGGAAATGGTTACAGCCTTTTCGAGGGTCCTCATGTGCCCAGTGGGAGGCTACGGTCAAAAGCCTGCCCTAAAATGGCAAGACTTGCCCAGCGGCGCATCGCGTGAAATAGTCGCCGGGGCCGGTGGGCTATAACCTTTGGTCCGCGGGGGTTGGGGAGGGGCGTTCGGGGGCTCTGGGTGTCCGAAATGGGTACAGTCTTTTCGAGGGTCCTCGCGTGCCCAGTGGGAGGCTACGGTCAGAAGCACACTAAAATAACAAGAAATGCCAATGGCGTGGCAGCGTGAAATAATCATGAGGCGGTGGGCTATAGCCTTTGGCCCATGAGGTTGGGGAGGGGCGTTTAGGCGCTTTGGGTGTCGGAAATGGGTGCAGTCTTTTCGAGGTCTCGCGTGCTTGATGGAGCTACGGTCGAAGCACTGCCCTAAAATAACAAAAAATGCCATGGCGCAGCGTGTCAAGTGTCATGTCGCTGTGGGCTATAGCCTTTGGTCCATGAGGTTGGGGGGCGTGTTTGAGGGGCTCTAGTGCGTCGGAAATGGGTACAGTCTTTTCGAGGTCTCGTGTACCCAGTGGGAGGCTACTGATCGAGGCACTGCCCTAAAATAACAAGTAGTGCCCAGTGGGCGCAGCAGGAAATAGTCACCCAGGCGGTGGGCTATAGCCTTTATTCCATGAGGGTTGGGAGGGGTTTCGGGGCTCTGGTCGTCGAAATGGAGTCGTTCTTTTCGAGGGTCCTCGTGTACTTGATGGGAGGCTACGGTGAAGCCTGCTAAAATGGCAAGACATGCCAGTGGCGCAGCGCGTGAAATAGTCATGGGGCGGTGGGCTATAGCCTTTGTGAGGGTTGGGAGGGCGTTAGGGGCTCTGGGTGTTGGAAATGGGCACAGTCTTTTCGAGGTCCTCGCGTGCCCGATGGGAGGCTCTGGTCAGGGCCTGCCCTAAAATGGCAAAAAATGCCAGTAGCGCGTAGCGTGAAATAATCGCCCGAGGCAGTGGGATAGAGCCTTTGGTCTGCGGGGGTTTGGGAGGCGTCATAAATTGGTACAGTCTTTTGAGGGTCTCGTGTGCCCGTGGGAGAACTCTGAGTCAGAGGCCTGCCTAAAATGACAAAAATAAGAAATGGCCAGTGAGCAGGTGAAATAATAACCAGGGTCGTTGGGCTATAGCTTTTGGTCCGGGGGGGTTGGGTGGGGGTTTTGGGGGGCTCTGGTCGTCAGAAATGGGTACGGTCTTTTCGAGGGTCCTCGTGTGCCCAGTGGGAGGCTACGGTCAGAAGCCTGCCCTAAAATTGCAAGACATGCCCAGCGGCGCAGCGCGTGAAATAGTCACCGAGGCCGGTGGGGTATAGCCTTTGGTCCGCGGGGGTTGGGGGGGGCGTTTCGGTGGCTCTGGTCGTCAGAAATGGGTACAGTCTTTTCGAGGGTCCTCGTGTTCGCAGTGGGAGGCTACGGTCAGAAGCCTGCCCTAAAATGGCAAGACATGCCCAGCGGCGCAGCGCGTGAAATAGTCGCCGAGGCCGGTGGGCTATAGCCTTTGGCCCGCGGGGGTTGGGGAGGGGCGTTAGGGGGCTCTGGGTGTCGGAAATGGGTACAGTCATTTCGAGGGTCCTCGCGTGCCCAATGGGAGGCTACGGTCAGGGCCTGCCCTAAAATGGCAAGAAATGCCCAGCGGCGCAGCGCGTGAAATAGTCGCCGAGGCCGGTGGGATATAGCATTTGGTCTGCGGGGGTTGTGGAGGGGCGTCGGAAATGGGTACAGTCTTTTCGAGGGTCCTCGCGTGCCCAGTGGGAGGCTACGGTCAGAAGCCTGCCCTAAAATAGCAAGAAATGCCAGTGACGTGGCAGCGTGAAATAATCGCGAGGCGGTGGGCTATAGCCTTTGGCCTTGAGGGTTGGGGAGGCGTTTGGGCGCTTTGGGTGTGAGAATGGGTACAGTCTTTTCGAGGGTCTCGCGTGCCATGGGAGGCCTCTGATCAGAAGCCTGCCTAAAATAAAAATGCCATGGCGCCTTGGCGTGAAATAATCATGAGGCAGTGGGATATGTGCTTTGAGTCTGCGGGGGTTTGGGAGGCGTCGGAGGTGGTACAGTCTTTGAGGTCCTCGTGTGCCCGTGGGAGGCTCTGAGCAGGCCTGCCCTAAAATGACAAGAAATGCCAGTGTGCAGGTGAAATAAGTAACCAGGGTCGTTGGGCTATGTGCTGGTCCATGCGGGGGTTGGGAGGGGTTTGGGGGCTCACAGTGCGTCGGAAATGGGTCTGCAGTCTTTTCGGGGTCCTCGTGTACCCAGTGGGAGGCTACGGTCGAGGCACTGCCTAAAATGGCAAGTAGTGCCAGTGGGCGCAGCCTTGAAATAGTCACACGAAGCGGTGGGCTATAGCCTTTATTCAGCGGGGTTGGGAGGGGTTTGAGGGCTCAGTGGTCAGAAATGGGTGCGTTCTTTTGAGGGTCTCGTGTGTGATGGGAGGCTCTGGTCAGAAGCCTGCCTAAAATAGCAAGACATGCCAATGGCGCAGCGCGTGAAATAATCGCCGAGGCAGTGGGCTATAGCCTTTACTTGTGAGGGTTGGGAGAAGCGTTAGAGACTCACAGGTGTTGAAATGGGCACAGTCTTTTCGAGGGTCCTCAGCGTGCCGATGGGAGAGGCTCTGATCAGGGCCTGCCACTAAAATGGCAAGAAATGCCATGACGCGTGAAATAATCGCCGAGGCCGGTGGGATATAGCCTGGTCTGCAGGGGGTTTGGGAGGCGTCGGAGGTGGTACAGTCTTTTGAGGGTCCTCGTGTGCCCGTGGGAGGCTCTGATCAGAGGCCTGCCCTAAAATGACAAAAATGTAGCCAGCGCCAGAGTGAAATAGTAACCGAGGGCGTTGGGATATAGCCTTTGGTCCGGGGGGGTTGGGGAGGGGTTTGGGGCTCTGGTGTGAAATGGGTGCAGTCTTTTCGAGGTCCTCGTGTGCAGTGGGAGGCTACGGTCAGAAGCCTGCCCTAAAATTACAAGACATGCCAGTAGCGCTGGCGCGTGAAATAGTCACAAGGCGGTGGGGTATAACTGCTGAGGGGTTGGGGGCGTTTGGTGGCTCAGTCGTCAGAAATGGGTACAGTCTTTTCGAGGGTCCTCGTGTTCGCTGTGGTAGGCTACAAGCTGCCCAAAATAACAAAGACATGCCCATGGCGCAGCGTGAAATAAGTCATGAGGAGGGCGTTAGGGGCTCACGGGTGTCGGAAATGGGTACAGTCATTTCGAGGGTCTCAGCGTGCCCAATGGGAGAGCTCTGATCAGGGCCTGCCTAAAATGGCAAGAAATGTAGCCGGTAGCGCGTGAAATAATCGCCAGGGCGGTGGGATATAGCATTTGGTCTCGGGGTTGTGGAGGCGTCGGAAATGGGTACAGTCTTTTCGAGGTCCTCGTGTGCCCGTCAGGAGAGCTCTGATCAGAGGCTTGCCCTAAAATGACAAGAAATGCCCAGCGGCGCAGCGCGTGAAATAGTAACCGAGGTCGTTGGGCTATAGCCTTTGGTCCGCGGGGGTTGGGGAGGGGATTTCGGGGGCTCTGGTCGTCAGAAATGGGTACGGTCTTTTCGAGGGTCCTCATGTGCCCAGTGGGAGGCTACGGTCAGAAGCCTGCCCTAAAATGGCAAGACATGCCAATGGCCAGCGTGAAATAATCGCCGAGGCGGTGGGCTATGTGCTGGTGCGGGGGTTGGCGAGGGGCGTTCGGGGGATCTAGGTGTCCGAAATGGGTACAGTCTTATGGAGGGTCCTCGTGTACCCAGTGGGAGGCTACGGTCAGAGGCCTGCCCTAAAATGGCAAGAAATGCTTATGGCCAGCGGAAATAGTCACGAGGCAGTGGGCTATAGCTGGTCCCAGCAGGGGGTTGGGGAGGGGTTTGAGGCTCTGGTCTTCAGAAATGGGTACAGTCTTTTCGAGGGTCTCGTGTGTGCCCAGGTGGGAGGCTACGATCAGAAGCCTGCCCAAAATGGCAAGAAATACCCAATGGCCAGCAGCGTGGAAATTGTCGCCATGAGGCGGTGGGCTATAGCCTTTGGTCCATGAGGTTGGGGAGGGGTTTGGGGGCTCTGGTCATCGGAAATGGGTACAGTCGTTTCGAGGGGCCCTCGTGTGATGGGAGGCTCTGGTCAAGCCACCGTAAATTAACAAGACATGCCAGGCGCATGGCGCGTGAAATAGTCGGCTGAGGCGGTGGGCTATAACTTTTAGTCCATGGGGTTGGAGGCGTTTCCGTGGCTCAGTCGTCAGGAAATGGAGTACAGTCTTTTCGAGGGTCCTCGTGTTCGCGGTGGGAGGCTACGGTCAGAAAGCCTGCCATAAAATAACAAGACATACTTATGCCAGGCGCAGCGCGTGAAATAGTCACAGGCAGTGGGCTATAGCCTTTGTCCTTGAGGAGGTTGGGGAGGGGTTTGGGGTTCTGTTCGTCGAAATGGGTACAGTCTTTTCGAGGTCCTCGTGTACCCGGTGGGAGGCTCTGGCAGATGCCTGCCCTAAAATAGCAGAATACCCAGCGCGCAACAGGGAAATAGTCACACGAGGCCGGTGGGCTATAGCCTTTGGTCCATGAGGGTTGGGGAGGGGTTTGGGGGCTCACAGTGCGTCCAGAAATGGGTCACAGTCTTTTCGAGGGTCCTCGTGTGCCCAGTGGGAGGCTCTGGTCAAGCCTGCCCTAAAATGGCAGGACATATGCCAAGCGGGCGTGAAATAATCCACGAGGCGGTTGGCTATAACCTTTAGTCGTGAGGTTGGGGAGGGTTTAAGGGGGCTCAGTCGTCAGAAATGGGTCTGATCTTTCGAGGTCCTCGTGTGCCCGGTGGGAGGCTCTGATCAGAAGCCTGCCCTAAAATGGCAAGACATGCCAATGGCCAGGCGCAGAAATAGTCAAGGGGCAGTGAGCTATAGCCTTTACAGGGGTTAGGGAGGGGTTTGGGGATCAGGTGTCGGAAATGGGTACAGTCTTTTCGAGGGTCCCAGCGTGCTTGATGGGAGGCTACGGTCAGGAGCCTGCCCTAAAATGGCCAGAAATGCCAAGCGACGCACAGAGTGAAATAGTCACAGGGCCGGTGGGATATACTGGTCTGCAGGGGTTGGGAGGAGGCGTCGGAAAGCAGGTACAGTCTTTTCGAGGTCCTCTTGTGCCCTGGGAGGCTACAGTCAGAGCCTGCCCTAAAATGACAAGAAATGCCATGGCCGCGTGAAATAGTCACGAGGCGGTGAGCTATGTGCCCAGCCTGAGGGGTTGGGGAGGGTTTAGGGGATCAGGTGTCGGAAATGGAGTACAGTCTTTTGAGGGTCCCAGCGTGCCCGATGGGAGCTCTGGTCAGAGGCCTGCCCTAAAATGGCGAGAAATGCCCAGCGGCGCAGCGAGTGAAATAGTCACCGAGGCCGGTGGGATATAGGCTTTGGTCTGCGGGGGTTGGGGAGGGACGTCGGAAACGGGTACAGTCTTTTCGAGGGTCCTCTTGTGCCCCGTGGGAGGCTACGGTCAGAGGCCAGCCCTAAAATGACAAGAAATGCCCAGTGACATGGCCAGCGTGGAAATAACCACCGAGGCAGGTGGGCTATAATGCTGAGTCAGCGGTGGTTGGGGAGGGTTTTGGCTCAGTGCGTCGGAAATGGGTACAGTCTTTTGAGGGTCCTGGTGTGCCCTGTGGGAGGCTACTGGTCGAGGCCTGCCTACAATGGCAAAAATGCCCAGTGGCGCCAGCGCGTGAAATAGTCCACGAGGCGGTGGGCTATATGCTGGTCCCTTGAGGTTGGGGGAGGGGTTTAGGGGGCCACAGTGGTCGGAAATGGGTACATTCTTTTCGAGGGGTCTCGTGTGCTTGATGGGAGGCTCACAGTCAGGCCTTTGCCCTAAAATGGCAAGAAATACCAGCGTAGCGCGTGAAATATACCAAGGCAGTGAGCTATGTGCTGGTCTGCGGGGTTGGGGAGGGGTTTAAAGGGGCTCACAGTGGTCGGAAATGGGTACAGTCTTTTCGAGGGTCCTCAGCGTGCCAGTGGGAGGCTCTTGTCAGGCGCCTGCCCTAAAATGGCAAGAAATACCCATGTGCGCGCGTGAAGTACTACCAAGGCCGGTGAGCTATAAGCCTTTAGTCCCTTGAGGTTGGGGAGGGGCGTTCGGGGCTCTGGGCGTCGAGAAATGGGTACAGTCTGATCTTTGAGGGTCCTCGGTGCCAGTGGGAACCTCTGGTCAAGCCTGCCCTAAAATTGCAAGACATGCCCAGTGGCGCAGCGCGTGAAATAGTCGCCGAGGCGGTGGGCTATAGCCTGGTCCAGGAGGTTAGGGAAGGTGTTTGGGGGCTCTGGTCATGGAAATGGAGTACAGTCTTCTGAGGTCCTCATGTGCCCAGTGGGAGGCTCAGTCAGAAGCACTGCCCTAAAATGCCAAGAAATATCCAGCGGCAGCGTGAAATAATCACCGAGGATGGTGGCCTATAGCCTTTGGTCCTTGAGGGGTTGGGGAGGGCGTTCGGGGGCTCACTGGGTGTCGGAAATGGGTACAGATCTTTTCGAGGGGTCCTCAGCGTGCCAGTGGGAGGCTACAGTCAGAGCCTGCTCTAAGCGGCAATAAATACCCAAGCCAGCAGCGCGTGAAATAATCGCCCGAGGCGGTGGGCCATAGCACTTTTGGTCCAGCGGAGGTTGGGAGGGCGTCGGAAATGGGTATAGTCTTTTTGAGGGTCCTCGTGTGCCCAGTGGAAGGCTACGATCAGAGGCCTGCCCTAAAATGACAAGAAATGCCCAGCGGCATAGTAGCGTGAAATGATCACCGGGCGGTGGGCTATGTGCTTTGGTCATGAGGGTTGGGTAGGGGCGTTCGGGGGCTCTGGGTGTCGGAAATGGGTACAGTCTTTTCGAGGGTCCTCGCGTGCCCAGTGGGAGGCTACGGTCAGGGCCTGCCCTAAAATGGCAAGAAATGCCCAACGGTGCAGCGCGTGAAATAGTCACCGAGGCCGGTGGTCTATAGCCTTTGGTCCGCGGGGGTTGGGGAGGGGTTTAGGGGTCTATGGTCGTCGAAAATGGGTACAGTCTTTTCGAGGGTCCTCGTGTGCCCAGTGGGAGACTACGGTCAGAAGCCTGCCCTAAAATGGCAAGAAATGCCCATGACGCGTGAAATAAGTCACAAGGCAGTGAGCTATAACTAGTCCTTGAGGGTTGAGGAGGGTTTAGGGGTTTTGTTCGTCAGAAATGGATACGGTCTTTTCGAGGGTCCTCTTTTGCCCAGTGGGAGGCTACGGTCAGCCTACCTAAAATAACTAGACATTCCAGTGACAGCGCGTGAAATAATCGCCCGAGGCGGTGGGCTATAGCTTTTAGTCCCTTGAGGGGTGGGGGGGGGGTTTGGGGGGGCTCTGGTCGTCAGAAATGGATACAGTCTTTTCGAGGGACTCGTGCGCCCAGTGGGAGGCTACGGTCAGAAGCACATGTCCTAAAATGTGAAATGCCAGCCAGGCGCAACACAGGAAATAGTCACAGGGCGGTGGGCTATGTGCTGGTCCCATGAGGGGTTGGGGAGGGGTTTGGGGGCTCTGGTCGTCAGGAAATGGGTACAGTCTTTTCGAGGTCCTCGTGTGCCCGGTCGGAGGCTCTGATTGAGCCCTAAAATAGCAGAACATGCCCAGTGGCGGGCCGCGTGAAATAGTCACGAGGCAGTTGGCTATAGCCTTTAGTCCATGAGGAGGTTGGGAGGGTTTGAGGGGCTCTGAGTCGTCAGAAATAGAGTGCAGTCGTTTGAGAGTCTCGTGTGCCAGGTGGGAGGCTACAGTCGAAGCCTGCCTAAAATAACAAGACATGCCCAGCGCGAAATAATCACCAGGGCCGGTCTTCTGTGCTGGTCCATGAGGGGTTGGGGAGGGGTTTGGGGCCACAGTGGTGGAAATCGTTCTTTTAGGGTCCTCGTGTGCCCAGTCGGAGGCTACGGTCAGAAGCCTGCCCTAAAATGGCAGGACATGCCCAGTGGCGGAGCGCGTGAAATAGTCACTGAGGCCGGTTGGCTATAGCCTTTGGTCCCATGAGGGGTTGGGGAGGGTTTGGGAGCTCTGGTGCGTCAGAAATGGAGTCAGTCTTTTCGAGGGTCCTCGTGTACTTGATGGGAGGCTACGGTCAAGCCTGTCCTAAAATGGCAAGAAATGTCCAGCATGGCCGCGTCAAATAGTCACAAGGGCGGTGGGCTATGTGTGGCCCCGGGGGTTGGGAGAAGGCGTTTGGGAGCTCACAGGTGTCGGAAATGGGTACAGTCTTTTCGAGGGTCCTCGTGTGCCCAGTGGGAGGCTACGGTCAGGGCCTGCCCTAAAATGGCAAGCAATGCCCAGCAGCGCAGCGAGTGAAATAGTCACCGAGGCCGGTGGGATATAGCATTTGGTCTACGGGGGTTGGGGAGGGGCGTTCGGGGGCTCTGGGCGTCGGAAATGGGTACAGTCTTTTCGAGGGTCCTCGCGTGCCCAGTGGGAGGCTATAGCCTTTGGTCCGCGGGGGTTGAGGAGGGGGTTTCGGGGGTTTTGTTCGTCAGAAATGGATACGGTCTTTTCGAGGGTCCTCTTTTGCCCAGTGGGAGGCTACGGTCAGAAGCCTACCCTAAAATGGCAAGACATTCCCAGCGGCGCAGCGCGTGAAATAGTCGCCGAGGCCGGTGGGCTATAGCTTTTGGTCCGCGGGGGTTGGGGAGGGGGTTTCGGGGGCTCTGGTCGTCAGAAATGGGTACGGTCGTTTTGAGGGTCCTCGTGTGCCCAGTGGGAGGCTACGGTCAGATCACTGCCCTAAAATGTAACAGAAATACCAGCGGCGCAGCGTGAAATACCAAGGGCAGTGAGCTATAGCCTACTCCATGAGGTTGGGGAGGGGTTTAGGGGCTCTGGTTGTCGGAAATGGGTACAGTCTTTTCGAGGTCCTCGCGTGCCCGTGGAGGCTCTGATCAGAAGCACACTAAAATGGCAAGACATGCCCATGACATGGCGCGTGAAATAGTCACCGAGGCCGGTGGGCTATAGCCTTTGGTCCGCGGGGGTTGGGGAGGGGCGTTCGGGGGCTCTGGGCGTCAGAAATGGGTACAGTCTTTTCGAGGGTCCTCGCGTGCCCAGTGGGAGGCTACGGTCAGGGCCTGCCCTAAAATGGCAAGAAATACCCAGCGGCGCAGCGCGTGAAATAGTCGCCGAGGCCGGTGATCTATAGCCTTTGGTCCGCGGGGATTGGGGAGGGGTTTAGGGGTCTCTAGTCGTCGTAAATGGGTACAGTCTTTTCGAGGGTCCTCGTGTTCCCAGTGGGAGGCTACGGTCAGAAGCCTGCCCTAAAATGGCAAGAAATGCAATGGCGCCTGGCGTGAAATAGTCACAAGGCAGTGAGCTATGAACTTTAGTCATGAGGTTGAGGAGGGTTTGGGGGTTACATTGCGTCAGAAATGGGTACGGTCTGTTCGAGGGTCCTCGTGTGCCCAGTGGGTGGCTCTGGTCAGAAGCCTACTAAAATGGCAAGACATGCCAATGGCGCGTGAAATAAGTCGTCGAGGCGGTGGGCTATAGCTTTTGGTCCCAGCGGGGGTTGGGAGGGGTTTGGGGGCTCTGGTCGTCAGAAATGGGTACAGTCTTTTCGAGGGTCTCGTGTGCCTTGGATTAGGAGGCTACGGTCAGAAGCCTTGTCCTAAAATGGCAAGAAATGCCAAGCGGCGCAACGCGCGAAATAGTCACTTAGGCCGGTGGGCTATATGCTGGTCCATGAGGGGTTGGGGAGGGTTTGAGGGCTGGTCGTGAGAAATGGGTGACAGTGTTTTCAGGGGTCTCGTGTGCCCGGTGGGAGGCTACGGTGAAGCACGCCTAAAATAACAAGACATGCCCAGTGACGCGGGAAATAGTCACCGAGGCCGGTGGGCTATAGCCTTTGGTCCGCGGGGGTTGGGGAGGGGGTTTCGGGGGTCCTGGTCGTCGGAAATGGGTACATTCTTTTTTAGGGTCCTCGTGTGCCCAGTCGGAGGCTACGGTCAGAAGCCTGTCCTAAAATGGCAAGAAATGTCCAGCGGCGCAGCGCGTGAAATAGTCACCGAGGCCGGTGGGATATATGCTTGGTCTCTGAGGGGTTGGGAGGCGTCGGAAATGGGTACAGTCTTTTGAGGGTCTCGTGTGCCCATGGGAGGCTGATCAAGCCTGCCCTAAAATAACAAGACATGCCAGTAGCGCAGCGGGAAATAGTCACAGGCAGTGGGCTATAACTTTGGTCATGAGGGGTTGGGGAGGGTTTAGGGTCTCTGGTCGTGAAAATGGGTACAGTCTTTTCGAGGGCCCTCGTGTTCCCAGTGGGAGGCTACGGTCAGAAAGCCTGCCTAAAATAGCAAGAAATGCACATGGCTGTAGCGTGGAAATAGTCACAAGGCAGTGAGCTATAGAATTTGGTCCATGAGGGTTGAGGAGGGTTTGGGGGTTACTGTTAAATCGAGAAATGGGTGCAGTCTTTTCGAGGGTCCTCGTGTGCCCAGTGGGAGGCTCTGATGAAGCCTACTAAAATGGCAAGACATGCCAGTGGCGCCAGCGTGAAATAATCGTCGAGGCGGGTGGGCTATAGCTTTTGGTCAGCGGGGTTGGGGAGGCGTCGGAAATGGGTACAGTCTTTTGAGGGTCTCTTGTGCCCGTGGGAGGCTGATCAGAGGCCTGCCATAAAATGACAAGAAATGCCAATGGCGCAGCGCGGAAATAGTCACTGAGGCGGTGGCCTATAGCCTTTAGTCATGAGGGGGTTGGGGAGGGGTTTGAGGGGCTCTGGTCGTCAGAAATGGAGTCTGATCTTTTCGAGGTCCTCGTGTGCCCAGTGGGAGGCTATGGTCAGGCATGCCCAAAAATAGCAAGACATGCCCAATGTGCCTTGAGAAATAGTCACCGAGGCCGGTGGGCTATAGCCTTTGGTCCGCGGTGGTTGGGGAGGGGGTTTCGGGGGCTCTGGTCGTCGGAAATGGGTACAGTCTTTTCGAGGGTCCTGGTGTGCCCAGTGGGAGGCTACGGTCAGAGGCCTACTGATGTCAAAAATGCCAGCCAGCGCGTGAAATAGTCACCAAGGCCGGTGGGCTATACTGGTCCGAGGGGTTGGGAGGGGTTTGGGGCTCACGGTCGGAAATGGGTACAGTCTTTTCGAGGGTCCTGGTGTGCCCAGTGGGAGGCTACGGTCAGAGGCCTGTCCTACAATGTCAAAAAAAAATGCCAGTGGCGCGCGCGTGGGAAATAGTCACAGGGCGGTGGGCTATAATACTGGTCCTTGAGGGGTTGGGTAAAGGCGTTCGGGGCTCTGGGAGTCGGAAATGGTACAGTCTTTTCGAGGGTCCTCGCGTGCCCAGTGGGAGGCTACTGTCAGGGCCTGCTACTAAAATGTGAAAATATGCCAGCAGTGCAGCGTGAAATAGTCACCGAGGCGGTGGGCTATAATACTGGTCATGAGGGTTGGGGAGGGTTTAGGGGTCTCTGATCGTCGGAAATGGGTACAGTCTTTGCGAGGGTCCGCGTGTGCCTAGTGGGAGGCTCTGATCAGCCTGCCTAAAAATAGCAAGACATGCCAGTAGCGGCGAAATAATCACCGGGCGGTGGGCTATATGCTAGTCCCTTGAGGGTTGGGGTGGGGTTTTGGGGTCTCTAGTCGTCGAAAATGGGTACAGTCTTTTCGAGGGTCCTCGTGTTCCCAGTGGGAGGCTACGGTCAGAAGCCTGCCCTAAAATGTAAAGAAATGCCCAGCGGCGCAGCGCGTGAAATAGTCACCAGGCAGTGAGCTATAGCTGGTCATGAGGGGTTGAAGGGGTTTCGGGGTTACTGTTACGTCAGAAATGGGTGCAGTCTTTTCGAGGGTCTCGTGTGCCCAGTGGGAGGCTACGGTCAGAAGCCTACTAAAATAGCAAAGACATGCCAGTGTGTAGCGTGAAATAGTCGTCGAGGCGGTGGGCTATAGCTTTTGGTCCGCGGGGGTTGGGGAGGCGTCGGAAATGGGTGCAGTCTTTTGAGGGTCCTCTTGTGCCCGTGGGAGGCTCTGATCAGAGGCCTGTCCTAAAATGACAAGAAATGCCAATGGCGCAGCCGAGAAATAATCATGGGCAGTGGCCTATGTGCCAGTCCTTGAGGTTGGGAGGGGTTTGAGGGCTCACAGTGCGTGAAATGGAGTGATCTTTTGAGGTCTCGTGTGCCCGGTGGGAGGCTTATGGTCAGGCCTGCCAAAATGGCAAGACATGCCCAGCCAGTATGGCGGGAAATAGTCACCGAGGCGGTGGGCAATAGCCTGGTCACATGCGGGGGTTGGGGAGGGTTTCAGGGGCTCGGTCGAAGTGGAAATGGGTACAGTCTTTTCGAGGGTCTGGTGTGCCCGATGGGAGGCTACTGATCGAGGCACTGCCTACAATGTCAAAAATGCCAATGGCCTTGTGCGTGAAATAATCACATAGGGCGGTGGGCTATAATGCTGGTCCTTGAGGGGTTGGGGAGGGGTTTAGGGGCCACAGTGGTGAAAATGGGTACAGTCTTTTGAGGGTCCTCGTGTGCTTGATGGGAGGCTCTGGTCAGAAGCCTGCCCTAAAATGGCAAAAATACCAGTGACACAGGCGTGAAATAATACCAAGGGCGGCTGAGCTATATAACCTTTGGTCCATGAGAGGATTGGGGAGGGTTTAGGGGGCTCTGGTCGTGAAATGGAGTACAGTCTTTTCGAGGGTCCTCGCGTGCCAGTGGGAGGCTACGGTCAGGAAGCCTGCCCTAAAATGGCAAGAACATGCCAATGGCATAGCTGGCATAATAAATAAGTATAGCCTTTGGTCCTTGAGGGGTTGGGAGGGGCGTTCGAGGGGCTCAGGTGTCGGAAATGGGTACAGTCTTCTGAGGGTCCTCGTGTGCCCAGTGGGAGGCTACGGTCAGAAGCCTGCCTAAAATAACAAGAAATGCCAATGGCGTGCAGAAATAGTCATGACAGGTGGCCTATGGCCTTTAGTCATGGAGGGTTGGGGAGGGGTTTGAGGGGCTCTGGTCGCCAGGAAATGGGTACAGTCTTCTGAGGGTCTCGTGTGCCCAGTGGGAGGCTCACGGTCAGAAGCACACTAAAATAACAAGACATGCCAAGTAGCGGCGCAGAAATAGTCCTGAGGGCCGGTGGGCTATAGCCTTTGGTCCGCGGGGGTTGGGGAGGGGTTTAGGGGTCTCTAGTCGTCGAAAATGGGTACAGTCTTTTCGAGGGTCCTCGTGTTCCCAGTGGGAGGCTACGGTCAGAAGCCTGCCCTAAAATGGCAAGAAATGCACAGCGGCGCAGCGCGTGAAATAGTCACCGAGGCCGGTGAGCTATGTGCCCCAGTCCTTGAGGGGTTGAGGAGGGTTTAGGGGTTCTGTTAAGTCAGAAATGGAGTACAGTCTTTTCGAGGGGTCTCGTGTGCCCAGTGGGAGGCTGGGTCAAGCCTACCTAAAATGGCAAGACATGCCAATGTAGCATGCGTGAAATAATCGTCGAGGCGGTGGGCTATAGCTTTTGGTCATGAGGTTGGGAGGCGTCGGAAATGGGTACAGTCTTTTGAGGTCCTCTTGTGCCCGTGGGAGGCTACTGATCGAGCCTGTCCTAAAATGACAAGAAATGCCCATGGCGCAGCGGAAATAATCAGGCAGACGTGCTATAGCCTTTGGTCCCATGAGGGGTTGGGGAGGGTTTGGGGCTGCAGTGCGTCAGAAATGGGTACAGTCTTTTCGAGGGTCTCGTGTGCCCAGTGGGAGGCTATGGTCAGGCTGCCCAAAATGGCAAGACATGCCAGCCAGGCGCAGGGAAATAATCAAGGCGGTGGGCAATGCCTTTGGTCATGAGGGGTTGGGAGGGTTTGAGCTCTGGTCTTGAAATGGGTACAATCTTTTCGAGGTCCTGGTGTGCCCAGTGGGAGGCTACTGGTCGAGGCCTGCCTACAATGTCAAAAAAATGCCAGCCAGTGGCGCGCGTGAAATAATCACAGGGCGGTGGGCTATGCTGGTCATGAGGGTTGGGGAGGGGTTTAGGGGGCCACTGGTGCGTCGAAAATGGGTACAGTCTTTTAGGGTCCTCGTGTGCTTGATGGGAGGCTCTGAGGTCGAAGCCTGCCCTAAAATGGCAAGAAATACCCAGTGACTGGCGGTGAAATATACCAAGGCCAGCTGAGCTATAGCCTGGTCCATGAGGATTCGGAGGGGTTTAGGGGCTCACTGGTCGTGGAAATGGGTACAGTCTTTTCGAGGTCTCGCGTGCCAGTGGGAGGCTACGGTCAGAAGCCTGCCCTAAAATGTGCAAAACATGCCATGGCGCATAGCGTGAAATAATCGCCGAGGCAGTGGGCTATAGCTGGTCCTTGAGGGGTTGGGAGGCGTTCGGGGCTCACTGGGTGTGGGAAATGGGTACAGTCTTCTGAGGGTCTCGTGTGCCCAGTGGGAGGCTCTACGGTCAGAGGCCTGCCTAAAATAGCAAGAAATGCCAGTGGCCTTGAGGGAAATAGTCACTGAAGCGGTGGCCTATAGCCTTTGGTCCCATGAGGGGTGGGGGCGGGGTTTTTGGGGCTCTGGTCATCGGAAATGGGTACAGTCTTCTGAGGTCCTCGTGTGCAGTGGGAGGCTCGGTCAGGAAGCCTGCCCTAAAATGCCAAGAAATGTCAGCGGCGCGCGCGTGAAATAATCGCCGAGATTGTGGGCTATAGCCTTTGGGCATGAGGGTTGGGGAGGGCGTTGGGGGCTACAGGTGTCAGGAAATGGGTACAGTCTTTTCGAGGGTCCTCGCGTGCCCAGTGGGAGGCTACGGTCAGGGCCTGCCCTAAAATGGCAATAAATACCCAGCGGCGCAGCGCGTGAAATAGTCGCCGAGGCCGGTGGGCTATAGCCTTTGGTTCGCGGAGGTTGGGGAGGGTCGTCGGAAATGGGTACAGTCTTTTCGAGGGTCCTCGTGTGCCCAGTGGGGCCTTCTGATCAGAGGCCTGCCTAAAATGACAAGAAATGCCAGCCAGCGCAGCCGTGAAATAGTCACCGAGGCGGTGGGCTATAACTGGTCCATGAGGGTTGGGGAGGGGTTTCGGGGGCTCTGGTCGTCAGAAATGGGTACAGTCTTTTCGAGGGTCCTCGTGTGCCCAGTGGGAGGCTACGGTCAGAAGCCTGCCCTAAAATGGCAAGAAATGCCAAGCGACGCAGCGCGTCAAATAGTCGCCGAGGCCGGTGGGCTATTGCCTTTGGTCCGCGGGGTTTGGGGAAGGTGTTTCGGGGGCTCTGGTCGTCGGAAATGGGTACAGTCTTTTCGAGGGTCCTCGTGTGCCCAGTGGGAGGCTACGGTCAGGGCCTGCCCTAAAATAGCAGAGCATGCTGTGCCAGGCGCAGCCGTGAAATAATCATGGGGCAGGTGGGCTATGCTTTGGTCCATGCGGGGTTGGGAGGGGCGTTCGGGGGCTCAGGCGTCGAGAAATGGGTACAGTCTTTTCGAGGGTCCTCGTGTGCCCAGTGGGAGTCTACGGTCAGATGCCTGCCCTAAAATAGCAAGAAATGCCCTGCAGGCATGGCAGAAATAAGTCACTGAGCACATGGCCTATGGCCTTTGGTCCAGCGGGGTTGGGAGGGGGTTTCGGGGGCTCTGGTCATCGGAAATGGGTACAGTCTTTACGAGGGTCCTCGTGTGCCCAGTGGGAGGCTCCGGTCAGAAGCCTGCCCTAAAATGCCAAGAAATGTCCAGCGGCGCAGCGCGTGAAATAGTCGCCGTGGATTGTGGGCTATAGCCTTTGGGCCGCGGGGGTTGGGGAGGGGCGTTCGGGGGCTCTGGGTGTCGGAAATGGGTACAGTCTTTTCGAGGGTCCTCGCGTGCCAAGTTGGAGGCTACGGTCAGGGCCTGCCCTAAAATGGCAATAAATACCATGGCATGGGCGTGAAATAGTCGCCGAGGCCGGTGGGCTATAGCCTTTGGTTCGCGGAGGTTGGGGAGGGTCGTCGGAAATGGGTACAGTCTTTTCGAGGGTCCTCGTGTGCCCCGTGGGAGGCTACGGTCAGAGGCCTGCCCTAAAATGACAAGAAATGCCCAGCGGCGCAGCCCGTGAAATAGTCACCGAGGCCGGTGGGCTATAATACTGGTCCTTGAGGGTTGGGGGGGGTTTTCGAGAGCTCTGGTCGTCAGAAATGGGTACAGTCTTTCCGAGGTCCTCGTGTTCCCAGTGGGAGGCTACTGGTCAAGCCTGCCCTAAAATGGCAAGAAATGCCAAGCGGCATAGTAGCGTCAAATAATCGCCGAGGCGGTGGGCTATTGCCTTTGGTCCATGAGGTTTGGGAAGGTGTTTGAGGGCTCTGGTCGTCGGAAATGGGTACATCTTTTCGAGGTCTCGTGTGCCCAGTGGGAGGCTCTGGTCAGCCTGCCCTAAAATGAGAAAAGAAATGCCCTTAGCCGCAGGCGTGAAATAATCATGGGGATGGTGGGCTATAGCCTTTGGGCATGAGGGGTTGGGAGGAGGCGTTCGGGGCTCTGGGTGTCGGAAATGGGTACAGTCTTTTGAGGTCCTCGCGTGCCCTTGATGGGAGGCTCTGGTCAGGGCCTGCCTAAAATGGCAATAAATACCCAGCCAGTGGCGCGTGAAATAATCGCCGAGGCAGTGGGCTATAGCCTTTGGTTAGCGGAGGTTGGGAGGTCGTCGGGAAATGGGTACAGTCTTTTCGAGGGTCCTCGTGTGCCCGTGGGAGGCTACGGTCAGAGCCTGCCCTAAAATGACAAGAAATGCCCAGGCGCAGCCCGTGAAATAGTCACAGGCGGTGGGCTATAGCTTTGGTCATGAGGGTTGGGGAGGGTTTGGGGGCTCAGTGCGTCAGAAATGGGTCAGTCTTTTCGAGGGTCTCGTGTGATTGGAGGCTACAGGTCAGAGCACAACTAAAATGGCAAGAAATGCCAAGCATCGTCGAGGCGGTGGGCTATTGCCTTTAGTCCATGAGGGTTTGGGAAGGTGTTTAGGGGGCTCAGTGCGTGAGAAATGGGTCAGTCTTTTTGAGGGTCCTCGTGTGCCTTTGGGAGGCTACGGTCAAGCACTGCCCTAAAATGAGAAGAAATGTCAGCGGCGCGCGTGAAATAATCGCCGAGGATGGTGGGCTATAAGCGTTTGGGCAGCGGGGTTGGGGAGGGGCGTTCGGGGCTGCAGGTGTCGGGAAATGGGTACAGTCTTTTCGAGGGTCCTCGCGTGCCAGTGGGAGGCTCTGATCAGGGCCTGCCCTAAAATGGCAATAAATACCAATGGCCTTGTGGGTGAAATAGTCGCCGAGGCCGGTGGGCTATAGCCTTTGGTCCGCGGAGGTTGGGGAGGGGCGTCGGAAATGGGTACAGTCTTTTCGAGGGTCCTCGTGTGCCCCGTCGGAGGCTACGGTCAGAGGCCTGCCCTAAAATGGCAAAAAATTCCAAGCGGCGCAGCGCGTGAAATAGTCACCGAGGCCGGTGGGCTATAGCCTTTGGTCCGCGGGGGTTGGGGAGGGGGTTTAGGGGGCTCTGGGTATCGGAAATGGGTACATTCTTTTCGAGGGTCCTCGCGTGCCCAGTGGGAGGCTACGGTCAGGGCCTGCTCTAAAATGGTAAGAAATGCCCAGCGGCGCAGTGCGTGAAATAGTTGCCGAGGCCGGTGGGCTATAGCCTTAGGTCCGCGGAGGTTGGGGAGGGGCGTCAGAAATGGGTGCATCTTTTCGAGGGTCCTCGTGTGCCCCGTGGGAGGCTACGGTCAGAGGCTTGTCCTAAAATGGCAAGAAATGCCCAGCGGCGCCGCGCGGGAAATAGTCACCGAGGCCGGTGGGCTATGGCCTTTGGTCAGCGGGGGTTGGGAAGCGGGTTTCGGGGGCCCTGGGTATCGGAAATGGGTACAGTCTTTTCGAGGGTCCTCGCGTGCCCAGTGGGAGGCTACGGTCAGGGCCTGCCCTAAAATGGTAAGAAATGCCCAGAGGCGCAGTGCGTGAAATAGTTGCCGAGGCCGGTGGGCTATAGCCTTAGGTCCGCGGAGGTTGGGGAGGGGCGTCAGAAATGGGTGCAGTCTTTTCGAGGGTCCTCGTGTGCCCAGTGGGAGGCTACGGTCAGAGGCCTGCCCTAAAATGGCAAAAAATTCCAAGCGGCGCCGTGGAAATAATCACCAAGGCGGTGGGCTATAGCCTTTGGTCAGTGAGGGTTGGGAAGGCGGGTTTGAGGGCTCAGTGCGTGGAAATGGGTACAGTCTTTTCGAGGGTCCTCGTGTGCCCAGTGGGAGGCTACGGTCAGAGGCCTGCCCTAAAATGGCAAAAAATTCCAAGCGGCGCAGCGCGTGAAATAGTCACCGAGGCCGGTGGGCTATAGCCTTTGGTCCGCGGGGGTTGGGGAGGGGGTTTAGGGGGCTCTGGTCGTAGAAAACGGGTACAGTATTTTTCGAGGGTCCTCGTGTGCCCAGTGGGAGGCTACGGTCAGAAGCCTGCACTAAAATACCAAGAAATGTCCAGTGGCGCAGCGCATGAAATAGTCGCCGAGGCCGGTGGGCTATAGCCTTTGGTCCGCAGGGTTTGGGGAGGGGCGTTCGGGGGCTCTGGGTATCGGAAATGGGTACAGTCTTTTCGAGGGTCCTCGTGTGCCCCGTGGGAGGCTACGGTCAGAGGCTTGCCCTAAAATGACAAGAAATGCCAAGTGGCGCAGCGCGTGAAATAGTCACCGAGGCCGGAGGGCTATAGCCTTTGGTCCGCGGGTGTTGGGGAGGGGGTTTCGGGGGCTCTGGTCATCGGAAATGGGTACAGTCATTACGAGAGTCCTCGTGTACCCAGTTGGAGGCTACGGTCAGAAGCCTGCCCTAAAATGGCAAGAAATGTCCAGCGGCGCAGCGCGTGAAATAGTCGCCGAGGCCGGTGGGCTATAGCCTTTGGTCCGCAGGGTTTGGGGAGGGGCGTTCGGGGGCTCTGGGTATCGGAAATGGGTACAGTCTTTTCGAGGGTCCTCGCGTGCCCAGTGGGAGGCTACGGTCAGGGCCTGCCCTAAAATGGTAAGAAATGCCCAGCGGCGCAGTGCGTGAAATAGTTGCCGAGGCCGGTGGGCTATAGCCTTAGGTCCGCGGAGGTTGGGGAGGGGCGTCAGAAATGGGTGCAGTCTTTTCGAGGGTCCTCGTGTGCCCCGTGGGAGGCTACGGTCAGAGGCTTGCCCTAAAATGGCAAGAAATGTCCATGAGCGCCCATGAAATAGTCACCAGGGCGGTGGGCTATAAGCCTTTGGTCAGCGGGGGTTGGGAAGAGGGTTTCGGGGGCTCTCAGTCGTCGGAAATGGGTCTGATCTTTTCGAGGTCCTCGTGTGCCAGTGGGAGGCTACGGTCAGAGGCCCTAAAATGGTAAAAATTCCAAGTGGCGCAGCGTGAAATAGTCACGAGGCAGGTGGGCTATAGCCTTTGGTCATGAGGGGTTGGGGAGGGGTTTAGGGGCTCACAGTGGTGAAAACGGGTACAGTATTTTTCGAGGGTCCTCGTGTGCCCAGTGGGAGGCTACGGTCAGAAGCCTGCACTAAAATACCAAGAAATGTCCAGTGGCGCAGCGCATGAAATAGTCGCCGAGGACGGTGGGCTATAGCCTTTGGTCCGCGGGGGTTGGGGAGGGGGTTTAGGGGGCTCTGGTCGTCGAAAATGGGTACAGTCTTTTCGAGGGTCCTCGTGTGCCCCGTGGGAGGCTACGGTCAGAGGCTTGCCCTAAAATGACAAGAAATGCCAAGTGGCGCAGCGCGTGAAATAGTCACCGAGGCCGGAGGGCTATAGCCTTTGGTCCGCGGGTGTTGGGGAGGGGGTTTCGGGGGCTCTGGTCATCGGAAATGGGTACAGTCATTACGAGAGTCCTCGTGTACCCAGTTGGAGGCTACGGTCAGAAGCCTGCCCTACAATGTCAAAAAATGCCCAGCGGCGCAGCGCGTGAAATAGTCACCGAGGCCGGTGGGCTATAACACAGTCATGGGAGTTGGGAGGGGTTTAGGGGGCCACAGTGGGTGAAAATGGGTACAGTCTTTTCGAGGGGTCCTCGTGTGCCAGTGATGGGGGCTCGGTCAGAAGCCTGCCCTAAAATGGCAAGAAATACCAGTAGCGCAGCGCGTGAAATATACCAAGAGCTGAGCTATAGCCTTTGGTCATGAGGGATTGGGGAGGGGTTTAGGGGCTCACAGTCGTCGGAAATGGGTCTGAGTCTTTTAGAGGGTCCTCAGCGTGCCCGTGGGAGGCTACGGTCAGCCTGCCCTAAAATGGCAAACATGCCCAGCATGGCGCAGCGTGAAATAGTCGCCGAGGCCGGTGGGCTATAGCCTTTGGTCCGCGGGGGTTGGGGAGGGGCGTTCGGGGGCTCTGGGCGTCGGAAATGGGTACAGTCTTTTCGAGGGTCCTCGTGTGCCCAGTGGGAGACTACGGTCAGAGGCCTGCCCTAAAATAGCAAGAAATGCCCAGCGGCGCAGCGCGGGAAATAGTCACTGAAGCCGGTGGCCTATAGCCTTTGGTCCGCGGGGGTTGGGGAGGGGGTTTCGGGGGCTCTGGTCATCGGAAATGGGTACAGTCTTTACGAGGGTCCTCGTGTGCCCAGTGGGAGGCTCCGGTCAGAAGCCTGCCCTAAAATGCCAAGAAATGTCCAGCGGCGCAGCGCGTGAAATAGTCGCCGAGGATGGTGGGCTATAGCCTTTGGGCCGCGGGGGTTGGGGAGGGGCGTTCGGGGGCTCTGGGTGTCGGAAATGGGTACAGTCTTTTCGAGGGTCCTCGCGTGCCCAGTGGCAGGCTACGGTCAGGGCCTGCCCTAAAATGGCAATAAATACCCAGCGGCGCAGCGCGTGAAATAGTCGCCGAGGCCGGTGGGCTATAGCCTTTGGTTCGCGGAGGTTGGGGAGGGTCGTCGGAAATGGGTACAGTCTTTTCGAGGGTCCTCGTGTGCCCCGTGGGAGGCTACGGTCAGAGGCCTGCCCTAAAATGGTAAGAAATGCCCAGCGGCGCAGTGCGTGAAATAGTTGCCGAGGCCGGTGGGCTATAGCCTTTGGTCCGCGGTGGTTGGGAGGCGTCGAAATGGGTGCAGTCTTTTCGAGGTCTCGTGTGCCCGTCAGGAGGCTCTGATCAGAGGCTTGCCATAAAATGGCAAGAAATGCCCAACGCTTGGCAGGAAATAGTCACCGAGGCCGGTGTGCTATAGCCTTTGGTCAGCGGGGGTTGGGAAGCGGGTTTGAGGGGCTCACGGTGCGTGAGAAATGGGTACAGTCTTTCGAGGTCCGCGTGTGCCAAGTGGGAGGCTACGGTGAGGCCTGCCTAAATAAAAAACATTCCAAGCGGCTGGCCGCGTGAAATAGTCAGATGCCGGGCCTGTATATGGTCCTTGAGGGGTTGGGGAGGGGGTTTTGGGGCCTCTGGGTATAGGAAATGGGTACAGTCTTTTCGAGGTCCTCGCGTGCTTGATGGGAGGCTCACAGTCAGGGCACCGCCCTAAAATGGTGAAATGCCAGTGACGCGGTCGTGAAATAGTTGCGAGGCCGGTGGGCTATAGCCTTAGGTCCAGGAGGTTGGGAGGGGCGTCGAGAAATGGGTGCAGTCTTTTCGAGGGGTCCTCGTGTGCCCGTCAGGAGAGCTACTGATCGGAGGCTTGCTAAAATGGCAAGAAATGCCATGGCCTTGTGAGAAATAGTCACCGAGGCCGGTGGGCTATGGCCTTTGGTCAGCGGGGGTTGGGAAGCGGGTTTCGGGGGCTCTGGTCGTCGGGAATGGGTACAGCCTTTTCGAGGGTCCGCGTGTGCCCAGTGGGAGGCTACGGTCAGAGGCCTGCCCTAAAATGGCAAAAAATTCCAAGCGGTAGCGCGTGAAATAGTCAAGGGTCGGTGGGCTATATGCTGGTCATGAGGGTTGGGGAGGGGTTTAGGGGACTACAGGGTGTCGGAAATGGGTGCAGTCTTTCTAGGGTCCTCGCGTGCAGTGGGAGGCTACAGTCAGCTGCACCTAAAATAGTGAAATGCCAGTGACGCGGTCGTGAAATAGTCGCGGAGGCCGGTGGGCTATAGCCTTAGGTCTTCGGAGGTTGGGGAGGGGCGTCAGAAATGGGTGCAGTCTTTTCGAGGGTCCTCGTGTGCCCCGTGGGAGGCTACGGTCAGAGGCTTGCCCTAAAATGACAAGAAATGCCAGCGCCCATGTGAAATAGTCACGAGGCAGGTGGGCTATAGCCTTTAGTCGTGAGGGTTGGGAAGCGGGTTTAGGGGCTCTGGTGTCGAAAATGGGTACTGATCTTTCGAGGGTCCTCGTGTGCCCGTGGGAGGCTCTGATCGAGGCTTGCCTAAAATGACAAGAAATGCCAAGTGGGCGCCAGCGTGAAATGAGTCACCGAGGGCGAGGCTATGTGCTGGTCATGGTGTTGGGGAAGGGTTTCAGGGGCTCTGGTCATGGAAATGGAGTGCAGTCATTCTGAGAGTCCTCGTGTACCAGTTGGAGGCTCAGTCAGAATCACACCCTAAAATGGCAGAAATGTCCAATGGCAGGCGCGTGGAAATAATCGCCGAGGCGGTGGGCTATGGCCTTTGGTCCAGCATGAGGGTTTGGGAGGGCGTTCGGGGCTCTGGGTATCGAGAAATGGGTACAGTCTTTTCGAGGGTCTCGCGTGCCCGGTGGGAGGCTCTGGTCAGGCCTGCCCTAAAATGGTAAGAAATGCCAGGCGCGGCTCGTGAAATAGTGCAGCTGGGCTATAGCCTTAGGTCCATGGAGGTTGGGGAGGCGTCGAGAAATGGGTGCAGTCTTTCGAGGGGTCTCGTGTGCCCGTGGAGGCTTCTGTCAGGCCTGCCCTAAAATGACAAGAAATGCCCAGCGGCGCAGCGCGTGAAATAGTCACCGAGGCCGGAGGGCTATAGCCTTTGGTCCGCGGGGGTTGGGGAGGGGGTTTCGGGGGCTCTGGTCATCAGAAATGGGTACAGTCTTTTCGAGGTTCCTCGTGTCCCCAGTGGGAGGCTACGGTCAGAAGCATGCCTTAAAATGGCAAGAAATGCCTAGCGCCGCAGCGCGTCAAATAGTCGCCGAGGCCGGTGGGCTATAGCCTTAGGTCCGCGGAGGTTGGGGAGGGGCGTCAGAAATGGGTGCAGTCTTTTCGAGGGTCCTCGTGTGCCCCGTGGGAGGCTACGGTCAGAGGCTTGCCCTAAAATGGCAAGAAATGCTGTGGCCTTGTGAGAAATAGTCACCGAGGCCGGTGGGCTATGGCCTTTGGTCAGCGGGGGTTGGGAAGCGGGTTTCGGGGGCTCTGGTCGTCGGGAATGGGTACAGTCTTTTCGAGGGTCCGCGTGTG
The DNA here is from genome assembly GCA_030449925.1 of Citropsis articulata. Classification (NCBI taxonomy): domain Eukaryota; kingdom Viridiplantae; phylum Streptophyta; class Magnoliopsida; order Sapindales; family Rutaceae; genus Citropsis; species Citropsis articulata. The sequence continues at coordinate 267,446 of JASUUH010000228.1, read as the reverse complement.
CCCAGTGGGAGGCTACGGTCAGAGGCCTGCCCTAAAATGGCAAAAAATTCCAAGCGCCATGCGTGAAATAATCACAGGGCGGTGGGCTATAAGCCTTTGGTCATGAGGGGTTGGGGAGGGTGTTAGGGGCTCTGGTCGTGAAAAGCAGGTGCAGTATTTTCGAGGGTCCTCGTGTGCCCAGGTGAGAGCTCTGATTGAAGCCTGCCTAAAATACCAAGAAATGTCGATGGCGCAGCGCGAAATATCTAGCCGAGGGGCGGTGGGCTATGTGCCCTTTGGTCCGGGGGTTGGGAGGGTTTGGGGACTGGTCATCAGAAATGGGTACAGTCTTTTCGAGGTTCCTCGTGTCCCCAATGGGAGGCTACGGTCAGAAGCATGCCCTAAAATGGCAAGAAATGGCTAGCGCCATGTGCGTCAAATAATCATGAGGCGGTGGGCTATAGCCTTTGGTCATGAGGTTGGGAAGAGTGTTTGGTGGCTCAGTCGTCGGAAATGGGTGCAGACTTTCGAGGTCCTCGTGTGCCCAGGTGGGAGGCTCAGTCGACACATGCCTAAAATGAGAAGAAATGTCCATGACCCAGTAGCGTGAAATAATCGCCAGGCGGTGGGCTATAACTCTTTAGTCCTCGGGGTTGGGGAGGGGTTTGAGGCTCTGTTCATCAGAAATCATTACAGTCTTTCGAGGAGTTCCTCGTGTCCCAGGTGGGAGGCTACGGTCAGAAGCATGCCCTAAAATGGCAAAAATGCCTATAGCGCCATGCGTCGAATAATCAGCCGAGGCGGTGGGCTATAGCCTTTGGTCATGGGGGTTGGGGAAGGTGTTTGAGTGGCTCAGTCGTCGGAGGTGGTACAGGCTTTTCGAGGGTCCTCGTGTGCCCAGGTGGGAGGCTACGGTCAGAAGCACATACAAAATGAGAAGAAATGTCAAGTGACGGTAGCGTGAAATAGTCATGCGGAGGCGGTGGGCTATAACTACTGGTCCCTCGGGGTTGGGAGGCGTTCGGGTGCTACGGGTGTCGGGAAATGGTACAGCCTTTTCCGAGGTCCTCGCGTGCAGTGGGAGAGCTCTTGTCGGGGCCTGCCCTAAAATGGCAAAAATGCCAAGCGGTGCAAGCGTGAAATAATCAGCAGAGGCGGTGGTCTATAGGCTTTAGTCCATGAGGTTGGGAAGGGGTTTGAGGGCTCTGGTCATCGAAATGGGTATAGTCTTCTCGAGGGTTCCTCGTGTGATGGGAGGCTACGGTCAAACATGCCTAAAATGGCAAAAAATGCCTAAGCGCATGTGTCAAATAATCAGCCAGGGCGGTGGGCTATAGCCTTTGGTCCCTTGAGGTTGGGAAGTGTTCTGATGGCTGCAGTCGTGGAAATGGGTACATTCTTTTCGAGGTCTCGTGTGCTTGATGGGAGGCTACGGTCGAGGCACTGCCACAAATAAAGAAATGTCAGTGACCCGGTAGCGTGAAATAGTCAGCGAGGCGGTGGGCTATAACTGGTCCTCGGGGTTGGGAGGCGTTCGGATTACTCACAGGTGTCGGAAATGGGTACAGTCTTTTCGAGGTCCTCAGCGTGCAGTGGGAGGCTACAGTCAGGGCACATGCCTAAAATGGTAGAAATGTTCAGATGCAGTAGCGTGAAATAAGTCATGGGGGCGGTGGTCTATAGCCTTTAGTGCTGCGGGGTTGGGGAGGGGCACAGGAAATGGAGTGCAGTCTTTTCGAGGTACTCGTGTGCCCGTGGGAAAAATAGGGAGGCTGGTCGGGAGGCACTAAATGACAAAGAAATGCCCGTGGCGCAGTAGCAGGAAATAGTCCATAGGGCAGTGGGCTATAGCCAGTCATTGAGGGGTTGGGAGGCGGGTTTGGGGGCTCAGTGGTCGGAAATGGAGTGCAGTCTTTTCGAGGTCTCGTGTGCCCAGTGGGAGGCTACGGTCAGGAGGCTGCTCAAAGTGGCAAAAATTCCAGCAGCGTGGGAAATAATCCTGAGGACTTGGGCTATAACCTTTGGTCCCTTGAGGGTTGGGAGGGGTTTAGGGGCTGCAGTCGTGAAAGCAGGTGCAGTATTTTTCGAGGTCCTCGTGTGCCCAGGTGGGAGGCTCGGTCAGGAAGCACTGCCCCTAAAATACTGGGAAATGTCGATGTGTGGCGCGTGGAAATAGTCATGGGGAGACGGTGGGCTATAGCTTTTGGTCATGAGGGTTGGGAGAAGTTTAGGGGGCTCTGGTCATCTAAAATGGAGTACAGTCTTTTCGAGGTCCTCGTGTGCCCAGTGGGAGGCCTCTGGTCGAAGCACTAAAATAACAAAATACCCAATGACGTGTGCGTGAAATAGTCAAGGCGGTGAGCTATAATGCTAGTCCCAGCAGGGGTTGGGGGGGGTTTAGGGGTTTCTGATGCGTCGGAAATGGTGCGAGTCTTTTCGAGGGTCTCGTGTTCCCAGTGATGGAGACTACAGTCAGAGGCACATACTAAAATAGCAAAAATGCCAGTGGCCGCGGAAATGAATCCTTGAAGCCGGTGGCCTATGGCCTTTGGTCCTTGAGGGGTTGGGAGGGTGTTTGGACCTCGGTCGCCGAAATGCAGTCTGATCTTCTGAGGTCCCTCGTGTGCCCAGTGGGAGGCTACGGTCGAGCACATACACAAAATGAAAATGTCCAGTGGCCAGCGCGTGGAAATAATCCACAAGAGGCCGGTGGGCTATAACTGGTCCTTGAGGGTTGGGAGGGGCGTTCGGGGGGCTCACAGGTGTCGAGAAATGGAGTGCAGTCTTTTCGAGGGTCTCGCGTGCCCAGGTGGGCGGCTACAGTCAGGGCACCTAAAATGGCAAAATACCAGCCAGTTACAGCGCGTGAAATAATCACTTGACGCTTGGTGGTCTATAACGCCTCGTCCGTGGGGGTTGGGCAGGGGCGTCGGAAATGGGTACAGTCTTTCGAGGTCTCGTGTGCCCGTGGGAGGCCTACAGTCGAGGCCTGCCCTAAAATGACAAGAAATGCTTGGCGGTAGCGGGGAAATAGTCACCGAGGCAGGTGGGCTATGTGCAGTCCCTTGAGGGTTGGGGGGGGGTTTGGGGCTGCAGTCGTGAAAAGCCAGTGCAGTATTTTTCGAGGGGTCCTCGTGTGCCCAGTGGGAGGCTCTGATCAGGCTGCCACTAAAATACCAAGAAATGTCCGGTGGTGCGCAGTAGCGTGAAATAATCGCCAGGGGACGGTGGGCTATAGCCTTTGGTCCATGAGGGGTTGGGGGAGGGGTTTAGGGGCTCTGGTCATGTAAAATGAGTGCAGTCTTTTCGAGGGTCTCGTGTGTGCCCAGGTGGGAGGCTCAGGTCAAAAGCACACTAAAATGGCAAGAAATGCCAGTGGCCTTGTAGCCAGTGAAATAGTCACCAAGGGCGGTGAGCTATGTGCTAGTCCATGAGGGGTTGGGGACGGGTTTAGGGGGCTCACAGGTCGTCGAGAAATGGGTACAGTCTTTTCGAGGTCCTCGTGTGCCCAGTGGGAGGATCTGCGGTCAAGCCTGCCCTAAAATGGCAAGATATGCCAGTGTGCGCAGCGTGGAAATAGTCACCAAGGCGGTGGGCTATGTGCTTTGGTCCATGAGGTTGGGAGGGTGTTCGGGGCTCACAGGCGTCGGAAATGGGTGATCTTTTCGAGGTCCTCGTGTGCCCGATGGGAGACTACGGTCAGAGGCACATACTAAAATAGCAAGAAATGCCAGTGCCTTGGCCAGCGGGAAATAATCCTTGAAGCGGTGGCCTATAGCCTTTGGTCATGAGGGTTTGGGAGGGTGTTTGGGGCTCTGGTCGCCGGAAATGGGTACAGTCTTCTGAGGTCCTCGTGTGCCAGTGGGAGGATTACGGTCGAAGCCTGCCCTAAAATGGCAAGAAATGTCCAGCCTTGGCGCGTGAAATAATGTGGGGCCGGGGGGCTTTAGCCTTTGGTCCACGGGGGTGGGGGCGGGACGTTCGGGGGTTCAGGGTGTCGGAAATGGGTACAGTCTTTTCGAGGGTCCTCGCGTGCCCAGTGGTCGGCTCTGATCAGGGCCTGCCCTAAAATGGCAAGAAATACCCAGTGATTGCAGCGCGTGAAATAATCGCCGAGGCGGTGGTCTATAGCCAAATCCATGAGGGTTGGGGAGGCGTCGGGAAATGGAGTACTGAGTCTTTCGAGGTCCTCATGTGCCCGTGGGAGGCCTGATCAGAGCCTGCCCTAAAATGACAAGAAATGCCAGTGGCCTTGTGCGGGAAATAATCACCAACGACCGGTGGGCTATAGCCTTTGGTCAGTGAGGGGTTGGGAGGCGGGTTTCGGGAGCTCTGGTAGTCGGGAAATGAGTACAGATCTTCGAGGGGTCTCGTGTGTGCCCAGTGGGAGGCTACTGGTCAGGGAGCCTGCTCAAAATGGCAAAAATTCCCACAGGCGTGGCAGCGTGAAATAGTCACCGAGGCGGTGGACTATAATACTGGTCCTTGAGGGGTTGGGGAGGGTTTAGGGGCTCTGGTCGTAGAAAGCAGGTACAGAGTATTTTTCGAGGGTCTCGTGTGCCCAGTGGGAGGCTAGGTCGGAAGCCTAAAATATAAGAAATGTCGATGGCGCTTGTAGCGTGAAATAATCGCCGAGACGGTGGGCTATAGCCTTTCAGTCCCTTGAGGTTGGGGAGGCGGTTTAGGGGCTCTGGTCATCTAAAATGGAGTGCGGTCTTTTCGAGGTCTCGTGTGCCCAGCGAGAGGATCTGGTCAGAAGCACTGCCACAAATGGCAAGATATGCCCAGTGGCATGGCCGTGGAAATAGTCATGAGGCAGTGGGCTATAGCCTGGTCAGAGGTTGGGAGGGGTGTTCGGGGCTCTGTGCGTCGGAAATGGGTACAGTATTTTCGAGGGTCCTAGTGTGCCCAGTGGGAGACCTACTGGTCGGAGCCTGCCTAAAATGGCAAAAGAAATGCCATGGCTGGCGAAATAATCACTTGAAGCCAGTTGGCCTGTGCTTTGGTCCCATGAGGGTTGGGAGGGTGTTTCGGGGCTCTGGTCATCAGGAAATGGTACAGTCTTCTGAGGTCTCGTGTGCCCGATGGGAAGCTACGGTCAAGCCTGCCCTAAAATGGCAAGAAATGTCCAGTGGCGCAGCGCGTGAAATAATCGCCCAGTCGGTGGGCTATAGCTTTAGTCCCAGCGGGGGTTGGGGAGGGGCGTTCGGGAGACTCACGGGTGTCGAGAAATAGGTACAGTCTTTCGAGGGTCCTCGCGTGCCAGGTGGGCGGCTACAGTCGGGGCACATACTAAAATGGCAAAAATACCCAGCTGATTGCAGCGCGTGAAATAATCGTCGAGGCGGTGGTCTATAGCCTTTAAATCCGTGGGGTTGGGGAGGCGTCGGGAAATGGGTACAGTCTTTTCGAGGGTCCTCGTGTGCCCGTGGGAGGCTACTGAGTCAGGAGGCCTGCCCTAAAATGACAAGAAATGCCAGTGGCCTTGCGTGAAATAATCGCCGAGGCGGTGGTCTATAAGCCTTTCGTCTGCGGGGGCTGGGGGCGTCGGAAATGGGTACAGACTTTTGAGGTCCTCTTGTGTGCAGTGGGAGGCTACGGTCAGAAGCACTGCCCTAAAATGGCAAAAGAAATGTCCATGGCCTTGGCCGCGTGAAATAATCAGCCAAGGCGGTGGGCTATAACCTTTGGTCGTGAGGGTTGGGGAGGCGGGTTTGAGGCTCAGTGGTCGAAATGGTACTGATCTTTTCGAGGTCCTCGTGTGCCCGGTGGGAGGCTACTGGTCAGGAGGCACACTCTAAAATAATAAAAATTCCCAGCCAGCGTGAAATAGTCCACCAGGCAGTGGGCTATAGCCTTTAGTCATGAGGGGTTGGGGAGGGGTTTGGGGGGCTCTGAGTGCGTAGAAAGCAGGTCAGTATTTTGAGGGTCCTCGTGTGCCCAGTGGGAGGCTACGGTCGAAGCCTGCCTAAAATACCAAGAAATGTCGATTAGCGCGTAGCGTGAAATAATCGCCCGAGGGCGGTGAGCTATAACTTTGGTCATGAGGGTTGGGGAGGGGTTTAGGGGCTCTGGTCATCTAAAATGGAGTGCAGTCTTTCGAGGTCTCGTGTGAGTGGGAGGCTACGGTCAAGCCTGCACTAAAATAACAAGAAATGCCAGTGGCCTTGCGTGAAATAATCACGAGGCAGTGAGTTATAATAAGGGTTGGGGAGGGGTTTAGGGGGCTCAGTCGTCGGAAATGGGTAAAGTCTTTTCGAGGTCTCTCGTGTGCCCAGTGGGAGGCTACGGTCGACAGCCTGCCCTAAATGTGAAAATGTCCAGTGGCCTTGGCCGCGTGAAATAATCGCCGAGGCGGTGGGCTATAGCCTTTGGTCATGAGGGGTTGGGAGGGCGTTCGGGGCTCTGGGTGTCGGAAATGGAGTACAGTCTTCTGAGGTCCTCGTGTGCAGTGGGGAGGCTCACAGGTCAAGCCTGCCTAAAATGTAAGAAATACCCAGTGATTGCAGCGCGTGAAATAGTCATGAGGCCGGTGGTCTATGTGCCTTTCGCGGGGGTTGGGGAGGCGTCGGAAATGGGTACAGTCTTTTCGGTCCTCGTGTGCCCGTGGGAGCTCTGATCGAGGCCTGCCCCTAAAATGACAAAAATGCCAGTGGCGCGGGAGAAATAGTCACCGGCGGTGGGCTATGTAACCAGTCTGAGGTTGAGGGAAGCGGGTTTCGAGGGGGCTCTTGTCGTCGGAAATAAATCTGATCTTTTCGAGGGTCCTCGTGTGCCCAGATGGGAGGCTACGGTCAGAGGCCTACCTAAAATGGTAAAAATTCGGCGGTAGCAGGCGCGTGAAATAGTCACGAGGCGGTGGGCTATAGCTGGTCCTTGAGGGGTTGTGAAGGGGTTTAGGGGCCCAGGTCGTGGGAAATGGGTACAGTCTTTTCGAGGGTCCTGGTGTGCTTGATGGGAGGCTACAGATCGAGCCTGCCACTAAAATGGTAAAAATTCCAGTGATGGCCAGCGTGGAAGTAATCCATAGGGCGGTGGGCTATAGCATTTGTCCATGCGGTTGTTGGGGAGGGGATTTAGGGGGCTCTGGTAGTGAAATGGGTCTGATATTTTCGAGGGTCCTTGTGTGATGGGAGGCTACGGTCAGGAGCACATGCCTAAAATGTAAGAAATGTCCAGCAGCCTTGGCCGCGCGTGAAATAATCATGGGGCGGTGGGCAATAACCTTTGGTCCATGAGGGTTGGGGAGGGGGGTCAGGGGCTCTGGTCAGCGGAAATGGGTACAGTCTTCTTGAGGGGCCTCGTGTGCCCAGTGGGAAGCTACGGTCGAGGCACATACAAATGGTAAAAAATTCAGTGGCGTAGCGTGAAGTAATCACCGAGGGCCGGTGGGCTATAGCATGATCCATGCGGTGGTTGGGGAGGATTTGGGGCTCACAGTGAGTCGAAATGGGTACAGTATTTTCGAGGGTCCTTGTGTGTGATGGGAGGCTACTGGTCAGAGGCACTGCCCTAAAATGACAAAGAAATGCCAGCCTTGTGCGGGAAATAATGTAGGGCCGGTGGGCAATAGCCTTTAGTCCCATGAGGGGTTGGGAGGGTTTGGGAGACTCTGGTCATGAGTGGGTACAGTCTTCTGAGGGTCCTCGTGTGCCCGTGGGAGGCTCTGGTCAGCCTGCCCAGAAAATAACAAATGTCAAGCGGTATGGCGTGAAATAGTCGCCGAGGCCGGTGGGCGATAGCCTTTGGTCCGCGGGGGTTGGGGAGGGGCGTTCATGGGCTCTGGGTGTCGGAAATGGGTACAGTCTTTTCGAAGGCCCTCGCGTGCCCAGTGGGAGGCTACGGTCAGTGCCTGCCCTAAAATGGCAGCAAATGCCAATGACATGGCCAGCGTGAAAGTGTCATGAGGCAGTGGGCCTATAGCCATTGGTCCATGAGGGTTGGGGAGGGTTCGGGGCTCTGGTCATGGAAATGGAGTACAGTCTTCTGAGGGTCCTCGTGTGCCCGTGGGAGGCTCTGATCGAAGCCTGCCGAAAATAGTGAAAATGTCCAAGCGCAGCGCGTGAAATTATCACCATAGGGCAGTGGGCTATAGCCTTTGGTCCGCGGGGTTGGGGAGGGTTTAGGGGCTCTGGTAGTCGAAAATGGGTACAGTATTTTCGAGGGTCATATGTGTGCCAGGTGGTAGGCTCTGATCAAGCACACTAAAATGCCAAGAAATGTCAATGGCCTTGTGCGTGAAATAATCGTCGAGCGGTGGGCAATAGCCTTTGGTCCATGAGGGTTGGGGAGGGTTTGGCGGCTCAGTGTCGGAAATGGAGTACAGTCTTCTGAGGGTCCTCGTGTGCCCGTGGGAGGCTACGGTCAAGCCTGCCCGAAAATAACAGAAATGTCAATGGCCAGCGCAGCGCGTGAAATAATCAGCCATGAGGGCGGTGGGCGATGTGCTAGTCCCCGAGGGTTGGGGGCGTTCATGGGCTCAGGTGTCGGGAAATGGGTACAGTCTTTTCGAGGGTCCTCGCGTGCCAGTGGGAGGCTACAGTCAGGGCCTGCCCAAATAGCAATAAATGCCAGTAGTGCGCAGCGTGAAATAGTCACCGAGGCGGGTGGGCTATAGCCTTAGTCATGAGGGGTTGGGGAGTAGGTTTAGGGGAGCTCACGGTCGTGAAAATAGTTCTGATCTTTTCAGCCCGGTCCTCGTGTGATGGGGCTGAGGTCTAAGCCAGTCCTAAAATGCCAAGAAATGTCCAGTAGCCGCGTGAAATAATCGCATGAAGGGACGGTGGGCTATGTGCTTTGGTCCCATGAGGCTTGGGGAGGGTTTGAGGGGCTCACGGTCTTGAGGGTCCTCGTGTGCTTGAGTGGGAGGCTCTGATCAGGGCCTGCCTAAAATGGCAATAAATGCTGTGGCGCAGCCGCGTGAAATAATCGCTTGAGGCGGTGGGCTATAGCCTGGTCCCATGAGGGGTTGGGGAGGGGTTTAGGGGCTCACAGTGCGTTGAAAATGGGTACAGTCTTGTCGAGGGGCCTCGTGTGCCCACTGGGGAGGCTCTGAGTCAAGCCTGCCCTAAAATGCCAAGAAATGTCCCGCGGCGCAGCGCGTGAAATAGTCGCCGAGGACGGTGGGCTATAGCCTTTGGTCCGCGGGGTGTGGGGAGGGGCGTTCGGGGGCTCTGGGCGTCAGAAATGGGTACAGTCTTTTCGAGGGTCCTCGTGTGCACCGTGGGAGGCTACGGTCAAAGGCCTGCCCTAAAATGACAAGAAATGACCAGCGGCGCAGCGCGTGAAATAGTCACCGAGGCCGGTGGGCTATGGCCAGTCCATGAGGGGTTGGAGGCGGGGTTTGGGGCTCTGGTCATCGGAAATGGGTACACTCTTTACGAGGGTCCTCGTGTGCCCAGTGGGAGGGTACGGTCAGAAGCCTGCCCTAAAATGGCAAGAAATGTCCAGCGGCGCAGCGCGTGAAATAGTCGCCGAGGCCGGTGGGCTATAGCATTTGGGCCGCAGGGGTTGGGGAGGGGCGTTCGGGGGCTCTGGGTGTCGGAAATAGGTACAGTCTTTTCGAGGGTCCTCGCGTGCCCAGTGGGAGGCTACGTTCAGGGCCTGCCCTAGAATGGCAAGAAATTCCCAGCGGCGCAGCGCGTGAAATAGTTGCGATGGCCGGTGGGCTATAGCCTTTGGTTCGCGGAGGTTGGGGAGGGGCGACGGAAATGGGTATAGTCTTTTCGAGGGTCCTCGTGTGCCCCGTGGGAGGCTACGGTCAGAGGCCTGCCCTAAAATAGTAATAAATGCCAATGGCAGCGTGAAATAATCACGAAGGCAGGTGGGCTATAACAGTCCCATGAGGTTGGGAGTAGGTTTAGGGGGCTCTGGTCGTCGAAAATGGTTACAGTCTTTTCGACGGTCCTCGTGTGCCCAGTGGGAGGCTACGGTCCTAAGCCAGTCCTAAAATGCCAAGAAATGTCCAGCGGCGCAGCGCGTGAAATAGTCGCCGAGGACGGTGGGCTATAGCCTTTGGTCCGCGGGGGTTGGGGAGGTGCGTTCGGGGGCTCTGGGTGTCGGAAATGGGTACAGTTTTTCTAGGGTCCTCGCGTGCCCAGTGGGAGGATACGGTCAGGGCCTGCCCTAAAATGGCAATAAATGCCCAGCGGCGCAGTGCGTGAAATATTCTCCGAGACCGGTGGGCTATAGCCTTTGGTCCGCGGGGGTTGGGGAGGGGGTTTCGGGGGCTCTGGTCGCCAATGGGTACTGATCTTCTGAGGGTCCTCGTGTGCCAGTGGGAGGCTACGTCGAGGCACCGCACTAAAATGGCAAGAAATGCCAATGGCGCGCCGCGTGAAATAGTCCCAGGCCGATGGGTTATAGCCTTTGGTCCTTGAGGGTTAGGGGGCGTCGGAAATGGGTACAATCTTTTCGAGGTCCTCGTGTGCCCCGTGGCAGGCTACGGTCAGGCACCTGCCTAAAATGACAAGAAATGCCAGTGGCACTGAAATAGTCACCGAGGCGGTGGGCTATAGCCTTTGGTCCCAGGGTTGGGAGGGGTTTCGGGGCTCGGTCATGGAAATGGGTACAGACTTTCTGAGGGTCCTCGTGTGCCCAGTGGGAGGCTCTGATCGAGCTGCCACTAAAATGGCAAGAAATGCCAGTGTGTGCGTGAAATAGTCCCAGGCCGATGGGTTATAGCCTTTGGTTCATGAGGGGTTGGGAGGCGTCGAGAATGGGTACAATCTTTTCGAGGGTCCTCGTGTGCCCGTGGGAGGCTACGGTCAGGCACATGCCTAAAATGACAAAGAAATGCCCAATGGCCTTTGAAATAGTCACAAGGCGGTGGGCTATAACTGGTCCCTTGAGGTTGGGGAGGGTTTAGGGGCTCTGGTTATCGAGAATGGAGTCTGATCTTCGAGGTCCTCGTGTGCCCGAGTGGGAGAATGCAGTCAGAGGCACATACTAAAAGGCAAAAATTCCCAGCGGTGCAGCGCTGAAATAGTCCAAGGGCCGTTGGGCTATAGCCTTTGGTCCTTGAGGGGTTGGGAGGGTTTAGGGGGCTCACAGTGGGTGAAAATGGGTACAGTCTTTTCGAGGGTCCTCGTGTATGCAGTGGGAGGCTACGGTCAGAAGCTTGCAGTAAAATGGCAAGAAATGCCAATATGGCCGTGAAATAGTTCTGAGGCGGTGGGCTATAGCCTTTGGTCCAGGGTTGGGGAGGGGGTTTCGGGGCCTCTGGTCGTCGAAAATGGGTCCAGTCTTTTCGAGGGTCCTCGTGTGCCCAGTGGGAGGCTACGGTCAGAATCCTGCCCTAAAATGGCAAAAATGTGCCAGCGCTGTGCGTGAAATAATTCTTGAGGCGGTGGGCTATGTGCTGGTCCCATGAGGGTTGGGGAGAGGGGTTAAAGGGGCTCTGGTGGGTTGAAAATGGGTACAGTCTTTTTGGCGGTCCTCGTGTACCAGTGGGAGGCTCTGGTCAAGCCTGCCACAAATGGTGAGAGATGCCAGCGCGTGCGTGAAATAATCGGAGGCGGTGGGCTATACTGGTCCGGCGGGGTTGGGAGGGGCGTTCGGGGGCTCTGGGCGTCGGAAATGGGTACAGTCTTTTCGAGGGTCCTCGTGTGCCCAGTGGGAGGCTACGGTCGGAGGCCTGCCCTCAAATGGCAAGAAATGCCAATGGCCTTGGCGCGTGAAATGAGTCACCGAGCGGGTGGGCTATGTGCTTTGGTCAGAGGTTGGGGAGTAGGTTTAGGGGGCTCACAGTGCGTCGAAAATGGGTACAGTCTTTTCAGCGGTCCTCGTGTGCCAGTGGGAGGCTACGGTCCAAAAGCCAGTCTAAAATGCCAAGAAATGTCAATGACGCAGCGCGTGAAATAATCGCCGAGACGGCTATAGCCTTTGGTCATGAGGTTGGGAGGTGCGTTCGGGGGCTCTGGGTGTCGGAAATGGGTACAGTTTTTCTAGGGTCCTCGCGTGCCCATTGGGAGGATAAGGTCAGTGCCAGCCCTAAAATGGCAATAAATGACCAAGCGGTGTGATCGTGAAATATTCTCGAGACCGGTGGGCTATAGCCTTTGGTCATGAGGGTTGGGGAGGGTTTGAGGGGCTCAGTCGCCAATGGGTACAGTCTTCTGAGGGTCCTCGTGTGCCCGGTCAGGAGGCTACGGTCAGGAGGCCTGCCCTAAAATGGCAAGAAATGCCAATGGCCTTGGTAGCGTGAAATAGTCCCCCGATGGGTTATAGCCTTTGGTCCATGAGGGGGTTGGGAGGCGTCGGAAATGGGTACAATCTTTCGAGGGTCCTCGTGTGCCCGTGGCAGGCTACAGTCGAGGCACACCCTAAAATGACAAGAAATGCCAATGGCCTTGTGCCTGAAATAATCACCAAGGCGGTGGGCTATAGCCTTTGGTCATGAGGTTGGGAGGGTTTGGGGCTCGGTCATGGAAATGGGTACAGACTTCTGAGGGTCTCGTGTGCCCAGTGGGAGGCTACAGTCAGAGGCTGCCTAAAATGGCAAAAGAAATGCCAATGGCCTTGTGCGTGAAATAGTCCCAAGGCCGATGGGTTATAGCCTTTGGTCCATGAGGGGTTGGGAGGCGTCGGAAATGGGTACAATCTTTCGAGGTCCTCGTGTGCCCGTGGGAGGCTACGGTCGAGGCCTGCCCTAAAATGACAAGAAATGCCAGTGTGTGCACTGAAATAGTCACAGGCAGTGGGCTATGCCTTTGGTCCTTGAGGGGTGGGGGGGGGGTTTTTGGGGGCTCTGGTTGTCGAGAATGGGTACAGTCTTTTCGAGGGTCCTCGTGTGCCCGATGGGAGAGTCTGGTCGGAGGCACATACAAAAGGCAAAAATTCCCAGTGCAGCGCTGAAATAAGTCAAGGGCCGGTGGGCTATTGCCTTTGGTCCGCGGGGGTTGGGGGGGGGGTTTAGGGGCTCTGGTCGTCGAAAATGGGTACAGTCTTTTCGAAGGTCCTCGTGTGCCATGGGAGGCTCGGTCAGAAGCTTGCCTAAAATGGCAAGAAATGCCAATGGCCTTGTGCGTGAAATAATTCTTGAGGCGGTGGGCTATAGCCTTTGGTCCCATGAGGGGTTGGGGAGGGGTTAAAGGGGCTCAGTGCGTTGAAAATGGGTACAGTCTTTTCGACGGTCCTCGTGTTCCCAGTGGGAGGCTACGGTCAGAAGCCTGCCCTAAAATGGTGAGAGATGCCAGCATGGCGCGTGAAATAGTCGCCAGGGCGGTGGGCTATAGCCTTTGGTCCTTGAGGGTTGGGGAGGGGCGTTCGGGGCTCTGGGCATCGGAAATGGAGTGATCTTTTCGAGGTCCTCGTGTGCCCAGTGGGAGGCTATGGTCAGGGCCTGCCCTAAAATGTGCAATAAATGCTTAGCCAGTATGGCAGCGTGAAATAATCGGCCGAGGCAGTGGGCTATAGCCTTTGGTCAGTGAGGGTTGGGAGGGGTTTGGGGGCTCAGTTATCGGAAATGGAGTGCAGTCTTCTGAGGGTCCTCGTGTGCCCAGTGGGAGGCTCTGGTCAAGCCTGCCTAAAATGAGAAGAAATATCCAGCGGCCCGGTCGTGAAATAGTCGAGGCGGTGGGCCTGCTTATAGTCATGAGGGTTGGGGAGGGGCGTTCGGGGGTTCTGGGTGTCGGAAATGGGTACAGTCTTTACGAGGGTCCTCGTGTGCCCAGTGGGAGGCTACGGTCAGAAGCCTGCCCTAAAATAGCAAGAAATGTCCAGTGGCGCAGCGCGTGAAATAGTCGCCGAGGCCGGTGGGCTATAGCCTTTGGTCCGCGGGGGTTGGGGAGGGGCGTTCGGGGGCTCTGGGTATCGGAAATGGGTATAGTCTTTTCGAGGGTCCTCGCGTGCCCAGTGGGAGGCTATGGTCAGGGCCTGCCCTAAAATAGCAAGAAATGCCATGGCGCCAGCGTGAAGTAGTTGCGAGGCAGTGGGCTATGTGCTTTGGTCCACAGGGGTTGGGTGGGGGCGTTCGGGGGCTCTGGTCGTCGGAAATGAGTACAGTCTTTTCGAGGGTCCTCATGTCCCCAGTGGGAGGCTACGGTCAGGGCCTGCCCTAAAATGGAAAGAAATGCTCAGCGGCGCAGGGCGTGAAATAGTCGCCGAGGCCGATGGGCTATAGACTTTGGTCCGCGGGGGTTGGGGAGGGGGTTTGGGGGGATCTGGTCATCGGAAATGGGTACAGTCTTTTCGAGGGTCCTCGCGTGCCCAGTGGGAGGCTATGGTCAGGGCCTGCCCTAAAATGGCAAGAAATGTCCAACGGCGCAGCGCGTGAAGTAGTTGCCGAGGCCGGTGGGCTATAGCCTTTGGTCCGCGGGGTTGGGGAGGGGCGTTCGGGGGCTCTGGGTGTCGGAAATGGGTACAGTCTTTTCGAGGGTCCTCGCCGGCCCAGTGGGAGGCTACGGTCAGGGCCTGCCCTAAAATGGAAAGAAATGCTCAGCGGCGCAGGGCGTGAAATAGTCGCCGAGGCCGATGGGCTATAGCCTTTGGTCCGCGGGGGTTGGGGAGGGGCGTCGGAAATGGGTACATTCTTTTCGAGGGTTCTCGTGTGCCCCGTGGGAGGCTACGGTCAGAGGCCTGCCCTAAAATGACAAGAAATGCCCAGCGGCGCAGCGCGTGAAATAGTCACCGAGGCCGGTGGGCTATAGCCTTTGGTCCGCGGGGGTTGGGGAGGGGGTTTCGGGGGATCTGGTTGTCAGAAATGGGTACAGTTTTTTCGAGGTTCCTCGTGTGCCCAGTGGGAGGCTACGGTCAGAAGCCTGCCCTAAAATGGCTAGAAATGCCAAGCGGCGAAGTGCGTCAAATAGTCACCGAGGCCGGTGGGCTATAGCCTTTGGTCCGCGGGGGTTGGGGAAGGTGTTTCGGGGGCTCTGGTCGTCGGAAATGGGTACAGTCTTTTCGAGGGTCCTCGTGTGCCCAGTGGGAGGCTACGGTCAGAAGCCTGCCCAAAAATGAGAAGAAATGTCCATCAGCGCAGCGCGTGAAATAGTTGCCGAGGCCGGTGGGCTATAGCCTTTGGTCCGCGGGGGTTGGGGAGGGGCGTTCGGGGGCTCTGGGTGTCGGAAATGGGTACAGTCTTTTCGAGGGTCCTCGCGTGCCCAGTGGGAGGCTACGGTCAGGGCCTGCCCTAAAATGGCAAGAAATGCTCAGCGGCGCAGGGCGTGAAATAGTCGCCGAGGCCGGTGGACTATAGCCGTTGGTCCGCCCGGGTTGGGGAGGGGCGTCGGAAATGGGTACATTCTTTTCGAGGGTCCTCGTGTGCCCCGTGGGAGGCTACGGTCAGAGGCCTACCCTAAAATGACAAGAAATGACCAGCAGCGCAGCACGTGAAATAGTCACCGAGGCCGGTGGGCTATAGCCAGAGCACCGCTCGGTAGGGGACTCGCGTTGCGGGGGATCTGGTTGTCAGAAATGGGTACAGTCTTTTCGAGGTTCCTCGTGTGCCCAGTGGGAGGCTACGGTCAGAAGCCTGCCCTAAAATGGCTAGAAATGCCAAGCGGCGAAGTGCGTCAAATAGTCACCGAGGCCGGTGGGCTATGCTGGTCCCATGAGGGGTTGGGGAAAGGTGTTTGAGGGCTCAGTGCGTCGGAAATGGGTACAGTCTTTTCGAGGGTCCTCGTGTGCCCAGTGGGAGGCTACGGTCAGAAGCCTGCCCAAAAATGAGAAGAAATGTCCATCAGCGCAGGGCGTGAAATAGTCGCCGAGGCCGGTGGACTATAGCCGTTCGTCCGCGCGGATTGGGGAGGGGCGTCGGAAATGGGTACATTCTTTTCGAGGGTCCTCGTGTGCCCCGTGGGAGGCTACGGTCAGAGGCCTACCCTAAAATGACAAGAAATGACCAGCAGCGCAGCACGTGAAATAGTCACCGAGGCCGGTGAGCTATGTGCTGGTCCATGAGGGGTTGGTGAGGGGTTTGAGAGCTCAGTCGTCAGAAATGGGTACAGCCTTTTGAGGGTCCTCGTGTGCCCGATGGGAGAGCTCTGATTCATAGCACCCTAAAATGGCAAGAAATGCCAAGCGGGCATGGCAGCGTGAAATAATCATAAGGCCGGTGGGCTATAGCCTTTGGTCATGAGGGTTGGGGAGGGGTTTCGGGGGCTCAGGTCGTCGAAAATGGGTACAGTCTTTTCGAGGGTCCTCGTGTGTGCCAGTGGGAGGCTCTGATCGAGCACTTACTAAAATAACAAAACATGTCCATGGCAGCGCGTGAAATAATCGCCGAGCCGTGACTATAACTGCTTTGGTCCAGGGGTTGGGGAGGCGTCGAAAATGGGTACAGTCTTTTGAGGTCCTCGTGTGATGGGAGAGCAGCAGTCAGAGGCACTGCCCTAAAATAACAAGAAATGCCAATGGCCTTGTGCAGGAAATAATCATGAGGCGGTGGCCTATAGCCTTTAGTCCACAGGGGTTGGGAGGGGTTTGAGGGGCTCTGGTCATCGAAATGGAGTACAGTTTCTGAGGGTCCTCGTGTGCCCAGTGGGAGGCTACGGTCGAAGCACATACTAAAATAACAAGAAATGTAGTGCGTGAAATAATCAGCCGAGGCGGTGGGCTATAGCCTTTGGTCCCATGAGGGTTGGGAGGCGTTCGGGGCTCTGGGTGTCAATCGGTATAGTCTTTTGAAGGTCCTCGCGTGCCCGGTGGGAGGCTACGGTCGAAGCCTGCCTAAAATAACAAGAAATGCCAGTGGCCTTGTGAGGAGAAATAGTCACAGGCGGTGGCCTATAGCCTTCGGTCCACGGGGGTTGGGAGGGGTTTGGGGGCTCTATTCATGAAATGGGTGCAGTCTTCTGAGGGTCCTCGTGTGCCACTGTGGGAGGCTACTGATCGAGCACATGCCCTAAAATAACAGAAATGTCCAGCATGGCCGCGTGAAATAATCACCAAGGCGGTGGGCTATAGTGCTGGTCCCATGAGGTTGGGGAGGGGTTTAGGGGGCTCAGTGGTCGTGAAAATGGGTACAGTGTTTCGAGGGTCCTCGTGTGCTTGATGGGAGGCAACAGTCAGGAAGGCTGCCCTAAAATGGCAAGACATGCCAGTGGCCTTGTGCGTGAAATAATCATGAGAGTCGGTGGGCTATAGCCTTTGGTTCGCGGGGTTGGGGAGGGCGTTGGGGGCTCTGGGCGTGGAAATGGGTACAATCTTTTGAGGGTCTCGTGTGCCCAGTGGGAGGCTACGGTCAGTGGCCTGCCTAAAATAACAAAAATGCCAGTGGCAGCCGCGGGAAATAGTCACTGAGACCAGTGGCCTATAGCCTTTGGTCCACGGGGGTTGGGGAGGGGGTTTCGGGGGCTATTGTCATCGGAAATGGGTACAGTCTTTACGAGGGTCCTCGTGTGCCCAGTGGGAGGCTACGGTCAGAAGCCTACCCTAAAATAGCAAGAAATGTACAGCGGCGCAGCGCGTGAAATAGATGCCGAGGCCGGTGGGCTATAGCCTTTGGTCCGCGGGGGTTGGGGAGGGGCGTTCGGGGGCTCTGGGCGTCGGAAATGGGTACAGTCTTTTCGAGGGTCCTCGGGTGCCCAGTGGGAAGCTACGGTCAGAGGCCTACCCTAAAATGGCAAGAAATACCCAGCGGCGCAGCGCGTGAAATAGTCGCCGAGGCCGGTGGGCTATAGCCTTTCATCGGCGGGGGTTGGGGAGGGGAGTTCGGGGGCTCTGGGCGTCGGAAATGGGTACAGTCTTTTCGAGGGTCCTCGGGTGCCAGTGGGAAGCTTCTGATCGAGCCTACCTAAAATGGCAAGAAATACCCAATGCGCAGCGCGTGAAATAGTCAAGGCGGTGGGCTATAGCCTTTGTTCTGAGGGGTTGGGAGGGGGTTTCAGGGGCTCTGGTCGCCAGGAAATATGTACAGCCTTTTGAGGCCCTCGTGTGCCCGAGTGGGAGGCTCTACAGTCAGAAGCACCCTAAAATAACAAAAAATGCCAATGGCATAGCGCGTGAAATAATCAGCGGTGGGCTATATAGCCTTTGGACCCATGCGGGGGTTAGGGAGGGGTTTTGAGGGGCTCAGTGGGTCGGAAATGGGTACAGTCATTTCGAGGGTCCTCGTGTGCCCAGTGGGAGGCTACGGTCAGAAGCCTGCCCTAAAATGGCAAGACATGCCCAGCGGCGCATCGCATGAAATTGTCACCGAGGCCGGTGGGCTATAGCCTTTGGTTCGCGGGGTTGGGGGGGGAAGTTCTGGGGCTCTGGGCATCAGAAATATGTACAGTCTTTTCGAGGGTCGTCGTGTGCCCAGTGGGAGGCTACGGTCAGAGGCTGCCCTAAAATGGCAAGAAAATCCTAGCGGCGCAGCGCGTGAAATAGTCACCGAGGCCGGTGGGCTATATAACTTTGGTCCATGAGGATTGGGGAGGGTGTTTGAGGGGCTCTGGTGGGTGGAAATGGAGTACAGTCTTTTGGGGTCCTCGTGTGCCCAGTGGGAAGCTTCTGATCAGAGGCCTGCCCTAAAATGGCAAGAAATGCCAAGCCGCGCACCGCGTGAAATAATCTGAGGCAGTGGGCTATAGCCTTTGGTCCATGAGGGGTTGGGAGGGGTTTGAGGGCTCTGGTGCGTCAGAAATATGTACAGTCTTTTCGAGGTCCTCGTGTGTGCCAGTGGGAGGCTACGGTCAAGCCTGCCGTAAAATGTGAAATCTACAATGGCGCAGCGTGAAATAATCCTTGGGCGGTGGGCTATAACCTTTGGTTCATGAGGGGTTGGGAGGGGCGTTCGGGGCTCTGGGCGTCGGAAATGGGTACAGTCTTTTGAGGGTCCTCGGGTGCCCAGTGGGAAGCTTCTGGTCAGAGGCCTACCTAAAATGGCAAAAAAAATACCAAGCGCATGGCGTGAAATCGTCAGCAAGGCGGTGGGCTATAAGCCTTTCATCGTGAGGGGTTGGGAGGGAGTTCGGGGGCTCTGGGCGTCGGGAAATGCAGTCTTTCGAGGGTCCTCGGGTGCCCAGTGGGAAGCTACTGGTCAGAGCCTACCTAAAATGGCAAGAAATACCCAATGGCGCAGCGCGTGAAATAGTCCACCAGAGGCGGTGGGCTATAGCCTTTATTCTGCGGGGTTGGGAGGGGTTTGGGGCTCTGGTCATGGAAATATGTACAGCCTTTTCGAGGGGCCCTCGTGTGCCCAGTGGGAGGCTACGGTCAAGCCTGCCTAAAATGGCAAAAATGCCAATGGCGCAGCGTGAAATAATCGCCGAGGCAGTGGGCTATATAACTTTGGACATGCGGGGTTAGGGAGGGGTTTGAGGGGCTCTGGTCGTAGGAAATGGGTACAGTCATTTCGAGGTCTCGTGTGCAGTGGGAGGCTACGGTCAGAGCACTGCCCTAAAATGGCAAGACATGCCAGCGCATCGCATGAAATTGTCACCGAGGCCGGTGGGCTATAGCCTTTGGTTCGCGGGGTTGGGGGGGGAAGTTCTGGGGCTCTGGGCATCAGAAATGGGTACAGTCTTTTCGAGGGTCGTTGTGTGCCCAGTGGGAGGCTACGGTCAGAGGCTGCCCTAAAATGGCAAGAAATGCCTAGCGGCGCAGCGCGTGAAATATTCGCCGAGGCCGGTGGGCTATAGCCTTTGTTCCGCGGGAATTGCGGAGGGTGTTTCGGGGGCTCTAGTCGTCGGAAATGGGTACAGTCTTTTTGGGGGTCCTCGTGTGCCCAGTGGGAAGCTACGGTCAGAGGCCTGCCCTAAAATGGCAAGAAATGCCCGGCGGCGCAGCGCTTGAAATAGTCACCAAGGCCGGTGGGCTATAGCCTTTGGTCCGCTGGGTTGGGGGCGGGGTTTTGGGGGGCTCTGGTCGTCAGAAATATGTACAGTCTTTTCGAGGGTCCTCGTGTGCCCAGTGGGAGGCTACGGTCAGAAGCCTGCCCTAAAATGGCAAGAAATGCCCAGCGGCGCAGCGCGTGAAATAGTCACAGAGGCCGGTGGGCTATAGCCTTTGGTCCGCAGGGGTTGGGGAGGGGGTTTCGGGGGCTCTGGGCATCAGAAATATGTACAGTCTTTTCGAGGGTCGTCGTGTGCCCAGTGGGAGGCTACGGTCAGAGGCTGCCCTAAAATGGCAAGAAAATCCTAGCGGCGCAGCGCGTGAAATAGTCACCGAGGCCGGTGGGCTATAGCCTTTGGTCCGCGGGGATTGGGGAGGGGGTTTCGGGGGCTCTGGTCGTGGGAAATGGGTACAGTTTTTTCGAAGGTTCTCGTGTGCCCAGACAGAGGCTACCGTCAAAAGCCTGCCCTAAAATGATAAGAAATGCCCAGCGGCGCAGCGTGTGAAAAATTCGCCGAGGCCGGTGGACTATAGCCTTTGGTCCACGGGGCTTGGGTAGAGGGGTTCGGGGGCTCTGGGCATCGGAAATGGGTACAGTCTTTTCGAGGGTCCTCGTGTGCCCAGTGGGATGCTACGGTGAGAAGCCTGCCCTAAAATGGCAAGAAATGCCCAGCGGCGCATCGCGTGAAATTGTCGCCGAGGCCGGTGGGCTATAGTAGTCCATGAGGTTCGGTGAGGGAAGTTCAGGGGCTCTGGGCATCGGAAATGGTTCTGATCTTTTAGGGTCCTCGTGTGCCCAGGTGGGAGGCTAAGGTCAAGCACACTAAAATGGCAAGAAATATCCAGCGACAAAGCGCGTGAAATAATCCCGAGGCGGTGGGCTATAGCCTTGGGTCCATGAGGTTGGGGAGGGCGTTCGGGGCTCTGGGCGTCGGAAATGGGTACAGTCTTTTGAGGTCCTCGTGTGCCCGGTGGGAGGCTAAGGTCAGAGCATACTAAAATGGCAAGAAATATCAATGGCCTTGTGCGTGAAATAATGTGAGCCGGTGGGCTATAGCCTTTCAGTCCCAGGGGTTGGGGAGGGTTTAGAGGGGCTCTGGTGGGTCGAAAATGGGTACAGTGTTTTCGAGGTCCTCGTGTGCCCGATGGGAGGCTACGGTCGTTGGCCTGCCCTAAAATAACAAGAAATGCCAGTATGCCTTGAAATAGTCAGAGGCGGTGGCCTATAGCCTTTGGTCCACAGGGGTTGGGGAGGGGTTTCGGGGGCTGTGTCATGAAATGGGTACAGTCTTCTGAGGTCTCGTGTGCCAGTGGGAGGCTACGGTCAGAAGCACATAAAATAACAAGAAATGTACAGCCGAGCAGCGCGTGAAATAATCATGAGGCGGTGGGCTATAGCCTTTGGTCCACGGGGGTTGGGGAGGGGTTTGGGGGATCTGGTCATCGGAAATGGGTACAGTCTTCTGAGGTCCTCGTGTGCCAGTGGGAGGCTACAGTCGAAGTCTGCCCTAAAATGGCAAGAAATCTCAGCCAGTGGCCGCGTGAAATAATCATAGGGCGGTGGGCTATAAGCCTTTGGTTCAGAGGGGTTGGGAGGGGCGTTCGGGGCTCAGGCGTGAAAATTGGTACAGTCTTTTCGAGGTCCTCGGGTGCCCAGTGGGAAGCTACGGTCAGAGGCCTACCTAAAATGGCAAAAATACCAGCCATGCGTGAAATCGTCATGAGGCCGGTGGGCTATAGCCTTTGGTCTACGGGGGTTGGAGAGGGAGATTTGGGGGCTCTGGGCGTCGGAAATAGGTACAGTCTTTTCGCGGGTGCTCGTGTGCCCAGTGGGAGGCCACGGTCAGAGGCCTACCCTAAAATGGCAAGAAATACCCAGCGGCGCAGCGCGCGAAATAGTCACCGAGGCAGGCGGGCTATACTGTTCTGCGGGGTTGGGAGGGTTTGAGGGCTCTGGTCATCGGAAATATGTACAGCCTTTTGAGGGCCCTCGTGTGCCCAGTGGGAGGCTACGGTCAGAAGCCTGCTAAAATGTGAAAATGCCAATGGCAGGCGTGAATAATCGCCGAGGCGGTGGGCTATAACTTTGGACCCATGAGGGTTAGGGAGGGGGTTTTTAGGGCTCTGTTCGTCGGAAATGGGTACAGTCATTTCGAGGGTCCTCGTGTGCCCAGTGGGAGGCTACGGTCAGAAGCCTGCCCTAAAATGGCAAGACATGCCCAGCGGAGCATCGCGTGAAATTGTCACCGAGGCCGGTGGGCTATAACATTGGTTCGCGGGGTTGGGTGGGGAAGTTCTGGGGCTCTGGGCATCAGAAATGGGTACAGTCTTTTCGAGGGTCCTCGTGTGCCCAGTGGGAGGCTAAGGTCAGAAGCCTGCCCTAAAATGGCAAGAAATATCCAGCGGCGCAGCGCGTGAAATAGTCGCCGAGGCCGGTGGGCTATAGCCTTTGGTCCGCTGGGGTTGGGGAGCGGCGTTCGGGGGCTCTGGGCGTCTGAAATGTTTACAGTCTTTTTGAGGGTCCTCGTGTGCCCAGTGGGAGGCTACGGTCAGAGGCTGCCCTAAAATGGCAAGAAATGCCTAGCGGCGCAGCGCGTGAAATAGTCACCGAGGCCGGTGGGCTATAGCCTTTGGTCCGCGGGGATTGGGGAGGGTGTTTCGGGGGCTCTGGTCGTCGGAAATGGGTACAGTCTTTTCGGGGGTCCTCGTGTGCCCAGTGGGAAGCTACGGTCAGAGGCCTGCCCTAAAATGGCATGAAATGCCTAGCGGCGCAGCGCGTGAAATAGTCACAGAGGCCGGTGGGCTATAGCCTTTGGTCCGCAGGGGTTGGGGAGGGGGTTTCGGGGGCTCTGGTCGTCAGAAATATGTACAGTCTTTTCGAGGGGCCTCGTGTGCCCAGTGGGAGGCTACGGTCAGAAGCCTGCCCTAAAATGGCAAGAAATGCCCAGCGGCGCAGCACGTGAAATAGTCACCGAGGCCGGTGGGCTATAGGCTTTGGTCCTTGAGGGTTGGGAGGGTTTGGGGGCTCAGTGGTCGGAAATGGGTACAGTTTTTTCGAAGGTCCTCGTGTGCCCAGAGGGAGGCTACCGTCAAAAGCCTGCCCTAAAATGATAAGAAATGCCCAGCGGCGCAGCGTGTGAAAAATTCGCCGTGGCCGGTGGACTATAGCCTTTGGTCCACGGGGCTTGGGGAGGGGGGTTCGGGGGCTCTGGGCATCGGAAATGGGTACAGTCTTTTCGAGGGGCCTCGTGTGCCCAGTGGGAGGCTACGGTGAGAAGCCTGCCCTAAAATGGCAAGAAATGCCCAGCGGCGCAGCACGTGAAATAGTCACCGAGGCCGGTGGGCTATAGGCTTTAGTCATGAGGGTTGGGGAGGGGTTTGAGGGGCTCAGTGTCGTCGGAAATGGGTACAGTTTTTGAAAGGTCTCGTGTGCCCAGGAGGAGGCTACCGTCAAAAGCCTGCCTAAAATGATAAGAAATGCTTAGCGTGAAATGTCATGGGGCGGTGGGCTATAGCCTTTGGTCCGCGGGGGTTCGGTAGGGAAGTTCTGGGGCTCTGGGCATCGGAAATGGTTACAGTCTTTTTTAGGGTCCTCGTGTGCCCAGTGGGAGGCTAAGGTCAGAAGCCTGCCCTAAAATGGCAAGAAATATCCAGCGGCGCAGCGCGTGAAATAGTCGCCGAGGCCGGTGGGCTATAGCCTTGGGTCCGTGGGGGTTGGGAGAAGGCGTTCGGGGCTCTGGGCGTCGGAAATGGGTCTGTCTTTTTGAGGGGTCCTCGTGTGCCCAGTGGGAGGCTAATGTCGAAGCCTGCCTAAAATGGCAAGAAATATCCAATGGCATGGCGCGTGAAATAATGTGAGGCAGTGGGCTATAGCCTTTGGTCAGATGGGGTTGGGGAGGCGTTCAGAACTCAGGCGTCTGAAATGCTTCAGTCTTTGAGGTCCTCGTTTGCCCAGTGGGAGGCTACGGTCAGGCACATACTAAAATGGCAAGAAATGCCAGTGCGCATGGCGTGAAATAATCATGGGGCCGGTGGGCTATAGCTTTTGGTCCGTGGGGGTTGGGTAGGGCCCTTCGGGGGCACTTGTCATCGGAAATGGGTATAGCCTTTTCGAGGGTCCTCGTGTGCCCAGTGGGAGGCTACGGTCAGAAGCCTGCCCTAAAATGGCCAGAAATGTCCAGCGGCGCAGCACGTGAAATAGTCGCCGAGACCGGTGGGCTAAAGCCTTTCCGCGGGGGTTGGCGAGGGGCGTTCGGGGGCTCTGCGCGTTGGAAATGGGTACAGTCTTTTGGAGGGTCCTCGTGTGCCCAGTGGGAGGCTAAGGTCAGAAGCCTGCCCTAAAATGGCAAGAAATGTCCAGCGGCGCAGCGCGTGAAATAGTCGCCGAGGCCGGTGGGCTATAGCCTTTGGTCCGCGGGGGTTGGGGAGGGGCGTTCGGTGGCTCTGGGCGTCGGAAATGGGTACTGTCTTTTTGAGGGTCCTCGTGTGCCCAGTGGGAGGCTAAGGTCAGAAGCCTGCCCTAAAATGGCAAGAAATATCCAGCGTAGCGTGAAATAATCATGAGGCGGTGGGCTATAGCCTTTGGTCAGCTGGGGTTGGGGAGGCGGCGTTGAGGGCTCACAGGCGTCTGAAATGTTTACAGTCTTTTGAGGGTCCTCGTGTGCAGTGGGAGGCTACAGTCGAGGCACATGCCCTAAAATGGCAAAAATGCCAGCCAGCGCAGCGTGAAATAATCATCGCCGAGGCAGGTGGGCTATAGCCTTTGGTCATGAGGGTTGGGGTGGGGGTTTGGGGGGCTCTGGTGGTCGGAAATGGGTACATTCTTTTCCGGTCCTCGTGTGCCATTGGGAGGCTCAGTCGGAAGCACACACTAAAATGCAAGACATGCCATGGCGCATCGCGTGAAATTGTCGGCGAGGCCGGTGGCCTATAGCCTTTGCTCCGCGGGGGTTCGGTAGGGAAGTTCTGGGGCTCTGGGCATCGGAAATGGTTACAGTCTTTTTTAGGGTCCTCGTGTGCCCAGTGGGAGGCTAAGGTCAGAAGCCTGCCCTAAAATGGCAAGAAATATCCAGCCATGGCCGCGTGAAATAATCCTTGAGGCGGTGGGCTATAGCCTTGGGTCCGCGGGGGTTGGGGAGGGGCGTTCGGGGGCTCTGGGCGTCGGAAATGGGTACAGTCTTTTTGAGGGTCCTCGTGTGCCCAGTGGGAGGCTAATGTCAGAAGCCTGCCCTAAAATGGCAAGAAATATCCAGCGGCGCAGCGCGTGAAATAATGCAGGCGGTGGGCTATAACCTTTGGTCCAGCTGGGGTTGGGAGGCGGCGTTGCGTCTGAAATGCTTACAGTCTTTTTGAGGGTCCTCGTTTGCCCAGTGGGAGGCTACGGTCAGAGGCCTGCCCTAAAATGGCAAGAAATGCCCAGCGGCGCAGCGCGTGAAATAGTCGCCGAGGCCGGTGGGCTATAGCTTTTGGTCCGTGGGGGTTGGGTAGGGCCCTTCGGGGGCACTTGTCATCGGAAATGGGTATAGCCTTTTCGAGGGTCCTCGTGTGCCCAGTGGGAGGCTCTGAGGTCAGAAGCACTGCCTAAAATGGCAAATGTCATTGGCCTTGCGTGAAATAAGTCGCCCGAGACGGTGGGCTAAAGCCTTTCATGAGGGTTGGCGAGGGGCGTTCGGGGGCTCTGCGCGTTGGAAATGGGTACAGTCTTTTGGAGGGTCCTCGTGTGCCCAGTGGGAGGCTAAGGTCAGAAGCCTGCCCTAAAATGGCAAGAAATGTCCAGCGGCGCAGCGCGTGAAATAGTCATGAGGCGGTGGGCTATAGCCTTTGGTCCTTGAGGGTTGGGAGAGGCGTTCGGTGGCTCTGGGCGTGGAAATGGGTACTGTCTTTTGAGGGTCCTCGTGTGCTTGGTGGGAGGCTAAGGTCAAGCCTGCCCTAAAATGGCAAGAAATATCCAAGCGGCGCAGCGCGTGAAATAATCATGGGGCAGTGGGCTATAAGCTAGTCCAGCTGGGGTTGGGAGGCGGCGTTCGGGAGACTCTGGCGTCTGAAATGTTTACAGTCTTTTGAGGGGTCCTCGTGTACTTGATGGGAGGCTCTGATCAGAGGCACTGCCCTAAAATGGCAAGAAATACCCAGCCAGTAGCGTGAAATAATCCGAGGCGGTGGGCTATAGCCTTTAGTCCATGAGGTTGGGGAGGGTTTGGGGGCTACAGTGCGTGAAATGGGTACATTCTTTTCGGCGGTCCTCGTGTGCCATGGGAGGCTACTGGTCAAGCCTGCACTAAAATGTGCAAGACATGCCAGGCGCAGCGCGTGAAATTGTCGGCGAGGCCGGTGGCCTATAGCCTTTGCTCCATGAGGTTCGGTAGGGAAGTTACAGGGCTCTGGGCATGGAAATGGTTCTGAGTCTTTTTGGTCCTCGTGTGCCCAGTGGGAGGCTAAGGTCAGAAGCCTGCCCTAAAATGGCAAGAAATATCCAGCGGCGCAGCGCGTGAAATAGTCGCCGAGGCCGGTGGGCTATAGCCTTGGGTCCGTGGGGGTTGGGGAGGGGCGTTCGGGGGCTCTGGGCGTCGGAAATGGGTACAGTCTTTTTGAGGGTCCTCGTGTGCCCAGTGGGAGGCTAATGTCAGAAGCCTGCCCTAAAATGGCAAGAAATATCCATGGCGCGCGTGAAATAATGGCAAGGCAGTGGGCTATAGCCTTTGGTCCGCTGGGGTTGGGGAGCGGCGTTCGGGGGCTCTGGGCGTCTGAAATGCTTACAGTCTTTTTGAGGGTCCTCGTTTGCCCAGTGGGAGGCTACGGTCAGAGGCCTGCCCTAAAATGGCAAGAAATGCCCAGCGGCAGTAGCGTGAAATAATCGCTTGAGGCGGTGGGCTATAACTTTTGGTCCGTGGGGGTTGGGTAGGGCCCTTCGGGGGCACTTGTCATCGGAAATGGGTATAGCCTTTTCGAGGGTCCTCGTGTGATGGGAGGCTACGGTCGAAGCACTGCCTAAAATGGCCAGAAATGTCCAGCGGCGCAGCACGTGAAATAGTCGCCGAGACCGGTGGGCTAAAGCCTTTCCGCGGGGGTTGGCGAGGGGCGTTCGGGGGCTCTGCGCGTTGGAAATGGGTACAGTCTTTTGGAGGGTCCTCGTGTGCCCAGTGGGAGGCTAAGGTCAGAAGCCTGCCCTAAAATGGCAAGAAATTCCCAGCGGCGCAGTGCGTGAAATAATCATGGGGCGGTGGGCTATAGCCTTTGGTCCCTTGAGGGGTTGGGAGGGCGTTCGGTGGCTCACAGGCGTCGAAATGGGTCTGTCTTTTGAGGTCCTCGTGTGCCCGATGGGAGGCTAAGGTCAGAAGCCTGCCCTAAAATGGCAAGAAATATCCAATGGCCAGTAGCGTGAAATAATCATAGGCAGTGGGCTATAGCCTTTGGTCGCTGGGGTTGGGGAGGCGTTCGGGAGACTCTGGGCGTCTGAAATGCTTCAGTCTTTCAGGGTCCTCGTGTGCCCAGTGGGAGGCTACGGTCAGAGGCCTGCCCTAAAATGGCAAGAAATGCCAGTGGTATGCGCGTGAAATAATCAGAGGCGGTGGGCTATAGCCTTTGGTCCAGAGGGGTTGGGGAGGGGTTTGGGGCTCAGTACTTCGGAAATGGTTACATTCTTTTAGACGGTCCTCGTGTGCCCAGATGGGAGGCTCTGGTCAAGCCTGCACTAAAAATGGCAAGACATGCCAGTACATCGCATCGTGAAAGTGTCAGCGAGGCAGTGGCCTATAGCCTTTGCTCCATGAGGTTGGGAGGAAGTTACAGGGCTCTGGGCATCAGAAATGGGTACAGTCTTTTCGAGGCCCTCGTGTGCCCGATGGGAGTCTGATCAGAGGCCTGCTCTAAAATTGCAAGAAATGCCCGGCGGCGCAGCGCGTGAAATAGTCGCCGAGGCCGGTGGGCTATAGCCTTTGGTCGGCTGGGGTTGGGGAGGGGCGTTCGGGGGCTCTGGGCGTCGGAAATGGGTACAGTCTTTTCGAGGGTCCTGGTGTGCCCAGTGGGAAGCTACGGTCAGAGGCCTGCCTTAAAATGGCAACAAATGCCCAGCGGCGCAGCGCGTGAAATACTCACCGAGGCCGGTGGGCTATAGATAGCCTTTGGTCCGCGGGGGTTGGGGAGGGTGTTTCGGAGGCTCTGGTCGTCGGAAATGGGTACAGCATTTTCGAGGGTCCTCGTGTGCCCAGTGGGAGGCTACGGTCACAATCCTGCCCTAAAATGGCAAGAAATGTCCAGCGGAACAGCGCGTGAAATAGTCGCCGAGGCCGGTGGGCTATAGCCTTTGGACCCTTGAGGGTTCTTGAGGGGTTTGGGGGCTCTGGTGGTCGGAAATGGGTGGAGTCATTCGAGGTCCTCGTGTGATCTGGCTTCTGATCAAGCCTGCCCTAAAATGGCGAGACATGCCCAGCGGCGCATCGCGTGAAATTGTCACCGAGGCCGGTGGGCTGTAGCCTTTGGTCCGCGGGGGTTGGGGAGGGAAGTTCTGGGGCTCTGGGCATCAGAAATGGGTACAGTCTTTTCGAGGGTCCTCGTGTGCCCAGTGGGAGGCTACGGTCAGAGGCTGCCCTAAAATGGCAAGAAATGCCCAGCGGCGCAGCGCGTGAAATAGTCACCGAGGCCGGTGGGCTATACTGGTCCATGAGGATTAGGAGGTTGTTTGGGGGCTCTGGTTGTTGGAAATGGAGTACAGTCTTTTGAGGGGTCCTAGTGTGCCCAGTGGGAAGCTCTGATCAGAGCTTGCCTAAAATGGCAAGAAATGCCAATGGCGTGCGTGAAGTGTATCCAGGCGGTGGGCTATAGCCTTTGGTCCCATGAGGGTTGGGAGGGGTTTGGGGCTCTGGTCGTGGAAATCTGTACAGTCTTTTCGAGGGTCCTCATGTGCCCATGGGAGGCTCGGTCAAGCCTGCCTAAAATGGCAAGAAATGCCAGCCATAACCACGTGAAATAGTCGCATGGGGCGGTGGGCTATAGGCTTTGGTCCTTGAGGGGTTGGGAGGGCTTGAGGCTCTGGGAGTCGGAAATGGGTACAGTCTTTTAGAGGGTCCTGATTTGCCCAGTGGGATTCTACGGTCAGAGGCACGCCTAAAATGGCACAGAAATGCCAGTGCGTGAGTGAAATAATCAGGCAGTGGGCTTTAGCCCTTGGTCCGCGGGGGTTGGGGAGTGTCGTTCGGGGGCTCTGGGCGTCGGAAATGGTTACAGTCTTTTCAAGGGTCCTCGTGTGCCCAGTGGGAGGCTACGGGCAGAGGCCTGCCTAAAATGGCAAGAAATGCCCAACGGCGCAGCGCGTGAAATGGTCACCGAGGCCGGTGGGCTATACTCTTTGGTCCTTGAGGGGTTGGGAGGGAAGTTCAGGGCTTTGGGCGTGGAAATGGTTCTGATCTTCTCGAGGGTCCTCGTGTGCCCAGTGGGAGGCTACGGTCAGAAGCCTGCCCTTCAATGACAAGAAATGCCTAGCTGCGCAACGCGTGAAATTGTCGCCGAGGCCGGTGGGCTATAGCCATTTGTCCGCGGGGGTTCGGGAGGGACGTTCTAGGGTTTTGGGCCTCAGAAATTGGTACAGTCTTTTCGAGGGTCCTCGTGTGCCCAGTGGGAGGCTACGGTCAGAGGCCTGCCCTAAAATGGCAAGAAATGCCCAGCGTCGCTGCGCGTGAAATAGTCACTGAGGCCGGTGGGCTATAGCCTTTGGTCCAGCGGGGTTGGGAGGGTGTTTGGGGACTCGGCGTCGAAATCGTCTGATCCTTTCGAGGGTCCTCGTGTGCCCGATGGGAGGCTACGATCAGAGGCACCTAAAATGGCCAGAAATGCCAATGACGCAGCGCTTGAAATAATCGCGGGCGGTGGGCTTTAGCCTTTGGTCCTTGGGAGTTGGGGAGGGCGTTCGGGGGCTCAGGAGTCGGAAATGGGTACAGTCTTTTGTGATCCCTCGTTTACCAGTGGGAGGCTACAGTCGAGGCACATGTCCTAAAATGGCACGAAATGCCAGTGCCCAGAGTGAAATAATCATGGGAGGCAGTGGGCTTTTAACCTTTGGTCATGAGGTTGGGAGTGGCGTTCGGGGGCTCTGGGCGTCGGAAATGGGTATAGTCTTTTCAATGGTACTCGTGTGCCCAGTGGGAGGCTACGGTCAGAGGCCTGCCCTAAAATGGCAAGAAATATCCAGCGGCGCAGCGCGTGAAATGGTCACCGAGGCCGATGGGCTATACTCTTTGGTCCGCGGGGGTTGGGGAGGGAAGTTCTGGGGCTTTGGGCGTGGGAAATGGTTACAGTCTGGTCGAGGGTCCTCGTGTGCCCATTGGGAGGCTACGGTCAGAAGCCTGCCCTTAAATGGCAAGAAATGCCAGTGACTGTAGCGTGAGTGTCGCTTGAGGCAGTGGGCTATAGCCTTTCGTCATGAGGTTGGGAGGGGGGTTCTAGGGTTCTGGGCATCGGAAATGGGTACAGTCTTTTCGAGGATCCACGAGTACCCAGTGAGAGGCTACGGTCGAAGGCCTGCCCTAAAATGGCAAGAAATGCCAGTGCGCTTTCTGCGTGAAATAGTCACCGGGCCGGTGGGCTATGCTTTAGTCATGAGGTTGGGGAGGATGTTTGGGGCTCAGTCGTGGAGGTGGTACAGTCTTTTCGAGGGGTCTCGTGTGCCCAGTGGGAGGGTACAGTCAGAGGCACGACCTAAAATGGCAAGAAATGTCCAGCGGCGCCGCGCATTAAATAGTCGCCGAGGCCGGTGGGCTATAGCCTTTGGTTCGCGGGGGTTGGGGAGCGGCGTTCGGGGGTTCTGGGAGTCGGAAATGGGTACAGTCATTTCGAGAGTCCTCGTGTGCCCAGTGGGAAGCTACGGTCAGAAGCCTGCCCTAAAATGGCAAGACATGCCCAGCGGCGCATCGCGTGAAATAGTCGCCGAGGCCGGTGGGCTATAGCCTTTGGTCCGCGGGGGTTGGGGAGGGTGTTTCGGGGACTCTGGGCGTCGGAAATGCGTACAGTCCTTTCGAGGGTCCTCGTGTGCCCAGTGGGAGGCTACGGTCAGAGGCCTGCCCTAAAATGGCACGAAATGCCCAGCGGCGCAGCGCGTGAAATAGTCGCCGAGGCCGGTGGGCTATAGCCTTTGGTCCGCGGGGGGTGGGGAGGGGGTTTCGGGGGCTCTGGGCGTCGGAAATGGAGTGCAGTCTTTTGAGGTCCTAGTTTGCCCGGTGGGATGCTACTGATTGAGGCACTGCCCTAAAATGGCACGAAATGCCAATGGCGCAGCAGGTGAAGTAGTCGTCGAGGCGGTGGGCTTTAGCCTTGTTCCATGAGGGTTGGGAGTGTCGTTCGGGGCTCTGCTGCGTTGGAAATGGAGTCTGAGTCTTTGGAGGGTCCTCGTGTGCCCGGTGGGAGGCTACGGTCGAGCACAGCCCTTGATGTGCAAGAAATGCCTAGCTGCATAGCGTGAAATTGTCATGGGGCGGTGGGCTATAGCCATTGGTCATGAGGGTTGGAAGGGCGTTCTAGGGTTTGGGCATCAGAAATGGAGTACAGTCTTTTCGAGGTCCTCGTGTGCCCGGTGGGAGGCTCTGATCGAGGCACTGCCTAAAATGGCACGACATGCCCAGCGTCGCTGCGCGTGAAATAGTCGCCGAGGCCGGTGGGCTATAGCCTTCTGTCCGCGGGAGTTGGGGAGCGGCGTTCGGGGGCTCTAGGAGTCGGAAATGGGTACAGTATTTTTGACGGTCCTCGTTTGCCCAGTGGGAGGCTACGGTCAGAGGCCTGCCCTAAAATGGCACGAAATGCCAGTAGTGAGTGAAATAGTCATGGAGGCGGTGGGCTTTAGCCTTTGGTCCTTGAGGGGTTGGGAGTGGCGTTCGGGGCTCTGGGCGTCGGAAATGCAGTCTCTTTCAAGGGTACTCGTGTGCCCAGGTGGGAGTCTGAGGTCAGAGGCCTGCCCTAAAATGGCAAGAAATACCCAAGCACAGTAGCGTGAAATAGTCACCAAGGCGGTGGGCTATACTCTTTAGTCCCTTGAGGTTGGGAGGAAGTTACGGGCTTTAGGCGTGGGAAATGGTTCTGATCTTCTCGAGGTCTCGTGTGCCAGTGGGAGGCTACGGTCAGAAGCCTGCCCTTAAATAACAAGAAATGCCAGGCGCAGTGAAATTGTCGCCGAGGCCGGTGGGCTATAGCCTTTGGTCCGCGGGGGTTGGGGAGGGACGTTCTAGGGTTCTGGGCATCAGAAATGGGTACAGTCTTTTTGTAACGCCCGAAAAAAAAAATTCTATTATGGAATAGACATATATAACCTCCTTAATAAATTTTATTTCATCAAATTTGATTTCGTTTTCAATTTAATATGTATTTTCGAATTAGAAACCACTGCACTGGAAAACTGTAATTCCAACAGTCCAATCGGGTTTACAGAATTATTTTCACTATCAAATGAACTCGGAAAATTATGAAATTTCATACAGATGTTAATATACAGGTTTAGTATCTCCAGTTTTAGTTTCATAATTTTATGATAAGTATTTCATTTTATAAAATTCTCAGAACCTGTTCTGTTCGGTTAAGGTTATGAGAAAACAGTTTTGGAATTGTTGGGAATAAATAGTTTTAAAAATGTTTTTGATCTCAGATCCTCTTCAAACCTTTATATGAGGTACTCATGGATGTCAGAATAGCGTTGTAGAATATTATGTCATTCGAGGTTTTAGATTAAGGTTAAAATTCTAAGATCAGACACTGTCGAGAATGAATTAGAAGACAAATTCTTAGAGTGAGTTATTAATAGTTATGTTTTGATTTGTTAAGGTGTTGAAGGCTCTTAGGGTTTAGAAGTGGGTAGTTCAAGATCTTCTTATCAAGGTAAGTAACTTCATTCCTAGTATCTTGGATATATATAAGTATTTTGATATTATTATTATAAGTATAAATGTTTTTATACTACTTAGAAGATGAATAGATTTTAGTTTTATACTACCTTCTACGATTAAAGGTTTTCATACCAAATTCAGTTTATGAAAATGTTTTCAAATCTAATTCTTTTAACAAAATCTTTTATAAATGCTTTTCAATATGTAAATTATTTTAATGACATGACTAGTTTATGATTTTATCGTAAAATAGTGTGCAAGCCTAAATTGTTGTTATGAACTTTTATAAATTTGATCTGAATGTTTTGTACCTATATGTGATTTAAATTGTTTATGATTGTATAGGGGCCACCTCTTGAGACTATATGGGGCCACCTCTTGAAAACCAAGCGTCATGAAGTGCCACGTATAGTGCAAAGTGCTGCACGTATAAATCATTATGTTTTGGCTCGTTGTCGTGGTTATTACGATTGATTACGATTAGATCGTAATATCGATATATCTATGCGGACCCGATCTTGGGTATAAGTTACGAATGTGCACAATATTCTAATTACATGCGGGCGGGTCACTTGGGACTATAGGTGACACTATGTGACATGAGCTTCGTTATGTTTTCAATGAACGTGATATATGATTTGCTTTTGGAAGTAACTATGCTTTTGATATTCTAAATTACCGAATTTATGTTACTTTATCCTAAGATATCGTTTTATGAAATTACGGCTTATGATATATATGTTTTTAAGTAAAATGAGGCTTGCAATATATATTTTTGGGTATCGATAGGCCTAGTGTGTTAGGAATGGTTTTACTTACCGAGTTGACGGCTCACCCCTCGTCATTACTTTTTGCAGATTAAGTTCCTTTGAGAGGTGTGCCTAGCCATGAAGTTAGAGATTTTTGTTTCTGTTCCCTATTTGAATAAGAAGAAGAACAGACTCATGTTTATTTTTAGTTTATTTCGATCATGAGCTTATAATTTGCGTTTTGAGACTTTGTTACTTTTATGTCTCTGTGAGATTATTTAGCATTGGATGTATAAACTGGTGGATAATTCTTATAAGAACTTGAGGTATACCAGTTTGGTATTTGTGAGTAGAGATTGCGATTTCGTGAGTAACCTCCTTCTTTCATGTGCTCTGCACGTGTTAGATTTGGGGTGTTACATCGAGGGTCCTCGTGTGCCCAGTGGGAGGCTACGGTCGGAAGCCTGCCCTAAAATGGCAAGAAATGCCAGTGACTGGCGTGAAATAGTCACCGAGGCGGTGGGCTATAGCTGGTCCTTGGGGTTGGGAGGATGTTTGGGGCTCTGGTGGTCGGAGGTGGTACAGTCTTTTCGAGGGTCCTCGTGTGCAGTGGGAGGCTACTGATCAAGCCTGCTAAAATATGGCAAGAAATACCAGCGACAGTAGCGTGAAATAGTAGCAGAGGCCGGTGGGCTATAGCCTTTGGTCGGCGGGGGTTGGGGAGGGTGTTCGGGGGCTCTGGGCATCGGAAATGGGTACAGTCATTTCGAGAGTCCTCGTGTGCCCAGTGGGAAGCTACGGTCAGAAGCCTGCCCTAATATGGCAAGACATGCCCAGTGGCGCATCGCGTGAAATAGTCGCCGAGGCGGTGGGCTATAGCCTTTGGTCCCGCGGGGTTGGGAGGGAGGTTTTTGGGGGCTCACGGTCGTCGGAAATGGTACAGTCTTTTCGAGGGGTCCTCGTGTGCCAGTGGAGGCTCAGTCGAAGCACACTAAAATGTGAAGACATGCCAATGCGGCGCATCAGCGTGAAATAGTCAGAGCCGGTGGGCTATGTGCCTTTAGTCCTTGAGGGGTTGGGGAGGAGGTTTCGGGGGCTCTGGTCGTGAGAAATGGGTACAGTCTTTTAGAGGGTCATCGAGTGCCCAGTGGGAGGCGACTGTCAGGCCTGCCCTAAAAATGGCAAGACATACCAGCGCATCGCGTCAAATTGTCAGCCGAGGCATGGGCTATAGCTTTTAGTCCCAGAGGGTTGGGAGGGAAGTTACAGGGCTCTGGGCATCCGAAATGGGTACAGTCTTCGAGGGTCCCTCGTGTTCCCAGTGGGAGGCCACAGTCAGGAAGCCTGCCCTAAAATAACAAGAAATGCGTCGCATCGCGTGAAATTATCGCCGAGGCAGTGGGCTATAACCTGGTCCATGCGGGGTTGGGGAAGGTGTTTGAGAGCTCTGGTCGTCGGAAATGGGGTACAGTCTTTTCGGGGTCCTCGTGTGCGCAGAGGGAGGCTCTGGTGAAGCCTGCCTAAAATGGCAAGAAATGCCAGGCTGGCAGCGTGAAATAATCACCAAGGCCGGTGGGCTGTGCACTAGTGCTGCGGGGTTGGGGAGGGGTTTGGGGGCTCTGGTTGTCGGAAAGTGGTACAGTCTTTTCGAGGGTCCTCGTGTGCCCAGTGGGAGGCTACAGTCAGAAGCCTTCCAAAAAATGATAAGAAATGCCCAGCGGCGCAGCGCGGGAAATACTCGCCGAGGCCGGTGTGCTAGAGCCTGGTCAGTCCGGGGGGGGGGGAGGGTTTGAGGGCTCTGGTCATCAAAATGGGTACAGTCTTCTGATGGTCCCTCGAGTTGCCCGGATGGGAGGATCTGGTCGGAGGCACACTCTAAAAGCTAAAATGCCCAGTAGCCTTGTGCGCGTGGAAATGGTCATGAGGCCGGTGGGCTATAGCCTTTGGTCCAGCGGGGTTGGGAGGGGTTCAGGGCTCTGGTCGTCAGAAATATGTACAGCCTTTTTGAGGGTCTCGTGTACCCAGGTGGGAGGCTAAGGTCAAGCCTGCCCTAAAATGGCAAGAAATGCCAGCGTCGCATCGCGTGAAATTGTCAGCAAGGCCGGTGGGCTATGTGCTGGTCCAGCAGGGGTTGGGAGGAAGTTAGGGGCTCTGGGCATGGGAAATGGGTACAAGTCTTTTCGAGGTCCTCGTGTGCGCAGTGGGAGGCTCTGAGGTCAGAGGCTTGCCCTAAAATGGCAAGAAATGCCCAGAGGCAGCGTGAAATAGTCACCGGTGGGCTATAGCCTGGTGCAGGGGTTGGGAGGGTGTTTGAGAGCCTTTGGTGCGTCGGAAATGGGTACAGCCTTTCGAGGTCTCGTGTGCCCGGTGGGAGGCTCTGAGGTCAGAGCCTGCCTAAAATGGCAAGAAATGTCAGCGGGCGCAGCACGTGAAATAGTCATGGGGCCCCGGTGGGCTATAAGCCTTTCCAGCGGGGTTGGGGAGGGGCGTTGAGGGCTCTGCAGTCGGAAATGGGTACAGTCTTTTGAGGTCTTCGTGTGCAGTGGGAGGCTAAGGTCAAGCCTGCCCTAAAATGGCAAGAAATGTCAATGCAGCCAGCGTGAAATAATCGCCGAGGCGGTGGGCTATAGCCTTTGGTCATGAGGGTTGGGAGGCGGCGTTCGGGGCTCTGGGCATCAGGAATGGGTACAGTCTTTTGAGGGTCTCGTGTGCCCGGTGGGAGGCTACAGTCAGAGGCCTGCCCTAAAATGGCAAGAAATGTGGCCAGGCGCAGCGCATGGAAATAGTCACAGGCAGTGGGCTATGCTAGTCCCTTGAGGTTGGGGAGGGTGTTTGAGGCTCTGGTCGTCGGAAATGGGTACAACACCGAGGGTTCTCGTGTTCCCAGTGGGATGCTACGGTCAAGCCTGCCTAAAATGGCAAGAAATGTCGGTGCGCAGCACGTGAAATAGTCGCCGAGACCCGTGGGCTATAGCCTTTGGTCCGCGGGGGTTGGGGAGGGGCGTTCGGGCGCTCTGCGCGTCGGAAATGGGTACAGTCTTTTTTAGGGTCCTCGTGTGCCCAGTGGGAGGCTAAGGTCAGAAGCCTGCCCTAAAATGGCAAAAAATGTCCCATGGCGCTTGGCGCGTGAAATAATCGCCAGGCAGGTGGGCTATAGCCTTTGGTCCATGAGGTTGAGCGGCGTTCGGGAGCTCTGAGGCGTCTGAAATGGGTACAATCTTTTGAGGTCCTCGTGTGCCCAGTGGGAGGCTCTGATCAGAGGCCTGCCTAAAATGCCAAGAAATGCCAATGGCATGTGCGTGAAATAGTCGAAGGCCGGTGGGCTATAGCCTTTGGTCCGCGGGGGTTGGGGAGGGGTTCGGGGCTCTGGTCGTCGGAAATGGGTACCGTCTTTTCGAGGTCTCGTGTGTGCCCAGTGGGAGGCTACGGTTAGAGGCCTGCCCTAAAATGGCAAGAAATGCCCAGCAGCGTGAAATAGTCACCGAGGCCGGTGGGCTATAGCCTTTGGTCCACGGGGGTTGGGGAGGGTTTCGGGAGCTCTGGTCGGTCGGAATGGGTACAGTCTTTTCGAGGATCCTCGTGTGCCCAGTGGGAGGCTACGGTCAGGCCTGCCCTAAAATGCCAAAAATCATGGCCATGGCGCAGTGCGTGAAATAGTCACTGAGGCCGGTGGGCTATAGCCTTTGCTCCGCGGGGGTTGGGGAGGGGGTTTAGGGGGCTCTGGTCATCGAAAATGGGTACAGTCTTTACGAGGGTCCTCGTGTGCCCAGTGGGAGGCTACGGTCATAATCCTGCCCAAAAATGGCAAGAAATGTCAAGCGGCGCAGCACGTGAAATAGTCGCCGAGACCGGTGGGCTATAGCCTTTGGTCCGCGGGGGTTGGGGAGCGGCGTTCGGGGGCTCTGTTCGTCGGAAATCGGTACAGTCTTTTTGAGGGTCCTCGTGTGCCCAGTGGGAGGCTACGGTCAGAGGCCTGCCCTAAAATGGCAAGAAATGCCCAGCGGCGCAGCGCGGGAAATAGTCACTGAGGCCGGTGGGCTATAGCTGGTCATGAGGGGCTCTGGTCGTCAGGAAATGGGTACAGCTTTTCGAGGGTCTCGTGTGCCAGTGGGAGGCTACGGTCAGAAGCCTGCCTAAAATGGCAAGAAATGTCAGCAGGCGCAGCACGTCAAATAATCGCCGAGACCGGTGGGCTATAGCCTTTAGTCCGCGGGGGTTGGGAGGGGCGTTCGGGGCTCAGGCGTCGGAAATGGGTACAGTCTTTTGAGGTCCTCGTTTGCCCGATGGGAGGCTAAGGTCAAGCCTGCCCTAAAATGGCAAAAATGTCCAGCAGGCGCAGCGCGTGAAATAATCGCCGAGGCGGTGGGCTATAGCCTTTAGTCCACGGGGTTGGGGGGTTCAGGGGGCTCTGGTGCGTCGGAAATGTGTACAGTCCTTTCGAGGGTCCTCGTGTGATGGGAGGCTACTGGTTAGAGGCCTGCCTAAAATGGCAAGAAATGCCCAGGCGCAGCGTGAAATAGTCACCAAGGCAGTGGGCTATAGCCTTTGGTCCACGGGGTTGGGGAGAGGATTGGGGAGCTCTGGTGGGTCGGAAATGGGTACAGTCTTCGAGGATCCTCGTGTGTGATGGGAGGCTACGGTCGGAGGCACTGCCCTAAAATGCAAAAAAATACCAGTGGCGCAGTCGTGAAATAGTCAGGGCGGTGGGCTATGCTTGCTCATGAGGTTGGGGAGGGGTTTAGGGGCTCTGGTCGCCAATGGGTACAGTCTTCTGAGGTCTCGTGTGCCCGATGGGAGGCTACGGTCAGAATCCTGCCCAAAAATGGCAAGAAATGTCAGGTGCGCAGACGTGAAATAATCGCCGAGACCGGTGGGCTATAGCCTTTGGTCCTTGAGGGTTGGGGAGGCGGCGTTCGGGGCTCTGTTCGTGAAATCGGTACAGTCTTTTTGAGGGACCTCGTGTGCCCAGTGGTAGTCTACGGTCGGAGGCCTTCCCTACAAAGGCAAGAAATACCCAGCCGCGTAGCGCATGAAATTGTCACCGAGGCCGGTGTGCTATAGCCTTTAGTCCTTGAGGGCTCACAGTCTTGAAATGGGTACAGCTTTTTGAGGTCTCGTGTGCCAGTGGGAGGCTACGGTCAAGCCTGCCTAAAATGGCAAGAAATGTCCAGCGCAGGGCGTCAAATAATCATGAGGCCGGTGGGCTATAGCCTTTAGTCCGCGGGGGTTGGGGAGGGTGTTTCGGAGGCTCTGGTCGTCGGAAATGGGTACAGTCTTTTCGAGGGTCCTTTTGTGCCCAGTGGGAAGCTACGGTCAGAGGCCTGCCATAAAATGGCAA
This sequence comes from Citropsis articulata, assembly GCA_030449925.1. Taxonomy (NCBI): domain Eukaryota; kingdom Viridiplantae; phylum Streptophyta; class Magnoliopsida; order Sapindales; family Rutaceae; genus Citropsis; species Citropsis articulata. The sequence continues at coordinate 228,765 of JASUUH010000228.1, read as the reverse complement.
GAAATGACCAGCGGCGCAGCACGTGAAATAGTCACCGAGGCCGGTGGGCTATAGCCTTTGGTCCATGAGGCTTGGGAGGGTTCGGGATCTGGGCATGATGGGTACAGTCTTTTGAGGGTCCTCGTGTGCCCAGTGGGGCGTGCGGTCAAGCCTGCCCTAAAATGTGCAAGAAATGCCAGCGGCGCATCAGCGTGAAACAGTCATGCAAGGCGGTGGTCTATAGCCTTTGGTCAGCGGGGGTTGGGGAGGTGGGTTCGGGGGTTCTGGTCGTCGGAAATGGGTACAGTCTTTTCAAGTGTCCTCGTGGGCCCAGTGGGAGGCTACTGGTCAGAGCCTCTGCTAAAATGGCAAGAAATGCCAATGGCGTAGCGCGTGAAATAGTCACCAAGGGCCGGTGGGCTATAACCTTTGGTCCTTGAGGGGTTGGAGGGGGTTTGGGGCTCACAGTGCGTCAGAAATGGGTATAGTCTTTTCGAGGTCCTCGTGTGCCTAGTGGGAGGCTACGGTCAGAGCCTGCACTAAAATGGCAAGAAATGCCCAGCCAATGACGCGTGAAATAGTCACCGTGGCGGTGGGCTATAATGCTGGTCCGCGGGGGTTGGGGAGGGAAGTTCTAGGGCTCTGGGCGTCGGAAATGGGTACAGGCTTTTCGAGGGTCCTCGTGTGCCCAGTGGGAGGCTACGATCGAGCCTGCTTAAAATAACAAGAAATGCCAGTGCGGGCGTTAAATAGTCATGGGGCACATGGGCTATAGCCTTTGGTCCACAGGGGTTGGGGGAGGGGTTTGAGGGCTCTGGTGGGTGAAATGGGTATAATCTTTTCGAGGGTCCTCGTGTGCCCAGTGGGAGGCTAAGGTCAGAGGCCTGCCCTAAATTGCAAGAAAAAACCCACCGAGCGTGTGGGAAATAGTCACTGAGGTGGGCTACTGCTGGTCATGAGGGTTGGGGAGGGAAGTTCTAGGGCTCTGGGCGTTTTTTCGAGGGTCCTCGTGTGATGGGAGGCTCTGATCAGAGGCCTGCCCTAAAATGGCAAAAATACCCAATGCCAGTGCGGAAATAGTCACTTGAGGCGGTGGGCTATAGCCTTTGGTCCCATGAGGGGATGGGAGGGTTTGGGGCTCTGGTCATCGAAATGGGTGATCTTTTGAGGGTCCTCGTGTGCCCAGGTGGGAGGCTCGATCAGGAAGCACATGCCTAAAATAGGAAGAAATGCCAGCGCAGCGCGTGAAATAATCAGCGAGACCGGTGGGCTATAGCCTTTGGTCCATGAGGGGTTGGGGAGGCGGCGTTGAGAACTCTGTTCGTCAGGAAATCAGTACAGTCTTTTGAGGTCCTCGTGTGCCAAGTGGGAGGCTACAGTCAGAGGCCTGCCGTAAAATAGCAAGAAATACCAGCCCAGCAGCTCATGGAAATAATCCACAGGGCGGTGGGCTGCCTTGGTCATGAGGGCTCAGTGTCGTGAAATGGGTACAGCTTTTCGAGGGTCCTCGTGTGCAGTGGGAGGCTACGGTCAAGCCTGCCCTAAAATGGCAAGAAATGTCCAGCAGCGCAGGGACGTCAAATAATCATGAGGACCGGTGGGCTATAACCTTTGGTCATGGGGGTTGGGAGGGCGTTCGGGGCTCAGGCGTCGGAAATGGGTACAGTCTTTTGAGTTCTTCGTTTGCCCAGTGGGAGGCTAAGGTCAAAGCCTGCCTAAAATGGCTAGAAATGTCAGCAGGCAGCCATGGCGTGAAATAATCAGCCAGGCCGGTGGGCTAAATCCTTTGGTGCGCGGGGGTTGGGGAGGGGGGTTCGGGGCTCTGGTCGTCGGAAATGAGCACAGTCTTTTTGAGGGTCCTCGTGTGCCCAGTGGGGGGCTACAGTCAGAGGCCTGCCTAAAATGGAAAGAAATGCCAATGGCTGTAGCGTGAAATAGTCGCCGACGCCGGTGGGCTATAGCCTTTGGTCGGCGGGGGTTGGGGAGTGGAGTTCGGGGGCTCTGGGCGTCGGAAATGGGTACAGTCTTTTCGAGGGTCCTTTTGTGCCCAGTGGGAAGCTACGGTCAGAGGCCTGCCATAAAATGGCAAGAAATGCCCAGCGCGCAGCGCGTGAAATTGTCACCGAGGCCGGTGGGCTATAGCCTTTAGTCCGCGGGGGTTGGGGAGGGTGTTTCGGAGGCTCTGGTCGTCGGAAATGGGTACAGTCTTTTCGAGGGTCCTTTTGTGCCCAGTGGGAAGCTACGGTCAGAGGCGTGCCATAAAATGGCAAGAAATGACCAGCGGCGCAGCACGTGAAATAGTCGCCGAGGCCGGTGGGCTATAGCCTTTGGTCCGCGGGGCTTGGGGAGGGGGGTTCGGGGGATCTGGGCATCGGAAATGGGTACAGTCTTTTCGAGGGTCCTCGTGTGTGATGGGAGGCAGACGGTCAAGCCTGCCCTAAAATGGCAAGAAATGCCCAGCGGCGCATCGCGTGAAACAGTCGCCGAGGCCGGTGGTCTATAGCCTTTGGTCCGCGGGGGTTGGGGAGGGGGGTTCGGGGGTTCTGGTCGTCGGAAATGGGTACAGTCTTTTCAAGTGTCCTCGTGTGCCCAGTGGGAGGCTACGGTCAGAGGCCTCTGCTAAAATGGCAAGAAATGCCAGTGGCCAGCTGCGTGGAAATAGTCACCGAGGCCGGTGGGCTATAGCCCCAGTCCTTGAGGGTTGGGGGTTTCGGGGGTTCTGGTCGTCAGAAATGGGTATAGTCTTTTCGAGGGTCCTCGTGTGCCTAGTGGGAGGCTACGGTCAGAGGCCTGCACTAAAATGGCAAGAAATGCCCAGCGGCGAAGCGCGTGAAATGGTCACCGTGGCCGGTGGGCTATAACTGGTCCCATGAGGGATTGGGAGGGAAGTTCTGGGGCTCAGGCGTCGGAGTGGGTGCAGTCTTTTCGGGGTCCTCGTGTGCCCGATGGGAGGCTACGCTCGAGCCTGCCCAAAAATAACAAGAAATGCCAGGCGCAGGCGTTAAATAGTCATGGGGCACATGGGCTATAGCCTTTGGTCCACGGGGGTTGGGGAGGGGGTTTCGGGGGCTCTGGTCGTCGGAAATGGGTATAATCTTTTCGAGGGTCCTCATGTGCCCAGTTGGAGGCTACGGTCAGAGGCCTGCGCTAAAATGGCAAGAAAAGCCAGTGCGCAGCGTGAAATAGTCACCAGGCGGTGGGCTATAGAGTTAGGAAGTTCTAGGGCTCACAGGCGTTTTTGAGGGTCTCGTGTGCCCGGTGGGAGGCTACTCGGTCAGAGGCCTGCCACTAAAATGGCAAGAAATACCCATGGCAGCGGAAATAGTCATGAGGCGGTGGGCTATAGCCTTTGGTCCATGAGGGGGATGGGGAGGGTTTCAGGGGCTCTGGTCATCAGGAAATGGGTACTGAGTCTTTTGAGGTCCTCGTGTGCCAGTGGGAGGCTACGATCAAGCCTGCCTAAAATAGGAAGAAATGCCAATGGCGCGTGAAATAATCGCCGAGACCGGTGGGCTATAGCCTTTGGTCATGAGGGGTTGGGAGGCGGCGTTGAGAACTCTGAGAAATCAGTACAGTCTTTTTGAGAGTCCTCGTGTGCCAAGTGGGAGGCTACGGTCAGAGGCCTGCCCTAAAATGGCAAGAAATACCCAGCCATGGCAGCTGTGGAAATAGTCACCAGGGCGGTGGGCTATAGCCAGTCCATGAGGCTCACAGTGCGTCAGGAAATGGGTACAGCTTTTCGAGGGTCCTCGTGTGCCAGTGGGAGGCTACGGTCAAGCCTGCCCTAAAATGTGCAAGAAATGTCAGCGGCGCAGGGCGTCAAATAATCATGAGACCGGTGGGCTATAAGCCTTTGGTCAGGGGGTTGGGGAGGCGTTCGGGGGCTCAGGCGTCGGAAATGGGTCTGATCTTTTGAGGTCCTCGTTTGCCCAGTGGGAGGCTAAGGTCAAGCCTGCCTAAAATGGCTAGAAATGTCCAAGCGGGCCTTGGCGTGAAATAATCATGAGGCGGTGGGCTATAGCCTTTGGTCCCATGAGGGTTGGGAGGCGGCGTTCGAGGGCTCTGGGCGTCTGAAATGGGTACAGTCTTTTAAGGGTCCTCGTGCTTGATTGGGAGGCTCTACGGTCAGAGAGCCTGCCCTAAAAGCAACAAGAAATGCCAGGCGCAATCGTGAAATAGTCGCCGAGGCGGTGGGCTATAGCCTTTGGTCGTGAGGGGTTGGGAGTGGAGTTCGGGGCTCTGGGCGTCGGAAATGGGTACAGTCTTTTCGAGGGTCCTTTGTGCCAGTGGGAAGCTCTGGTCAGAGGCCTGCCATAAAATGGCAAGAAATGCCAGCCAGCATGGCGTGAAATTATCACCGAGGCGGTGGGCTATAGCCTTTAGTCCAGCGGGGTTGGGGAGGGTGTTTGGAGGCTCACAGTGTGGTCGGAAATGAGTACAGTCTTTTCGAGGTCCTTTTGTGCCCGATGGGAAGCTACTGGTCAGAGGCGTGCCATAAAATGGCAAGAAAGACCAATGACCAGCGCGCACGTGAAATAAGTCAGGCAGTGGGCTATGTGCTTTGGTCCCAGGCTTGGGGAGGGGTTCGGGGATGGGCATCGAAATGGGTGCAGTCTTTTCGAGGGTCCTCGTGTGCCAGTGGAGGCGGCGGTCAAGCCTGCCCTAAAATGGCAAGAAATGCCAGGCGCATCAGCGTGAAACAGTCATGAGGCGGTGGTCTATAGCCTGGTCATGAGGGTGGGGAGGGGGGTTTCGGGGTTCTAGTCGTCGGAAATGGGTACAGTCTTTTCAAGTGTCCTCGTGATCCCAGTGGGAGGCTACGGTCAGAGGCCTCTGCTAAAATGGCAAGAAATGCCAATGTGGCCAGCGTGAAATAGTCACCGGCGGTGGGCTATAAGCCTTTGGTCCCATGGGGTTGGGGGGGTTTGGGGTTACAGTGCGTCGAAATGGGTATGGTCTTTTCGAGGGTCCTCGTGTGCCGAGTGGGAGGCTACGGTCAGAGGCCTGCACTAAAATGGCAAGAAATGCCCAGCGGCGAAGCGAGTGAAATGGACACCGTGTCCGGTGGGCTATATGCTGGTCATGAGGATTGGGGAGGAAGTTCTAGGGCTCAGGCGTGAGGAAATGGGTGCAGGTCTTTTCGAGGGTCCTCGTATGCCCAGTGGGAGGCTCACGCTCGAAGCCTGCCCAAAATAACAAGAAATGCCAGGCGCAGGCGTTAAATAGTCAGCCAAGGCACATGGGCTATAGCCTTGGTCCACAGGGGTTGGGGAGGGGTTTGGGGGCTCAGTGCGTCGGAAATGGGTATAATCTTTTGAGGGTCCTCGTGTGTGATGGGAGGCTACGGTCCGAGGCCTGCACTAAAATGCAAGAAAAACCCAGTATGAGCGTGTGAAATGGTCAAGGCGGTGGGCTATATGCTGGTCCCAGTTGGGAGGAAGTTCTAGGGCTCTGGGCTTTTTTTCGAGTGTCCTCGTGTGCCCAGTGGGAGGCTACGGTCAGAGGCCTGCCTAAAATGGCAAGAAATACCCAGTAGCCTTGGGAAATAGTCAGAGGCGGTGGGCTATAGCCTTTGGTCATGAGGGGATGGGGAGGGGTTTGGGGCTCACTGGTCATCGGAAATGGGTACAGTCTTTTCGAGGGTCCTCGTGTGCCCGATGGGAGGCTACGATCAGAAGCCTGCCTAAAATAGGAAGAAATGCCAATGGCCTTGTGCGTGAAATAGTCATGAGGCGGTGGGCTATAACTTTTGGTCCCATGAGGGGTTGGGGAGGGGCGTTCGGGGTTAGGCGTCGGAAATGGGTATAGTCTTTTCGAGGGTCCTTGTGTGCCAGATGGGAGGCTACTGGTCAGAGCCTGCCTAAAATGGCAAGAAATACCAGCCAGTGGCGCGTGAAATAGTCACCGAGGCCGGTGGGCTATAGCTTTTGGTCCGCGGGGGTTGGGGAGGGGCGTTCGGGGGTTCTGGTCATCGGAAATGGGTACAGTCTTTGCGAGGGTCCTCGTGTGCTTAGTGGGAGGCTACGGTCAGATGCCTGCCCTAAAATGGCAAGAAATGTCCAGCGGCGCAGCGCATGAAATAGTCGCATGAGGCGGTGGGCTACTCAGCGTTTATTGTGAGGGTTGATGAGAGGCGTTCGGGGCTCACAGTGGTCGGAAACGGGTACAGTCTTTTCGAGGGTCCTCGTCGGCCTAGTGGGCGGCTACGGTCAGAAGCCTGTCCTAAAATAGCAAGAAATGCCAGGCATGGCGCGTCAAATAGTCATGAGGCGGTGGGCTATAGCCTTTGTTCCATGCAGGCTTGGGAGGGTTCGGGGGTTCTGGGCGTCAGAAATGGGTACAGTCTTTTTGAGGGTCTTCGTGTGCCCCGTGGGAGGCTACGGTCAGAAGCCTGCCCAAAAATGGCAAGAAATGCCCAGCGGCGCAGCGCGTGAAATAGTCGTCGAGGCCGGTGGGCTATAGTCTTTGGTCCGCGGGGGTTGGGGAGGGGGTTTCGGGGGCTCTGGTCGTCGAAAACGGGTACAGTCTTTTCAAGTGTCCTCGTGTGCCCAGTGGGAGGCTACGGTCAGAGGCCTGCGCTAAAATGGCAAGAAATGCCCAGCGGCGCAGTGTGTGGAATGGTCACCGAGGCCGGTGGGCTATAACTTTGGTCATGAGGGGTTGGGGAGGGAAGTTCTAGGGCTCTGGGCGTAGGAAATGGGTAAAGTCTTTTCGAGGGTCCTCGTGTGCGCAGTGGGAGGCTACGATCAGAAGCCTTCCCTAAAATAGAAAAGAAATGCATGGCCTTGTCGTGAAATAGTCGCCGAGGCCGGTGGGCTATAGCCTTTGGTCCACGGGGGTTGGGGAGGGGGTTTCGGGGGCTCTGGTCGTCGGAAATGGGTATAGTCTTTTCGAGGGTCCTCGTGTGCGTAGTGGGAGGCTACGGTCAGAGGACTGCGCTCAAATGGCAAGAAATGCCCAGCGGCGCAGCGCGTGAAATGATCACCGAGGCCGGTGGGCTATAGCCTTTGGTCCGCGCGGGTTGGGGAGGGAAGTTCTAGGGCTCTGGGCGTCGGAAATGAGTAGAGTTTTTTTGAGGGTCCTCGTGTGCCCAGTGGGAGTCTACGATCAGAAGCCTGCCCTAAAATATGAAGAAATGCCAGCATGGCCAGCGGGAAATAAGTCACTGAGGCGGTGGGCTATAGCCTTTAGTCCATGAGGGGATGGGGAGGGGTTTGAGGCTCTGGTCATCGGAAATGGGTACAGTCTTTTTGAGGGTCCTCGTGTGCCTAGTGGGAGGCTACGGTCAGAAGCCTACCTAAAATGGCAAGAAATGTCCAGCGGCGCAGCTCGTGAAATAGTCATGAGGCAGTGGGCTATAGCCTTTGGTCCATGAGGGGTTGGGGAGGGTTTGAGGGGCTCTGGTGGAATGGGTACAGTCGTTTCGAGGCTCCTCGTGTGCGTAGTGGGAGGCTACGGTCAGAGGACTGCGCTCTAATGGCAAGAAATGCCAGCCAGCGGTGCGCGTGGAAATAGTCACCAGGCGGTGGGCTATGAGGATTGGGAGGGCAGTTCTAGGGCTCTGGGCGTCGGAAATGAGTACAGTCGTTTCGAGGGTCCTCTTGTGGCCAGTGGGAGGCTATGATCAAGCCTGCCTAAAATATGAGAAATTCCCAGTGAGCAGCGCGTCAAATAATCATGGGGCCTGTGGGCTATAGCCTTTGGTCCACGGGGGTTGGGGAGGGGGTTTCGGGGGCTCTGGTCGTCGGAAATGGGTATAATCTTTTCGAGGGTCCTCGTGTGCCCAGTGGGAGGCTACGGTCAGAGGCCTGCGCTAAAATGGCAAGAAAAGCCCAGCGGCGCAGCGTGTGAAATGGTCACCGAGGCCGGTGGGCTATAGCCTTTGGTCCGCGGGGGTTGGGGAGGGAAGTTCTAGGGCTCTGGGCGTTTTTTCGAGGGTCCTCGTGTGCCCAGTGGGAGGCTACGGTCAGAGGCCTGCCCTAAAATGGCAAGAAATACCCAGCGGCGCAGCGCGGGAAATAGTCACTGAGGCCGGTGGGCTATAGCCTTTGGTCCGCGGGGGATGGGGAGGGGGTTTCGGGGGCTCTGGTCATCGGAAATGGGTACAGTCTTTTTGAGGGTCCTTGTGTGCCTAGTGGGAGGCTACGGTCAGAAGCCTACCCTAAAATGGCAAGAAATGTCCAGCGCAGCATGGAAATAGTCATGAGGCCGGTGGGCTATCGCGTTTGGCCGGCGGGGGTTGGGGAGGGGCGTTCGGGGGCTCTGGCCGTCGGAAATGGGTATAGCCTTTTCGAGGGTCCTCGTGTGCCCAGTGGGAGGCTCTGATCGAAGCCTGCCTAAAATGGTAGAAGCGCCAGTGCGTGTGCGTCAAATAGTCGCGGGGCCGGTGGGCTATACTTTGGTCCATGAGGGGTTGGGAAGGTGTTTGAGGGGCTCTGGTGCGTCGGAAATGGGTATAGCCTTCGAGGTCCTCGTGTAGTGGGAGGCTCTGGTCGAAGCACACTAAAATGGCAAGACATGCCCAGCGGCGCAGCGCGTGAAATAGTCGTTGAGGCCGGTGGGCTATAGCCTTTGGTCCGCGGGGATTGGGGAGGGGGTTTCGGGAGCTCTGGTCGTCCGAAATGGGTACAGGCTTTTCGAGGGTCCTCGTGTGCCCAGTGGGAGGCTACGGTCAGAAGCCTACCCTAAAATGGCAAGACATGCCCAGCGGCGCAGCGCGTGAAATAGTCATGAGGCGGTGGTCTATGCTGGTCCACAGGGGTTGGGGAGGGCGTTCGGGGCTCTGGGCGTCGGCAATGGGTACAGATCTTTTGAGGTCCTCTTGTGCCCAGTGGGAGGCTACAGTCAGGGGCCTGCTAAAATAACAGAAATGCCAGTGTGGCAGAGTGAAATCGTCAAGGCGGTGGGCTATGTGCTGGTCCTTGAGGGTTGGGAGGGGTTTCGGGGGCTCTGGTAGTCAGAAATGGGTACGGTCTTTTCGAGGGTCCTCGTGTGCCCAGTGGGAGGCTACGGTCAGAAGCCTGCCCAAAAATGGTAAAGAGCTGGCATGGGCCTGTAGCGTCAAATAGTCATGAGGCCGGTGGGCTATAGCCTTTGGTCCTTGAGGGTTGGGAGGGTTTGGGAGCTCTTGTCGTGAGAAATGGGTACAGTCTTTCGAGGTCCTCGTGTGCCAGTGGGAGGCTCTGTCAGGCACTGCCTACAAATGCCAAAAATACCAGTGCCGCAGTCGTGAAATAGTCACTTGAGGCGGTGGGCTACTCTCTGGTCCCATGAGGGTTGGGTAGGGGGTTTAGGGGCTCTGGTCGTCGAAAATGGGTCTGAGTCTTTTTGTGGTCCTCGTGTGCCAGTGGGAGGCTACTGGTCGAGGCCTGCTACAAATGCAAAAAAATACCAGTGGCCTTGATTCGTGAAATAGTCACTTTGGCGGTGGGCTATAACCTTTGGTCATGAGGGGCTGGGAGGGTTTGGGAGCTCTGGTCGTTGGAAATGGGTACAGTCTTTTGAGGTCCTCGTGTGCCCAGTGGGAGGCTACTGAGTTAGAGGCACTGCCCTAAAATACCAAAACACCAGCCAGCGCAGTCGTGTAATAGTCCTTTGAGGCCGGTGGGCTATAGCATTTGGTCCAGCGGGGTTGGGGGAGGGGTTTAGGGGGGCTCACGGTCATCGAAAAAAGGTGCAGTCTTTTATGGTCCTCGTGTGCCAGTGGGAGGCTACGGTCAAGCACTGCCCTAAAATGGCAAGACAAGCCAGTAGCGTGGCGCGTGAAATAGTCACTGAGGCCGGTGGGCTATAGCCTTTGGTCCACGGGTGTTGGGGAGGGGCGTTCGGGGGCTCTGGGCGTCGGCAATGGGTACAGTCTTTTTGAGGGTCCTCGTTTGCCTAGTGGGAGGCTAAGGTCAGAAGCCTGCCCTAAAATGGCTAGAAATGTCCAATGGCTTGGCGTGAAATAATCATGAGGCGGTGGGCTATAAGCCTTTGGTCCCATGAGGGTTGGGGGCGGCGTTGAGAACTCTGTTCGTCAGAAATGATGCAGTCTTTTCGAGGGTACTCGGGTGCCCAGTGGGAGGCTCACGGTCAAGCCTACCTAAAATGGCAAGACATGCCAATGCCAGCGCTTGGCCAGTGAAATAATCAGCCAGGCAGTGGGCTATAGCCTTTGGTCATGAGGGGGTTGGGATGGGCGTTCCGGGGCTCTGGTCGTCGTAAATGGGTACAGTCTTTTCGAGGGTCCTCGTGTGCCCAGTGGGAGGCTACGGTGAGAGGCCTGCCATAAAATGGCAATAAATGCCCAGCGCAGCTCGTGAAATAGTCACTGAAGTCGGTGGGCTATAGCCTTTGGTCCCATGAGGGGTTGGGGAAGGTGTTTGAGGCTCTGTTCGTAGAAATGGGTACAGTCTTTTCGGGGTCCTCGTGTGCCCGATGGGAGGCTCAGGTCAGAAGCCTACTAAAATGGCAAAAATGCCAAGCAGCTTGTGTGAGGAAATTGTCAGGCGGTGGGCTATAGCCTTTAGTGAGGGGTTGGGAGGGGTTTGGGGGCTCAGTGGTCGGAAGCAGGTGCAGTCTTTCGAGGGTTCCTCGTGTGCCCGTGGGAGGCTACGGTCAGAAGCCTGTCCTAAAATAACAAGAAATGCCAGTGGCGCGTCAAATAATCGCAAGGCGGTGGGCTATAGGCTTTGGTCAGCGTGGGTTGGGGGGCGAGGTTTGGGGCTCTGAGTCGTGGAAATGGGTACTGAGTCTTTTCGAGGGTCCTCGTGTGCTTGATGGGAGGCTATGGTGAGGCACCTGCTAAAATGGCAAAAATGCCTAGCAGTAGCAGCGTGAAATAGTCACTTGAAGCGGTGGGCTATAGCCTTTAGTCCTTGAGGTTGCGGAGGGGTTTAGGGGGCTCTGGTGAGTCAATGAGTACAGTCTTTTAGAGGGTCTCGTGTGCCCAGGTGGGAGGCTACGTTCAAGCCCTAAAATGGCAAGAAATACCAGTGGCAGCGCGTGGAAATATTCAGGTAGGTGGGCTATAGCCTTTAGTCATGAGGGCTGGGGAGGGGTTTAGGGGCTCTGGTCATCGAAATTAGTACAGTCTTTTGAGGGTCCTCGTGTGCCCCGGTGGGAGGCTACGGTCAGGAGGCCTGCCTAAAATTACAAAAATGCCAGTGGCCGCGTGAAATAGTCACAAGGGCCGGTGGGTTATGAGCTTTAGTCATGAGGGGTTGGGGAGGGTTTAGGGGGCTCACGGTGTCTAAAATGGTACAGTCTTTTCAAGGGTCCTAGTGTGTGCTTGGGAGGCTAGGGTCAAGCCTACCCTAAAATGGCAAGAAATGCCAGTGGCGCGCGTGAAATAGTCACAGGCGGTGGGCTATAACCTTTGGTCATGAGGGTTGGGAGGGTTTAGGGGGCTCGGTCGTCGGAAATGGGTGAGTCTTTTGAGGTCTCGTGTGCCCAGTGGTAGGCTCTGGTCAGAAGGCTGCCCTAAAATGGCAAGACATGCCTAGTGGCGCAGCGTGAAATAGTCAAGGGCGGTGGGCTACTATAGCCTGGTCCCGGGGGTTGGGAGGGCGTTGAGGGCTCTGGGCGTCGAAATGGTACAGTCTTTTCGAGGGTCCTCGTGTACCTAGTGGGAGGCTACGGTCAGGGCCTGCCTTAAAATGGCAAGAAATGCCCAGTGTGCGTGAAATAATCATGGGAGGCGGTGGTCTGTGCTGGTCCACAGGGGTTGGGAGGGGCGTTCGGGGCTCACAGGCGTCGGCAATGGGTCTACAGTCTTTTGAGGGGTCACGTGTACCCAGTGGGAGGCTACGGTCAGAGGCCTGCCCTAAAATGGCAAGAAATGCCAGTAGCAGCGCGGAAATAATCCTTGAGGCGGTGGGCTATAGCCTTTAGTCGGGGGTTGGGGAGGCGTTCGGGGCTCAGGCGTCGGCAATGGTACAGTCTTTTCGAGGTTCCTAGTGTGTGCCTAGTGGGGAGGCTACAGTCGAGGCCCTGCCCTAAAATGACAAGAAATGCCAGTGTGTGCGTGGGGAAGTATCACTGCAGTGGGTGGGCTATGTAGTCCCTTGAGGGGTTGGGGCGGGGGTTTGGGGGGCTCTGCTCGTCGGAAATGGGTACAGTCTTTTCGAGGGTCCTCGTGTGACCCAGGTGGGAGGCTCTGGTGAGAGGCCTACCTACAAAATGGCAAAAATACTTGACAGCGCAGCGTGGAAATAGTCACTTGAGGCGGTGGGCTATAGCCTTTAGTCATGAGGGGTTGGGAGGGGTTTAGGGAGTTCTGGTGGTGAAAATGGTACAGTCTTTCGAGGGTCCTCGTGTGCCCAGATGGGAGGCCTCGTTGAAGCACTGCCCTAAAATGAGAAATGCCAGTGGCGGTCAGAAATAGTCACTTGAGGCGGTGGGCTATAGCCTGGTCATGAGGGGTTGGGGAGGGGTTTGAGAGTGCAGGCGTCGAAATGGGTACAGTCTTTCGAGGGTCCTCGTGAGCCAGTGGGAGGCTACAGGTCGAAGCCCGCCACCTAAAAATGGCAAAAATGTCCAGCGTAGCCTTGTGCGTGAAATAATCCTTAGGCCGGTGGGCTATGTGCCTTTGGCCCCTTGAGGGGGTTGGGGAGGCGTTAGGGCTCTGGGTGTCGGAAATGGGTACAGTCTTTTGAGGGTCCTCGCGTGCCCAGTGGGAGGCTCTGATCAGGGGCCTGCCCTAAAATGGCAAAGAAATGCCAGTAGCGCATGGCGTGAAATAATCATGAAGGGCGTTGGGCTATAATGTGCTGGTCTGCGGGGGTTGGGGAGGTCGTCGGGAGTAGTGCAGTCTTTTTAGGGTCTTCGTGTGCCCGTAGAGGCTACGGTTGAGCCTGCCCCTAAAATGACAAGAAATGCCAATGACAGCTTGAAATAATCATGAGGCCGGTGGGCTACTAGCCTTGCTGGTCCAAGTGGGGGTTGGGAGGGATTCGGGGCTCACAGTGCGTGGGAAGCAGGTACAGTCTTTTCGAGGGTCCTCGTGTGCCCAGATGGGGCTACGGTCAGAAGCTTGTCTAAAATAGAAAAAAGAAATACCAATGGCAGGCTTAGCGTCAAATAATCAGCGAGGCCGGTGGGCTATAGGCTTTAGTCCCATGAGGAGTTGGGGCGAGGGTTTCGGGGGCTCTGGTCGTCGGAAATGGGTACAGTCTTGTCGAGGGTCCTCGTGTGCCCAGTGGGAGACTATGGTGAGAGGCCTGCGCTGAAATGGCAAAAAATGCCTAGCAGTAGCAACGTGGAAATAATCACTTGGCGGTGGGCTATAGCCTTTAGTCCCATGAGGGGTTGCGGAGGGTTTAAGGGGCTCTGGTCGTGAAATGAAATCTGAGTCTTTTAGAGGGTCCTCGTGTGAGTGGGAGGCTACGTTGAGCACAGCTGCCCTAAAATAACAAAAATACCAGTGGAGTGAAATATTCAGTAGGTGGGCTATAGCCTTTGGTCCGCGGGGGCTGGGGAGGGGGTTTAGGGGGCTCTGGTCATCGAAAATTGGTACAGTCTTTTTGAGGGTCCTCGTGTGCCCAGTGGGAGGCTACGGTCAGAGGCCTGCCCTAAAATTGCAAAAAATGCCCAGCGGCGCAGCGCGTGAAATAGTCACCGAGGCCGGTGGGTTATAGGCTTTGGTCCTTGAGGGTTGGGGAGGGTTTAGAGGGCTCTGGTCGTCTAAAATGGGTGATCTTTCAAGGTCCTAGTGTGCCTTGCTTTGGGAGGCTAGGGTCAAGCCTACCTAAAATGGCAAGAAATGCCCGGTAGCGCGCGTGAAATAGTCATCAAGGGCGGTGGGCTATAATGCCCCAGTCCCATGAGGGGTTGGGGAGGGGTTTAGGGGCTCGGTCGTCGGAAATGGGTACAGTCTTTTGAGGTCCTCGTGTGCAGTGGTAGGAGCTGCAGTCGAAGGCTGCCTAAAATGGCAAGACATGCATAGTGGCGCAGCGTGAAATAGTCACAGGGCGGTGGGCTACTGTGCCTTTGGTCCCACGGGGTTGGGGAGGCGTTCGGGGGCTCTCGGCGTCCGAAATGGGTACAGTCTTTTCGAGGTCCTCGTGTACACTAGTGGGAGGCTGATTGAAGGCCTGCCCTACAATGGCAAGAATTGCCCAGCGTAGCAGCGCGTGAAATAGTCATGAGCGGTGGTCTATACTTTGGTCCCACAGGGGTTGGGGAGGGCGTTCGGGGGCTCTGGGCGTCGGCAATGGGTACAGTCTTTATGAGGGTCCTCGTGTACCAAGTGGGAAACTACGGACAGAGGCCTGCCATAAAATAGCAAGAAATGCCAATGGCCTTGTGCCGGAAATAATCATGGCCGGTGGGCTATAGCCTTTGGTCGGGGGTTGGGGAGGGAGGCGTTCGGGGCTCACGGGAGTCGGCAATGGTGCAGTCTTTTCGAGGTTCCTAGTGTACCTAGTGGGAGAGCTAGGTCAGAGCCTGCCTAAATGACAAGAAATGCCAATGGCGCTTGGCGTGAATTGTCACCGAGGCAGGTGGGCTATATAACTGGTCCCATGAGGGGTTGGGGCGGGGGTTTGAGAAGCTCTGGTTGTCGGAAATAGGTACAGTCTTTGAGGGTCCTCGTGCTGTGACCAGTGGGAGGCCTACTGGTGAAGCCTACCCTAAAATGGCAAAAAATGCCAGCCTTGTGCGTGAAATAGTCAACTTGAGGCCGGTGGGCTATAGCCTTTAGTGGTCATGAGGGGTTGGGAGGGGTTTAGGGGTTACAGTGGGTGAAAATGAGTACAGTCTTTCGAGGGTCCTCGTGTACTTGCCCGAGTGGGAGGCCTACGATTCGAGCACATGCACAAAATGGTAAGAAATGCCAGTGCGCAGTCTGGAAATAGTCACTTTGAGGCCGGTGGGCTATAACTAGTCATGAGGGGTTGGGGAGGGGGTTTCGGGGGCTCTGGTCGTCAGAAATGGGTACAGTTTTTACGAGGGTCCTTGTGTGCCCAGTGGGAGGCTACGGTCAGAAGCCCGCCCTAAAATGGCAAGAAATGTCCAGTGGCGCAGCGCGTGAAATAGTCGCCGAGGCCGGTGGGCTATAGCCTTTGGCCAGCATGAGGGGTTGGGAGAGGGCGTTGGGGCTCACGGGTGTCGGAAATCGGTACAGTCTTTACGAGGGTCTCAGCGTGCCCAGTGGGAGAGCTACAGTCAGGGCCTGCCCCTAAAATGGCAAGAAATATGCCTTGTGCAGTGAAATAATCGCCAGGCAGTGGGCTATAGCACTTTGGTCTGAGGTTGGGGAGGCGTCGGAAATGGAGTACAGTCTTTTTAGGGTCTTCGTGTGCCCGTGGGAGAGCTACTGAGTTAGAGGCCTGCCCTAAAATGACAAGAAATGCTTAGCCAGGCTGGAGGAAATAGTCACTTGAGGCGGTGGGCTATAGCCTTTGGTCCGTGGGGGTTGGGGAGGGATTCGGGGGCTCACGGTAGGTCGAAGCAGGTACAGTCTTTTCGAGGGTCCTCGCGTGCCCAGTGGGAGAGCTCTGAGTCAGGGCCTGCCACTAAAATGGCAAGAAAATGCCCAGTAGCAGTAGCGTGAAATAGTCGCCCGAGGCCGGTGGGCTATAATAACTGGTCATGAGGGGGTTAGGGAGGGATTTGGGGGCTCACGGTGGGTCGGGAAATGGGTCTGATCTTTCAAGGGTCTCGTGTGCCCAGGTGGGAGGCTCTGATTAGGGCACAACCTAAAATGGCAAGAAATGCTTGTAGTTGTGATCTGCGTGAAATAGTCATGGGGCAGTGGGCTATAGCCTTTGGTCATGAGGGGGTTAAGGAGGGATTTCGGGAGACTCACAGTGGTCGAAAATGAGTCTGATCTTCGAGGTCCTCAGCGTGCCCAGTGGGAGGCTCTGATCAGGGCCTGCCCTAAAATGGCAAGAAATGCCAGTGGCCTTGTGCATGAAATAGTCGTGAGGCGGTGGGCTATAAGCCTGGTCCATGAGGGTTAGGGAGGGGATTTCAGAGGGCTCACAGTGGTGGGAAATGGGTCTGATCTTTCAAGGGTCTCGTGTGCCCAGTGGGAGGCTCTGGTCAGGGCCTGCTTTAAAATGGCAGAAATGCCTTAGCCAGTAGCGCGTGAAATAATCAGCCCAGGCGGTGGGCTATAGCCTTTAGTCCTTGAGGGTTGGGGAGGTGGTTCGGGGGTTACAGGTGTCGAGAAATGGGTGCAGTCTTTTGAGGTCTTCGTGTGCCCGTGGGAGGCTACTGAGTTAGAAGGCCTGCCCTAAAATGACAAGAAATGCCAATGGCCTTGTGAGGAAATAATCAACTTGAGGCGGTTGTGATAACCTTTGGTCCTTGAGGGTTAGGGAGGGTTTGAGGGCTCACTGGTCATGAGAAGCAGTGCAGTCTTTTCGAGGGTCCTCGTGTGCCCAGGTGGAGCTACGGTCAGAAGCCTTTCCTAAAATAACAAGAAATGCCAGTAGCGCATTACGTCGAAATAATCGCCAAGGCAGGTGGGCTATAGCCTTTAGTCCATGAGGGTTGGGAAGGGGTTCGGGGTTGGGCGTGAGAAATAGGTGCAGTCTTTTGAGGTCTTCGTGTGCCCGTGGGAGGCTGAGTTAGAGGCACAAATGACTAAAATGACAAGAAATGCCTGGCAGTAGCAGCGGGAAATAGTCAGGGCGTGGGATTGGATTATAGCCTTTGGTCCTTGAGGGGTTGGGAGGGTTTGAGGGCTCTGGTCATGGAAGCAGGTCTGAGTCTTTTGAGGGTCCTCGGGTGCCCAGTGGGAGGCTACAGTCAGAGGACTGTCCTAAAATAACAAGAAATGCCAGTGGCGCATTCGTCAAATAGTCAGCGAGGCAGGTGGGCTATAGCCTTTGGTCCCATGAGGGTTGGGAAGGTGTTTGGGGCTCACAGTGATCAGAAATGGGTACAGTATTTTCGAGGGTCCTCGTGTGCCTAGTGGGAGGCTAAGGTCAGAAGCCTGCCCTAAAATGTGGAACATGCCCGTGGCGCGCGTGAAATAGTCATAGAGGCGGTGGGCTATAGCCTTTGGTCCATGAGGGGTTGGGAGGGTTTCGGGGCTCACGGTCGTGGAAATGGGTACAGTCTTTTCGAGGGTGCTCGTGTGCCCATTGGGAGGCTACGGTGAGGCCTACCCAAAAATGGCAAGAAATGCCAGTGCCTGTAGCGTGAAATAGTCACTGAGGCACATGGGCTATGTGCTGGTCCTTGAGGGGTTAGAGGCGGGGGTTTGGCGGCTCAGTCGTCGGAAATGGGTGCAGTCTTTTGAGGTCCTCGTGTGCCCATGGGAGGCTACAGTTAGAGGCCTGCCCAAATAGTGAAATGCCAGTGACACAGTAGCGTGAAATAATTCTTGAGGCGGTGGGCTATAGCCTTTGGTCCATGAGGGGTTGGTCTTGGGGTTTAGTGACTCTGAGTGCGTCGAAATGGAGTACAGTCTTTTCGTGGGTCCTGGTGTGCCCTGTGGGAGGCTAGGGTGAGAGGCACATACAAATGGAAAAAATGTGCCAGTGAGTCGTGAAATAGTCAGAGGCAGTGGGCTATAGCCTGGTCACATGAGGTCGGGGAGGGGGTTTAGGAGGCTCCAGTCGCCAATGGAGTACAGTCTTTTCGAGGGTCTCGTGTGCCAGGGGAGGCTACGTTCAAAGCCTGCCACAAAATAGCAAAAATGCCAGTAGCGCAACGTGAAATAATCAGCAAGGCGGTGGGCTATAGCCTTTGGTCAGCGGGGTTGGGGCGTTCGAGGGGCTCTGGGCGTCGAAATGGGTCTGATCTTTTCGAGAGGTCCTCGTGTACCCAGTGGGAGGCTACGGTTGAGGCCTACCCAAAATGGCAAAAATGCCAGTGAACAGCAGTGAAATAGTCACTTGAGGCGGTGGGCTATAACCATTAGTCATGAGGGTTAGGGCGGGGGTTTGGCGGCTCACAGTCGTGGAAATGGAGTCTGATCTTCGAGGGTCCTCGTGTGCCCGATGGGAGGCTACGGTGAGAGGCACTGCCTAAAATGGCAAAAATGCCAGTAGCAGTGATCGTGAAATAGTCACTTGGGCGGTGGGCTATAGTGCTGGTCGCGGGGGTCGGGGAGGGGTTTATGGGCTCTGGTCATGAAAATGGGTACAGTCTTTTCGAGGGTCTCGTGTGCCCGATGGGGAACCTCGTTCGGAAGCACCTAAAATTGCAAGAAATGCCAATGACACGGTAGCGTGAAATAGTCAAAAGGGCGGTGGGCTATGTGCTGGTCCCCGGGGGTTGGGAGGGTTTAGGGGCTCAGTGGTGAAAATGGGTACATTCTTTTCGAGGTCCTCGTGTGCCCAGTGGGAGGCTACGGTCAGAGGCTTGCCCTAAAATGGCAAGAAATGCCCAGCGGTGCGCGTGAAGCAGTCGAGGCGGTGGGCTATAGCCTTTGGTCGCATGGGTTGGGAGGGGCGTTCGGGGTTACAGGCGTCGGAAATGGGTACTGAGTCTTTTCGAGGGTCCTTGTGTGCCCGATGGGAGGCTACGGTCGAGGCCTGCCTAAAATGGCAACAAATGCCAATGTGTGGCATGAAATAGTCACTTGAGGCAGTGGGCTATAGCCTTTGTCCACAGGGGATGGGAGGGGTTTCGGGGGCTCAGTGGTCGGAGGTGAGTGATCTTTTAGGGTCCTCGTGTGCCCAGTGGGAGGCTACGGTCAAGCACACTTGCCCTAAAATAATAAAACATGCCATGGCCATGCGTGAAATAATCAGGTGAGGCGGTGGGCTATAGCCTTTGGTCCATGAGGGGTTAGAGGCGGGGTTTCGGGGGCTCAGTGGTCGGAAATGGAGTGCAGTCTTTTCGAGGATCTCGTGTGCCAAGTGGGAGGCTACGGTGAGAGGCACCTGCCCAAAATGGCAAGAAATGCCAGTGACACTGTAGCGTGGGGAAATTGTCACTTGAGGCGGTGGGCTATAGCCTGAAGTCGCGGGGGTTGGGGAGGGTTTGGCTGACTCTGGTCATCGAAATGGGTGCAGTCTTTATGAGGTCCTCTTGTGCCCAGTGGGAGGCTCTGACGGTCAGGCACTGCCCTAAAATGTAAGAAATGTTCAATGGCCTTGTGCGTGAAATAGTTCTTAGGAAACGGTGGGCTATAGCCTTTGGTCCATGAGGGTTGGGGAGGCGTTTGGGGGCTCAGGTGTCGGAAATGGGTGCAGTCTTTTCGAGGTCCTCGCGTGGCGGATGGGAGGCTCTGATCAGGGCCTTCTAAATTGGCAATAAATGCCAGTAGCTTGTAGCGTGAAATAATCGCCAAGGCAGGTGGGCTATAGCCTTTGGTCCTTGAGGGGTTGGGGAGGGGTTTGGGGGCTCTGGTCATGGAGTGGGTGCAGTCTTCTGAGAGTCCTCGTGTGCCCAGTGAGAGGCTACTGATCAGAAACCTGCCTAAAATTCAAGAAATGTCCATGAGCGCAGCCCATTGAAATAAGTCATGGGGCGGTGGGCTATAGCTAGTCCATGAGGGGTTGGGAGGCGTTCGGGGGCTCACAGGTGTCGGAGGTGGTACAGTCTTTTCGAGGGGTCCTCGTGTGTCAGTGGGAGACTACGGCGGAGGCCTGCCTAAAATAACAGAAATGCCAGTGGCGCAGCCGCGGGAAATAGTCAGGGCACATGTGGCCTATAGCCTTCTGGTCCATGAGGGGTTGGGGAGGGTTTGAGGGCTCTGGTAATGGAAATGGGTACAGTCTTTCAGGGGTCTCGTGTGCCTTGATGGGAGGCTTCTGGTCAAGCCTGCCCTAAAATGTAAGAAATGTCCATGGCGCAGCCCGTGAAATAGTCATGAGAGGGCGGTGGGCTATAGCCTTTAGTCCCATGAGGGGTTGGGAGGGGCGTTCGGGGCTCTGGGTGTCGGAGGTGGTACAGTCTTTTCGAGGGTCCTCGTGTGTCAGTGGGAGACTACGGCCCGAGCCTGCCTAAAATAACAGAAATGCCATGGCGCTTGCGGGAAATAGTCACTTGAGGCACATGGCCTATATTGCCTTTGGTCCATGAGGGTTGGGGAGGGTTTAGGGCTCTGGTCATGAAATGGGTACAGTCTTTATGAGGGTCCTCTTGTGCCCAGTGGAGGCTACAGTCGGAAGCACTGCCCCTAAATGCCAAGAAATGTTCAAGGTAGCGCCATGCGTGAAATAGTTCTGAGAGCAGTGGGCTACTGGCCTTTGGTCCATGAGGGGTTGGGAGGAGGCGTTAGGGAGCTCACAGGTGCGGAAATGGGTACAGTCTTTTGAGGTCTCGCGTGGCGGTGGGAGGCTACGGTCAGGGCCTTCCTAGTCAGCAATAAATGCTTAGTGGCCGCGTGAAATAATCGCCCGAGGCCCGGTAGGCTATAATGCTTTAGTCGCGGGGGTGGGGGGGGGGTTTGGGGGGCCTCTGGTCATCGGAATGGGTACAGTCTTCTGAGAGTCCTCGTGTGCCCGGTGATGAGGCTACAGTCAGAAACCTGCCTAAAATTCAAAAATGTCCAATGAGCGCAGCCCATTGAAATAATCATGGGGCGGTGGGCTATAGCCTTTAGTCCATGAGGGGTTAGGAGGGGCGTTGGGGGCTGGGTGTCGGAAGTGGTACAGTCTTTTCGAGGGTCCTCGTGTGTCAGATGGGAGACTACGGCCAGAGCCTGCCTAAAATAACAGAAATGCCAGTGTGCGCAGGAAATAGTCAGCGAGGCACATGGCCTATGTGCTAGTCCCATGAGGGGTTGGGAGGGGTTTGAGGGGCTCTGAGTCATCGGAAATGGGTGCAGTCTTCTGAGGGTCCTCATGTGCCAGTGGGAGGCTGGTCGAGAAGCACGCCCCTAAATATGAAATGTCAGCGGCCTTGGCGCATGAAATAATCGCCATAGGGGCCAGTGGGCTATAGCCTTTGGTCCCATGAGGGGTTGGGAGGGGCGTTCGGAAGCTCACGGGTGTCGGGAAATGGGTACAGTCTTTTCGAGGTCCTCAGCGTACCCAGTGGGAGGCTCAGGTCAGGGCCCACCTAAAATAGCAAAAATACTGTTGTGGCCGTGAAATAATAACCGAGGCAGTGGGCTATAGCCTTTGGTCCAGCGGGGGTGGGGAGGGTTGGGGCTCTGGTCATCAGAAATAGTCTTGATCTTCTGAGAGTCCTCGTGTGCCAGTTGGAGGCTTCTGATCAAGCACACTTGCCACTAAAATGGCAAGAAATGTCAGCGGCGCAGCGTGAAATAATCAGCAGGCAGGTGGGCTATAGCCTTTAGTCCCTTGAGGGGTTGGGGAGGGCATTGGGGCTGGGGCGTCGGAAATGAGTCTGATCTTTTCGAGGTCCTCGTGTGCCCAGTGGAGGCTACGGTCAGAAGCACACCTAAAATGTGAAAAAATGCCCTGTTGTCCAGCGCGTGAAATAAGTCACCAGGCAGTGGGCTATAGCCTTTGGTCCATGAGGGGTTGGGGGAGGGGTTTAGGGGGCTCACAGTGGGTTGAAAATGGAGTACTGATCTTTTCGAGGTCCTCAGTACCCAGTGGGAGGCTATGGTCAAGCCTGCCACTAAAATGGCGAGTACTTGACAGTCGTGAAATAGTCATAGGGCGGTGGGCTATAACCTGATCAGCTTGAGGGGTTGGGGAGGCGTTCGGGGGGCTCACAGGCGTGAAATGGGTACAGTCTTTTCGAGGGTCCTCGTGTACTTGATGGGAGGCTACAGTCGAGGAGCCTGCCTAAAAATAAAATACCAGTGACAGCCGGAAATAGTCACCGAGGCGGTGGGCTATAATGCTGCTGGTCCATGAGGGGTTGGGAGGGTTCAGGGGGCTCAGGCGTGGAAATGGGTCTGATCTTTTTCGAGGGTCCTCGTGTAGTGGGAGGCTCTGAGTCAGGCACCGCCCTAAAATAACAAGAAATACCCAGCCAGCGTAGCGCGTGAAATAATCAGCCAGGAGGCCGGTGGGCTATAGCCTTTGGTCCCGGGGGTTGGGAAGAAGCGTTCGGGGGGCTCACAGGTGTCGGAAATGGGTACAGCCTTTCGAGGTCCTCAGCGTGCCCAGTGGGAGGCTACTGGTCAGAGCCTGCCTAAAATGGCAAGAAATGACCAGCGCAGCGCGTGGAAATAGTCCAGGGCGGTGGGCTATAGCCTTTGTCCACAGGGGTTGGGAGGTGGTTTAGGGGGCTCACAGTCGTCGAAAATGGGTACAGTCTTTTCGAGTCTCGGGTACCAGTGGGAGGCTATGGTCAGGAAGCCTGCCTAAAATGGCGAAGTACTGACCCAGTCGTGAAATAGTCACAAGGGCGGTGGGCTATAATGCTAGTCAGGGGGTTGGGGAAGGCGTTCGGGGCTCACAGGCGTCGGAAATGGGTACAGTCTTTTGAGGGTCCTCGTGTGCCCGATGGGAGGCTACGGTGAGAGCCTGCCCTAAAATAAGCAAGAAATACTCAGTAGCGCAGCGCGGGAAATAGTCACAAGGGCGGTGGGCTGCTGTGCTGGTCCCTTGAGGGTTGGGAGAGGTTCGGGGGCTCTGGGCGTCAGAAATGGGTACAGTCTTTTGAGGGTCTCGTGTGCCCATGGGAGGCTGGTCAGAGGCCTGTCTAAAATAGCAAGAAATACCCAAGCCAGCGCAGCGGAAATAGTCACCAAAGGGCAGTGGGCTATAGTGCTGGTCATGAGGTTGGAAGGGCGTTCAGGGGCTCTGGGCATGGAAATGGGTACAGTCTTTTCGAGGGTCCTAGTGTTCCCAGTGGGAGGCTTCTGATCAGAGGCCTGCCTAAAATAAGAAATACCAATGGCTTGGAAATAGTCAAGGGCCGGTGGGCTATAGCCTTTGGTCCATGAGGGTTGGGAGGGTTTGGGGCTCGGTCATCGGAAATGGGTATAGTCTTCTGAGGTCTCTCGTGCCTTGATGGGAGGCTCTGATCAGGAACTGCCTAAAATGGCAAGAAATGTCAGCCTTGTGCGTGACACATAATCCTTCGAGGCAGGTGGGCTATAACCTTTAGTCCCATGAGGGGTTGGGGAAGAAGGCGTTCGGGGGCTCTGGGTGTGGGAAATGGTGTACAGCCGCGTGCCAGTGGGAGGCTCTGGTCGAGGGCCTGCCTAAAATGGCAAGAAATATGCCAGCTGTAGCGTGAAATAGTCGCCGAGGCAGTGGGCTATAACTAGTCCTGAGGGTTGGGGAGGGGCGTTCGGGGCTCTGGGCGTGGAAATGGGTACAGTCTTTTGAGGGTCTCGTGTGATGGGAGGCTACAGTCAGGAGGCCTGCCTAAAATAACAAGAAATACCCAGTGGCGCGCGCGTGAAATAGTCAAAGAGGCAGTGGGCTATAGCCTTTGGTCCATGAGGTTGGGAGGGGTTTAAGGGGCTCTGGTCGCCCGGAAATGGGTACAGTCTTCTGAGGGTCGTCGTGTACCAGTGGGAGGCTGATGAAAGCACACTAAAATGGCAAAAGAAATGTCCAGTGGCGCACGTGAAATAGTTACCGAGGCAGGTGGGCTATACTGAGTCCCATGAGGGGTTGGGAGGGGTTTAGGGGCTCACAGTGCGTGGGAAATGGGTACAGCCGAGGTCCTAAGCGTGCCAGTGGGAGGCTCTGATCAGAAGCTTTGCTAAAATGAAGACATGTCATGCGCGCTTGTGCGTGAAATAGTTCTTGCAAAGGGCGGTGGGCTATAGCTAGTCATGAGGTTGGGAGGGGCGTTCGAGCTCTGGATGTCGGAAATGGGTACAGTCTTTTCGAGGGTCCTCGCGTGCCAGTGGGAGCTCTGGTCAGAGCCTGCCCTAAAATGGCAAGAAATGCCCATCAGTGCATGGCGTGAAATAGTTGCAGGCGGTGGGCTATAGCCTGGTCGAGGGGTTGTGGAGGGCGTTAGGGGCTCAGGCGTCAGAAATGGGTCAGATCTTTTGAGGGTGCTACGTGTGCCCGGTGGGAGGCTCTGGTCAGAGGCCTAAAATGACAAGAAAATGCCAATGTGCAGCGTGAAATAGTCATGCGAGGCGGTGGGCTGTGCTGGTCTGCAGGGGTTGGGAGGGGTTTGGGGCTCTGGGCGTCGGATATAAGGGTGCAGTCTATTCGGGGTCCTCGTGTGCCCAGGTGGGAGGCTCTGATCAGAGGCACTGCCCTAAAATAGATAAATACCAGTATGGCTGCGGAAATAGTCATGAACCCGGTGGGCTATAGCCTTGGTCCATGAGGGTTGGGAGGGGCGTTCGGGGGCTGGGTGTTTGAAATGGGTACAGTCTTTTCGAGGGTCCTTGCATTGCCAGTGGGAGTTCTGATCATAAGCACACTTGCTAAAATGAGAAGAAATGTCAGCCAGTAGCGCAGCGCGTGAAATAATCGCCCGAGGCGGTGGGCAATAAGCCTTTGGTCAGGGGTTGGGAGGTGCGTTCGGGGCTCACGGTGTCGGAATCGTCTGAGTCTTTTCGAGGGTCCTCAGCGTGCCAGGTGGGAGGCTCTGATCAGGGCCTGCCTAAAATGGCAATAAATACCAGTAGGCGCTTGGCGTGAAATAATCGCCGATGCCGGTCGCTATACTGGTCCTTGAGGGCTGGGAGGGGTTTGAGGGCTCTCGGTCATGAAATGGGTACAGTGTTCTGAGGGTCCTCGTGTGCCCAGTGGGAGGCTGACGGTCAAGCCTGCACATACTGAAATAACAAGAAATGTCCAGTGGCCTAGCGTGAAATAATCATGAGGCGGTGGGCTATAGCCTTTGGTCCAGAGGGTTGGGAAGAACCTTGGGGCTGGGTGTCGGAAATGGGTGCAGTTTTTCGAGGGTCCTCGGGTGCCCGGTGGGAGGCTCTGGTCAGGGCACATACTAAAATGGCAAGAAATGCCAGTGAGCGTGCGTGAAATAATCACCAGGGCAGTGGGCTATAGCCTGGTCAGCAGAAGGGGTTGGGGAGGGGTTTAGGGGCTACGGTGAATGGGTACAAGCCTTTCGAGGGCCCTCGTGTGCCATGGGAGGCTCTGGTCGAAGCCTGCCTAAAATGGCAAAATGCCTAGCGGTAGCGGTCGTGAAATAGTCACAGGGCGGTGGGCTATAGCCTTTAGTCAGCGGGGGTTGGGAGGGGTTTAGGGGCTCACTGGTGCGTCGCAAATGGGTACAGTCTTTTGAGGCCCCTCGTGTGTGCCATGGGAGGCCTGACGGTCAAGCACCTGCCAAAATAACAAGAAATGCCTATGACGTGAAATAATCACCAAGGCAGTGGGCTATAGCTTTGGTCCATGAGGGTTGGGGGGTTTAGGGGCTCTTGTCGTCGGAAATGGGTACAGTGATCTTTTCGAGGTCTCGCGTGCCCGATGGGAGGCTACGGTCGAAGCCTTGCCGTAAAATGGCAAGACATGCCAGTAGCGCAACACGTGAAATAG
Organism: Citropsis articulata; assembly: GCA_030449925.1. Lineage (NCBI taxonomy): Eukaryota > Viridiplantae > Streptophyta > Magnoliopsida > Sapindales > Rutaceae > Citropsis > Citropsis articulata. Next base: position 203,497 of record JASUUH010000228.1, on the reverse strand, counting down.
TCACCCAGGGCCGGTGGGCTATAGCCTTTGGTCCTTGAGGGGTTGGGGAGGGTTTAGGGGCTCTGGTCGCCAAATGGGTACTGTATTTTCTCGGGCCTCGTGTGCCCAGTGGGAGGCTACGGTCGACAAGCCCCCAAAATAACAAAAATGCTGGCGGCGTGAAATAGTCACGGCCGGTGGGCTAGAGCTGGTTGGGAGGGGTTTAGGGGCTCTTTTTGTGGGAAATGGGTACAGTCATTTCGAGGTCCTCAGCGTGCCAGTGGGAGGCTCTGATCAGGCTGCCCTAAAATGTGAACATGCCAAATGGCGCACGTGGGAAATAATCGCGGGCAGTGGGCTATAGCCTTTGGTCATGGGGTTGGGAGGGGCGTTCGGGGCTGTGGGCGTCGGAAATGGGTACAGTCTTTCGAGGGTCCTCGTGTACCAGTGGGAGCTACGTCGAGGCACTGTCTAAAATAACAAAAATGCCAATGGCCTGTGCAGGAAATATTCATGAGGCGGTGGCCTATAGCCTTTAGTCGCGTTGGTTGGGGAGGGGTTTGAGGTTCTGGTCATGGAAATGGAGTGCAGTCTTCTGAGGGTCTCGTGTGCCCGATGGGAGGCGGCAGTCAGGCACTGCCCTAAAATAACAAGAAATGTCAGCAGTGGCGCAGCGTGGAATGGTGCTTAGGGCAGTGGGCTATAGCCTTTGGTCCAAGGGGGTAGGGGAGGGGGGTTCGGGGGCTGGGTGTGGGAAATGGGTCGTCTTTGAGGGGCCCTCTTGTGCCCAGTGGGAGGCTACTGATCAAGCCTGCTAAAATGTAAGAAATGCCTAGCGGCCGCGCGTGAAATAGTCCTGGCGGTGGGGTATAGCCTGCTGGTCCCTTGAGGTTGGGAGGGTTTAGGGGGCTGGTGGGTGAAAATGGGTACAGTCTTTTCGAGGCCCTCGTGTGCCAGTGGGAGGCTGATCAGGCACTGCCTAAAATGGCAAGAAATACCTAAGCGGCATAGCGTGAAATAATCACCGAGGCGGTGGGCTATAGCACTGAGTCCATGAGGGGTTGGGGAGGCGTTAGGGGGCTGTGGGCGTCGGAAATGGGTACAGTCTTTTGAGGTCTCGTGTGCCCAGGTGGGAGGCTCGTCGAGGCCTGCCTAAAATAACAAGAAATGCCAGTGGCCTTGTTGAAATGATCACTTGAGGCCGGTGGCCTATAGCCTTTGGTCTTGGCGTTGGTTGGGGAGGGGTTTGAGGTTGGTCATGAAATGGATCTGATCTTCTGAGGTCCTCGTGTACCCGATGGGAGGCTACGGTCAAGCACACTAAAATAAGAAATGCCTAGCGGAACAATAGCGTGAAATAGTCACCGAGGCAGGTGGGCTATAGTAACTGGTCATGAGGGTTGAGGAGGGTTTTGAGGGCTCTGGTCGCCGAAAATGGGTGATCTTCTGATGGTCCTCGTGTGCCCGGTGGGAGGCTCGATCAGGAAGCACACCTAAAATAAAAGAAATGCTCAATGGCGCAGCGTGAAATAATCACCGAGGCCGGTGGGCTATAGCACAGTCCATGAGGGGTTGGGGAGGGGTTTAGGGGCTCTGGTGGTGGAAATGTCAGATCTTTGAGGGTCTCGCGTGCTTGATGGGAGGCTCTGAGCAGAAGCACTGCCTAAAATGGCAAGACATACCCAGTGACTGGCAGCGTGAAATAGTCATGAGCACTGGTGGGCTAGCCTTTGGTCCATGAGGGGTTGGGGAGGGAGTTAGGGGGCTCTGGGTGCCGAAATGGGTTCAGTCTTTTGGCGGTCCTCGTGTGCCATGTGGGAGGCTACGGTCAGAAGGCTGCCCTAAAATGTGCAAGAAAAACCAAGCGGCGCAATGCGTGAAATAATCACAGGCGGTGGGCTATAGCTTTAGTCCTTGAGGGTTGGGAGGGGTTTAGGGGCTCTTGTCGCCAGGAAATGGGTACAGTCTTTTGAGGCTCCTCGTGTGCCAGTGATGGGAGGCTACTGGTCAGAAGCCTGCCCTAAAATGGCAAGACATGCCAGTAGACACGTGAAATAATCGCCGAGTCCGGTGGGCTATAGGCTTTAGTCATGAGGTTGGGAGGCGTTCGGGGCTTTGGGCGTCGGAAATGGGTACAGTCTTTTCAAGGGTCTCGTGTACTTGATGGGAGGCTATGTGAGGCCTGCCTAAAATAGTGAAAATGCCAATGGCCTTGGGAAATAGTCATGAGGCAGTGGCCTATAGCACTTTAGTCCTTGAGGGGTTGGGAGGGTTTGGGGCTTTGGTCGTGAAATGAGTACAGTCTTCTGAGGGTCCTCGTGTGCCCAGTGGGAGGCTACGGTCAGGCGCACCTAAAATGGCAAGAAATGTCCAGCGCTGGCGCGTGGAATAATTCTTAGGCAGTGGGCTATAGCCTTTGGTCATGAGGGGTTGGGGAGGGGCGTTCGGGGGCTCACTGGGTGTGAGAAATGGGTGCGTCTTTTGAGGCCCTCTTGTGCCCAGTGGGAGGCTACTGATTGAAGCCTGCCTAAAATGGCAAGAAATGCCTAGCGCGTAGCGTGGAAATAATCACCGAGGCGGTGGGGTATAGCCTTTGGTCATGAGGTTGGGAGGGTTTAGGGGCTCGGTGGGTCGAAAATGGGTGAGTCTTTTGAGGGCCCTCGTGTGCCAGTGGGAGGCTCGATTGAAGCCTGCCCTAAAATGGCAGAAATACCTAAGCCAGCCGCGTGGAAATAGTCACGAGGCGGTGGGCTATAGCCAGTCATGAGGGGTTGGGGAGGCGTTCGGGGCTGTGGGCGTCGGAAATGGAGTGCAGTCTTTTGAGGGTCTCGTGTGCAGTGGGAGGCTACGTCAAGCCTGCCTAAAATAACAAGAAATGCTGTGCCAGTGCTGAAATAGTCAACTTGAGGCCGGTGGCCTATAGCCTTTAGTCTTGGCGTTGGTTGGGAGGGTTTGAGGTTACGGTCATCGAAATGGATACTGAGTCTTCTGAGGGTCCTCGTGTACACCCAGTGGGAGGCTCTGGTCAAGCACTGCCCTAAAATAACAAAAATGCCTAGCGGAACAGCGTGAAATAATCCACCAAAGGGCAGGTGGGCTATAGCTACTGGTCCATGAGGGTTGGGAGGGTTTTCGGGGCTCTGGTCATGCCAAAATGGGTACAGTCTTCTGATGGTCTCGTGTGCCCAGGTGGGAGGCTACGTCAGAAGCACTGCCCTAAAATGGCAAGAAATGCTCGGTGGCCAGCGTGAAATAGTCAAGGGCGGTGGGCTATAGCTTTAGTCCTTGAGGGTTGGGAGGGGTTTAGGGGCTCTGGTGGTGGGAAATGGGTGAGTCTTTTGAGGGTCCTCGCGTGCCCAGGTGGGAGGCCTCTGAACAGAGCACACTAAAATGGCAAGACATACCAGTGACACCGGTAGCGTGAAATAGTCAGAGCCTGGTGGGCTATAGCCTTTGGTCCGCGGGGGTTGGGGAGGGGAGTTCGGGGGCTCTGGGTGTCGGAAATGGGTACAGTCTTTTCGAGGGTCCTCGTGTGCCATGTGGGAGGCTACGGTCAGAAGGCTGCCCTAAAATGGCAAGAAAAACCAGCGGCGCAGCGCGTGAAATAGTCACCGAGGCCGGTGGGCTATAGCACAGTCCTTGAGGGGTTGGGAGGGATTTAGGGGGCTCTTGTCATGAAATGGGTACAGTCTTTTAGGCTCTCGTGTGCCCTTGATGGGAGGCTACGGTCAAGCACCTAAAATGGCAAGACATGCCAGTGGCGCACACGTGAAATAATCAGCCCGAGTCCGGTGGGCTATAGGCTTTGGTCCATGAGGTTGGGAGGGCGTTCGGGGCTTTGGGCGTCGGAAATGGGTACAGTCTTTTCAAGGGTCCTCGTGTGTGCCCGGTGGGAGGCTATGTCAGGCCTGCCCTAAAATAGTAGAAATGCCAGTGACGCCGCGGAAATAGTCACTTGAGGGCGGTGGCCTATAGCCTGGTCCCATGAGGTTGGGGAGGGGTTTGAGGGGCTTTGGTGCGTCGGGAAATGGGTACAGTCTTCTGAGGGTCCTCGTGTGCCCAGTGGGAGGCTACGGTCAAGCACTGCCCTAAAATAGCAGAAATGTCAGCAGCAGCCAGCGTGAAATAATCGCGAGGCGGTGGCCTATAGCCTTTGGTCATGCGGGGTTGGGGAGGGGCGTTCGGGGCTTGGGCGTGGAAATGGGTACAGTCTTCTGAGGTCCTCGTGTACCCGATGGGAGGCTCTGATCAAGCCTGCCCTAAATGGCAAGAAATGCCAAGCGGTAGCATGGCGATCAAATAAGTCATGAGGCCGGTGGGCTATAGCCTTTGTCCGGGGTTGGGAAGGTGTTTGAGAGGGGCTCTGGTCGTGAGATGGGTCTGAGTCTTTCGAGGGTCCTCGTGTGCCAGTCGGAGGCTACGGTGAGCCTACCTAAAATGGGAAGAAGAAATGTCCAGCGGCCTTGCGCGTGAAGTAATCAGCCAGGCAGTGGGCTATATAGCCCTTTGGTCATGAGGGGTTGGGGAGGGGTTTAGGGGCTCACAGTCGTGGGAAATAGGTACAGTCTTTTCGAGGGTCCTCGGGTGCCAGTGGGAGGCTCGATCAGAAGCCTGCCCTAAAATAGTAAGAAATGCCAGCCTTGGCGTGGGAAATAGTCAAGGCCGGTGGGCTATAATATGGTCCATGAGGGGTTGGGGAGGGGTTTAGGGGGCTCTGGTCATGAAATGGGTGCAGCCTTCTGAGGTCTCGTGTGTGATGGGAGGCTCGTCAGGAGGCCTGCCCTAAAATAGCAAGAAATGCCAGTGACGTGGCGGAAATAGTCTGGCGGTGGTATATGGTCCTTTGGTCAGCGGGTTGGGAGGGGAGCTTCAGGGGCTCTGGTCATGAAAATGGGTACAGTCTTTCTGAGGGTCCTCGTGTGCCCGGTGGGAGGCTACAGTCAAGCACATACTAAAATAACAGAAATGCCAAGCGGCCTTGTAGCGTCAAATAATCGCCAGGCAGTGGGCTATAGCCTTTGTCCATGAGGGTTGGGGAAGAGTGTTTGGGGCTCGGTGGTCGGCCGGAAATGGGTCACAGTCTTTCGAGGTCCTCGTGTGCCAGTCAGACTGATCGGAGGCCTGATCGAAGCCTACTAAAATGAGAAGAAATGTCAATGGCCTTGTGCGTAGTAATCGCGGCAGGTGGGCTGTAGCTGGTCCCAGCGAGGGTTGGGGAGGGGTTTTAGGGAGCTCTGGTCGTGAATCGTACAGTCTTTGGAGGTCCTCGGGTGCCATTGATGGGAGCTCGATCAGAAACGTCCCTAAAATGGTAGAAATGCCAGATGACGCGGCCCGCGTGGAAATAATCCTTAAAAGTGCGGTGAGCTATAGCACACAGTCATGAGGGTTGGGGAGGGTTTAGGGGGGCTCACGGTCGGCGGAAATGGGTGCACAGTCTTTTCGAGGCGGTCTCAGTGCTTGATGGGAGGCCTCTGAACAGAGCACATACAAATGTGCAAAGACATGCCAGTGACACAATGGCATCGTGAAATAGTCGCCATGGGAGCACAGTGGGCCTATAACCTTTGGTCCCATGAGGTTTGGGGAGGGAGTTAAAGGGGGCTCACAGGGTGTCAGGCCCAGGTGCAGTCTTTTGAGGTTACTGGCGTGCCCGAGTGGGAGGCTCTGAGCTCAGGGCACCTGCCTAAAATGGCAACGAAATGCCTTAGTACTTGCATGTGCGTGAAATAGTCACCGAGGCAGGTGGGCTATAGCACTGGAGGTCCATGAGGGTTGGGGAGGGTTTAGGGGCTCTGGTCGCCGGAGGCGGTACAGCCTTCTGAGGGTCTCGTGTGCCAGTGGGAGGCTCACGTCGAGGCCTGCCTAAAATAACAAAAATGCCAGTGATGTGCCGGAAATAGTCATAAGGCCGGTGGGCTATGTGCTTTAGTCATGAGGGGGTTGGGGAGGGTTTGGGGCTCTGGTCGCCGAAATAGAGTGCAGTCTTCTGAGGGTCCTCAGTGTGCACCCTTGATGGGAGGCTACTGGTCAGAGCACACGCCTAAAATAGCAAGAAATGCCAAGCGGCCTTGTGGCGTCAAATAATCGCATGAGGCGGTGGGCTATAAGCCTTTGTCCCAGGGGGTTGGGGAAGAGTGTTCGAGGCTACAGGTGTCGGGCCCAGGTGAAGTCTTTCGAGGGTCTCGCGTGCCCAGTGGGAGGCTACAGTCGAGGCCTGCCCTAAAAATAATGAAAATGCCAGTGCCTTGTGCGTGAAATAATCCTACGAGCCGGTGGGCTATAGCTTAGGTCCAGCGGGGTTGGGAGGGTTTCGGGGCTGGTCATCGAAAATGGAGTGCAGTCTTCTGAGGGGTCTCGTGTGCCCAGGTGGGAGGCCTACAGTCAGAAGCCTGCCCTAAAATAACAAGAAATGCCAAAGCGTAGCGTCAAATAGTCGCCAAGGCCGGTGGGCTATTGCTTTGTCACATGAGGTTGGGGAGGTGTTTGGGGCTCAGTGCGTCAGAAATGGGTACTGAGTCTTTCGAGGGTCCTCGTGTGGATCGGAGGCTACGGGTCAGAAGCCTACCACAAAATGAAGAAATGTCTATGACGTGTAGCGCGTGAGTAATCGCCGAGGCGGTGGGCTAGCCTTTGGTCCCGAGGGGTTGGGGAGGGGTTTAGGAGCTCACAGTCGTAGGGAGTGGGTACGATCTTTTGGAGGGTCTCGGGTGCCCGATTGGGAGAGCTGATCAGAAGCACATGCCTAAATGAGTAGAAATGCCATGGCGGCACGGTAGCGTGAAATAGTCCGGGTGGGCTATAATAGAGTCATGAGGGTTGGGGAGGGTTTAAGGCTCTGGTCGCCAATGGAGTCTGTCTTCTGAGGGTCCTCGTGTGCCCAGTGGGAGGCTCAGTCAGAAGCACCTTTACAAAATAAGAAATGCCAAGCAAGCAAGCGTGAAATAATCAGCCGGGCGGTGGGCTATAGCACTTTGTCCATGAGGTTGGGGAAGGTGTTTAGGGGCTCAGTGGTCGGAAATGGGTGCAGTCTTCGAGGGTCCTCGTGTGTACTTGATCGGAGCTCTGGTCAAGCCTACTAAAATGAGAAGAAATGTCCATGCGTAGCAGCGCGTGAAGTAATCATGGGGCAGGTGGGCTATGTGCTTTGGTCCTTGAGGTTGGGGAAGGGGTTTAGGGGCTCTGGTCATGAAATGGGTACAGCCTTCTGAGGGTCCTCGTGTGCCCGATGGGAGGCTACGTCAGGGGCCTACTAAAATAACAAGAAATGCCAATGGCCTTGTGCGGGAAATAATCCTGAGCCGGTGAGCTATGCTGAGTCCCATGAGGTTGGGAGGGGTTTGGGGGCTCTGGTCGCCGAAATAGGTCTACAGTCTTCTGAGGGTCCTCGTGTGCAGTGGGAGGCTACGTCGAGGCTTGCTCTAAAATGTGAAATGCCAAGCGGCAGTAGCGTCAAATAGTCAGCAGGCCGGTGGGCTATAGCCTTTGTCCAGGGGTTGGGAAGAAGTGTTTGGGGCTCTGGTCAGGAATGGGTACAGTCTTCGAGGGTCCTCGTGTGCCCGGTCGAGGCTCTGTGAAGCCTACCTAAAATGAGAAGAAATGTCCAATGCAGCAGCCGTGGAAATAATCAGCAAAGGCGGTGGGCTATATTTGGTCCAGCAGGGTTGGGAAGAGGTTTAAGGGCTCTTGTCGTGAGTGAAATGGGTACAGTCTTTTCGAGGGTCCTCAAATTGCCAGTGGGAGGCTCAGTCAAGCTACAAAATGATGTAGAAATGTCCCAATGGCCAGTGGCGTGAAATAGTCAAGGCAGTGGGCTATAACTTTAGTCCTTGAGGTTGGGGAGGGGTTTAGGGGGCTGCAGTGCGTGGAAATGGGTACGGTCTTTTTCAAGGGTCTCAGCGTGCCCGGTGGGAGGCTACGAGCGAGCACACCTGCCCCAAATAGTAAGACATGCCAATGGCGCAGCCATGAAATAATCCTGCAGGGGCGGTGGGCTATGCTGTCATGAGGAGTTCAGGAAGGCGTTCGGGGGCTCTGGGTGTCTCAAATGGGTCAGTGATCTTTTGAGGTCCTCATGCGTGCCCAGTGGGAGGCTACTGATGTCAGGGCACCTAAAATGGCAAAAATGCCAGTGGCGCAGCGTGAAATAGTCATGAGCCCGGTGGGCTATAGCCTTTGGTCCATGAGGGGTTAGGGAGGGGTTTGGGGCTCGGGTCATGAAAAAGGTCACAGGTCTTTCGAGGGCCACTTGCTTGATTGGGAGGCTACGGTCAGAAGGCTGCCTAAATAGCAACAAAAACCAGTAGCATGGCCGCGTGAAATAATCACCAGGGCAGTGGGCTATAGCACTTTGAGTCCCTTGAGGGGTTGTGGAGGGGTTTGGGGGCTCTTGTCATGAAATGGTACAGTCTTTTCGAGGGTCCTCGTGTCAGGTGGGAGGCCTTCACGGTCGAAGCCTGCTAAAATGAACAATGGCAACATACTTAGGGCAGCACGTGAAATAGTCATTTGGGCAGTGGGCTATAACCTTTGAGTCCATGAGGGGTGGGAGGCGTTAGGGAGCTTGAGGCGTCAGGTGATACAGTCTTCCGAGGGTCCTCGTGTGCCCGTGGGAGGCTCGTCAGGCCTGCCTAAAATAACAAGAAATGCCAGTGGCCGCGTGGAAATAATTCGACGGTGGGCTAAAAGCCTTTGGTCATGAGGGGTTGGGAGGGGTTTGAGGGCTCTGGTCATGAAAGCTCTGATCTTCTGAGGGTCTCGTGTGCCGGTGGGAGCTCTGATCAGGAGCTGCCTAAAAATGTGAAAATGCCTTGTGCCCGTCAATAATCATGCGGGCGGTGGGCTATGCTTTGTGAGGGGTTGGGAAAGGTGTTTGAGGGGCTACAGTCGTCGGAAATGGAGTACAGTCTTTTGAGGTCCTCATGTGCAGTGAGGCTCTGATCAGGCTTTGCCTAATAATGGCAAGAACATGCCAGCTGCGCAACACGTGAAAATAGTCGCGAGGCAGGTGGGCTATAGCCTTTGGTCCCAGCGGGGTTGGGAGGGGCGTTCAGGGGTTTTGGGTCGGAAATGGGGTACAGTCTTTGAGGGTCCTCGTGTGCCCGGTGGGAGGCTACGTCAGGCACTAAAATAGTAAAAATGCCAGTGACGGCCTTGAGGAAATAGTCATGGGCAGTGGCCTATGTGCCAGTCCTTGAGGGTTGGGGAGGGGTTTAAGGGGCTTTGGTCGTGAGAATGGTCTGGCAGTCTTCTGAGGTCTCCGTGTGCCCAGGTGGAGGCTCTGGGTCGAGGCCCTATACAAATGGCAAGAAATTCCAGCAGTGGCGTAATCAAATAGTCAGGGCAGGTGGGCTATAGCCTTTTGTCCATGAGGGTTGGGAGGTGTTTGAGGGGGACTCTGCGTCATGGAAATGGGTGATCTTTTCGAGGGTCCTCGTGTGCAGTCAGGCTCTGAGGTGAAGCCACACAAATGAAAACATGTCCAAGCAGGCATGGCGTGTGAAATAGTCAGAGGGCCGGTGGGCTATAAACTGGTCATGAGGTTGGGAGGGGGTTTAGGGGCTCACGGTGCGTGGAAATGGGTACCAGTCTTTTGAGGTCCTCAGGTGCCGGTGAGCTCTGATCAGGCACTTGCCAAAATAAGAAATGCCTAAGCGGCTGTGGCGTGTGAAATAGTCAAGGCGGTGGGCTATAGCCTTTCAGTCCGCGGGGATGGGGAGGGGTTTAGGGGCTCTTGTGGGTAGGAAATCGTGCGGTCTTTTCGGGGTCCTCAGCGTGCCCGTGGGAGGCCTGACAGGGCACCTGCCTGAAATAACAAGACATGCCCGCCACAGTAGCGTGAAATAATCGGCTGGGGCCGGTGGGCTGCCACTTTGGTCCATGCGGGGGTTGGGAGGGTTTGAGACTCTGGTCATGAAATGGTACAGTCTTCTGAGGGTTCTCGTGTACCCAGTGGGGAGGCTCTGACGAGCCTGCCCTAAAAAGTCAAAATGCCAGTGACTTTGTAGCGTCAAATGTCAGGCTGTGGGCTATAGCCTTTGGTCCATGGGGTTGGGAGCGTGTTTGAAGAAGCTCAGTAGTGAGTCATGGGTACAGTCTTTTCGGTCCACGTGTACCCAATGGGAGGCTACAGTCAAAACACTGCCTAAAATGCAAGACATGCCAGCCATGGCGCAGCGCGTGAAATAATCATGGGGCCGGGGTGGGCTATAGTGCTTTGGTCATGCGGGGTTGGGAGGCGTTCGGGGGCTCTGGGTGTCGAGAAATGGAGTGCAGTATTTTCGAGTCTCGTGTACCCGGTGGGGAGGCTACGGTCAAGCACACTAAATGAAATGCCAAGCGTCGTGGCGCGTGGAAATAATCATGAGGGCAGTGGGCTGTGCCTGGCCATGAGGGGTTGGGGAGGCGTTCGGCGGCTGGGTGTGAAATGGGTACAGTCTTTTCGAGGGTCTTGGCGTGCCCGGTGGGAGGCTGATCGAGCCTACTAAAATAACAAAAATGCCAAGCGGCGTGGCGTAGAAATAATCGCCGTGGGTGGGCTATAGCCTTTGGCCAGGGGGTTGGGAGGGCGTTCGGGGGCTCTGGTGTCGAAATGGGTACAGTCTTTTCAAGGGTCTTAGCGTTGCCAGTGGGAGGCTCTGATCAAGCCTGCCGTAGTAAGTATGAAATGCCCTAGTGGCCGTCAAATAATCACTTGAGGCACATGGGCTATGTAACTTTGGTCATGGGGTTGGGAAACGTGTTTGGGGGCTCTGGGTTTCGGAAATTGGTACAGTCTTTTCAGGGTCTCGTGTACCCAGGTGGGAGGCTCACGGTCAGCACCTTACTAAAAATGTGAGACATGCCAGGCGCCTTGTCATGAAATAGTAGCCAAAGGCAGTGGGCCTGTGCCTTTAGTCAGCGGAGGTTGGGAGAGGTTGAGAGGGCTCACGGTGTCGGAAAGTGAGATCTTTGAAGGTCTCGTTTGCCCAGTGGGAGGCCTACTGATCAGAGCCTGCCCAAATAGCAAGAAATACTCAGCAGTAGCAGGCGTGAAATAATCAGCCCAGTAGGTGGGATATAGCTATCAGTGCGCGGGGGTTGAGGGGAGGGCGTCGGGAAATGGGTACATCTTCGAGGTCTCGTGTGCCCGATGGGAGGCTACTGAGGCAGAGGCCTGCCCTAAAATGACAAGAAATCCCAGCCAGCGCATGGCGTCAAATAATCGCCGAGGCGGTGGACTATAGCTGGTCCAGCGGGGGTTGGGGAGGGTTCGGGGGCTCACAGTGCGTCAGGAAGAGTCTGCGGTCTTTTCGAGGTCCTCGTGTGCCCAGTGGGAGGCTCTGACCAGGAAGCCTGCCGTAAAATAACAGAAATGCCAGCGGGCGTGGCAGCGTCAAATAATCATGGGGCACATGGGCTATAACTTTGGTCCATGAGGTTGGGGAGGCGTGTTTGAGGGCTACAGTCGTGGGAAATGGGTGCAGTCTTTTGAGGTCCTCGTGTGCAGGTGGGAGGCTCGGTCAAAAGCCTGCCTAAAATGGCAAGACATGCCAGCAGGCGTAGCGCGTGAAATAGTCGAGGCAGTGGGCTATAGCCTTTGGTCATGGGGGTTGGGGAGGCGTTCGGGGCTGGGTGTCCAGAAATGGGTACAGTCTTTGAGAGTCCTCGTGTGCAGTGGGAGGCTACAGTCGAGAAGCCTGCCTAAAAAACAAGAAATGCTTAGTAGCGGCGTAGCGTGAAATAAGTCGCCAGGGCGGTGGGCCTGTGGCTGGCCAGGGGTTGAGGGAGGCGTTCGGGATCACAGGTGTCGGAAATGGGTACAGGTCTTTTGGGGTCTTGGCGTGCCAGTGGGAGGCTCACAGTGAAGCCTGCCTAAAATAACAAAAATGCCATGGCGTGGCGATGAAATAGTCCAAGGCGGTGGGCTATAGCCTTTGGCCAGCGGGGTTGGGGAGGGCGTTGAGGGCTCTGGGTGTCGGAGATGGGTATAGTCTTTTGAGGGTCTTGGCGTGCCGAGTAGGGAGGCTACAGTCAGAGCCTGCAGTAAAATGGCAAAAAATGCCTAGCGGCCTTTGCGCGTGAAAATAGTCATGCCCGAGGGCCTGTGGGCCTGTGCTGGTCAGGGGGGGTTTGGGAAACGTGTTTGAGGCTCTAGTCGTCGGAGGTGGTACAGTCTTTTGAGGTCCTCGTTTACCCGTGGGAAACTCTGAGTCAAAAGCCTGCCCTAAAATGGCAAGACATGCCTTGACGCGGTAGCTTGAAATAATCGCAGGCGGTGGGCTATATTGCCTTTAGTCCATGAGGGGTTTGGGAGAAGGCGTTCGGGGCTCTGGGTGTCGAAATGGGTACAGTCTTTTCGAGGGTCCTCGTGTACCAAGTGGGAGGCTACAGTGGGCTGCCCTAAAATGTGAAATACCGAGTGCTGGCCAGCATGAATAGTCACCAGGCCGATTGGGCTATAGTAACTAGTCAGCGGGGGTTGGGAGAGGAGTATCGGGGTTACGGTGCGTCGAGAAATGGAGTGCAGTCTTTAGGGTCCTCGTGTGTGCCCAGTGGGAGGCTGGTCGAAGCCTGCCTAAAATAGCAATGTCCAGCGGCCCAGCGTGAATTAGTCACCGATGCCGGTGGGTTATAGCCTTTGGTCATGAGGAGGTTGGGAGGGTTTCGGGGCTCACAGTGCAGTCGGAAATGGGTGCGGATCTTTTCGAGGGTCCTCGTGTGCCAGTGGGAGGCTACGGTTAGAAGCCTGCCTAAAATAACAAGAAATGTACAGTAGCGCCACGTGAAATAATCATGGGAAGGCGGTGGGCTATAGATTTTCGTCCATGGGGGTTGGGGAGGGCGTTGAGGTTGGGCTTGAAATGGAGTCAGTCTTCGAGGCCCTCGTGTCTGATGGGAAGCTACTGATGGAATACACACTAAAGTGGCGAAATGTTCATGGCTTGGCACGTGAAATATTCACGAGGCGGTGGGCTATGATGCTGGTTCGAGGGGTTGGGAGGGGTTTTGAGGGGCTCGGGTGCGTGATATGTACATTCTTTTGAGGGTCCTCGTGTGCCCAGATGGGGAGGCTTCTGATCAGGCTTTGCCCTAAATGAAAGAAATGCCCCTGCAGGCGCATGGCGTGAAAATAATCGCCGGGCCGGTGGGCTATAGCATTTGGTCCCTTGAGGTTGGGAGGAGTGTCAGGGGTTACAGTCGTGGGAAATGGGTGCAGTCTTTTCGAGGTTCCTCGTGTGATTGGAGCTACGGTCGAGGCACTGCACTAAAATCATAAAGAAATGCCCTGTGGCCATGTGCGTGAAAATAAAATCGCCATGGCGGTGGGCTACTGCTTGTTAGTCATGAGGGGTTGGGGAGGGGGTGCTCCAGGGGGTTACAGTCGTGGAAATGGGTACAGTCTTTTCGAGGGTCTCGCGTGCCAGTCTGAGGCCAGTCGAGGCACCTAAAATAGCAAGAAATGCCAGTGACTCAGTGTGGTAATCGCGGGCGGTGGGCTCTCCTTGGTCTCCAGGGGGTGGGAGGCGTCGAGATGGGTAAAAGTCTTTTCGGGGTCCTCGTGTGGGTTTGGGAGGCTACGGTCGAGAGGCTACCAAATGGCAAGAAATGCCACTGGGTGGCGTGCGTGAAATATGTGCCAGGCGGTGGGCTATAGATTTTAAGTCATGAGGGGTTAGGAGGAGGCGTTCGGGGCTCTGGGCATGATAGCCAGTCTTCGAGGGCCCTCGTGTGCCAGTGAAGCTACGGTCAGATGCTGCCCTAAAATGGAAAGAAATGCTTGGCCGGGCGCGTGAAATAATCACCAAGGGCGATTGGTACTATATGGTCCATGAGGGGTTGGGGAGGGTTCGGGGGCTCACAGTCGTGAAATATGTACAGTCTTTTCGAGGGTCCTCGTGTTGCCTAGTGGGAGGCTACAGTCAGAAGCCTTACTAAAATGGCAAGAAATGCCTGCCGGCGCCCAACGTGAAATAAGCGCCCAGGCAGTGGGCTATAGCATTTGGTCATGAGGGTTGGGGAGGGTTTAGAAGGGCTCACGGTCGTCGGAAATGGGGACAGTCTATTCGAGGGTCCTAAGCGTGCCGGTGGGAGGCTCTGATCGAAGCCTACAAGTACAAGACATGCCAGGCCTTGTGCGGTGAAATAGTCATGAGGCAGTGGGCCAGCCTGGTCGCATGAGGGTTGGGGAGGGTTCAGGGGCTCACAGTGGTCGGAAATGGGTACATTCTTTTCGACGGTCCTCGTGTGCGCAGTGGGGGGCTACGGTCGAGGCCTTATTAAAATGGCAAGAAATGCCAATGGCCGTGAAGTAGTCAGGCGGTGGCCTATAGCCTTTGGTCCTTGAGGTTGGGGAGGGGGTTTGAGGGGCTCAGTCATGAAAATGGTACAGTCTTTTCGAGGTCTCGTGTGGCGAGTGGGAGGCTCTGGTCAGAAGCCTGCCACTTAAATAGCTGAAATGTCCAGCGTGGCGTGAAATAATTCTTGAGGCGGTGGGCCTGTGCTTTAGTCATGCGGGGTTGGGGAGGGTTTGGGGGCTCTGGTCGTCGAGAATATGTACAGTCTTTTCGAGTCCTCGTGTGCCCGGTGGGAGGCTATGGTCAGAATCACCTTTAAAATGGCAAGAAATACCAATGGCGTGCGCGTGGAAATAATCCATAGGGGCGGTGGGCTATAATAACTAGTCTGTGAGGATTGGGAGTGGGTTTGGAGGCTCTGGTTGTAGGAAATATGTTCCAGTCTTTTCGAGGGTCCTCGTGTGTCTTGTGGGAGGCTACGGTCAGAAGCCAGCACTAAAAAGGCAAGAAATGCCCAATGACACAACACGTGAAATAAGCGCCCAGGCAGGTGGGCTAGCTATAACTGGTCCCAGCGGGGTTGGGGAGGGGTATCAGCGCAGGGCTCTGGTCGTCGGGAAATGGATGCAGTCTTTCGAGGGTTCCTCGTGTGGCACATGTAGGAGGCTACAATCGAAGCCTGCCACAAATGTAAGAAATGCAGCCAGCGCATCGTGAAATAGTCATGAGGCAGTGGTCCTATAGCCTTTGGTCCGCGGGGGTTGGGGAGGGGCGTTCGGGGGCTCTAGGCGTCAGAAATAGTTACAGTCTTTTTGTGGGTCCTCGTGTGGCCAGTGGGATGGTTCGGTCAGATGGCTGCCCTAAAATGGCAAGAAATGCCAGCGGCGCGTGATTATCCGAGGCAGTGGGCTATGCAGCAACCTTTGGTCCTTGAGGGTTGGGGAGAAGGTTTAGGGCTCACTGGTCCTCGGAAATGGGTCTGCAGTCTTTTCGAGGGTCTCAGCGTGCCAGTGGAGAGGCTACGGTCAAAGCACTTACTACAAATATGAGAACATGCCGGCGGTCAGTGATGAAATTGCACAGGCAGGTGAGCTATATACTGGTCTGCGGGGTTGGGGAGGGGCGTCAGAAAGGGGTAAGAAGTCTTTTCGAGGGGTCTCGTGTGCCCAGAGGGAGGCTACTGTCAGAGGCCTGCCACTAAAATGACAAAAATCTTAGAAGCGGCGCCGCGTGAAATAATCATCCAGGGCCGGTGGGCTATAGCCTTTGGTCATGAGGGGTTGGGAGGGTTTAGCTCTGGTCGTCGAAATCAATCTGAGGTCTTTCGAGGGTCCTCGTGTGTGGCCAGTGAGGAGGCTACTGATCAAGCCTGCCCTAAAATGTGCAAAAATGCCATGATTGCATCGCGTGAAATAGTCATGCCCAGGCGGTGGTCCTATAGCCTTTGATCTTGAGGGTTGGGGGCGCTCGGGGAGCTCTGGGCGTCGAGAAATGGATGCAGTCTTTTGAGGGCCTCGTGTGCCCAGGTGGGAAGCTACGGTCAGATGCACCTAAAAATGGCAAGTAATGCCATGAGCGCAGCGCGTGGGGAAATAGTCCCAGGCCGGTGGGCTGCCAGCCTTTAGTCCATGAGGGGTTGGGGAGAAAGGTTTGGGGACTCTGGTCACTCGGAAATGGATGCAGTCATTGAGGGTCCTCGCGTGCCAGTGGGAGGCTGCAGTCAGAATCACTGCCCTAAAATGGCAAGACATACAAGCGCATCGCGTGAAATAACCCGAGGCCGGTGGGCTATAGGCTTTCAGTCATGAGGGTTGGGAGGAGGCGTTCGGGGTCTCTGGGCGTCGGAAATGGGTCGATCTTTCGAGGGTCCTCGTGTGATGGGGAGACTACAGTCAGTGCAGGTCTGCACTAAAATGGCATGAAATGCCAGCGTCATAGCGCGTGAAATAGTCATCGAGGCGGTGGGCTATAGCCTTTAGTCCTTGAGGGGTTGGGAGGGGTTTCGGGGTTACAGTCGTCGGAAATGATGCAGTCTTTCGAGGGTCCTCGTGTGGCAGTGGGAGGCTACGGTCAGGCTGCCCTAAAATGACAAGAAATGCCAGCGGCGCATCAGCGTGAAATAGTCATGGGGCGTTGGTCTATGCTTTGGTCCCAGCGGGGTTGGGGAGGGGCGTTAAGGGGCTCTAGGCGTCGAAATGGTACAATCTTTTCGGTCCTCGTGTGCCCATTAGGAAGCTCTGATCAGATGCACATACAAAATGGCAACAAATGCCCAGTGCCAGCGTGAAATAGTCCAAGGCGGTGGGCTACTGACCTTTGGTCCCATGAGGGGTTGGGGAGAAAGGTTTGGGGCTCTGGTCCTCGGAAATGGAGTCTGATTTTCGAGGGTCCTCAGCGTCTGATGGGAGACTTCTGGTCAGAGCACACAAAATGGCAAGACATGCCAGTGGCGCTCAGCGTGAAATAGTCACCAAAGGGCGGAGGGCTATGTCTGCGGGGGTTGGGGAGGGCGTCGGAAATGGGTAAATCTTTTGAGGGTCCTCGTGTGCCCGTGGGAGGCCTCTGATCAAGGCACGCCCAAAATGACAAAAATGCCAATGGCGCAGCCGCGTGAAATAATCATCGAGGCGGTGGGCTATGTGCTTTGGTCCATGAGGGTTGGGAGGGTTTGAGGGGCTCACTGGTGCGTCGAAATCAGTCACAGTCTTTTGAGGTCCTGGAAATGTGGCAGCGTGGGCGGCTACTGGTCAGAAGCCTGCCTAAAATGCAAGAAATGCCAATGACGCATCAGCGTGAAATAATCGCCGAGCGGTGGTCTATATAACTGGTGGTCCATGAGGGTTGGGAGGGAAGGCGTTCGAAGGGCTCAAGCGTCAGAAATGGGTACAATCTTTTCGAGGGTCCTCGTGTGCCCATTGGGAAGCTACGGTCAGATGCACTACAAATGGCAACAAATGCCATGGTATAGCCGTGAGAAATAGTCCCAAGGCGGTGGGCTCTGACCTTTGGTCATGAGGTTGGGAGAAAGGTTTAGGGGCTCGGTCCTCGGAAATGGAGTACAGTCTTTCGAGGGTCTCGCGTGCTTGATGGGAGACTACGGTCAGAAGCCTGCCTAAAATGGCAAGACATGCCAGTGACGCATCGCGTGAAATAGTCACGAGGCGGTGGGCTATAGCCTTTAGTCTCGGGGGGTTGGGGAGGGGCGTGGAAATGGGTAAAGAAGTCTTTTCGAGGGTCCTCGTGTGCCCGTGGGAGGCTCTGGTCAGAGGCCTACCAAAATGACAAGAAATGCCCAATGGCCTTGGCGTGAAATAATCATCGAGGCCGGTGGGCTATAGCCTTTAGTGCAGGGGTTGGGAGGGGTTTGAGGGGCTCAGTCGTCAAAATCAGAGTACAGTCTTTTGAGGTCCCTCGTGTGGCCGGGTGGCTACGGTCAAGCCTGCCCTAAAATGGCAAGAAATGCACGCATCGCGTGAAATAGTCGCAGGCGGTGGTCTATAACTTTGGTCCATGAGGGGTTGGGGAGGGTCGTTCGAGATCTAGGCCTCGAAATGGAGTGCAGTCTTTTCGAGGTCCTCGTGTGCCCGGATCGGGAAGCTACGGTCAGATACATACCCTAAAATGGCAAGAAATGCCAGCCAGTAGCGCGTGAAAAATAGTCCCGAGGCAGGTGGGCTATGTGCTGATCCTTGAGGGTTGGGGAGAAGGTTTGAGGGCTCTGGTCTCAGGAAATGATGCAGTCTTTTCGAGGGTCCTCGCGTGCCAGTGGGAGGCTCTACGGTCAGAAGCCTGCCACTAAAATGGCAAAGACATGCCCAAGCGCATCGCGTGGGGAAATAGTCGCCCGAGGCCGGTGGGCTATAGGCTTTGGTCTCGGGGGTTGGGAGGAGGCGTCGGGAAATGGGTAAAAGTCTTTTCGAGGGTCCTCGTGTGCCCAAGTGGGAGGCTGATCGAGGCACGCCCTAAAATGACAAAAATGCCCAATGGCGCAGCGCGTGAAATAGTCATCGAGGCGGTGGGCTATAGCCTTTGGTCCTTGAGGGTTGGGAGGGGTTTGAGGGGCTCACAGTGGTCAGAAATGAGTGCAGTCTTTGAGGTCCTCGTGTGGCAGTGGGAGGCTACAGTCAAGCCTGCCTAAAATGACAAAAATACCCAGCGTGTGTGAAATACTCATGAGGCGGTGGTCTATATGCTGGTCCTTGAGGGGGTTGGGAGGGGCGTTCGAGGGCTCTAAGCGTCGAAAATGGTCTGAGTCTTTTGAGGGTCTCGTGTGCCCAGTGAAGCTTCTGGTCAGATGCCACCTAAATGGCAAAAATGTGACGCAGCGTGAAATAGTCCCCGAGGCGGTGGGCTATAGCACTGGTCATGAGGTTGGGAGAAAGGTTTAGGGGCTCTGGTCCTCGGAAATGGAGTCTGATCTTTTCGAGGTCCTCGCGTGCCAGTGGGAGGCTCTGATTGACACACTGCCTAAAATGGCAAGACATGCCCAGTGCATCGCGTGAAATAGTCAGCGAGGCGGTGGGCTATAGGCTTTGATCCTTGAGGGGTTGGGGAGGGGCGTTCGGGGTCTGGGCGTCGAGGAAATGGGTACAGTCTTTTCGAGGGTCTCGTGTGCCCGATGGGAGACTGATCGAGGTGCACTAAATGGCATGAAATACTTAGCGTCGCAGCGTGAAATAGTCCATCAGGCGGTGGGCTATAGCCTTTAGTCCTTGAGGGGTTGGGAGGGTTTGGGGTTCAGTGCGTGAAATCAGTGCGGTCTTTTCGAGGTCCTCGTGTGGCAGTGGGAGGCTGGTCAAGCCTGCCTAAATAACAAGAAATGCTTGGCGCATGCCAGCGTGAAATAATCGCAAGGCGGTGGTCTGTGCTTTGGTCATGAGGGGTTGGGAGAAGGGCGTTAAGGGGCTCTAGGCGTCAAATGGGTACAATCTTTTAGAGGGTCTCGTGTGCCCATTGTGAAGCTACGGTCAGATACCTGCCTAAATGGCAATGCCAGTGGCAGCGTGAAATAGTCCCGGCAGTGGGCTATAGCTGGATCCCATGCGGGGGTTGGGGAGAGGTTTAGGGGCTACGGTCTCGGAAATGGAGTACAGTCTTTCGAGGGTCTCGCGTGCCAGGTGGGAGACTACGGATTGAAGCCTGCCCTAAAATGGCAAGACACATGTGGCGCATCGCGTGAAATAGTCATGAGGGCCGGATTGGGCTATAGCCTTTGGTCTGCGGGGTTGGGGAGGGGCGTCGGAAATGGGTAAAGTCTTTTGAGGGTCTCGTGTGCCCGATGGAGGCTCTGATCAGAGGCACTTGCCCAAAATGACAAAAATGCCAATGGCGCAGCGCGTGAAATAATCATCGAGGCCGGTGGGCTATAGCCTTTGGTCATGAGGGGTTGGGGAGGGTTTGAGGGGCTCTGAGTGGTCGAAATCAGTGCAGTCTTTTCGAGGGTCCTCGTGTGGCGGTGGTGACTACGGTCGAGCTTTGCCCTAAAATAACAAAAATGCTTAGCCAGGCGCATCGCGTGAAATAGTCATGCAAGGCAGTGGTCTATAATAGCCTGGTCGCGGGGTTGGGAGGAGTGGTCGTTCGGGGGATCTAGGCCTCGAGAGGAAATGGGTGCAGTCTTTTCGAGGGTCCTCGTGTGCCCGGATGGGAAGCTACGGTCAGATGCACGCCCTAAAAATGGCAAGAAATGCCAGTAGCGCCGCGTGGAAATAGTCCCAGGGCGGTGGGCTATAGCCTTTGGTCATGAGGGGTTGGGAAGAAAGGTTTAGAGACTCTGGTCCTCAGGGAAATGGAAGTCTGAGTCTTTTCGGGGTCTCAGCGTGCCAGTGGGAGGCTACGAGAAGCCTGCCTAAAATGGCAAGACATGCCCAGCGCATCACGCGTGAAATAAGTCGCCATAGGGCAGTGGGCTATAGGCTTTGGTCTGCGGGGGTTGGGGAGGGGCGTCGGAAATGGGTACAGTCTTTTCGAGGTCCTCGTGTGCCCGTGAGGCTCTGATCAGAGGCCTGCCTAAAATGACAAGAAATGCCAGTAGCGCAGTGGCGTGAAATAATCATCGAGGCGGTGGGCTGTAGCCTTTGGTCATGAGGGGTTGGGAGGGGTTTGAGGCTCTGGTCGTCAAATCGATGCAGTCTTTGAGGGTCTCGTGTGGCGGTGGGAGGCTCACGGTCAAGCACTGCCCTAAAATGGCAAGAAATACCCATCGTGTGAAATACTCGCATGAGGCGGTGGTCTATAGCCTTTGGTCCATGAGGTTGGGGAGGGGGGTTCGGGGCTCTGGGCCTCAGAAATGAGTACAATCTTTTCGAGGGTCCTCGTGTGCCCGATGGGAGCTACTGGGTCAGATGCCTGCCTAAAATGGCAAGAAATGCCCAGCCAGGCGCCTGAAATAGTCCCGAGGCCGGTGGGCTATAGCCTTTGGTCCATGAGGTTGGGAGAAGGTTTAAGGGGCTCTGGTCTCAGGAAATGGTCTGATCTTTTCGAGGGTCTCGCGTGTGATGGGAGGCTCGGTCAGAAGCCTGCCCTAAATAACAAGACATGCCCAGGCGCATCAGCGTGAAATAATCCTTGGGGCAGGTGGGCTATGACTTTAGTCATGAGGGTTGGGGAGTGGGGTTCGGGGTCTCTGGGCGTCGGTAATGGGTACAGTCTTTTCGAGGGTCCTCGGGTGCCGATGGGAGCTACGGTCAGGTCTGCACTAAAATGGCAAGAAATGCAGTCGCAGCAGGAAATATTCAGGGCCTTGGTCGGACTATAGCCTTTGGCCCTTGAGGGGTTGGGGAGGGTTCGGGGGAGCTCTGGGTGTCAGGCAATCAGTACAGTCTTTTCGAGGGTCTCGCGTGCCCAGTGGGAGGCCACAGTCAGGACCTACCTAAAATGGCAAAAATACCCAAGTGACATAGGCGTGAAATGTCATGGGGCGGTGGGCTATAGCCTATAGTCTCTTTGGGGTTGGGAGGGGCGTGAAATCAGTGCAGTCTTTTCGAGGGTCCTCGTGTGCCCGATGGAAAGGCTACGGTCAGAAAGCCTGCCTAAAATGGCAAGAAAATGCTTAGCCAGCGTGGCCAGCGTCAAATAGTCATGAGGGCGGTGGGCTATAGCCTTTGGTCATGAGGGGTTGGGGAAAGGTGTTTGAGGGGCTCACGGTGCGTCGGAAATGGGTGCAGTCTTTTCGGTCTCGTGTTCCAGTGGGAGGCTACGGTCAAGCCTGCCCTAAAATGGCAAGAAATACCAATGGCGCATGGCGTGAAATAGTCGCCCGAGGCGGTGGTCTATATAGCCTTTGGTCCCATGAGGGGTTGGGGATGGGGGTCAGGGGTTCTGGATCTCGAGGAAATGGTACAGTCTTTTGGTGTCCTCGTGTACCCAGGTGGGAGACTCACGGTCAGAGGCCTGCGCTAAAATGGCAAGAAATGCCAATGGCGCAACCACGTGAAATAGTCACAAGGCGGTGGGCTAAAAGCCTTTGGTCCTTGAGGTTGGGAGGAAGTTACAGGGCTCACAGGCGTTGGAAATGGGTCTGATCTTTTCGAGGGTCCTCGTGTGCCCAGTGGCAGGCTCTGATCAGAGAGCCTTCCTAAATAATAAAGAAATACCCAGCGCGCTGTGCGTGAAATAATCACTTAGGGCAGGTGGGCTATGTGCTGGTCATGAGGTTGGGGAGGAAGTTCAGGGGCTCACAGGCGTCGGAAATAAGTACAGTCTTTTCGAGGGTCCTCGTGTGCCCGGTGGGAGGCTACGGTCAAGCCTGCCCTAAAATGTGAAATGACCAGCGGCGCAACACGTGAAATAATCATGGGGCGAGGGCTATAGCCTATGGTCCTTGTGAGGGTTGGGGAGGAAGTTACGGGGCTCACAGGCGTTGGAAATGGAGTCAGTCTTTTGAGGGTCTCGTGTGCCCAGTGGGAGGCTACGGTCGAGCCTTCCTAAAATGGCAAAAATACCAATGTGGCGCAGCGCGTGAAATAATCACGAGGCGGTGGGCTATATGCTGGTCATGAGGTTGGGAGGGAATTACAGGGCTCACAGGCGTGAGAAATGGGTACAGTCTTTTTCGGGGTCCTCGTGTGCCTAGTGGGAAGCTACGGTCAGATACCTGCCCTAAAATGGCAAAAATACCCAGCCAGCGCATGTGCGTGAGAAAATAATCGCCAGGCGGTGGGCTATGTGCTTTGGTCCCATGAGGGGTTGGGAAGGCGTTAAAGGGTCTCACAGGCGTCGGAAATGGGTACTGATCTTTCGAGGGTCCTCGTGTGCCCGATGGGAGGCTACGATCAGAGCCTGCCCTAAAATGGCAAGAAATGCTTGCCATGGCGCCGGTGAAATAATCACGAGGCAGTGGGCTATAACCTTTGGTCCCTTGAGGTTGGGGAGGAAGTGCAGGGGCTCTGGCGTCAGCGGAAATAGGTACAGTCTTTTCGAGGGTCTCGTGTGCCCAGTGGGAGGCTACGATCAAGCTGCTACTAAAATGATGAAAATGCCCTGTGACACAACACGTGAAATAATCGCCCGAGGCGATTGGGCTAAAGCCTTTGGTCAGCGGGGTTGGGAGGAAGTTACGGGGTTACAGGCGTCAGGAAATAAGTCTGAGTCTTTTTCGAGGGTCTCGTGTGCCCAGTGGGAGGCTACGGTCAGAAGCCTGCCTAAAATAACAGAAATGACCAATGCCAGCGCAGCACGTGAAAATAATCGCGAGGCGGTGGGCTATAACCTTTGGTCCTTGAGGTTGGGGAGGAAGTTCTGGCAGGGCTCACAGGCGTTGGAAATGGTGATCTTTTGAGGTCCTCGTGTGCCCGAGGGGAGGCTTCTGGTCAGGAGGCCTTCCTAAAATGGCAAAAATACCAGTAGCGTAGCGTGAAATAGTCACCAAGGCCGGTGGGCTATAATAGTCCTTGAGGTTGGGGAGGAAGTTACAGGGCTCTGGGCGTCGGGAAATAGGTACAGTCTTTTCGAGGGTCCTCGTGTGCCTTGATGGGAGGCTACGGTCAAGCACATACTAAAATAACAGAAATGACCAGCGGTAGCAGCACGTGAAATAGTCGCATGGGCCGGCTATAACCTTTGGTCAGCATGAGGGGTTGGGAGGGATGTTACAGGGCTGGGCGTTGGAAATATGCAGTCTTTTCGAGGGTCCTCGTGTGTGCAGTGGAGCTCACGGTCGGAGAGCCTTCCTAAAATGGCAAAAATGCCAGTGGCGCATCGCGTGAAATAATCGCCGAGGCGGTGGTCTATAGCCTGGTCCCATGAGGTTGGGGAGGCGTTGAGGAGCTCTGGGCGTGGAAATGGGTACTGAGTCTTTTCGAGGGTCTCTCGTGTGCCCGATGGGAAGCTTCTGAGGTCAGATGCCTGCCTAAAATGGCAAGAAATGCTTACCAGCGCGTGAAATAGTCCCAGGCGGTGGGCTATAGCTGGTCCCATGAGGGTTGGGAAGGAAGTTCACAGGGCTCAGGCGTCGGAAATGGGTACAGTCTTTTCGAGGGTCCTCGCGTGCCCAGTGGGAGGCTCTGATCAGGCACGCCCTAAAATGGCAAAAATGCCAGCCAGCGCGTCGTGAAATAATCAGCAAGGCGGTGGGCTAAAGCCTTTGGTCAGCGGGGTTGGGAGGAAGTTAAGGGCTCGGCGTTGGAAATGGAGTACAGTCTTTTCGAGGGTCCTCGTGTGCCCAGTGGGAGGCTACGGTCAGATGCATTCCTAAAATGGCAAGAAAATACCCAGGCGCAGCGTGGAAATAGTCACGAGGGCGGTGGGCTATGTGCTGGTCATGAGGGTTGGGAGGAAGTTGCAGGGGCTGACAGGCGTCGGAAATAAGTGCAGTCTTTTGGTCCTCGTGTGCCCAGTGGGAGGCTACGGTCAGAAGCCTGCACTAAAATGGCAAGAAATACCCAGTGAGCATGGCGCGTGAAATGATCATGAGGCAGTGGGCTCTGCTGGTCATGAGGGGTTGGGGTTGGAAGTTACAGGGCTCTGGGCGTCAGGAAATAAGTCTGATCTTTTCGAGGTCCTCGTGTGCCCGATGGGAGGCTACGGTCAAGCCTGCCCCTAAAATGTGAAATGACCAGCCTTGGCGCGTGAAATAATCAGCAGGCGGTGGTCTATGCTGGTCATGGGGTTGGGAGGGGCGTTCGGGGCTCTGGGCGTCGAGAAAGCAGTGTCTGATCTTTTCGAGGTCCTCGTGTGCCCAGTGGGAGCTCTGATTCAGATGCCTGCCCTAAAATGGCAAGAAATGCCATGGCGCTTGTAGCGTGGAAATAATCGCCGGGGCGGTGGTCTATGTGCTTTGGTCATGAGGGGGTTGGGGATGGGGTTCGGGGGTTACAGCGTCGGAAATAAGTCTGATCTTTTGAGGGGTCCTCGTGTGTAGTGGGAGGATCTGGTCAGAGGCCTGCCCTAAAATGGCAAGAAATACCCAGCGGCGCAGCGCGTGAAATAGTCACCGAGGGCGGTGGGCTAAAGCCTTTGGTCCGCGGGGGTTGGGGAGGGATGTTCTGGGGCTCTGGGCGTCGGAAATAGGTACCGTCTTTTCGAGGGTCCTCGTGTGCCCAGTGGGAGGCTACGGTCAGAAGCCTGCACTAAAATGGCAAGAAATACCCAGCGGCGCAGCGCGTGAAATAGTCACCCGAGGCGGTGGGCTATAGCTGATCCCATGAGGGTTGGGGTGGGAAGTTCAGGGCTCAGGCATGGGAAATAGGTACAGTCTTTTCGAGGGTCCTCGTGTGCCCGGTGGGAGGCTACTGGTCAGAAGCCTGCCTAAAATGTGAAATGACCAATGACGCAGCGTGTGAAATAGTCGCCAAGGCGGTGGTCTATAGCCTTTGGTCCCATGGGGTTGGGGATGGGGGTTCGGGGTTACGGCGTCGAAATAGGTCTGATCTTTTAGTGTCCTCGTGTGCCCGATGGGAGGCGACGGTCAGAGGCCTGCGCTATAATGGCAAGACATGCCCAGGCGCATCGCGTGAAATAGTCATGAGGCGGTGGTCCTATAGCCTTTGGTCCTTGAGGTTGGGGAGGCGGGTTTAGGGCTCTGGTCTCGGAAATGGGTCTGATCTTTTCGAGGGTCTCGCGTGCCGGATGGGAGGCTCTGAGGTCAGGCCTGCCTAAAATGGCAAGAAATACCAGCGGATGGCGTGGGAAATAGTCACCGAGGCGGTGGGCTAAAACCTTTGGTCCTTGAGGGTTGGGGAGGGATGTTCAGGGCTCTGGGCGTGGAAATGAGTCACCGTCTTTTCGAGGTCCTCGTGTGCCCAGTGGGAGGCTAGGATCAGAAGCCTGCACTAAATTGGCAAAAGAAATACCCAGCGCAGCGCGTGAAATAATCACCAAGGCCGGTGGGCTATAGCCTTTGGTCCCATGAGGGGTTGGGGAGGAAGTTCAGGGCTCTGGGTCTCGGAAATGGGTCTGATCTTTTCGGCGTCCTCGTGTGTGATGGGAGGATACGGTCATAGGCCTTCACTAAAATGGCAAGAAATGCCCAGCGCATCGCGTGAAATAATCAGCAGCGGTGGTCTATAGCCTTTGGTCCATGAGGTTGGGGAGGGGCGTTCGGGGCTCTGGGCGTCGAGAAAGCAGGTACAGTCTTTTCGAGGTCTCGTGTGCCAGTGGGAAACTACGGTCAGATGCCTGCCCTAAAATGGCAAGAAATGCCCAGCGCAGCGCGTGAAATAGTCCCAAGGCCGGTGGGCTATAGGCTTTAGTCCTTGAGGGTTGGGAGGCGAGTTTAGGGCTCTGGTCCTCGGAAATGGGTACAGTCTTTTAGGGTCCCTCGCGTGCCAGTGGGAGGCTACGGTCAGGCACACCTAAAATGGCAAGAAATACCATGGCCCAGCCGCGTGAAATAGTCACCGAGGCGGTGGGCTAAAGCCTTTGGTCCATGAGGGGTTGGGGAGGGAAGTTACAGGGCTCACAGGCGTTGGAAATGGGTACAGTCTTTTCGAGGTCCTCGTGTGCCCGTGGGAGGCTCTGGTCAGAGGCCTTCCTAAAATGGCAAAAGAAATACCAGGCATGGCAGCGTGAAATAGTCACCAAGGGCGGTGGGCTATGTGCTGGTCATGAGGGGTTGGGGAGGAAGTTACAGGGGCTCTGGGCGTCGAGAAATAGTCTGATCTTTGAGGGTCCTCGTGTGCCCGTGGGAGGCTACGGTCAGAAGCCTGCACTAAAATGGCAAGAAATACCAGTGGCGCAGCGTGGAAATAATCAAGGCCGGTGGTCTATAACCTGGTCCATGAGGTTGGGGATGGGGTTCGGGGTTACGGCCCTCAGAAATGGAGTGATCTTTGAGTGTCCTCGTGTGCCCAGGTGGGAGGCTACGGTCAGAGCCTGCGCTAAAATGAAAAGAAATGACCAGTGTGCGTGAAATAATCATGAGGCGGTGGTCTATGTGCTTTGGTCCTTGAGGGGTTGGGGATGGGGTTGGGGTTGGCCCTCAAATGGAGTCTGATCTTTTGAGGGGCCACGTGTGCCCAATGGGAGGCTACGGCCAGAGGCCTGCCCCAAAATGGCAAGAAATGCCAGCGGCGCAGCACGCGAAATAGTCACCAAGGCTGGTGGGCTATAGCCTTTGGTCCGCAGGGTTGGGAGGGAAGTTACAGGGCTCACAGGTCTCGGAAATGGGTACAGTCTTTTCGGCGTCCTCGTGTGCCATGGGAGGATCTGGTCATAGGCCTTCCTAAAATGGCAAGAAATGCCAGCCAGGCGCATCGCGTGAAATAGTCGCCCAAGGCGGTGGTCTATAGCCTTTGGTCCTTGGGGTTGGGAGGGGCGTTCGGGGCTCTAGGCGTCGAAAGCAGGTACAGTGTTTTCAGGTCCTCGTGTGCAGTGGGAAGCTACGGTCAGATGCACTGCCCTAAAATGGCAAGAAATGCCAATGGCCGTGGAAATAATCCCAAGGGCCGGTGGGCTATAGCCTTTGGTCATGAGGTTGGGAGGCGAGTTTAGAGGGCTCACTGGTCCTCGGAAATGGGTACTGAGTCTTTTCGAGGTCCTCAGCGTGCCAGGTGGGAGGCTACGGTCAGGAGGCTGCCCTAAAATGGCAAGAAATACCAGTATGTGGGAAATAGTCACAGGCGGTGGGCTAAAAAGCCTTTGGTCCATGAGGGGTTGGGAGGGATGTTACAGGGCTCAGGCGTTGGAAATGGGTACAGTCTTTTCGAGGGTCCTCGTGTGCCCGATGTGAGCTACAGTCAGGAGGCCTTCTAAAATGGCAAGAAATGCCAGTAGCGCAGAGTGAAATAGTCGGCTGAGGCGGTGGGCTATAATACTGGTCATGGGGGTTGGGAAGGGAAGTTCAGGGCTCAGGCGTCGGAAATAGGTACAGTCTTTCGAGGTCTCTCGTGTGCCCGGTGGGAGGCTACAGTCAGAAACCTGCCTAAAATGGTAAGAAATGCCTACTGCAGCGCAGCACGTGAAATAATCGCTTGAGGCGGTGGGCTAAAGCCTTTGGTCAGCGGGGTTGGGAGGAAGTTAGGAGCTCTGGCGTTGGAAATGGGTACAGTGATCTTTTCGAGGGTCCTCGTGTGTGCCCGATGTGAGCTCTGGTCGAGGCCTTCCTAAAATGGCAAGAAATACCCAGTGGCGCAGCGCGTGGAAATAGTCACCGGGCGGTGGGCTATAGCCTTTGGTCCTTGAGGGTTGGGGAAAGTTCTGGGGTTACAGGCGTCGGAAATAGGTGATCTTTTCGAGGTCCTCGTGTGCCAGTGGGAGGCTACGATCAGAAGCCTGCCCTAAAATAGCAAGAAATGACCAGCGGCGCAGCGCGTGAAATAGTCGCCGAGCCGGTGGGCTATAGCCTTTAGTCCGAGGAAGTTAAGGGCTCTGGGCGTTGGAAATGGAGTCAGTCTTTTGAGGTCGTCGTGTGCCCGATGGGAGGCTGGTCAGAGGCCTTCCTAAAATGGCAAGAAATACCAATGGGAGGCGTGAAATAGTCACGAGGCCAGTGGGCTATAATACTGATCCATGGTGTTGGGAGGGAAGTTACAGAAGGCTCTGGGCGTGGAAATGGGTACAGTCTTTTCGAGGGTCCTCGTGTGCCCAGTGGGAAGCTCTGAGGTCAGATGCCTGCCCTAAAATGGCAAGAAATGCCAGTAGCCTATAGCGCGTGAAATAATCGCCGAGGCCGGTGGGCTATAGCCTTTGGTCCGCGGGGGTTGGGGAGGGGGTTAAGGGGTCTCTGGGCGACGGAAATGGGTACAGTCTTTCAGGCGTCCTCGTGTGCCCAGATGGGAGGATCTGATCAGAGGCCTTCCCAAAATGGCAAGAAATACTTGACGCATCGCGTGAAATAGTCAGCGAGGCCGGTGGTCTATGTGCCTTTGGTCCATGAGGTTGGGGAGGCGAGTTTAGGGGCTCTGGTCCTCGGAAATGGAGTACAGTCTTTTCGAGGGTCCTCGCGTGAGTGGGAGGCTACGGTCGAGCCTGCCCTAAAATGGCAAGAAAATGCCCAATGGCGCAGCGCGTGAAATAGTCACAAGGCAGGCGGTGGGCTAAAAGCCTTTGGTCCTTGAGGGTTGGGGAGGGAAGTTTACAGGGGCTCTGGCGTTGGAAATGGGTCTGATCTTTTCGAGGGTCTCGTGTGCCCGGTGGCAAGCTACGGTCGAGCCTTCACAAATGGCAAGAAATACCAGTAGCGCAGGCGTGAAATAGTCACCAAGGGCAGTGGGCTATAAGCTGGTCCCTTGAGGGGTTGGGAGGGAAGTTCAGGGCTCTGGGCGTCGGAAATGGAGTCTGAGTCTTTTCGAGGTCCTCGTTTGCCCAGTGGGAAGCTCTGGTCAGATGCCTGCCCTAAAATGGCAAGAAATGCCAATGGCGCGTGCGTGAAATAATCGCCCGAGGCAGTGGGCTATAGCCTGGTCCAGCGGGGGTTGGGAGGGGCGTTCGGGGTCTCAGGCGTCGGGAAATGGAGTACAGTCTTTTCGGCGTCCTCGTGTGCCCGGTGGGAGGATACTGATCAGAGGCCTTCCTAAAATGGCAAAAAGAAATGCCAGCGCATCGCGTGAAATAGTCATAGAGGCGGTGGTCTATAGCCTTTGGTCCTTGAGGGGTTGGGGAGGCGAGTTTGGGGCTCTGGTCCTCGGAAATGAGTCTGATCTTTTCGAGGTCCTCGCGTGCCAGTGGGAGGCTACGGTCAGAGGCACATGCCCTAAAAAATGGCAAGAAATGCCCAATTGGCGTGGCCGCGTGAAATAGTCACCAGGCGGTGGGCTATAGCCTTTGGTCATGAGGGTTGGGGAGGCGTTGGGGTCTGGGCGTCGGAAATGGGTACAGTCTTTTCGGCGTCCTCGTGTGCCCGATGGGAGGCTACTGGTCGAAACCTGCCCTAAAATGGTAAGAAATGCCCTGCTGCGCAACTTACGTGAAATAATCATGGGGCGGTGGGCTAAAGCCTTTAGTCCTTGGGGTTGGGGAGGGAAGTTACAGGGCTCTGGGCGTTGGAAATGGGTACAGTCTTTTAGGGTCTCGTGTACTTGATGGCAGGCTACAGTCAGAGCCTTCCTAAAATGGCAAGAAATACTGTGTGGCGTGAAATAATCACCAAGGCCGGTGGGCTATAGCCTTTGGTCCTTGAGGTTAGAGGGAAAGTTCTGGGGTTAAGGCGTGAAATAAGGTACAGTCTTTTCGAGGGTCCTCGTGTGCCCAGTGGTAGGCTACAGTCAGAAGCCTGCCTAAAATGGCAAGAAATGCCCAACGGCGCAGCGTGTGAAATAGTCGCCGAGGCCGGTGGGCTATAGCCTTTGGTCCGCGGGGGTTGGGGAGGGAAGTTCTGGGGCTCTGGGCGTTGGAAATGGGTACAGTCTTTTCGAGGGTCGTCGTGTGCCCAGTGGGAGGCTACGGTCAGAGGCCTTCCTAAAATGGCAAGAAATACCCAGCGGCGCAGGGCGTGAAATAGTCACCGAGGCCGGTGGGCTATGTGCTGGTCCGGGTGTTGGGAGGAAGTTACAGGGGCTCTGGGCGTCGGAAATGGGTACAGTCTTTTCGAGGTCTCGTGTGCCCAGTGGGAAGCTCTGATCAGATGCACTGCCTAAAATGGCAAGAAATGCCAATGCGCGCGTGAAATAATCACAAGGGCGGTGGGCTATAGCCCAGTCCCTTGAGGGGTTGGGAGGGGCGTTCGGGGTCTCACAGGTGTCGGAAATGGGTACAGTCTTTTCAGGCGTCTCGTGTGCCAGTGGGAGGATCTGATCAGAGGCCTTCCCAAAATGGCAAGAAATGCCCAGCGCATCAGCGTGAAATAGTCGCCAGGAGCAGTGGTCTATAGCCTTTGGTCCTTGAGGTTGGGGAGCAGGTTTAGGGGCTCTGGTCCTCGGAAATGGGTACAGTCTTTTCGAGGGTCCTCGCGTGCCCAGTGGGAGGCTACGGTCAGAGGCCTGCCCTAAAATGGCAAGAAATGCCCAGCGGCGCAGCGCGTGAAATAGTCACCGAGGCCGGTGGGCTAAAGCCTTTGGTCCGCGGGGGTTGGGGAGGGAAGTTCTGGGGCTCTAGGCGTTGGAAATGGGTACAGTCTTTTCGAGGGTCCTCGTGTGCCCAGTGGCAAGCTACGGTCAGAGGCCTTCCTAAAATGGCAAGAAATACCCAGCGGCGCAGGGCGTGAAATAGTCACCGAGGCCGGTGGGCTATAGACTTTGGTCCCTTGAGGGTTGGGGAGGAAGTTACAGGGCTCTGGGCGTCGGAAATGGGTCTGATCTTTTCGAGGTCTCGTGTGCAGATGGGAAGCTCTGATCAGATGCCTGCCTAAAATGGCAAAATGCTTAGCCATGGCAGCGTGGAAATAATCATGAGGCGGTGGGCTATAGCCTGGTCCCATGAGGGTTGGGGAGGGCGTTCGGGGTCTCACAGGCGTCGGAAATGGGTACAGTCTTTTGGCGTCCTCGTGTGCAGATGGGAGGATACGGTCAGAGGCCTTCTAAAATGGCAAGAAATGCCCAGTGGCGCATCGCGTGAAATAGTCGCTTAGGGCGGTGGTCTATGTGCCTTTAGTCCATGAGGGGTTGGGGAGCGTTTAGGGCTCTGGTCCTCGGAAATGGGTACTGAGTCTTTTCGAGGGTCCTCGCGTGCCAGTGGGAGGAGGCTCTGATCAGGAGGCCTGCCTAAAATGGCAAGAAATGCCCAGTAGCGCAGCGTGAAATAGTCACAGGCGGTGGGCTAAAAAACCTTTGGTCCTTGAGGGGTTGGGGAGGAAGTTACAGGGCTCTGAGCGTTGGAAATGGGTACAGTCGTTTCGAGGGACCTCGTGTGCCCAGTGTGAAAGCCTCTGTCGAGGCCTTCTAAAATGGCAAGAAATACCCAGGGCAGCGTGAAATAGTCACCGAGGCGGTGGGCTATAGCCAGTCCTTGAGGGGTTGGGGAGGAAGTTCAGGGCTCAGGCGTCGGAAATAGGTCTGATCTTTTGAGGGTCCTCGTGTGATGGGAGGCTCTGATCAAGTCTGCACTAAAATGGCAAGAAATACCCAGCGTGACGCGTGAAATAATCACAGGGCCGGTGGGCTATAGCCTTTGGTCATGAGGTTGGGAGGAAGTTCTGGGGCTCACAGGCGTGGGAAATAAGTCAGTCTTTTCGAGGGTCCTCGTGTGCCCAGTGGGAGGCTCTGGTCAAGCCTGCCCTAAAATAACAGAAATGACCAAGCCAGCGCGTGAAATAATCGCCGGGCGGTGGTCTATAGCCTTTGGTCCTTGAGGGGTTGGGGATGAGGTTCGGGGGTTACGGCCGTCGAGAAATGGGTACAGTCTTTTCGAGTGTCCTCGTGTACCCGGTGGGAGGCTACGGTCAGGCTGCGCTAAAATGGCAAGAAATGCCAGTAGCCGCGTGGAAATAGTCACCGAGGCTGGTGGGCTATAGCCTTTAGTCCTTGAGGGTTGGGGAGGAAGTTACAGGGCTCTGGGTCTCGGGAAATGGGTACAGTCTTTCGGCGTCCTCGTGTGCTCGATGGGAGGATCTGAGTCAGAGGCCTTCCTAAAATGGCAAGAAATGCCAGCCAGGCGCATCGCGTGAAATAGTCAGCAGGGCGGTGGTCTATAACACTGGTCCATGAGGGTTGGGGAGGGCGTTCGGGGCTCTAGGCGTCAAGCAGGTCTGAGTCTATTCGAGGGCCCTCGTGTCCCCAGTGGGAAGCTTCGGTCAGATACCTGCCCTAAAATGGCAAGAAATGCCCAGTAGCGCAGCGTGAAATAGTCCCAGGGCGGTGGGCTATAGCCTTTAGTCCTTGAGGGTTGGGAGCGAGTTTAGGGTCTCTGGTCCTCGGAAATGGGTACAGTCTTTTCGAGGGTCCTCGCGTGCTTGATGGGAGGCTACAGTCAGGCCTGCCTAAAATGGCAAGAAATACCAGTGGCATATGCGTGAAATAGTCAAGGCGGTGGGCTAAAACCTTTGGTCATGAGGGGTTGGGGAGGATGTTACTGCAGGGCTCAGGCGTTGGAAATGGGTCTGCAGTCTTTTGAGGGTCCTCGTGTGCATGTGAGCTCTGATCGAGGCCTTCCCTAAAATGGCAAGAAATACCAGCCAGTGTGTGCGTGAAATAATCCAAGGCGGTGGGCTATAGCCTTTGGTCATGAGGGTTGGGAGGGAAGTTCAGGGCTCTGGGCGTCGGAAATAGAGTGCAGTCTTTTCGAGGTCCTCGTGTTGTGCCCATGGGAGGCCTCTACGGTCAGGAAGCCTGCCTAAAATAAAGAAATGACCAGTGGCGCCACGTGAAATAGTCGCCCAGGCGGTGGGCTATAGCCTGGTCATGGGTGTTGGGGAGGAAGTTACAGGGCTCACAGGCGTTGGAAATGGGTACAGTCTTTTCGAGGGTCTCGTGTGCCCGATGGGAGGCTACGGTCAGAAGCCTGCCCTAAAATGAAATGACCAGCGGTGGCACGTGAAATAATCGCAGGCCGGTGGGCTATAGCTGGTCCATGAGGGTTGGGGAGGGGCGTTCGGGGCTCTAGGCGTGAGAAGCAGGTACAGTCTATTCGAGGGTCCACGTGTGCCCTTGATGGGAAGCTACGGTCAGATGCCTGCCTAAAATGGCAAGAAATGCCAGTAGATGTGCGTGAAATAGTCCCCGAGGCCGGTGGGCTATGGCCTTTAGTCATGAGGGGTTGGAGGCAGGTTTAGGGGCTCTGGTCCTCGGAAATGGGTACAGTCTTTTGAGGGTCCTCAGCGTTCTTGATGGGAGGCTACGGTCAGATGCCACCTAAAATGGCAAGAAATGCCAGCCAGCGCGTGAAATAGTCGCCGAGGCCGGTGGGCTATAGCCTTTGGTCCGCGGGGGTTGGGGAGGGGCGTTCGGGGTCTCTGGGCGTCGGAAATGGGTACAGTCTTTTCGAGGGTCCTCGTGTGCCCAGTGGGAGGCTACGGTCAGAGGTCTGCACTAAAATGGCAAGAAATGCCCAGCGGCGCAGCGCGTGAAATAGTCGCCGAGGCCGGTGGTCTATAGCCTTTGGTCCTCGGGGGTTGGGGATGGGGGTTCAGGGGTTCTGGCCTTCAGAAATGGGTACAGTCTTTTCGAGTGTCCTCGTGTGCCCAGTGGGAGTCTACGGTCAGAGGCCTGCGCTAAAATGGCAAGAAATGCCCAGCTACTTGTGGCCGTGAAATAGTCACCAAGGCTGGTGGGCTATAGCCTTTGGTGCAGGGGTTGGGGAGGCGTCGGAAATGAGGTAAAGTCTTTTGAGGGTCCTCGTGTGCCCGTGGGAGGCTACGGTCAGAGGCCTGCCCTAAATTGACAAAAGAAATGCCCAGTGAGCGCGTGAAATAATCATGAGGCGGTGGTCTATAGCCTTTGGTCCCTTGAGGTTGGGGATGGGGTTCGGGGTTACGGCCGTCGAAATGGAGTACAGTCTTTTAGTTTGTCCTCGTGTGCCAAGTGGGAGGCTACGGTCAGAGGCACATGCTAAAATGGCAAGAAATGCCAGTAGCCAAGTGAAATGGTCACCGAGGCTGGTGGGCTATAGCCTTTGGTCCGCGGGGGTTGGGGAGGGAAGTTCTGGGGCTCTGGGTCTCGGAAATGGGTACAGTCTTTTCGAGCGTCCTCGTGTGCCCAGTGGGAGGATACGGTCAGAGGCCTTCCTAAAATGGCAAGAAATGCCCAGCGGCGCATCGCGTGAAATAGTCGCCGAGGCCGGTGGTCTATAGCCTTTGGTCCGCGGGGGTTGGGGAGGGGCGTTCGGGGGCTCTAGGCGTCAGAAATGGGTACAGTCTTTTCGAGGGTCCTCGTGTGCCCAGTGGGAAGCTACGGTCAGATGCCTGCCCTAAAATGGCAAGAAATGCCAGTAGCGCAAGCGCGTGAAATAGTCCCAGGCGGTGGGCTATAGCCTGGTCATGAGGGTTGGGGGAGGCAGGTTTAGGGGCTCTGGTCTCGGAAATGGAGTACAGTCTTTTCGAGGGTCCTCGCGTGCTTGATGGGAGGCTACAGTTAGAGGCCTGGCCTAAAATGGCAAGAAATGCCCATGGCCGCGTGAAAGCAGTCAGCCGAGCCAGTGGGCTATAGCCTAGTCATGAGGTTGGGGAGGGAAGTTCAGGGCTCACAGGCGTCGAAAATGGGTGCAGTCTTTTGAGGGTCCTCGTGTGCCCGATGGGAGGCTAAGGTCAGAGCACTGCCTAAAATGGCAGAAATACAGTGGCGCGCGTGAAATAATCAGGCGGTGGGCTATAGCCTTTGGTCATGAGGGGTTGGGGAGGGTTTAGGGGCTCACAGTGCGTCGGAAACGGGTACAGTCTTTTCGAGGGTTCTCGTGTACCCAGGTGGGGAGCTCTGAGTTAGAGGCCTGGCCTAAAATGGCAAGAAATGCCAATGGCCTTGTAGCGGGTGAAAGCAGTCGCCGAGGGCGGTGGGCTATAAGCCTTTGGTCCCGCTTGGGTTGGGGAGGAAGTTCTGGGGCTCAGGCGTCGAAAATGGGTCAGTCTTTTCGAGGGTCCTCGTGTGCCAGTGGGAGGCTAAGGTCAAGCCTGCCTAAAATGGCAAGAAATGCCAATGGCCAGTAGTGAAATAGTCACGAGGCGGTGGGCTATAGCCAGTCCTTGAGGTTGGGAGGTGGTTTAGGGGCTCTGAGTCG
Source organism: Citropsis articulata (assembly GCA_030449925.1). Taxonomy (NCBI): domain Eukaryota; kingdom Viridiplantae; phylum Streptophyta; class Magnoliopsida; order Sapindales; family Rutaceae; genus Citropsis; species Citropsis articulata. The sequence goes on along the minus strand of JASUUH010000228.1, from coordinate 168,224 downwards.
TGGAAATGGGTGGAGTCTTTTGGAGGTTCTCGTGTACCCAGTGGGAGGCTCTGATTAGAGGCACAGCCTAAAATGGCAAGAAATACCAATGGCCAGCGCGTGAAAGCAGTCGCCGAGGCAGTGGGTTATAACCTTTGGTCCAGCGGGGGTTGGGAGGAGAGTTACAGGTGTTGCAGGCGTCAAATTGGGTGCAGTCTTTCGAGGATCCTCGTGTGCAGTGGGAGGCTAAGGTCAAGCCTGCCCTAAGGTGGAAGAAATGCCTAAGCGGTAGCGGTCGTGAAATAGTCACAGGGCGGTGGGCTATGTGCTGGTCATGGGTCCTGAGTGTGCCCGGTGGGAGGGTACGGTCAGAAGCACTGCCCTAAAATGGCAAGAAATGCCAAGCCCGGCATGGCGTCAAATAGTCTCGAGGCCGGTGGGCTATAGCCTTTGGTCCAGCGGGATTGGGAAGGTGTTTGGGGCTCTGGTTGTGAGAAATGGGCAGTCTTCGAGGGTCCTCGTGTGCCCAGTGGGAGGCTACAGTGGAAGCCTGCCATAAAATGGCAAGAAATGCCAAGCGGCGCAGCGCGTCAAATAGTCGCCTAGGCCGGTGTGATATAGCCTTTGTTCCATGGGGGTTGGGGAAGGTGTTTCGGGGGCTCTGGTCGTCGGAAATGTGTACAGTCTTTTCTAGGGTCCTCGTGTGCAGTGGGAGGCTACAGTCAGAAGCTTTGAAATAACAAGACATGCTAGCGGCGCAGCGCGTAAAATAATCGCCGGGCAGTGGGCTATAGCCTTTGGTCCCATGAGGGTTGGGGAGGGGACGTTCGGGGCTCTGGCCGTCAAAATGGGTACAGTCTTTTCGGGGTCTCGTGTGCCCAGTGGGAGGCCTCAGTCAAGCCTGCCTAAAATAAGAAATGTCGGCGTGGGGCGTGAAATAGTCACCGAGGCCGGTGGGCTATAGCCTTTGGTCCGCGGGGGTTGGGGAGGGGTTTAGGGGGCTCTGGTCGTCGGAAATGGGTAGAGTCTTTTTGAGGGTCCTCGTGTGCCTAGTGGGAGGCTACGGTCAGAGGCCTACCTTAAAATGGCAAGAAATGACCAGTAGCGGGCAGCGTGAAGCAGTCGCCGAGGCGGTGGGCTATAACTGGGTCCTTGAGGGGTTGGGGAGGGAGTTAGAGTTACAGGCGTCAGAAATGGGTCAGTCTTTTCGAGGGTTCTCGTGTACCCAGTGGGAGGCTCTGATTCTGAGCCTGCCCTAAAGGGCAAGAAATGCCAATGCGCCAGCGTGAAGCAGTGAGGCAGGTGGGCTATAGCCTTTGGTCCATGAGGGTTGGGAGGGAAGTTACAGGGCTCACAGGCGTCGAAAATGGGTACAGTCTTTTCGAGGGGTCCTCGTGTGCCAGTGGGAGGCTAAGGTCAAGCCTGCCCTAAAATGGCAAGAAATGCCAGTGGCGTGATCGCGTGAAATAGTCACAAGGCGGTGGGCTATATGCTAGTCCCATGAGGTTGAGGAGGGTGTTTGGGGGGTTACAGTGGGTCGGAAATGGGTGCAGTCTTTTCGAGGGTCATGTGTGCCAAGTGGGAGGCTAAGGTGAAGCACATACAAAATGGCAAAAAATGCCAAGCCGGTGCGTCAAATAGTCTCCAGGCCGGTGGGCTATGTGCCTTTGGTCATGAGGTTGGGAAAGGTGTTTGGGGCTCAGTGGTCGTCGGAAATGGAGTCAGTCTTTTCGAGGTCTCGTGTGCCAGTGGGAGGCTCACGGTCAAGCACATACTAAAATGGCAAGACATGCCTATAGCAGGCGTATGGCGTGAAATAGTCACCGAGGCGGTGGGCTATGCAGCCTTTGGTCGGCGGGGTTGGGGAGAAACGTTCAGAGGGCTCACGGTCATCCAATCGGTACAGTCTTTTGAGGTCCTCGTGTGCCCGATGGGAGGCTACGGTCGGAAGCCTGCCTAAAATGGCAAGAAATGCCAGTGAGCGTGCGTGAAATAATCCACGAGGCAGTGGGCTATAGCCTTTGGTCCTTGAGGGGTTGGGGAGGGGTTTAGGGGGCTCTGGTACGCGGAAATGGGTACAGTCATATTGAGGGTCCTCGTGTGCCTAGTGGGAGGCTACGGTCGAGGCACACTAAAATAAGAAATGCCAACTGTGTGCCAGTAGCGTGAAAGCAGTCGCCATGAGGCGGTGGGCTATAACCTTTGTCCCATGAGGGGTCGGGAGGGAAGTTACAGGCCTCTGGCGTTGAGGTGGGTCAGTCTTTTCGAGGGTCCTCGTGTGTGAGTTGGAGGCTACTGAGTCGAAGCCAGCCTAAAATGGCAAAAAATGCCAGTGGCCAGAGTGAAATAAAGGCAAGGGCAGTGGGCTATAACCTTTGATCCACAGGGGTTGGGGAGGGTTTGGGGGCTCTGGTGAAATCGTACAGTCTTTTCGAGGGTCCTCGTGTGCTTGATGGAAGGCCACAGTCATAAGCACACTAACATGACAAAAAATGCCAATGGCGTATACGTGAAATAGTCACCGAGGCGGTGGGCTATATAACTTTGGTCATGAGGGGTTGGGGAGGGGTTTGGGGGCTCAGTGCGTCGAGAAATGGATGCAGTCTTTTCGAGGTCCTCGTGTGCCCAGATGGGAGGCTACGGTCAGAAGCCTGCCCTAAAATAAAGAAATACCGAGGCGTGGCGGCGTCAAATAGTCAAGGCAGTGGGCTATAACCTTTGGTCCATGAGGGGTTGGGAAGGTTTTCGGGGGCTCACAGTGAAGTCGGAAATGGTTCTGATCTTTTCGAGAGGTCCTCATGTGCCCAGGTGGGAGGCTCTGATTGAGCACACCCTAAAATATGAACATGCTTATGCAATGTGGCGCTTTGAAATAATCATTGAGCCCGGGGTGGGCTATAAGGTCGTGAGGGGTTCGGGAAGGGAGTTCGGGGCTGCAGGAGTCGAAATGGGTCTGATCTTTTGAGGTCCTCGTGTACCCAGTGGGAGGCTATGGTCGAGGCTGCTAAAATGGCAAGAAATGCCCAGTGCGCAACACGGAAATAGTCAATGAGGCGGGTGGGCTATAGCCTTTGGTCCCTTGAGGAGGTTGGGAGGGTTTGGGGGCTCGTGCGTGGGAAATGGATGCAGTCTTCTGAGGGTCTCGCGTGCCAGTGGGAGGCTACGGTCGAAGCACTGCCCTAAAATAACAAAAATGCCAATGCTGGCAGCGTGAAAGCAGTCGCCGAGGCGGTGGGCTATAGCATTTGGTCCACGGGGCTTGGGAGGGGGTTTAGGGGGCTCAGTGGGCGTGGAAATGGGTGCAGTCTTTTGAGGTCGCCATTGCCCAGTGGGAGGCTCTGATGAAGCACTTAAAAAATGACAAAGACATGCCAGTAGCGTGCGTGAAATAATCGCCGAGGCGGTGGACTATAGCCTTTGGTCCACTTGAGGGGTTGGGGAGGGGTTTTGAGGGGCTCTGAGTCGTGAATGGGTACAGTCTTTTGAGGGTCCTCGTGTGCCAGTGGGAGGCTACGGTCAGAAGCACTGCCCTAAAATGTGAAAATGCCAGCGGGGGCAGCGTCAAATAGTCCATGAGGCGGTGGGCTATAGCATTTAGTCATGGGGTTGGGGAGCGTGTTTGAGGCTCTGAGTCGTCGGAAATGGGTACAGTCTTTTCGAGGGTCCTCGTGTGATGGGAGGCTCTGTCGAAGCACTGCCTAAAATAACAAGACATGCCAATGGCGCGCGTGAAATAGTCAACAGAGGCCGGTGGGCAATAGCCTTTAGTCCCGCGGGGTTGGGGAGGGGTTTAGGGGCTCACAGTGTAGGAAGTGAAATGGAGTGAGTCTTTTGAGGGTCTCGTGTGCCCTAGTGGGAGGCTACGATTCAGAGGCACTATACGCCACTAAAATAGCAAGAAATGCCAGGCGCAGCGTGAAAGCAGTCAGCCGTAGGTGGGCTGTCATAATACTGTTCCACGGGGGTTGGGAGGAAGTTACAGGGCTCTGGCGTTGAAAATGGGTACATTCTTTTCGGGGTCTCGTGTGCCCAGTTGGAGCTCGATCAGGCTCTAAAATGGCAAGAAATGCCAGTGAGCAGCGGCAGAAATAGTCGCCGGGCCGATGGGCTATGGCCTTTGGTCAGCGAGGTTGGGAGGGGTTTGAGGGCTCTGGTCATCGGAAATGGGTACAGTCTTCTGAGGTCCTCGTGTGCCCTTGATGGGAGGCTCACAGTCAGAAGGCTGACCTAAAATGGCAAAAAATGTCCATCGGCGCAGCGCGTGAAATAATCGCCGAGGCGGTGGGCTATAGCCTTTGGTCAGCGGGGTTGGGAGGGGCGTTCGGGGCTCAGGCTGTCGGGAAATGGGTACAGTCTTTCTAGGGTCCTCGCGTGCCAGGTGGGAAACTACGTTCAGGGCCTGCCACTAAAATGGCAAAAATACTTGCCAGGCGCAGCCAGCGTGAAATAGTTACCAAGGCAGGTGGGCAGCCTTTGGTCAGCGGAGGTTGGGGAGGGCGTCGAAATGGGTACAGTCTTTTCGAGGGTCCTCGTGTGCCCGTCGGAGGCTACTGATTGAAACACTTGCCTAAAATGACAAAAATGCCCAGTATGGCGCAGCCGTGAAATAGTCACCAGGCCGGTGGGCTATAGCCTTTGGTCCTTGAGGGTTAGGAGAGGGTTTGGGGCTCACAGTGCCGTCAGAAATGGGTACAGTCTTTTAGGGTCCTCGTCTGCCCGTGGGAGTCTCTGGTCAGAGCCTGCCTAAAATGACAAAAATGCCCAATGGCCAGCGGCGCAGGATAGTCCTTAGAAGCGGTGGGCTATAGTCTCTGGTCCCTTGAGGGTTGGGGAGGCGGGTTTGAGGGGGCTCAGTGCGTCAGAAATGGGTACAGTCTTTTGATGTTCCCTCGTGTGCCCAGTGGGAGGCTACGGTCGAGAGCACATGCCTAAAATGACAAGAAATGCCCAGCGTGTAGCGGGGATAGTCACCAAGGCAGTGGGCTATAGCGTTTGGTCCATGAGGGTTGGGAGGGGCGTTCGAGCTCTGGTCATTGGAAATGGGTACAGTCTTCTGAGGGTCCCGTGTGCCCGATGGGAGGCTACGGTCAGAAGCACATGCCTAAAATGTCAAGAAATATCCAGTGTGCGTGCGTCGAATAATCATGGCGGTGGGCTATAACTTTAGTCCTTGAGGGGTTGGGAGGGCGTTCGGGGGCTCACAGGTGTGAAAATGGGTGCAGTATTTTGAGGCCCTCACGTGCCGATGGAGAGGCTCTGGTCGAGCCTGCCCTAAAATGGCAGAAATGCCAATGGCCTTGCGTGAAATAGTTGCCGAGGCCGGTGGGCTATAGCCTTTGGTCCGCGGAGGTTGGGGAGGGGCGTCGGAAATGGGTACAGTCTTTTCGAGGGTCCTCGTGTGCCCCGTGGGAGGCTACGGTCAGAGACCTGCCCTAAAATGAGAAGAAATTCCCAGAGACTCATAGCGTGAAATCGTCGCCCAAGGGCGGTGGGCTATAGCCTTTGGTCATGAGGGTTGGGGAGGGGTTTAGGGGCTCTGGTGCGTGAAAATGGGTATAGTCTTTTCGAGGGTCTCGTGTGCCAGTGGGAGGCTCACGATTGAAGCCTGCCTAAAATGGCAAGAAATACCATGACCGTATGAAATAATCACCGAGGCCGGTGGGTTATAGCCTTTGGTCATGAGGTTGGGAGGGTTTATGGGGCTCTGGTGGGTCGAAAATGGGTATAGTCTTTTGAGGGTCCTCGTGTGCCAGGTGGGAGGCTCTGGTCAGAAGCACTGCCTAAAATAACCAAGAAATGTCGGCGGCGTGGGGCGTGAAATAGTCAAGGCCGGTGGGCTCTAAGCCTTGGTCCATGAGGGGTTGGGAGGGGTTTAAGGGGCTCACAGTCGTGAAATGGGTACAGTCTTTTGAGGGTCCTCGTGTGCCCAGTGGGAGGCTACGGTCAGAGGCACTGCCCTAAAATAAAGAAATGCCAGTAGCAGCTAGCGTGAAGCAGTGTGAGGCCGATTGGGCTATAGCCTTGAGTCATGAGGGGTTGGGGAGGAGTTCAGGGGTTCTGGGCGTCAGAAATGGGTACAGTCTTTTCTAGGGTTCTCGTGTGTACCCGGTGGGAGGCTCTGATTCTACAGGCCTGCCCTAAAGGGCAAGAAATGCCCAAGCCAGGCAGCGCGTGAAAGCAGTCACAGGGCGGTGGGCTATAGCCTTTGGTCCATGAGGTTGGGAGGGAAGTTACAGGGGCTACAGGCGTCAATGGGTACAGTCTTTTCGAGGGTCTCGTGTGCCAGTGGGAGGCTAAGGTCAAGCCTGCCCTAAAATGGCAAGAAATGCCAATGACGCGATGCGTGAAATAGTCACCGAGGCCGGTGGGCTATGTGCTGGTCATGAGGGGTTGAGGCGGTGTTTGAGAGTTACGGTCGTCGGAAATGGGTTCAGTCTTTTCGTGGTTCCTAGTGTGCCAAGTGGGAGGCTAAGGTCAGAGCACACTAAAATGGCAAGAAATGTCAAGCCAGGCAGCCAGCGTCAGAATAGTCTCAGGGCGGTGGGCTATAGCCTTTGGTCAGCGAGGTTGGGGAAGGTGTTTGGGGGCTCAGTGGGTCGGAAATGGGTACAGTCTTTTCGGTCTCGTGTGCCCAGTGGGAGGCTGGTCAGAAGCTTTGCCTAAAATAGCAAGACATGCCCAGCCAGCTGGCGCGTGAAATAAGTCACCAAGGGCGGTGGGCTATAGCCTTTGGTCGGCGGGGTTGGGAGAAAGCGTTCGAGGCTCTGGTCGTCAGAAATCAGTACAGTCTTTTCGAGGGTCCTCGTGTGCCCAGTGGGAGGCTACGGTCAAGCACTGCCTAAAATAACAGAAATGCCAGTGGCGCAGCGCGTGAAATAGTCCACGAGGCGTGGGCTATAGCCTTTAGTCCATGAGGGGTTGGGGAGGGTTTAGGGGGCTCACAGTGGTGGGAAATGGGTACAGTCTTTTGAGGTCCTCGTGTGCCTAGTGGGAGGCTACAGTCAGGAGGCATGCCTAAAATGGCAAGAAATGCCAGTGGCCATGGCAGTCGTGAAACAGTCGCCGAGGCGGTGGGCTATAACCTTTGTCCCATGAGGTCCGGGAGGGAAGTTACTGGGCCTCTGGCGTTGAGGTGGGTACAGTCTTTTGAGGGGTCCTCGTGTGCCCAGTTGGAGCTCTGATCGAAGCCAGCCTAAAATGGCAAGAAATGCCAGTAGTGAGCAGGTGAAATAGGCAGGCAGTGGGCTATTGCCTTTGGTCCACGGGGGTTGGGGAGGGGTTCGGGGGCTCCGGTGGTCGGAAATGGGTACAGTCTTTTCGGGGTCTCGTGTGCCCAGTGGAAGGCCACAGTCATAAGCACCTTCTAACATGACAAGAAATGCCCAGCGCGTACGTGAAATAGTCACAGGGCGGTGGGCTATAAGCCTTTGGTCATGAGGGGTTGGGAGGGGTTTGAGGGCTCACAGTCGTCAGAAATGGAGTGCAGTCTTTTCGAGGGTCCTCTTGTGCCCAGTGGGAGACTACGGTCAAGCACTTGCCCTAAAATGGCAAGAAATGCCAGGCGGCGTGGCGCGTCAAATAATCACAGGGCGGTGGGCTATAACCTTTAGTCAGCATGAGGGTTGGGAAGGTTTTGAGAACTCTGGTGGGCCGAAATAGTTCTGATCTTTGAGGGTCCTCATGTGCCCGGTGGGAGGCTCGGATCAAGCCTGCCCTAAAATGGCGAAATTACCCAGTGCAGCGTGTGGGGAAATAGTCACCAAGGGCGGTGGGCTATAACTGGTCCATGAGGGTTGGGGAGGGATTAGGGGCTCAGGTCGTCGGAAATGGGTACAGTCTTTTCGAGGGTCCTAGCGTGCCCAGTGGGAGGCTACGGTCAGAAGCCTGCCCTAAAATGTGAACATGCCAGTGGCGCAGCGCGTGAAATAAGCGCCGAGGCGGTGGGCTATGTGCTGGTCCTTGAGGGTTGGGGAGGGGCGTTCGGGGGCTCTGGGCGTCGGAAATGGGTACAGTCTTTTCGAGGGTCCTCGTGTGCCCAGTGGGAGGCTACGGTCAGAGGCCTGCCCTAAAATAGCAAGAAATACCCAGCGGCGCAGCGCGGGAAATAGTCACCGAGGCCGGTGGGCTATAGCCTTTGGTCCGCGGGGGTTGGGGAGGGGCGTTCGGGGGCTCTGGTCATCGGAAATGGGTACAGTCTTTACGAGGGTCGTCGTGTCCCCAGTGGGAGGCTACGGTCAGAAGCCTGCCCTAAAATGGCAAGAAATGTCCAGCGGCGCAGCGCGTGAAATAGTTGCCGAGGCCGGTGGGCTATAGCCTTTGGTCCGCGGGGGTTGGGGAGGGGCGTTCGGGGGCTCTGGATGTTGGAAATGGGTACAGTCTTTTCGAGGGTCCTCGCGTGCCCAGTGGGAGGCTACGGTCAGGGCCTGCCCTAAAATGGCAAGAAATGCCCAGCGGCGCAGCGCGTGAAATAGTTGCCGAGGCCGGTGGGCTATAGCCTTTGGTCCGCGGAGGTTGGGGAGGTGCGTCGGAAATGGGTACAGTCTTTTCGAGGGTCCTCGTGTGCCCCGTGGGAGGCTACGGTCAGAGGCCTGCCCTAAAATGACAAGAAATGCCCAGCGGCGCAGCGCGTGAAATAGTCACCGAGGCCGGTGGGCTATAGCCTTTGGTCCGAGGTTGGGAGGAGGTTTGGGGCTCGGTTGTCGAGAAATGGGTGAAGTCTTTTCGAGGGTCTCGTGTGCCCGGATGGGAGGCTACGGTCAGAAGCCTGCCCTAAAATGAGGAAGAAATGTCTAAGCCCATAGCGTGAAACAGTCATGAGCCCGGTGGGCTATAGCCCAGTCCATGAGGGTTGGGGAGGCGTTCGAGGGGCTCTGGTGTCGGAAATGGGTGCAGTCTTTTGAGGGTCCTCGCGTGCCAGTTGGAGGCTCTGAGTCAAACCTGCCCTAAAATGAGAAGAAATGTCCAGAGCGCATGCGTGAAATAATCATGAGGCGGTGGACTATAGCCTTTGGTCGAGGGGTTGGGAGGGCGTTGAGGGTGCAGGTGTCGAAATCGTACAGTCTTTCGAGGTCCTCGCGTGCCAGTGGGTGGCTCTGATTAGGGCATGCCCTAAAATGGCAATAAATGCCATGGCGCCAGCGCGTGAAATAATCGCCCGAGGCGGTGGGCTATAGCCTGAGTCTGCGGGGTTGGGAGGGGGTTTCGGGGGCGCTGTGCGTCGAAAATGGGTACAGGCTTTTCGTGGGTCCTCGTGTGCCCGGTGGGTGGCTACGGTCAAGCCTGCCCTAAAATGAGGAAGAAATGTCCATGACCCAGTAGCGTGAAATAATCGTAGAGCCGGTGGGCTATAATATAGTCAGCGGGGTTGGGGAGGGGGCGTTAGGGGGCTGGGTGTCGGAAATCGTACAGTCTTTTCGAGGGTCTCGCGTGAGTGGGAGGCTACGGTCAGGACCCTGCCCAAAAATGGCAAAAATACCCAGCGCAGCGCCTGAAATAGTCCGCGAGGCCGGTGGGCTATATAGCCTTTGGTCCCGCGGAGGTTGGGGAGGGGCGTCGGAAATGGAGTGCAGTCTTTCGAGGGTCTCATGTGCCCGTGGGAGGCTCTGATCAGAGCCTGCCTAAAATGACAAAATACTTGGCGCAGCGCGTGAAATAGTCACCGAGGGCGGTGGGCTATAACTGGTCCAGCATGGGGTTTGGGGAGGGTTTGAGGGGCTCACGGTGCGTCGAGAAATGGGTACAGTCTTTCGAGGTCCTCGTGTGCAGTGGGAGGCTCTGGTCAAGCACACTAAAATGAGAAGAAATGTCTAATGACCCAGTAGCGTGAAACAGTCATGGGGCACCGGTGGGCGATAGCCTTTGGTCCGCGGGGGTTGTGGAGGGGCGTTCGGGGGATCTGGGTGTCAGAAATGGGTACAGTCTTTTCGAGGGTCCTCGCGTGCCCAGTGGGAGTCTACGGTCAGACGCCTGCCCTAAAATGAGAAGAAATGTCCAGCGGCGCAGCGCGTGAAATAGTCACTTGGGCGGTGGACTATAGCCTTTAGTCCGCAGGGGTTGGGGAGGGGCGTTCGGGGGTGCAGGTGTCGAAATCGTACAGTCTTTTGAGGTCCTCGCGTGATGGGAGGCTCTGATTGGGGCATGCCAAAATGGCAATAAATGTCCAGTGAGCAGCACGTGTAGAAATGAAATAGTCGCCGAGGCAGGTGGGCTATAGCTAGTCTGCAGGGGGTTGGGAGGGGGTTTCGAGGGGCTCAGTGCGTCGGGAAATGGGTACAGTCTTTTCGTGGGTCCTCGTGTGCCCAGTGGGAGGCTACGGTCAGAAGCCTGCCCTAAAATGAGAAGAAATGTCCAGCGGCCCAGCGCGTGAAATAGTCGCCGAGCCCGGTGGGCTATAGCCCTTGGTCCGCGGGGTTGGGGAGGGGCGTTCGGGGGCTCTGGGTGTCGGAAATGCGTACAGTCTTTTCGAGGGTCCTCGCGTGCCCAGTGGGAGGCTACGGTCAGGGCCTGCCCTAAAATGGCAAGAAATACCCAGCGGCGCAGCGCGTGAAATAGTTGCCGAGGCCGGTGGGCTATAGCCTTTGGTCCGCGGAGGTTGGGGAGGGGCGTCGGAAATGGGTACAGTCTTTTCGAGGGTCCTCATGTGCCCCGTGGGAGGCTACGGTCAGAGGCCTGCCCTAAAATGACAAGAAATGCCCAGCGGCGCAGCGCGTGAAAGAGTCACCGAGGCCGGTGGGCTATAGCCTTTGGTCCGCGGGGTTTGGGGAGGGTTTGGGGCTCACAGTCGTCAGAAATGGGTACAGTCTTTTCGAGGGTCCTCGTGTGCCCAGTGGGAGGCTACGGTCAGAAGCCTGCCCTAAAATGAGAAGAAATGTCCAGCGGCCCAGCGCGTGAAATAGTCGCCGAGCCCGGTGGGCTATAGCCCTTGGTCCGCGGGGTTGGGGAGGGGCGTTCGGGGGCTCTGGGTGTTGGAAATGGGTACAGTCTTTTCGAGGGTCCTCGCGTGCCCAGTGGGAGGCTACGGTCAGAAGCCTGCCCTAAAATGAGAAGAAATGTCCAGCGGCGCAGCGCGTGAAATAGTCGCCGAGGGCAGTGAGCTATGTGCCCAGTCGCGGGGGGTTGGGAGGGGTTTGGGGGCTCTGGTCGCCGGAAATGGGTACAGTCTTCTGAGGTCCTCGTGTGCCAGGTGGAGGCTCAGTCAAGCCTGCCCTAAAATGCCAAGAAATGTCAATGCGGGCGCAGCCCGTGGAAATAGTCGCCATGAGGGACGGTGGGCTATAGCCTTTGGTCGAGGGGTTGGGAGGGCGTTCGGGGGGGCTCACAGGTGTCGGGAAATCACGAGTCTTCGGGGGTCATCCCAGCAGTTACTTGATGGGAGGCTACGGTCGGGGCACGCCTTTGTCCATGAGGGGTTAGGGATGGGCGTCGGAAATGGGTACATTCTTTTGAGGGGTCACTCGTGTGCCCGTGGGAGGCTACTGATCGAGGCGCCTAAAATGACAAAAATGCCCAGCAGCGCAGTCGTGAAATAGTCACCCAAAGGCCGGTGGGCTATAATATAGGTCATGAGGTTGGGGAGGGGGGTTTCGGGGCTCTGTCTTGAGAAATGGGTACAGTCTTTTGAGGTTCCTCGTGTGCCCGGTGGGAGGCTCAGTGAAGCACACTGCCCTAAATTGAGAAGAAATGCCAAGCAGTGCGTCAAATAGTCACACGAGGCGGTGGGCTATAGCTGGTCCATGAGGGTTGGGGAAGGTGTTTGAGGGGCTACAGTCATGGGAAATGGAGTGCAGTGTTTCGAGGTCCTCGTGTGCCCAGTGGGAGGCTACAGTCAGAGCTGCCCTAAAATGGCATGAAATGCCAGTGGCGCAACACGTGAAATAGTCACGAGGCCGGTGGGCTATACACTTTGGTCATGAGGGTTGGGAGGGGTTTAGGGGGCTCACGGTGGGTCGGAAATGGAGTGCAGTCTTTTAGAGGTCTGTTGTGCCCAGATGGGAGGCTACTGATCAGAGGCCTTCCTAAAATGGAAAAAATGCCAGTGACGCAGCGTGAATAAGTCACGAGGCTGGTGGGCTATAGCCTTTGGTCCCATGAGGGGGTTGGGGAGGGGTTTAGGGGGTTACAGTGCGTGAAAATGGGTCAGTCTTTTGAGGGTCCTCGTGTGCCAGTGGGAGGCTACAGTCAGAAGCCTGCCCTAAAATGCAAGAAATGTCCAAGCGCAGCCCGTGAAATAATCGCGAGGACGGTGGACTATAAGCCTTTAGTCATGAGGGGGTTGGGAGGGCGTTCGGGGCTCTGGGTGTCGGAGGTGGTACAGTCTTTGAGGTCTCGCGTCCCAGTGGGAGAATGCAGTCAGGGCCTGCGATAAAATGGCAAGAAATGCCCAGCGGCACAGCGCGTGAAATAGTCGCCGAGGCCGGTGGGATATAGCCTTTGGTCTGCGGGGGTTGGGGAGGGGCGTCGGAAATGGGTACAGTCTTTCGAGGATCCTCGTGTGCCCCGTGGGAGGCTACTGTCAGAGGCCTGCCCTAAAATAACAAGAAATGCCCAGCGGCGCAGCGAGTGAAATAGTCACCGAGGCCGGTGGGGTATAGCCTTTGGTCCGCGGGGGTTGGGGAGGGTTTGGGGCTGGTCATCGGGAAATGGGTGCAGTCTTCTGAGGGTCTCGTGTGCCCAGTGGGAGGCTCTGGTCAGAAGGCTGCCCTAAAATGGCAAGAAATGTCAGCCAGTAGCGTGTGAAATAATCGGCCCAGGCAGTGGGCTATAGCCTTTGGTCCGCGGGGGTTGGGGAGGGGCGTTCGGGGGCTCTGGGTGTCGGAAATGGGTACAGTCTTTTCTAGGGTCCTCGCGTTCCCAGTGGGAGGCTACGTTCCGGGCCTACCCTAAAATGGCTAGAAATGCCCAGCGGTGCAGCGTGTGAAATAGTTGTCGAGGCCGGTGGGCTATAGCCTTTGGTCATGGAGGTTGGGGAGGGCGTCGGAAATGGGTGCAGTCTTTTCGAGGGTCTCGTGTGCCCGTCGGAGGCTACAGTTAGAGCCTGCCCTAAAATGACAAGAAATGCCCAATGGCCGCGTGAAATAGTCACAAGGCGGTGGGCTATAGCCTTTGGTCAGCGGGGTTGGGAGGGGTTTGAGGGGCTCACAGTGCGTCAGAAATGTGTACAGTCTTTTCGAGGTCCTCGTGTGCCCGTGGGAGGCTACAGGAGAGCCTGCCCTAAAATGACAGGAAATGCCATGGCGCAGCGAGGATAATCCAAGGCAGTGGGCTATAGCCTTTGGTCCTTGAGGGTTGGGAGGCAGTTTTGAGGGCTCTGGTGCGTGGAAATGGGTCAGATCTTCGAGGTCTCGTGTGCCCAGTGGGAGGCTACGGTGAGGCACTAAAATGGCAAAAAATTCCCAGCGGGGCAGCGCGTGAAATAGTCAAGGGCGGTGGGCTATATGCTGGTCCTTGAGGGGTTGGGGAGGGTGTTCGGGGCTTTGGTCATCGAAAATGGGTCATCTGAGGTCCTCATGTGCCCGAGGAGGGAGGCTATGGTTAGAGGCACATAAAACTGCCTAAAATGGCAAAAATTCCCAGTGATTGCAGCGCGTGAAATAGTCGCCGAGGCCGGTGGGCTATCGCGCTGGTCACTTGAGGGGTTGGGGAGGGGTTTAGGGGCTCTGGTCATCAATGGGTACAGTCTTTTCGGCCGGTCCTCGTGTGCCACAATGGGAGGCTACAGGTCAGAAGCACGCTAAAATGTAAGAAATGTCCATGGCGCTTGGCGTGAAATAATCGCCGAGGGCCCGGTGGGCTATAGCCTTTGGTTCGTGAGGGGTTGGGGAGGGGCGTTCGGGGCTCTCGGTGTGTGAGTGCAGTCTTTTCGAGGGTCTCGCGTCCCAGTGGGAGGCTACGGTCGAGGCCTTCCCTAAAATGGCAATAAATTCCAGCGGGCGCAGTGCGTGAAGTGTCATGAGGCAGTGAGCTATAACTTTGGTCCCTTGAGGGTTGGGAGGGGGTTTGAGGGGCTCGGTCGCCAGGAAATGGGTGCAGTCTTCTGAGGTCCTCGTGTGCCCAGTGAGGCCTCTGATCGAGCACTGCCTAAAAATGCCAAGAAATGTCAGTGGCGCAGCCCGTGAAATAGTCATGGGGGCGGTGGGCTATAACCTTTGGTCCCATGAGGGGTTGGGGAAGGGCGTTCGGGGGCTCAGGTATCGGAAATGGGTACAGTCTTTTCCCGAGGGTCCTCGCGTCCCAGTGGGAGAATGCTGGTCAGTGCACACACTAAAAAGGCAAGAAATGCCCAGCGGTGTGGTAGCGTGAAATAGTTGCAGGCCGGTGGGCTATAAGCCTTTGGTCAGCGGAGGTTGGGGAGGGTTTGAGGGGCTCTGAGCGTCGAGAAATGTGTACAGTCTTTTCGAGGGTCCTCGTGTGCCACAATGGGGAGGCTACAGTCGGAGGCCTGCCCTAAAATGACAGTAAATGCCCAGCGGCGCAGCGCGAGGATAGTCCTTGAGGCAGTGGGCTATAGCCTTTGGTCATGAGGGGTTGGGAGGCGGTTTTCGAGGGCTCGGTGGGTCGAAAATGGGTACAGTCTTTACGAGGGTCCTCGTGTGCCCAGTGGGAGGCTACGGTCAGAGGCCTGCCCTAAAATGGCAAAAAATTCCCAGCGGCGCAGCGCGTGAAATAGTCACCGAGGCCGGTGGGCTATAGCCTTTGGTCCGCGGGGGTTGGGGAGGGGTGTTCGGGGGCTTTGGTCATCGAAAATGGGTACAGTCTTTACGAGGGTCCTCATGTGCCCAGAGGGAGGCTATGGTTAGAGGCCTGCCCTAAAATGGCAAAAAATTCCCAGCGGTGCAGCGCGTGAAATAGTCGCCGAGGCCGGTGGGCTATCGCCTTTGGTCCGCGGGGGTTGGGGAGGGGGTTTAGGGGGCTCTGGTCATCGAAAATGGGTACAGTCTTTTCGACGGTCCTCGTGTGCCCTGTGGGAGGCTACGGTCAGAAGCCTGCCCTAAAATGCCAAGAAATGTCCAGCGGCGCAGCGTGTGAAATAGTCGCCGAGGACGGTGGGCTATAGCCTTTGGTTCGCGGGGGTTGGGGAGGGGCGTTCGGGGGCTCTCGGTGTCGGAAATGGGTACAGTCTTTTCGAGGGTCCTCGCGTCCCCAGTGGGAGGCTACGGTCAGGGCCTTCCCTAAAATGGCAATAAATTCCCGGCGGCGCAGTGCGTGAAATTGTCGCGAGGCGGTGAGCTATAGCCTTTGGTCCCATGAGGGGTTGGGGAGGGGTTTGAGGCTCACTGGTCATCGGAAATGGGTACAGTCTTCTGAGGGTCCTCGTGTGAGTGAGAGGCTACGGTCAGAAGCCTGCCTAAAATGCCAAGAAATGTCCAGCCAGCGCAGCCCGTGAAATAGTCGCCGAGGGGACGGTGGGCTATAGCCTGGTCAGCATGAGGGGTTGGGGAGGGGCGTTCGGGGCTCTGGGTATCGGAAATGGGTACAGTCTTTTCGAGGTCCTCGCGTCCCAGTGGGAGGAATGCAGTCAGTGCACATGCACAAAAGGCAAAATGCCAGCGCGGTAGCGTGAAATAGTTAGAGGCGGTGGGCTATAGCCTTTGGTCCTTGAGGGTTGGGAGGCGTCGGAAATGGGTACAGTCTTTTCGAGGTCCTCGTATAAACGCATGGGAGGCTACAGGTCGAGACCTGCCTAAAATGACAAAAAATGCTGACTGGCCAGTGGAAATAGTCACAGGGCGGCCTATAATAGCCTGGTCCCATGAGGGTTGGGGAGGGGTTTCGGGGACTCAGTGGGTTAGAAATGGGTACAGCCTTTTCGAGGGGTCCTCGTGTGTGCGATGGGAGGCTCTGAGTCACAAGCACACTAAAATGGCAAGAAATGCCAACGTAGCGTGGCGTGAAATAGTCCATGAGGCGGTGGGCTATATGCTTTGGTCCCATGAGGGGTTGGGGAGTTGTTTGAGGGGGCTCACAGTGCGTCGGAAATGGGTACAGTGTTTTCGAGGGTCCTCGTGTGCCCAGTGGGAGGCCTCTGATCAGAAGGCTGCCACTAAAATGGCAAGAAATACCAGTGGCGCAACACGTGAAATAGTCAAGGGCGGTGGGCTATAGCTGGTCCATGAGGGGTTGGGGAGGGGTTTAGGGGCTCACGGTGGGTGGGAAATGGGTGCAGTCTTTTCGAGGTCCTGTTGTGCCCAAGTGGGAGGATACAATCAGAGGCCTTCCATAAAATGGCAAAAAAAGCCCAGCGTCGCAGCGCGTGAAATAGTCACCAGCTGGTGGGCTATAGCCTTTAGTCCATGAGGGGTTGGGGAGGGTTTTGGGGCTCTGGTCGCCGGAAATGGGTACAGTCTTTTGAGGTCCTCGTGTGCCAGTGGGAGGCTACGGTCGAAGCCTGCCACTAAAATGTAAGAAATGTCAGCGTGGCGTAGCCCGTGAAATAATCATGGGGGCGGTGGACTATAGCCTTTGGTCATGAGGGGTTGGGGAGGGGCGTTCGGGGCTCAGGTGTCGGAAATGGGTACAGTCATATCTAGGGTCCTCGCTAGCCATTGGGAGGCTCGTTCAGGCCTGCCTAAAATGGCTAGAAATGCCAGTGATTGCAAGCGTGAAATAGTTGCCGAGGCCTGTGGGTTATAGCCTTTGGTCCGCGGAGGTTGGGGAGGGGCGTCGGAAATGGGTACAGTCTTTTCGAGGGTCCTGTTGTGCCCAGTGGGAGGCTACAATCAGAGGCCTTCCCTAAAATGGCAAAAAAAGCCCAGCGGCGCAGCGCGTGAAATAATCGCCGAGGCCGGTGGGCTATCGCCGTTGGTCCGCGGGGGTTGGGGAGGGGGTTTAGGGGGCTCTGGTCATCGAAAATAGGTACAGTCTTTTCGACGGTCCTCGTGTGCCCTGTGGGAGGCTACGGTCAGAAGCCTGCCCTAAAATGCCAAGAAATGTCCAGCGGCGCAGCGCGTGAAATAGTCGCCGAGGACGGTGGGCTATAGCCTTTGGTTCGCGGGGGTTGGGGAGGGGCGTTCGGGGGCTCTCGGTGTCGGAAATGGGTACAGTCTTTTCGAGGGTCCTCACGTCCCCAGTGGGAGGCTACGGTCAGGGCCTTCCCTAAAATGGCAATAAATTCCCAGCGGCGCAGTGCGTGAAATAGTCACCGAGGCCGGTAGGCTATAGCCTTTGGTCCGCGGGGGTTGGGGAGGGGGTTTCGGGGGCTCTGGTCATCGGAAATGGGTACAGTCTTTACGAGGGTCCTCGTGTGCCCAGTGAGAGGCTACGATCAGAAGCCTGCCCTAAAATGCCAAGAAATGTCCAGCGGCGCAGCCCGTGAAATAATCGCGAGGGGCGGTGGGCTATAGCCTTTGGTCCATGAGGTTGGGGAGGCGTTCGGGGCTCACAGGTATCGGAAATGGGTACAGTCTTTTCGAGGTCCTCGCGTCCCAGTGGGAGAATGCAGTCGAGTGCACCTGCTAAAAACAAGAAATGCCAACAGCCAGCGTGAAATAATTCTTAGGGCGGTGGGCTATAGCCTTTGGTCCGCGGGGGTTGGGGAGGGGCGTCGGAAATGGGTACAGTCTTTTCGAGGGTCCTCGTATGGCGCATGGGAAGTTGTTTCGGGGGGAGTATGGCGCGGGGGTTGGGGAAGTTGTTTCGGGGGCTCTGGTCGTCGGAAATGGGTACAGTGTTTTCGAGGGTCCTCGTGTGCCCAGTGGGAGGCTACGGTCAGAAGGCTGCCCTAAAATGGCAAGAAATACCCAGCGGCGCAGCACGTGAAATAGTCACCGAGGCCGGTGGGCTATAGCTTTTGGTCCGCGGGGGTTGGGGAGGGGGTTTAGGGGGCTCTGGTCGTCGGAAATGGGTACAGTCTTTTCGAGGGTCCTGTGATGCCCAGTGGGAGGCTACAATCAGAGGCCTTCCCTAAAATGGCAAAAAAAGCCCAGCGGCGCAGCGCGTGAAATAGTCACCGAGGCTGGTGGGCTATAGCCTTTGGTCCATGAGGTTGGGGAGGGGTTTGAGGCTCTGGTCATGGAAATGGAGTACAGTCTTTTCGAGGGTCCTCGTGTGCCCGATGGGAGGCTCGGTCAGAAGCTGCTAAAATGTAAGAAATGTCAGCGCGTAGCCCGTGAAATAGTCATGGGGGACGGTGGACTATAGCCTTTGGTCATGAGGGTTGGGGAGGGCGTTCGGGGGCTCAGGTGTCGGAAATGGGTACAGTCTTTTCTAGGGTCCTCGCGTGCCATTGGGAGGCTACGTTCAGGGCCTGCCCTAAAATGGCTAGAAATGCCCAACCGGCGCAGCGCGTGAAATAGTTACCGAGGCCGGTGGGCTATAGCCTTTGGTCCGCGGAGGTTGGGGAGGCGTCGGAAATGGAGTGCAGTCTTTTCGAGGGTCCTCGTGTGCCCGTCGGAGGCTACAGTTAGAGCCTGCCCTAAAATGACAAGAAATGTAGCCAGCGCAGCGCGTGAAATAGTCACCGAGGCGGTGGGCTATAGCCTTTAGTCCCTTGAGGGTTGGGGAGGGGTTTGAGGGCTCAGTGTCGAGAAATGGGTACTGAGTCTTTTGAGGTCCTCGTGTGCCCGGTGGGAGGCTACGGTCAGAGGCCTGCAGTAAATAATAAAAATTCCCAGCATGGCGCGTGAAATAGTCACGAGGCAGTGGGCTATAGCCTTTGGTCCCATGAGGGTTGGGAGGCGTTCGGGGCTCTGGTCATGAAAATGGGTACAGTCTTCTGAGGGTCCTCGTGTGCCCGGTGGGAGGCTACAGTCAGAGGGCTGCCCTAAAATGGCAAAAATTCCCAATGGCCAGTGCGTGAAATAGTCACCAAGGCGGTGGGCTATAGCCTGGTCCCATGAGGTTGGGAGGGTGTTAGGGGCTTTGGTCATCGGAAATGGGTACAGTCTTTACGAGGTTCCTCGTGTGCCCAGTGGGAGGCTATGGTTAGAGGCCTGCCCTAAAATGGCAAAAAATTCCCAGCGGTGCAGCGCGTGAAATAGTCGCCGAGGCCGGTGGGCTATCGCCTTTGGTCCGCGGGGGTTGGGAAGGGGGTTTAGGGGGCTCTGGTCGCCAGAAATGGGTACAGTCTTTTCGGCGGTCCTCGTGTGCCACTGTGGGAGGCTCTGAGGTCAGGGCCTGCCTAAAATAGCAATAAATGCCAATGGCAGCCGCGTGAAATAGTCACCGAGGCCGGTGGGCTATAGCCTGGTCAGCGGGGTTGGGGAGGGGTTTAGGGGCTCTCGGTGTGGAAATGGGTGCAGTCTTTTGAGGTCCTCGCGTCCCAGTGGGAGAGGCTCTGGTCAGGGCCTTCCTAAAATGGCAATAAATTCCAGCAGTAGCAGTGCGTGAAATAGTCGCCGAGGCAGTGAGCTATAGCCTTTGGTCCATGAGGGTTGGGAGGGGTTTGGGGGCTCTGGTGATCGGAAATGGGTACAGTCTTCTGAGGTCCTCGTGTGCCCTTGATGAGAGGCTACGGTCAGCCTGCCCTAAAATGCCAAGAAATGTCAGTGGCGCAGCCCGTGAAATAGTCATGGGGCGGTGGGCTATAGCCTTTGGTCCGCGGGGGTTGGGGAGAGGCGTTCCGGGGCTCTGGGTATCGGAAATGGGTACAGTCTTTTCGAGGGTCCTCGCGTGCCAGTGGGGAGAATGCAGTCGAGTGCACACTAAAAAGGCAAGAAATGCCCAGCAGCCTTGGCGTGAAATAGTTCTTGAGGCAGTGGGCTATAGCCTTTGGTCCATGAGGGTTGGGAGGCGTGGAAATGGGTGCAGTCTTTTGAGGGTCCTCGTATGTAGCATGGGAGGCTACGGTCAGAGACCTGCCTAAAATGACAAGAAATGCCAATGACCCAGTAGCGTGAAATAGTCACGAGGCGGACTATAGCCTTTGGTCCCTTGGGGGTTGGGGGGTTTCGGGACTCAGTGGGTTAGAAATGGGTACAGCCTTTTCGAGGTCTCGTGTCTTGCAGTGGGAGGCTACGGTCACAAGCACTGCCTAAAATGGCAAGAAATGCCAAGCAGTAGCGCGTGAAATAATCACCAAGGGCAGTGGGCTATAGCTAGTCCTTGAGGGTTGGGGAAGTTGTTTGAGGGGCTCACGGTCGTCGGAAATGGGTACAGTCGTTTCGAGGGTCCTCGTGTGCCAGTGGGTGTCTACGGTCAGAAGGCTGCCCTAAAAATGCAAGAAATACCAAGCACGCAACACGTGAAATAGTCAAGGCGGTGGGCTATAGCTTTGGTCCATGGGGTTGGGGAGGGGTTTAGGGGCTCTGGTGCGTCGGAAATGGGTACAGTCTTTTCGAGGTCTGTTGTGCCAGTGGGAGGCTACAATCAGGGCCTTCCTAAAATGGCAAAAAGCCAGCCAATGGCCGCGTGAAATAGTCACCGAGGCTGGTGGGCTATAGCCTTTGGTCCGCGGGGGTTGGGGAGGGGGTTTCGGGGGCTCTGGTCATCGGAAATGGGTACAGTCTTTTCGAGGGTCCTCGTGTGCCCAGTGGGAGGCTACGGTCAGAAGCCTGCCCTAAAATGCCAAGAAATGTCCAGCGGCGTAGCCCGTGAAATAGTCGCCGAGGACGGTGGACTATGGCCTTTGGTCCGCGGGGGTTGGGGAGGGGCGTTCGGGGGCTCTGGGTGTCGGAAATGGGTACAGTCTTTTCTAGGGTCCTCGCGTGCCATTGGGAGGCTACGTTCAGGGCCTGCCCTAAAATGGCTAGAAATGCCCAGCGGTGCAGCGCGTGAAATAGTTGCCGAGGCCTGTGGGTTATAGCCTTTGGTCCGCGGAGGTTGGGGAGGGGCGTCGGAAATGGGTACAGTGTTTTCGAGGGTCCTCGTGTGCCCAGTGGGAGGCTACGTTCAGGGCCTGCCCTAAAATGGCTAGAAATGCCCAACCGGCGCAGCGCGTGAAATAGTCACCGAGGCCGGTGGGCTATAGCCTTTGGTCCGCGGGGGTTGGGGAAGTTGTTTCGGGGGCTCTGGTCGTCGGAAATGGGTACAGTGTTTTCGAGGGTCCTCGTGTGCCCAGTGGGAGGCTACGGTCAGAAGGCTGCCCTAAAATGGCAAGAAATACCCAGCGGCGCAGCACGTGAAATAGTCACCGAGGCCGGTGGGCTATAACAGTCCTTGAGGGGTTGGGAGGGGTTTAGGGGGCTCACAGTGCGTCGGAAATGGGTGATCTTTTCGAGGTCTGTTGTGCCCAGTGGGAGGCTACAATCAGGCCTTCCTAAAATGGCAAAAAAGCCAGCCTGTGCGTGAAATAATCGAGGCAGTGGGCTATCATGCCTTTGGTCCATGAGGGGTTGGGAGGGGTTTAGGGGCTCTGGTCGCCGAAAATGGAGTGCAGTCTTTTCGGTCCTCGTGTGCCCAGTGGGAGGCTACGGTCAGAAGCCTGCCCTAAAATGCCAAGAAATGTCCAGCGGCGCAGCGCGTGAAATAGTCGCCGAGGACGGTGGGCTATAGCCTTTGGTCCGCGGGGGTTGGGGAGGGGCGTTCGGGGGCTCTGGGTGTCGGAAATGGGTACAGTCTTTTCGAGGGTCCTCGCGTGCCCAG
Source organism: Citropsis articulata (assembly GCA_030449925.1). Taxonomy (NCBI): domain Eukaryota; kingdom Viridiplantae; phylum Streptophyta; class Magnoliopsida; order Sapindales; family Rutaceae; genus Citropsis; species Citropsis articulata. The sequence continues at coordinate 146,729 of JASUUH010000228.1, read as the reverse complement.
TGGGAGGCTACGGTCAGGGCCTTCCCTAAAATGGCAATAAATTCCCAGCGGCGCAGTGCGTGAAATAGTCGCCGGGGCGGGTGGGCTTTTGCCTTGGGTCCGGGGGGTTGGGGGGGGGGTTTTGGGGGGCTCTGGTCATCGGAAATGGGTACAGTCTTTACGAGGGTCCTCGTGTGCCCAGTGGGAGGCTACGGTCAGAAGCCTGCCCTAAAATGCCAAGAAATGTCCAGCGGCGCAGCGCGTGAAATAGTCGCCGAGGACGGTGGGCTGTGCTTTGGTCCCGGGGTTGGGGAGGGCGTTAGGGGCTCAGGTATCGGAAATGGGTACAGTCTTTTGAGGGTCCTCGCGTCCCAGTGGGAGAATGCAGTCGGTGCACACTAAAGGCAAAAATGCCAGCGCAGCAGCGTGAAATAGTTCGAGGCAGTGGGCTATAACCTTTGGTCAGCTGAGGGGGTTGGGGTGGGGCGTCGGAAATGGGTACAGTCTTTTCGAGGGTCCTCGTATGGCGCATGGGAAGTTGTTTCGGGGGGAGTATGGCGCGGGGGTTGGGGAAGTTGTTTCGGGGGCTCTGGTCGTCGGAAATGGGTACAGTGTTTTCGAGGGTCCTCGTGTGCCCAGTGGGAGGCTACGGTCAGAAGGCTGCCCTAAAATGGCAAGAAATACCCAGCGGCGCAGCGCGTGAAATAGTCACCGAGGCTGGTGGGCTATAGCTTTACAGTCCTTGAGGGTTGGGGAGGGGTTTAGGGGCTCACAGGTCGTGAAATGGGTACAGTCTTTTCGAGGTCTGTGATGCCAGTGGGAGGCTGATCAGAGGCCTTCCACAAAATGGCAAAAAGCCAGTGGCCTTGCGCGTGAAATAGTCACCGAGGCTGGTGGGCTATAGCCTTTGGTCCGGGGGGGGTGGGGTGGGTTGTTGGGGGGCTCTGGTCATCGGAAATGGGTACAGTCTTTTCGAGGGTCCTCGTGTGCCCAGTGGGAGGCTACGGTCAGAAGCCTGCCCTAAAATGCCAAGAAATGTCCAGCGGCGTAGCCCGTGAAATAGTCGCCGAGGACGGTGGACTATAGCCTTTGGTCCGCGGGGGTTGGGGAGGGGCGTTCGGGGGCTCTGGGTGTCGGAAATGGGTACAGTCTTTTCTAGGGTCCTCGCGTGCCATTGGGAGGCTACGTTCAGGGCCTGCCCTAAAATGGCTAGAAATGCCCAGCGGTGCAGCGCGTGAAATAGTTGCCGAGGCCGGTGGGCTATAGCCTTTGGTCCGCGGAGGTTGGGGAGGGGCGTCGGAAATGGGTACAGTCTTTTCGAGGGTCCTCGTGTGCCCCGTCGGAGGCTACGGTTAGAGGCCTGCCCTAAAATGACAAGAAATGCCCAGCGGCGCAGCGCGTGAAATAGTCACCGAGGCCGGTGGGCTATAATGCTGGTCCTTGGGGTTGGGAGGAGGTTTGAGGGCTCAGTGCGTCAGAAATGGGTACAGTCTTTTGAGGGTCTCGTGTGCCCAGGTGGGAGGCTACGGTCAGGAGGCACTGCCGTAAAATGGCAAAAATTCCCAATGGCCTTGTGCGTGAAATAGTCACCGAGGCCGGTGGGCTATAGCCTTTGGTCATGAGGGGTTGGGGAGGCGTTCGGGGCTCTGGTCGCCGAAAATGGGTCTGAGTCTTCTGAGGGTCTCGTGTGCCCGGTGGGAGGCTATGGTTAGAGGCCTGCCTAAAATGGCAAAAATTCCCAGTGGCAGCGTGAAATAATCCAAGGCGGTGGGCTATATCACTTTGGTCCCATGCGGGGGTTGGGAGGGTTTGGGGCTCTGGTCGCCCGGAAATGGGTACAGTCTTCTGAGGTTCCTCGTGTGCCCGTGGGAGGCTACGGTCAAGCCTGCCCAGCAACAAGAAATGTCCAGCGGCGCAGCGCGTGAAATAGTCGCCGAGGCCGGTGGGCTATCGCCTTTGGTCCGCGGGGGTTGGGGAGGGACGTTCGGGGGCTATGGGTGTCGGAAATGGATACAGTCTTTTCTAGGATCCTCACGTGCCCAGTGGGAGGCTACGGTCAGGGCCTGCCCTAAAATGGCAATAAATGCCCAGTAGCGTGCGTGAAATGTCAAGGCGGTGGGCTATAGCCAGTCCATGAGGCTTGGGGAGGGGGTTTCGGGGGCTCTGGTCGCCAGAAATGGGTACAGTCTTTTCGAGGTCCTCTTGTGCCACAATGGGAGCTCTGATCAGGCTTGCCCTAAAATGCCAAGAAATGTCAATGTAGCCAGCGCTTGAAATAGTCGCCGAGGACGGTGGGCTATAGCCTTTGGTCCGCGGGGGTTGGGGAGGGGCGTTCGGGGGCTCTCGGTGTCGGAAATGGGTACAGTCTTTTCGAGGGTCCTCGCGTCCCCAGTGGGTGGCTACGGTCAGGGCCTTCCCTAAAATGGCAATAAATTCCCAGCGGCGCAGTGCGTGAAATAGTCGCCGAGGCCGGTAGGCTATAGCCTTTGGTCATGAGGGTTGGGAGGGGTTTGAGGCTCTGGTCATGGGAAATGGGTGCAGTCTTCTGAGGGTCCTCGTGTGCCCGGTGAGAGGCTCTGGTCAGAAGCCTGGCCTAAAATGCCAAGAAATGTCAGCATGGCGCAGCCCGTGAAATAGTCATGCCGAGGGCGGTGGGCTATAGCCTTTGGTCCCATGAGGGGGTTGGGAGGCGTTAGGGGCTCTGGGTATCAGGAAATGGGTACAGTCTTTTCGAGGTCCTCGCGTCATCGGTGGGAGAATGCAGTCAGTGCCTGCCCTAAAGGCAAGAAATGCCCAACAGCAGCCGCGTGAAATAGTTCTGCCGAGGCAGTGGGCTATAGCCTTTGGTCAGCGGAGGTTGGGGAGGCGTCGGAAATGGGTACAGTCTTTTGAGGTCTCGTGTGCCCGTGGGAGGCTACTGTCAGACGCCTGCGCTAAAATGACCAGAAATGACCAGCGGCCCACTGCGTGAAAAAGTCACCGAGGCCGATTGGCTATGGCCTGGTCATGCGGGGTTGGGGAGGGGTTTGGCTCTGGTCGCCGGAAATGGGTACGATCTTCTGAGGGTCCTCGTGTGCTTGATGGGAGGCTACGGTCAGAAGGCTGCCCTAAAATGGCAAGAAATGTCCAGCGGCGCAGCGCGTGAAATAGTCGCCGAGGCCGGTGGGCTATAGCCTTTTGTCCGCGGGGGTTGGGGAGGGGCGCTCGGGGGCTCTGGCTGTCGGAAATGGGTACAGTCTTTTCTAGGGTCCTCGCGTGCCCAGTGGGAGGCTACGTTCAGGGCTGCTCTAAAATGGCAAGAAATGCCCAGCGGCGCAACGCGTGAAATAGTTGCCGAGGCCGGTGGGCTATAGCCTTTGGTCCGCGGAGGTTGGGGAGGGGCGTCGGAAATGGGTACAGTATTTTCGAGGGTCCTCGTGTGCCCCGTCGGAGGCTACGGTTAGAGGCCTGCCCTAAAATGACAAAAAATGCCCAGCGGCGCAGCGCGTTAAATAGTCACCGAGGCCGGTGGGCTATAGCTTTTGGTCCGCGGGGGTTGGGGAGGGGGTTTCGGGGGCTCTGGTCGTCAGAAATGGGTACAGTCTTTTCGAGGGTCCTCGTGTGCCCCGTGGGAGCTCTGGTCAGAGGCCTGCCCTAAAATGAAAAGAAAAGCCCAGGCGCAGCCTTGAGGATAATCACCAGGGCCGGTGGGCTATAGCCTGGTCCATGAGGTTGGGAGGCGGGTTTCGAGGGTGCAGTCGTCGAGAAATGGGTACAGTCTTTTCGAGGTCCTCGTGTGCCCAGATGGGAGGCTACGATCAGAGGCCTGCCTAAAATGGCAAAAATTCCAGTAGCGCAGCAACGTGAAATAGTCACAGGCAGTGGGCTATAACTTTGGTCCATGAGGGTTGGGAGGCGTTGGGGCTCTGGTCATCGGAAATGGGTACAGTCTTCTGAGGGTCGTCGTGTCCCGGTCGGAGGCTCTGATCGGAAGCCTGCCCTAAAATGGCAAGAAATGTCCAAGCGACACAGTAGCGTGAAATAGTTACCGAGGCGGTGGGCTATGTGCTTTGGTCCCATGAGGGGTTAGGGGAGGCGTTCGGGGCTCTGGATGTCGAAATGGGTACAGTCTTTTCGAGGGTCTCGCATGCCAGTGGGATGCTACTGGTCAGGCCTGCCCTAAAATGCCAAAAAAATGCCCAGCCAGCGTGGCGCGAGAAGTGTCGCCCGAGGCGGTGGGCTATAGCCAGTCCTTGAGGGGTTGGGGAGGGTTTGAGACTCTGGTCGCCAGGAAATGGAGTGCAGTCTTCTGAGGGTCCTCGTGTGCCAGTGGGAGGCTACGGTCAGAAGCACACCTAAAATGGCAAAAATGTCAATGGCTGTGCGCGTTAAATAGTCACCAAGGCCGGTGGGCTATGTGCTTAGTCCTTGAGGGTTGGGGAGGGGGTTTGGGGCTCTGGTGGTCGAAATGGAGTACAGTCTTTCGAGGTCTCGTGTGCCCGGTGGGAGGCCTGATCGAGGCACTGCCTAAAATGGCAAAAATTCCCAGCATGGCAGCGTGAAATAATCACAGGCGGTGGGCTGTACCTTTGGTCCTTGATGGTTGGGAGGGGCGTTCGGGGGCTCACTGGTCGCCGAAAATGGGTGCAGTCTTCTGAGGGTCGTCGTGTCCCAGTCGGAGGCTACGGTCAGAAGCCTGCCCTAAAATAGCAAGAAATGTCCAAGCGCTTAGCGTGAAATAGTTCGAGGCCGGTGGGCTATGCCTTTGGTCCATGAGGGGTTGGGAGGGCGTTCGGGGGCTCTGGATGTCGGAAATGGGTACAGTCTTTTCGAGGTCCTCGCGTGCTTGATGGGATACTCTGATCAGCCTGCCCTAAAATACCAAAAAATGCCAATGTGCTGTGAAAGTGTCGCCCGGGCGGTGGGCTATATACTGTGGTCCTTGAGGGGTTGGGAGGGGTTTGAGGGCTGGTAATGGAAATGGAGTACAGTCTTCTGAGGGTCCTCGTGTACTTGATGGGAGAGCTACAGTCAGAAGCACTGCCTAAAATGGAAGAAATGTCCAGCCAGTAGCGCGTCAAATAGTCGCCGAGGCGGTGGCCTATAGCCTTTGAGGGTTGGGAGGGGTTTAGAGGGCTCACAGTGAAATGAAATGGTGCAGTCTTTTGGTCCTAGCGTGCCCAGTGGGAGGCTTCTTGTGAAGCCTGCCTAAAATAGCAACACATGTAGCAGTGTGAGCGTGAAATAGCCCAGGCGGTGGGCTATAGCCTTTGGTCGCAGGGGGTTGGGAGGGGCGTTCGGGGCTCTGGCGTCGGAAATGGGTACAGTCTTTTCGAGGGTCCTCGTGTGCCCAGGATGGGAGGCTACGGTCAGAGGCACATGCCTAAAATAGCAAGAAATACTTGCAGTGCAAGCGGGAAAGAGTCACAGGCAGTGGGCTATAGCCTTTGGTCCTTGAGGTTGGGGAGGGTTTGGGGCTCTGGTCATGGAAATGGGTACAGTCTTCTGAGGTCGTCGTGTCCCAGTGGGAGGCTACGGTCAGGCCTGTCTAAAATAGCAAAAATGTCCAGTAGCGGTGAAATAGTTACCGAGGCTGGTGGGCTATAGCCTTTGGTCCATGAGGGTTGGGAGGGCGTTCGAGAGCTCTGGATGTTGGAAATGGGTACAGTCTTTCGAGGGTCCTCGCATTGCCCGATGGGAGGCTGATCAGGCCTGCCTAAAATGGCAAAAAATGCTTAGCGGTAGCAAGCGTGAAATAGTTGCCGAGGCGGTGGGCTATAGCCTGGTCCCATGGAGGTTGGGGAGGTGCGTCGGAAATGGGTCTGCAGTCTTTTCGAGGGTCCTCGTGTGCCCGTGGGAGGCTACGGTCAGGAGGCCTGCCCTAAAATGACAAAAAATACCAATGGCCTTGGCGTGAAATGATCACCGAGGCGGTGGGCTATAACTGGTCCCATGAGGGGTTGGGAGGGGTTGGGGCTCAGTTATCGAAATGGGTAGAGTCTTTTGAGGGTCCTCGTGTACTTGAGTGGGAGGCTACGGTCAGAAGCCTGCCCTAAAATGAGAAGAAATGTCCATGACCCAGTAGCGTGAAATAGTCATGAGGCCAGTGGGCTATACTGGTCCTTGAGGGGTTGGGAGGGCGTTGAGGGGCTCTGGGTGTCAGGAAATAGGTACAGTCTTTTCGAGGTCCTCGTGTGCAGTGGGAGGCTACGGTCAGAGCCTGCCCTAAAATGGCAAAAATTGTAGCAGGCGTGAAATAGTCACGAGGGCGGTGGGCTATGTGCTGGTCCATGGGGGTTGGGGAGGGGCGTTCAGGGGCTCTGGTCGCCATGGAAATGGTACAGTCTTCTGAGGGTCGTCGTGTCCCAGTGGGAGGCTCTGGTCGAGCACACTAAAATGGCAAGAAATGTCAGTGACGCGTGCGTGAAATAGTTACCAGGGCTGGTGGGCTATAGCCTTTGGTCCATGAGGGGTTGGGGAGGGGCGTTGGGGGCTGGATGTTGGAAATGGGTCTGAGTCTTTTGAGGGTCCTCGCGTGATGGGAGGAGGCTCTGATCAGGGCTGCACTAAAATGGCAAGAAATGCCCAGTGGCGCAGCAGCGTGAAATAGTTACGAGGCGGTGGGCTATAGCCTTTGGTCAGCGGAGGTTAGGGAGGTCGTGGAAAATGGGTACAGTCTTTTCGAGGTCTCGTGTGCCCGTGGGAGGCTACTGGTCAGGAGGCACCTGCCCTAAAATGACAAAAATACCAATGCGCAGCCGTGAAATAGTCACCAGGCCGGTGGGCTATAGCCTGGTCCTTGAGGGTTGGGGAGGGGTTTCGGGGCTCTGATTATCAGAAATGGGTAGAAGTCTTTTCGAGGTCCTCGTGTGCCCAGTGGGAGGCTACTGATTGAAGCACATACAAATGAGAAGAAATGTCAATGACCCAGTAGCGTGAAATATCGCCGAGCAGGTGGGCTATAGCCACTGGTCAGCGGGGTTGGGAGGGCGTTCGGGAGCTCTGGGTGTCGGGAAATGGGTACAGTCTTTTGAGGTCCTCGTGTTCCCAGTGGGAGGCTACGATGAGGCCTGCCCTAAAATGGCAAAAATTCCCAGGCGCAGTAGCGTGAAATATCACCGAGGCGGTGGGCTATGTGCTGGTCATGAGGGGTTGGGGAGGTGCGTTCGAGAGCTCTGGTCATGAAATGGGTACAGTCTTCTGAGGTCGTCGTGTCCCAGTGGGAGGCTCTGATCAGAAACCTGCCCTAAAATGCAAGAAATGTCCAGGTAGCGCGTGAAATAGTTAACAGGCTGGTGGGCTATAGCCTTTGGTCCATGAGGTTGGGGAGGGGCGTTCGGGGGCTCTGGATGTTGGAAATGGGTCTGATCTTTTGGTCCTCGCGTGCCCAGTGGGAGAGCTCTGATCAGGGCCTGCCCTAAAATGGCAAAAATGCCAATGACAGTAGCGCAGCCGCGTGAAATAGTTGCGAGGCAGTGGGCTGTGCCTTTGGTCCCAGCGGAGGTTGGGGAGGGTCGTCGGAAATGGGTACAGGCTTTACGAGGGTCCTCGTGTACCCGGTGGGAGGCTCCGTACTGTGGCCTGCCTTAAATGACAAGAAAGACCCAGTGGCGGAGCGCGTGAAATAGTCACCGAGGCAGGTGGGCTATAGCCTTTGGTCCCATGAGGGGTTGGGGGAGGGGTTTGGGGCTCTGGTTGTCGAAATGGGTGGGAGTCTTTCGAGGGTCTCGTGTGCCCGGTGGGAGGCTACGGTCAGAAGCCTGCCTAAAATGAGAAAATGTCCATGACCCAGCGCGTGAAATAGTCGCCGAGCCAGGTGGGCTATAGCCACTATAGTCCTTGAGGTTGGGAGGGGCGTTGAGGGGCTCTGGGTGTGAAATAACAGTCTTTTGAGGGTCCTCGTGTGCCCAGTGGGAGGCTACGGTCAGAGGCCTGCCTAAAATGGCAAGAAATATCAGCCAGGCGCAGCGCGTGAAATAGTTGAGGCGGTGGGCTATAGCCTTTGGTCCCATGCGGGGTTGGGAGAGGGCGTTGGGGGCTCTGGATGCCGGAAATGGGTCCAGTCTTTTCGAGGTCCTCGCGTGCCCAGTGGGATACTCTGATTCAGTGCCCTGCCCTAAAGGCAAGAAATGCCCAGCAGCGCATGGCGCGTGAAATAGTTCTGCCGAGGCCGGTGGGCTATAGCCTGGTCATGAGGGTTGGGGAGGGGCGTCGGAAATGGGTACAGTCTTTACGAGGGTCCTCGGATGGCGCATGGGAAGTTGTTTCGGGGGGAGTATGGCGCGGGGGTTGGGGAAGTTGTTTCGGGGGCTCTGGTCGTCGGAAATGGGTACAGTGTTTTAGAGGGTACTCGTGTGTGATGGGAGGCTACAGTCAGAGGCTGCCCTAAAATGGCAAGAAATACCAGTAGCGCAACCGTGAAATAGTCAAGGCGGTGGGCTATAGCTTTTAGTCCATGAGGTTGGGGAGGGGGTTTCGGGGGCTCTGGTCGTCGGAAATGGGTACAGTCTTTTGAGGTCTGTGATGCCAGTGGGAGGCTACAATCAGGCCTTCACAAATGGCAAAAGCCAGTGACAGCGTGGAAATAGTCACAGGGCTGGTGGGCTATCGCCTTTGGGCCGGGGGGGTTGGGGCGGGGGTTGGGGGGCCTCTGGTCATCGGAAATGGGTACAGTCTTTTCGAGGGTCCTCGTGTGCCCAGTGGGAGGCTACGGTGAGGCTTGCCTACAAATGCCAAAAAAATGTCAATGGCGTGGCCCGTGAAATAGTCATGGGGGCCGGTGGACTATAGCCTTTAGTCCATGAGGGTTGGGGAGGGCGTTCGGGGGCTCTGGGTGTGGAAATGGGTGCAGTCTTTTCTAGGGTCTCGCGTGCCATTGGGAGGCTCGTTGAGACCTGCCTAAAATGGCTAGAAATGCCAGTGATGCAGCGCGTGAAATAGTTGCGAGCCGGTGGGCTCTATAGCCTTTGGTCCCATGAGGTTGGGGAGGGGCGTCGGAAATGGGTACAGGTCTTTTCGAGGTCCTCGTGTGCCCGTCGGAGAGCTCTGATTTAGAGCCTGCCCTAAAATGACAAAAATGCCAATGGCGCGCGTGAAATAGTCACCAGGCGGTGGGCTGTGCTAGTCCATGAGGGTTGGGAGGAGGTTTGAGACTCTGCAGTGCGTCGAAATGGAGTACAGTCTTTCGAGGGTCCTCGTGTGCCCGATTGGGAGGCTCTGGTCAGGCACTGCCGTAAAAATGGCAAAAATTCCCAGGCCATGTGCGCGTGGAAATAGTCACAAGGCGGTGGGCTATGTGCTTTGGTCAGCGGGGGTTGGGAGGGGCGTTGGGGCTCTGGTCGCCAATGATGCAGTCTTCTGAGGGTCCTCGTGTGCCCAGTGGGAGGCTATGGTTAGAGCCTGCCTAAAATGGCAAAAATTCCAGCGGTTGCAGCGTGAAATAGTCACCGAGGCGGTGGGCTATATCCTTTGGTCATGAGGGGTTGGGGAGGGGTTTGAGGGCTCTGGTCAGTCATGAAATGGGTACAGTCTTTCGAGGTTCCTCGTGTGCCCGTCGGAGGCTACTGGTCAAGCCTGCCCAGCAACAAGAAATGTCCAAGTAGCAGCGTGAAATAGTCGCCGAGGCGGTGGGCTATGCTCGCCTTTGGTCCAGCAGGGGGTTGGGAGGGCGTTAAGGGCTATGGGTGTCGGAAATGGATCAGTCTTTTCTAGGATCCTCAGGCGTGCCCAGGTGGGAGGCTTCTGATCAGGGGGCACACGCCTAAAATAGCAATAAATGCCATGGCCTTGTGCGTGAAATAATCCACCAAGGCAGTGGGCTATAATGCCCCAATCCAGCAGAGGTTGGGAGAGTTTCAGGGGAATGCTCTGGTCGCCGAAATGGGTGGTCAGTCTTTTCGAGGGTCCTCTGTGCCACAGGGGAGCTACGGTCAGAGCACCTTGCACAAAATGCCAAAAAGAAATCGGCCAGCGTGAAATAGTCGCCGAGGACGGTGGGATATAGCCTTTGGTCCGCGGGGGTTGGGGAGGGGCGTTCGGGGGCTCTCGGTGTCGGAAATGGGTACAGTCTTTTCGAGGGTCTCGCGTCCCAGGTGGGAGCTCTGGTCAGGGCCTTCCACAAATGGCAATAAATTCCAGCAGCGCTGATCGTGAAATAGTCGCCGAGGCGGTGGGCTATAGCCTTTGGTCATGAGTTGGGGAGGCGTCCAGATGGGTACAGTCTTTTCGAGGGTCTCGCGTCATCAGTGGGAGAAGTGCGGTCGGTGCCTGCCTAAAAAGGCAAAATGCCCGGCATAGTGATGAAATAGTTGAGGGGCGGTGGGCCTGTGCTGGTCCGCGGAGGTTGGGGAGGCGTGGAAATGGGTACAGTCTTTTCGAGGGTCCTCGTGTGCCGTGGAGGCTACGATCGGAGAACTGCGCTAAAATGACAAGAAATGACCAGCGGGCGCTTTTCGTGAAATAGTCACCCGAGGCCCGATGGGCTGTATGGCCTGGTCCAGCGGGGTTAGGGAGGGGTTCGGCTGACTCTGGTCATGGAAATGGGTCTGATCTTCTGAGGGTCCTCGTGTGTGTGATGGGAGGCTCTGTCAGAGGCTGCCCTAAAATGAAAAATGTCCATTGCAGTGTAGCGTGAAATAATCGCGCCGAGGCGGTGGACTATGTACCTTTGTCATGAGGGGTTGGGAGGGGCGCTCGGGAGCTCACTGGCTGTGAAATGGGCTGATCTTTTCACAGGGTCTCGCGTGCCCGGTGGGAGGCTACGTTCAGGGCTGCTCTAAAATGGCAAAAGAAATGCCCAGCGGTAGCGTGAAATAGTTACCGAGGCGGTGGGCTATAATAGTCCCAGCGGAGGTTGGGGAGGGGCGTCGGAAATGGGTACAGTATTTTTCGAGGGTCTCGTGTGCCCGTCGGAGAGGCTCGAGTTAGAGGCCTGCCTAAAATGACAAAAATGTCCAGCGGGCCAGCGCGTTAAATAAGTCACCGGGCGGTGGGCTGTAACACAGTCCTTGAGGGGTTGGGAGGGGTTTAGGGGCTCTGACAGTGCGTCGAAATGGGTACAGTCTTTCGAGGTCTCGTGTGCCCGTGGGAGGCTACGGTCAGAGAGCCTGCCTAAAATGAAAAATGCCCAGCGGGCGCAGCGGGGATAATCACTCAAAGGCAGTGGGCTACTAGCCTTTGGTCATGGGGGTTGGGAGGCGGGTTTGAGGGTCTGGTCGTCGAAATAGAGTGCAGTCTTTTCGAGGGTCCTCGTGTGCCCGATGGGAGGCTACTGAGGCACCTGCCCTAAAATGGCAAAATTCCCAGCGGAAATAGTCACAGGCGGTGGGCTATAGCCTTTGGTCATGAGGGGTTGGGGAGGGGCGTTCGGGGCTCGGTCATGAAATGGGTGAGTCTTCTGAGGTCGTCGTGTCCCAGTCAGGCTCTGGTCAAGCCTGCCCTAAAATGGCAGAAATGTCCAATGACACAGTAGCGTGAAATAGTTGCGAGGCGGTGGGCTATAATAACTGGTCCTTGAGGGTTGGGGAGGCGTTCGGGAGGCTCTGGATGTCGGAAATGGGTACAGTCTTTTCGAGGGTCCCTCGCATACTTGATGGGATACTCTGATCAGGGCCTGCCTAAAATGCCAAAAATACTTAGCCGGCGTAGCGAGAAAGTGTCTTGAGGGTGGGCTACTAGCAGTAACTGATGCGGGGTTGGGGAGGGTTTCGAGGCTCTGGTCGCCAGGAAATGAGTCTGATCTTCTGAGGGTCCTCGTGTGTGCCCGGTGGGAGGCTACGGTCGAAGCACACCTAAAATAAGAAATATCCAGTGACGCCAGCCGTTAAATATCCTTGCAGGCGGTGGGCTATGCCCCAGTCCAGGGGGTTGGGAAGAGGTTTAAAGGGGCTCTGGTTGTCGAGAAATGGGTCAGTCTTTTGAGGTCCTCGTGTGCCCGATGGGAGGCTACGGTCGAGGCACTGCCTAAAATGGCAAAAATTCCAATGGCGTGAAATAGTCACTCAAGGGCGGTGGGCTATTGCCTTGCTGGTCCAGGGGTTGGGGAGGGGCGTTCGGGGCTCTGGTCATGAAAATGGGTACAGTCTTCTGAGTCGTCGTGTCCCAGTCGGAGGCTGGTCAGAAGCCTGCCCTAAAATGGCAAGAAATGTCCAATGGCCTTGGCGCGTGGGAAATAGTTCTGCCGAGGCAGTGGGCTCCTGGCCTTTGGTCATGAGGGTTGGGGAGGGGCGTTCGGGAGCTCTGGAGGTCTGAAATGGGTACAGTCTTTTCGAGGTCCTCTCAGCGTACCCAGTGGGATGCTCTGATCGAGGGGCCTGCCTAAAATGCCAAAAATACCCAGCCTGACACAATGAAGGAGTGTCGCCCGAGGCGGTGGGCTATAACTGGTCAGGGTTGGGAGGGGTTTGAGGGCTCAGTGATATCGGAAATGGGTACAGTCTTTCTGAAGGTCCTCGTGTGCCCAGGTGGGAGGCCTCTGATGAAGCACTGCCTCTAAAATGGCAAGAAATGTCAGCGGCCTTGGCGCGTCAAATAGTCGCTTGAGGCGGTGGGCTATATGCTGTCAGCGGGGGTTGGGGAGGGGTTTAGGGGCTCACAGTGGGTGGAAATGGGTGCAGTCTTTTCGAGGGTCTAAGCGTGCCAGGTGGGAGGCTCTTGTCAGGAAGCACATACAAAATGGCAACACATGTATAGCAGTAGCGTGAAATAGGCCCCGAGGCGGTGGGCTATAGCCTTTGGTCCCGAGGGGTTGGGAGGCGTTCAGGGGGCTCTGGGCGTCGGGAAATGGAGTGCTGAGTCTTTCGAGGTCCTCGTGTGCCCAGTGGGAGGCTGATCGAGGCACTGCCTAAAATAACAAGAAATACCAATGATTACCAGCGGAAAAAAAGTCTCAGCGGTGGGCTATAGCCTTTGGTCCCAGCGGGGTTGGGAGGGGGTTCGAGGGCTCACGGTCGTCATCGGAAATGGGTACAGTCTTCTGAGGTCGTCGTGTCCCCGGTGGGAGGCTACGGTCGAGCACATGCCCTAAAATGGCAAGAAATGTCAGTGACATGGCGTGAAATAATTCTTAGAGGCTGGTGGGCTATAACCTTTGGTCCGAGGGGTTGGGAGGGCGTTCGGGGCTCTGGATGTTGGAAATGGAGTACAGTCTTTTCGAGGGTCCTCCGCGTGCCCAGTGGGAGGCTTCTGATCGGGAGCCTGCCCTAAAATGGCAAGAAATGCCCATGGCGCAGCGCGTGAAATAGTTACTGCCGAGGCGGTGGGCTATAGCCTTTGGTCCGGAGGTTGGGAGCTGCGTCAAAATGGGTCCAGTCTTTTCGAGGGTCCTCGTGTGCCCCGTGTGTGGCTTGTTTCAGAGGCCTGCCCTAAAATGACAAAAATACCCAGTAGCGCAGCGTGAAATAGTCAAGGCGGTGGGCTATGTGCCTTTGGTCCGCGGGGTTGGGGAGGGGTTTGAGACTCTGGTCAGGAAATGGGTAGAGTCTTTTCGAGGGTCCTCGTGTGCCCAGATGGGAGGCTACGGTCAGAAGCACTGCCTAAAATGAGAAGAAATGTCCAGTGGCCCAGGCGTGAAATAATCAGAGCCCGGTGGGCTATGCCCATAGTCCCATGAGGGTTGGGAGGGGCGGTCGGGGACTCTGGGTGTCGGAAATGGGTACAGTCTTTTCGAGGGTCCTCGTGTGCACGGTGGGAGGCTACAGTCAGGCCTGCCTAAAATGCAAAAATTCCCAGCAGCGCGGGCGTGAAATAGTCACCGAGGCAGTGGGCTATACTGGTCCGGGGTTGGGGAGGGCGTTCGGGGCTCTGGTCGCCAGGAAATGGAGTGCAGTCTTCTGAGGTCGTCGTGTCCCAGTGGGAGGCTACTGGTCAAGCCTGCCTAAAATAGCAAAAATGTCCATGGCGCAGCGCGTGAAATAGTTACGAGGCTGGTGGGCTATAACCTTTGGTCCCTTGAGGGGTTGGGAGGGGCGTTCGGGGGCTCTGGATGTTGGAAATGGTACAGTCTTTTCGAGGGTCCTCGCGTGCAGGTGGGAGGCTCTGATCGGGGCCTGCTAAAATGTAAGAAATGCTTGCGCAGCAGCGTGAAATAGTTACCGAGGCAGTGGGCTATGCTTTGGTCATGGAGGTTGGGAGGTGCGTCGGAAAGGGGTGCAGTCTGTTCGGGGGTCCTCGTGTGCCCGTGGGAGGCTACTGTCGAGGCCTGCCTAAAATGACAAGAAATACCAATGGCAGTGTGAAATGATCACCGGGCAGGTGGGCTATAGCCTTTGGTCCCTTGAGGGGTTGGGAGGGGTTTGAGGCTCGATTGTCGAGAAATGGGTAGAAGTCTTTTCGAGGGTCCTCGTGTGCCCGATGGGAGGCTCTGGTCAGAAGCCTGCCCTAAATGAAGAAATGTCCAGCTGAGCGTGAAATAAGTCATGAGCCGGTGGGCTATAGCTGGTCATGAGGGGTTGGGAGGGGGCGTTCGGGGGCTCTGGGTGTGGAAATGGGTGCAGTCTTTTCGAGGTCCTCGTGTGCCCAGTGGGAGGCTCGGTCAGAGGCCTGCCCTAAAATGGCAAAAATTCCCAGCAGGCGTGAAATAGTCAAAGGGTGGGCTATGTGCTGGTCCTGAGGGTTGGGGAGGGGCGTTCGGGGCTCTGGTAATCGGAAATGGGTACAGTCTTTACGAGGGTCGTCGTGTCCCCAGTGGGAGGCTCTGATCAGGCACCTGCCTAAAATGGCAAAAATGTCAGTGGCGCATGTGCGTGAAATAGTTCATAGGAGGCTGGTGGGCTATAGCCTTTGGTCATGAGGGGTTGGGGAGGGGCGTTGAGGGCTCTGGATGTTGGAAATGGGTACAGTCTTTTGAGGGTCCTCGCGTGAGTGGGAGGCTACAGTCAGGGCCTGCCTAAAATGGCAAAAATGCCAGGCCTTAGCACGTGAAATAGTTGCGAGGCGGTGGGCTATAGCCTTTGGTCCATGGAGGTTGGGGAGGTCGTCGGAGAATGGGTGCAGTCTTTCGAGGGTCCTCGTGTGCCCCGTGGGAGCTCTGGTCAGAGGCCTGCCTAAAATGACAAGAAATACCCAAGTGGCCAGCGTGAAATAAGTCACCGAGGCCGGTGGGCTATAGCTGGTCATGAGGGTTGGGGAGGGGGTTTGGGGGCTCGATTATCGAAATGGGTAGAAGTCTTTTCGAGGTCTCGTGTGCCCAGTGGGAGGCTACGGTCGAGCCTGCCCTAAAATGAGAAGAAATGTCAATGACCCGGTAGCGTGAAATAGTCATGCCGGGCAGGTGGGCTATAATATGGTCATGGGGGTTGGGAGGCGTTGGGGCTCTGGGTGTCAGAAATGGGTACAGTCTTTTCGAGGCTCCTCGTGTTCCCAGTGGGAGGCCACGGTCAGGCCTGCCTAAAATGGCAAAAATTCCCAGCGCGCAGCGTGTGAAATAATCACCAAGGCGGTGGGCTATAGCCTGGTCCCAGCATGGGGTTGGGAGGAATGCGTTCGGGGCTCTGGTCATGGAAATGGGTACAGTCTTTCTGAGGGGTCGTCGTGTCCCGATTGGGAGGCTACTGGTCAGGCCTGCCCTAAAATGGCAAAAATGTCAGTGGCCTTGTGCGTGAAATAGTTAAGGCTGGTGGGCTATAGCCTTTGGTCATGAGGGTTGGGAGAGGGCGTTCGGGGGGCTCTGGATGTTGGAAATGGAGTGCAGTCTTTTCGAGGGTCCTCGCGTGCCCGTGGGAGGCTACGGTCAGGGGCACTGCCTAAAATGGCAAGAAATGCCAGTGGCATGGCGCGTGAAATAGTTCTGCGGGCGGTGGGCTATAAGCCTTTGGTCATGCGGAGGTTGGGAGGTCTTGCGTCGGAAATGGGTACAGTCTTTCGAGGGTCCTCGTGTGCCCGTGGGAGGCTACGGTCAGGCACGCCCTAAAATGACAAGAAATACCAGTGGCTTGGCGTGAAATAATCACGAGGCGGTGGGCTATAATGCTGGTCCCATGAGGGTTGGGGAGGGTTTGAGAGCTCACGGTTGTCGAAATGGGTAGAGTCTTTTCGAGGGGTCCTCGTGTGCCCGATGGGAGGCTACGGTCGAAGCCTGCCCTAAAATGAGAAGAAATGTCCATGACCCAGTAGCGTGAAATAGTCATGAGCCGGTGGGCTATAGCCTGGTCCCATGAGGGTTGGGGAGGGGGGTTCGGGGCTCTGGGTGTCGGAAATGGGTACAGTCTTTTGAGGTCCTCGTGTGCCCAGTGGGAGGCTACGGTCAGAGGCCTGCCCTAAAATGGCAAAAATTCCCAGCTGCGCAGCGCGTGAAATAGTCACCTGGGCGGTGGGCTATACCTTTGGTCATGCGGGGTTGGGAGGGCGTTGGGGCTCACGGTCATCGGAAATGGAGTACAGTCTTTCTGGTCGTCGTGTCCCGGTGGGAGGCTCTGGTCAGAAGCACTGCCTAAAATAGCAAAAATATCCCAGGCGGGGCGTGAAATAGTTCTTAGGGGCAGTGGGCTATAGCCTTTGGTCATGAGGGGTTGGGAGGGGCGTTGGGGGCTCTGGATGTCGGAAATAGATGTACAGTCTTTTCGAGGGTCCTCAGCGTGCCAGTGGGATGCTGGTCAGTGCTGCCTTAAAGGCAAGAAATGCCCAGCCTTAGTGGCGATGGGAAATAGTTACCAGGGGCGGTGGGCTATAGCCTTTGGTCACTTGAGGGGTTAGGGAGGAGGCGTCGGAAATGGGTGACTGATCTTCGAGGGTCCTCGTAATGCGCATGGGAGATTGTTTGGGGGAGTATGGCGGGGTTGGGAAGTTGTTTGGACTCTGGTGGGTAGGAAATGGGTGCAGTGTTTCGGGGTCTCGTGTGTGCCCAGTGGGAGGCTACAGTCAGAAGGCTGCCTAAAATGGCAAGAAATACCATGCGCAACACGTGAAATAGTCCACCGAGCACGTTGGGCCTATAGCTTTGGTCCCTTGAGGGGTTGGGGAGGGGGTTTAGGGGCTCTGAGGTAAATGGGAAATGAGGTCTGATCTTTTAGGGGTCTGTGATGCCCAGTGGGAGGCTACTGATCAGAGGCCTTCCCTAAAATGGCAAAAAGCCAGTGGCGCAGCTCGTGAAATAGTCACGAGGCTGGTGGGCTATAACTGGTCCATGAGGGGTTGGGGAGGGGTTTGAGACTCTGGTCATCGGAAATGGATGCAGTCTTTTCGAGGGTCCTCGTGTGCAGATGGGAGGCTCTGGTCAAGCCTGCCCTAAAATACAAAAAATGTCCCATGGCGTAGCCCGTGAAATAGTCATGAGGGGACGGTGGACTATGTGCCTTTAGTCAGCGGGGTTAGGGGAGGGCGTTCGGGGCTCTGGGTGTGAGGAAATAGATGCAGTCTTTCTAGGGTCCTCGCGTGCCATTGGGAGGCTACGTTCGAGGCCTGCCCTAAAATAGCTAGAAATGCTGGTCTGTGCGTGAAATAGTTACGAGGCAGTGGGCTATAGCCTTTAGTCCCTTGGAGGTTGGGAGAAGGCGTCGGAAATGGGTACAGTCTTTTCGAGGGTCTCGTGTGCCCGTCAGGAGGCTACTGTTAGACCTGCCCTAAAAATGACAAAAATGCCAGCCATGGCGCAGCCAGCGTGGGAAATAGTCACCAAGGGCCGGTGGGCTATAATGCTGTCCTTGAGGGGTTGGGAGGAGGTTTGGGGCTCTGGTCGTCGAGAAATGGGTCTGAGTCTTTTCGAGGGTCCTCGTGTGCCCAGTGGGAGGATCTGATCAGAGGCCTGCCGTAAAATGGCAAAAATTCCAAGTGGTAGCGTGAAATAATCACCGAGGCCAGTGGGCTATGTGCTGGTCGCGGGGGTTGGGAAGGGGCGTTCGGGGCTCTAGTCATCGAAAATTACAGTCTTCTGAGGTCCTCGTGTGCCCGTGGGAGGCTATGGTTAGAGGCACTGCCTAAAATGGCAAAATTCCAGCGGTGCAGCGTGAAATAGTCACCAGGGCGGTGGGCTATATCACTGGTCAGCAGGGTTGGGGAGGGTTTCGGGGCTCTGGTCATGCCGGAAATGGGTACAGTCTTCTGAGGTTCCTCGTGTGCCCGTGGGAGGCTACGGTCAAGCCTGCCCAGCAAGAAATGTCAAGTGGCGCAGCGCGTGAAATAATCGCATGGGGCGGTGGGCCTACTCGCCTTTGGTCCGCGGGGGTTGGGGAGGGACGTTCGGGGGCTATGGGTGTCGGAAATGGATACAGTCTTTTCTAGGATCCTCACGTGCCCAGTGGGAGGCTCTGTCAGGGCCTGCCTAAAATGTCATCTGTGGCGCAGCGCGTGAAATAGTCACAGGGCCGGTGGGGTATATGCCCCAGTCACTTGGGGCTTGGGGAGGGGTTTAGGGGGCTCTGGTCATGAAAATGGGTACAGTCTTTTCGAGGTCCTCTTGTGCCACATGGGAGGCTACAGTCAGGCTTGCCCTAAATGTAAAGAAATGTCCAGCTGCCCAGCGCGTGAAATAGTCGCCGAGGGCGGTGTGCTATGTACTGGTCATGAGGGTTGGGAGGGGCGTTCAGGGCTCTCGGTGTCGGAAATGGGTACAGTCTTTTCGAGGGTTCTCGCGTCCCCAGTGGGTGGCTACGGTCAGGGCCTTCCCTAAAATGGCAATAAATTCCCAGCGGCGCAGTGCGTGAAATAGTCGCCGAGGCCGGTAGGCTATAGCCTTTGGTCCCATGAGGGTTGGGAGGGGTTTCGGGGCTCTGGTCGCCGGAAATGGGTCTGATCTTCTGAGGGTCTCGTGTACCCAGTTGGAGGCTACGGTCAGAAGCCTGCCCTAAAATGGCAAGAAATGTCCAGCGGCGCAGCGCGTGAAATAGTCGCCGAGGCCGGTGGGCTATAGCCTTTGGTCCGCAGGGTTTGGGGAGGGGCGTTCGGGGGCTCTGGGTATCGGAAATGGGTACAGTCTTTTCGAGGGTCCTCGCGTCATCGATGGGAGAAGTGCGGTCAGTGCACTGCCCTAAAAGGCAAGAAATGCCAGCAGCGCGGGTGAAATAGTTACCCGAGGCCGGTGGGCTATAGCCTTTGGTCCGCGGAGGTTGGGGAGGGGCGTCGGAAATGGGTACAGTCTTTTCGAGGGTCCTCGTGTGCCCCGTGGGAGGCTACGGTCAGAGGCCTGCGCTAAAATGACAAGAAATGACCAGCGGCGCAGCGCGTGAAATAGTCACCGAGGCCGGTGGGCTATAACCTGGTCCAGCGGGGTTGGGGAGGGGTTTGGTGACTCTGGTCATCGGAATGGAGTACAGTCTTCTGAGGGTCCTCGTGTGTGCCCAGTGGGAGGCTACGGTCAGAGCTGCCTAAAATGGCAAGAAATGTCAGCATGACGCAGCGCGTGAAATAATCATGAGGCAGTGGGCTATAGCCTTTGTCATGAGGTTGGGAGGGGCGCTCGGGGGCTCTGGCTGTCGCAAATGGGTCTGAGTCTTTTCTAGGGTCTCAGCGTGCCCGGTGGGAGGCTCGTTCAGGGCTGCTCTAAAATGGCGAAATGCCAGTAGCGCAGCGTGAAATAGTTCTTAGAGCAGGTGGGCTATAGCCTGGTCAGCGGAGGTTGGGGAGGGGGCGTCGGAAATGGGTACAGTATTTCGAGGTCCTCGTGTGCCCGTCGGAGGCTCTGATTAGGCGTGCCTAAAATGACAAAAATGCCAGTGACGCAGCGCGTTAAATAGTCAAGGTGGGCGGTGGGCTAGATCCTTTGGTCATGAGGGGTTGGGGAGGGTTTGGGGGCTCTGGTGGAAGTGAAATGGGTACAGTCTTTTCGGGGTCTCGTGTGCCCGTGGGAGGCTACGGTCAGAGGCCTGCCTAAAATGAAAAGAAATGCCAGTGCAGCCTGTGAGGATAGTCACAGGCGGTGGGCTATAGCCTTTGGTCCATGAGGGTTGAGGAGGCGGGTTTCGAGGGGTGCAGTGGTCGTGAAATGGGTACAGTCTTTTCGAGGTCTCGTGTGCCCAGTGGGAGGCTCTGGTCAGCGGCCTGCCCTAAAATCGCAAAAACTTCCCAGCAGGCGCAGCAACGTGAAATAGTCACAGGCGGTGGGCTATATGCTGGTCCCGTGGGGGTTGGGGAGGGGCGTTCGGGGCTGGTCATGAGTGGAGTACAGTCTTTGAGGTCGTCGTGTCCCAAGTCGGAGGCTACTGGTAAGCCTGCCTAAAATGGCAAGAAATGTCAAGCTGGCGTGGGAAATAGTTCGAGGCAGTGGGCTATAGCCTTTGGTCCAGCGGGGTTGGGAGGGCGTTCAGGGAGCTCTGGATGTCGGAAATGGGTACAGATCTTTTCGAGGTCTCGCGTGCCAGTGGGATACTCAGTCAGGGCCTGCCTAAAATGCCAAAAATGCCAATGAGCGCGCGAAGTGTCGCCCGAGGCAGTGGGCTATAGCCTGGTCATGAGGGTTGGGGAGGGGTTTGGGGGCTCGGTCATCGGAAATGGGTACAGTCTTTCTGAGGGTCCTCGTGTGCACAGTGGGAGGCTACGGTCGAAGCACTGCTAAAATGTGAGAAATGTCAGCGGCGCAGCGCGTTAAATAGTCACGAGGCGGTGGGCTACTGTGCTGGTCCATGAGGGTTGGGGAGGGGGTTTCGAGGGGCTCTGCAGTGCGTCGAGGAAATGGGTCACCAGTCTTTTCAAGGGTCCTCGTGTGCCCGGTGGGAGGCTCTGTCGAGGCACATGCCTAAAATGGCAAAAATTCCAGTGGCGCATAGCGCGTGAAATAGTCACCAGGCGGTGGGCTATAGCCAGTCATGAGGGGTTGGGAGGGGCGTTCGGGGGCTCTGGTCATGAAAATGGGTACAGTCTTCTGGTCGTCGTGTCCCGATTCGGAGGCTGATCAGGGCCTGCCCTAAAATGGCAAGAAATGTCCAGCGGCGCAGCGCGTGAAATAGTTGCCGAGGCCGGTGGGCTATAGCCTTTGGTCCGCGGGGGTTGGGGAGGGGCGTTCGGGGGCTCTGGATGTCGGAAATGGGTACAGTCTTTTCGAGGTCTCGCGTGCCCAGTGGGATGCTCTGATCCAGGGCCTGCCTAAAATGCAAAAATGCCCATGGCCTTGTGCGAAAGTGTCGCCAGGCAGTGGGCTATAGCCTGGTCCCATGAGGGGTTGGGAGGGTTTTAGGAAATGGGCTCTGTGTCAGGAAATGGGTCACAGTCTTCTGAGGTCCTCGTGTGCCCAGTGGGAGGCTCTGTCAGGCACATGCCCTAAAATGGCAAGAAATGTCCAGCAGGCGCAGCGCGTCAAATAATCAGGCCGGTGGGCTATAGCCTTTGGTCCTGGTCCCGGAGGTTGGGAGGTGCGTCGGAAATGGGTGCAGTCTTTTCGAGGTCCTCGTGTGCCCGTGGGAGGCTATGGTCAGGGCACTGCCTAAAATGACAAGAAATGCCCAGCAGCGCGTGAAATAGTTCCAGCCGGTGGGCTATGTGCCTTTGGTCCCATGCGGAGGTTGGGAGGGGGCGTCAGCTCTCAGGATCGGGAAATGGGGTAGGGTCTCGTGTGCCCGTGGGAGGCTACAGTCAGAGAGCCTGCCCTAAAATGAGAAGAAATGTCCAGTGGCCAGCGTGAAATAGTCACAGGCGGTGGGCTATAGTGCTGGTCATGAGGTTGGGGAGGGGCGTTCGGGGCTCTGGGTGTCGAAATGGGTGCAGTCTTTTCGAGGTCCTCGTGTGCCCAGTGGGAGGCTCTGGTCAAGCCTGCCCTAAAATGAGAAGAAATGTCAGCGGCCGGTAGCGCGTGGAAATAGTCATGAGGCCGGTGGGCTATAGCCCTGGTCAGCATGAGGGGTTGGGAGGGGCGTTGGGGGCTCTGGGTGTCGGAAATGGGTACAGTCTTGAGGTCCTCGTGTGCCCAGGTGGGAGGCTACGGTCAGGCCTGCCCTAAAATGGCAAAAATTCCAGCAGGCGCAGCGTGAAATAGTTCACCAAGGCCGGTGGGCTATATAGCCTTTGGTCCATGAGGGGGTTGGGAGGGGCGTTGGGGGCTCTGGATGTTGGAAATGGGTTCAGTCTTCTGAGGTCTCGCGTGTCCCAGTGGGAGGCTCTGAGGTCAGCCTGCCCTAAAATGGCAGAAATGTCATGGCGTGCGTGAAATAGTTACCGAGGCTGGTGGGCTATAGCCTTTAGTCCGGAGGTTGGGAGGGGCGTTCTCTGGATGTTGGAAATGGAGTACAGTCTTTTCGAGGGTCTCGCGTGTGCCCGTGGGAGGCTACGGTCAGGCCTGCCTAAAATGGCAAGAAATATGCCAGCGCGTGGGAAATAGTCACAGGCGGTGGGCTATAGCCTTTGGTCCCATGGGGTTGGGAGGGTTTGGGGGCTCGTCGAAATGGGTGGGAGTCTTTTCGAGGGTCCTCGTGTGCCCGTGGGAGGCTACGGTCAGAGCACATACTAAAATGAGAAGAAATACCAGCCAGTAGCGTGAAATAATCAAGGCCGGTGGGCTATATGCTGGTCCTTGAGGGTTGGGAGGGGCGTTTGTGGGATCTGGGTGTCGGAAATGGGGCCACTCTGTTTGAGGGGCCTGCGGTGCCCAGTGGGAGGCTACGGGCCGAGGCCTGCCCTAAAATGGCAAGAAATGTCCAGCGCGCAGCGTGAAATAGTCATGAGGCGTGGGCTATACCTGGTCCCTTGAGGTTGGGAGGGGCGTTCGGGGGCTCTGGTGTGGAAATGGGTACAGTCTTCTGAGGGTCGTCGTGTCCCAGTGGGAGGCTACGGTCAGAGCCTGCCTAAAAAAGAAATGTCCCAATGGCATGGCGCGTGAAATAGTTGCCGAGGCCGGTGGGCTATAGCCTTTGGTCCGCGGGGGTTGGTGAGGGGCGTTCTGGGGCTCTGGATTTCGGAAATGGGTACAGTCTTTTCGAGGTCCTCGTGTGCCCAGGTGGGATACTCTGATCAGGCCTGCCCTAAAATGGCAATAAATGCCATGATGCGTGAAATAGTCATGGGGCGGTGGGCTATAGCCTTTGGTCCGCGGGGGTTGGGGAGGGGGTTTCAGGGGCTCTGGTCATCGGAAATGGGTACAGTCTTTTCGAGGGTCCTCGTGTGCCCAGTGGGAGGCTACGGTCAAAAGCCTGCCCTAAAATGGCAAGAAATGCCCTGCGGCGCCGCGCGTGAAATAATCGCCGAGGCCGGTGGGCTATAGCCTTTGGTCCATGAGGGGTTGGGGAGGGGTTTGGGGGCTCACGGTGTGCCGGAAAATGGGTACAGTATTTTGAGGGTCCTCACGTGCCAGGTGGGAGGCTACGGTCAGGCACACTAAAATGGCAAAAATCTGGCCATGGCGTGAAATGAAATAGTTACAAGGCGGTGGGCTATGTGCCTTTGGTCATGAGGTTGGGAGAGGCGTTCGGGGCTCTGGGTGTCGAAATGGGTACAGTCTTTCGAGGGTCCTCGTGTGCCCGTGGGAGGCTACTGATCAGGGAGACACTGCCCTAAAATGAGAAGAAATGCCAGCGCGTGAAATGCGTCCAATAGCTATAGCCTTTGGTCCATGAGGGTTGGGAGGGGTTTAGGGGGCTCAGTGCGTGAAATGGGTACAGTCTTTTGAGGGTCCTCTCGTGTGCCCGGTGGGAGGCTCTGGTCAGGCTGCCCTAATATGAGAAGAAATGCCAAGCGGCGCAGCCAGCGTGAAATCGTCAAGGCCGGTGGGCTATACTGGTCCCATGAGGGGTTGGGGGAGGGTTTAGGGGCTCAGTGGGTGAAAATGGTACAGTCTTTTCGAGGGTTCTCGTGTACCCAGTGGGAGGCTACATCGAAGCACTGCCCTAAAATGTGAGATGCCAGTGGCGCCAGCGTGAAATAGTCACCGAGGCCGGTGGGCTATGTGCTAGTCCAGCGGGGGTTGGGAGGGCGTTCGGGGCTCACCGGGTACAGTCTTTTCAAGGGTCTCGTGTGCCCAGGTGGGAGGCTCTACGGTCAAGCACATGCCCTAAAATGTGAAGTTGCCAATGGCGCAGCGCGTGAAATAGTCGCCGAGGCCGGTGGGCTATAGCCTTTGGTCCGCGGGGGTTTGGGAGGGGCGTTCGGGGGCTCTGGGCGTCGGAAATGGGTACAGTTTTTTGAGGGTCCTCGTGTGCCCAGTGGGAGGCTACGGTCAGAGGGCTGCCCTAAAATGGCAAGAAATGCCCAGCGGCGCAGCACGGGAAATAGTCACAGAGGCCGGTGGGCTATACTAGTCCAGCGGGGTTGGGGAGGCGTTGGGGGCTCTGGTCGCCGGAAATGGGTAATGTCTTTCAAGGGTCTCGTGTGCCCGGTGGGAGGCTACGGTCGAGGCCTGCACTAAAATAACAAGACATACCAGCCAGCGCAGCGCGTGAAATAGCGCAGAGGCAGTGGGCTATAATGCTGGTCCATGAGGGGTTGGGAGGGGCGTTCGGGGCTCTGGTCATGAGAAATGGGTACAGTCTTTTCAAGGGTCTCGTGTGCCCAGTGGGAGGCTCTGATCGAGCACACTGCCTAAAATAAGCGAGTTGGCCTTGCGCGTGAAATAGTCACAAGGGCCGGTGGGCTATAGCCTTTGGTCATGAGGGGTTGGGGAGGGTTTAGGGGCTCTGGTGCAGGCGAAATGGGTAGAGTCTTTTGTAGGGTCCTCGTGTTCCTAGTGGGAGGCTACGGTCGAAGCCTGCCCTAAAATGTGAATGTCCAGTGGCCAGCGTGAAATAAGTCAAAGGGCAGTGGGCTATAAGCCTTTGGTCATGAGGGTTGGGAGGGCGTTTAGGGGCTCTGGGCGTGGAAATGGGTACAGTCTTTTCAAGAGGTCCTCGTGTGCCAGTGGGAGGCTACGGTCAGGAAGCCTGCCCTAAAATAACGAAATGTGCCAGCGCAGCGTGAAATAAGCCAAGGGCAGTGGGCTATAGACTTTAGTCATGAGGGTTGGGAGGGGTTTAGGGGCTCTGGTGCGTCGGAAATGGGTACAGTCTTTTCAGGGGGCCTGGTGTGCCCGGGGGGAGGCTGCGGTCGAAGCCTGGCCTAAAATGGCAAGAAATGTCCAGCGCATGGCCGCGTGAAATAAGTCATAGGGCAGGTGGGCTATAACTTTGGTCAGGGGGTTGGGAGGGGGTTTAGGGGGCTCACAGTGGAAATGGGTACAGTCTTTTCGAGGTCCTCGTGCCAGTGGGAGGCTACGGTCAGGCCTGCCTAAAAATGGCAAGAAATGTCAGTACGCAGCGCGTGAAATAGTTGCTGAGGCCGGTGGGCTATAGCTTTTGGTCCGCGGGGGTTGGGGAGGGGCGTTCGGGGCTCTGGAGTCGGAAATGGGTACAGTCTTTTTGAGGGTCTTCGCGTGCCCAGTGGGAGGCTACGGTCAGGGCCTGCCCTAAAATGGCAAGAAATGCCAATAGCGCATGGCGCGTGAAATAGTTACCGAGGCAGTGGGCTATAGCCTTTGGTCCCTTGGAGGTTGGGGAGGGGGCTGCGTCGAGAAATGGGTGCAGTCTTTTCGAGGTCCTCGTGTGCCCTGGGAGGCTACGGTCAGAAGCCTGCCTAAAATGACAAGAAATACCAAGCGCAGCGCGTGAAATAATCACCGAGCCGGTGGGCTATGTGCTGGTCCCATGAGGGGTTGGGGAGGGGCGTTTGGGGGCTCTGGGTGTCGGAAATGGGTACAGTCTTTTCGAGGGTCCTCGTGTGCCCAGTGGGAGGCTACGGTCAGGGCCTGCCCTAAAATGGCAAAATTACCAAGTGGCCAGCGTGAAATAGTCACGAGGCGGTGGGCTATAACTGGTCAGCAGGGGTTGGGGGAGGGGCGTTCGGGGCTCGGTCATCGGAAATGGGTACAGTCTTCTGAGGTCTCGTGTGCCCAGTGGGAGGCTACGGTCAGAAGCCTGCCCTAAAATGGCAAGAAATGTCCAGCGGCGCAGCGCGAGAAATAGTCGCCGTGGACGGTGGGCTATAGCCTTTGGTCCGCGGGGGTTGGGGAGGGGCGTTGGGGGCTCTGGATGTCAGAAATGGGTACAGTCTTTTCGAGGGTCCTCGCGTGCCCAGTGGGAGGCTACGGTCAGGGCCTGCCCTAAAATGGCAAGAAATGTCCAATGGCGCCAGCGTGAAATAGTTCTTGCCGGTGGGCTATAGCCTTTGGTCCAGCGGGGTTGGGGAGGGCGTTAGGGGCTCGATGTGAAATGGTACAGTCTTTTCGGGTCCTCGTGTGCCCGATGGGAGGCTACGGTCAGGGCACTGCCCTAAATGTGAAGAAATTCCCAATGCAGTGGTAGCGTGAAATCGTCGAGGCGGTGGGCTATGCTTTGGTCCTTGCGAGGTTGGGAGGGGGTTTAGGGGCTCGTGGTACAGTCTTTTCGAGGGTCCTCGTGTACCCAGTGGGAGGCTACAGTCAGAAGCCTGCCCTAAAATGACGAGAGTTGCCCAGCGGCGCAGCGCGTGAAATAGTCACCGAGGCCGGTGGGCTATAGCCTTTGGTCCGCGGGGGTTGGGGAGGGGGTTTAGGGGGCTCTGGTCGTCGGAAATGGGTACAGTCTTTTCGAGGTCCTCGCGTGCCCAGTGGGAGGCTTCTGATCGAAGCCTGCCCTAAAAATGAAAATGCCCAGGGGCGCAGCGCGTCAAATAGGCGCCGAGGCAGGTGGGCTATAGCCTTTGGTCCTTGAGGGTTGGGAGGCGTTTAGGGGCTCTGGGCGTCGGAAATTGGTACAGTCTTTTCAAGGGTCCTCGTGTGCCCGGTGAGAGGCTCTGTCAGAGCCTGCCACTAAAATAACAAGAAATACTTGTGGCCAGCGCACGAAATAGTCGCCGATGGCGGTGGGCTATAGCATTTGGTCTGCGGAGGTTGGGGAGTGGGGTTTGGGGGCTCTGGGCGTCGGAAATGGGTACAGTCTTTTCGCGGGTGCTCGTGTGGCCAGTGGGAGGCTACAATCAGAGGCCTGCCTTAAAATGGCAAGAAATGCCAGTAGCAGTAGCGTGAAATAGTTCAGAGGCCGGTGGGCTATAGCCTTTGGTCCTTGAGGGTTGGGAGGGGGTCGGGGGGGTACAGTCTTTTCGAGGGTCCTCGTGTGCCCAGTGGGAGGCTACGGTCAGAGGCCTGCCCTAAAATGGCAAAAAATTCCCTGCGGCGCAGCGCGTGAAATAGTCACCGAGGCCGGTGGGCTATAGCCTTTGGTCCGCGGGGGTTGGGGAGGGGGTTTAGGGGGCTCTGGTCGTTGAAAATGGGTACAGTCTTTTCGAGGGTCCTCGTGTGCCCAGTGGGAGGCTAGATCGAGCCTGCCTAAAATGAGAAGAAATTGCCAGCCAGGCGCGTGAAATAGTCACAGGGCGGTGGGCTATAGCCTTTGGTCACGAGGGTTGGGAGGGGTTTAGGGGCTCAGTGCGTCGGAAATGGGTACAGTCTTTTGAGGGTCCTCGTGTGCCAGTGGGAGGCTACTGGTCAGAAGCCTGCCCTAAAATGGCAAGACATGCCAGCAGGCGCATGGCAGCGTGAAATAGTCCAGGGCGGTGGGCTATAGCCTTTGGTCCTTGAGGGTTGGGAGGGGCGTTTAGGGGCTCAGGCGTGAGGAAATGGGTACAGTCTTTTCAAGGGTCCTCGTGTGCCGGTGGGAGAGCTCTGGTCAGAGGCCTGCCCTAAAATAACCAAGAAATACCAGCGCATGCGGAAATAATCACCAAGGCGGTGGGCTATAGCCTTTGGTCCCATGAGGGTTGGGGAGGGGTTCGGGGCTCTGGGTCATGAAATGGGTAATGTCTTTCGAGGGTCGTCGTGTCCCAGTGGGAGGCTACGGTCAGAAGCATGCCCTAAAATGTAGACATACCAATGTAGCGCAGCGTGAAATCGTCAGAGGCAGTGGGCTATAGTGCTGGTCCGGGGGGTTGGGAGGGGTTTAGGGGCTCTGGTGGTTGAAAATGGGTACAGTCTTTCAGGGTCCTCGTGTACCCAGGTGGGAGGCTGATCAGAAGCCTGCCCTAAAATAGCAAGAAATGCCAGGCGCAGCGTGAAATAGTCACCGAGGCGGTGGGCTATAATGCTGGTCCATGAGGGGTTGGGGAGGGGGTTTAGGGGCTCTGGTCGTGAAAATGGGTACAGTCTTTTCGAGGGTCTCGTGTCCAGTGGGAGGCTACTGATCGAAGCCTGCTAAAATAGCATGCCAATGACGCAGCGCGTGAAATAATCGCCGAGGCGGTGGGCTATAACTGGTCAGCGGGGTTGGGAGGCGTTAGGGGCTCTGGCGTCGGAAATGGGTACAGTCTTTTCAAGGGTCCTCGTGTGCCCGGTGGGAGGCTCTGATCGAGCCTGCCCTAAAATAACAAGAAATGCCAGTGACGTGCGTGAAATAGTCACGAGGCCGGTGGGCTATAGCCTTTGGTCCAGCGGGGTTGGGAGGGGGTTTGGGGCTCTGGGTCATGAGAAATGGGTAATGTCTTTTCGAGGGTCGTCGTGTCCCGGTGGGAGGCTCTGATTGAAGCCTGCCCTAAAATGGCAAGAAATGTCAGCGCAGGCGCGGTAGCGTGAAATAGTTCAGGGCAGTGGGCTATAGCCTTTAGTCCTTGAGGGGTTGGGGGAGGGCGTTAGGGGCTCTGGCTGTTGGAAATGGGTATGGTCTTTTCGAGGTCCTCAGCGTGGCGGTGGGAGGCTCTGGTCAGGGCCTGCCCTAAAATGGCAAGAAATGCCCAGCGAGCGCAGTGCGTGAAATAGTTACCCGAGGGACCGGTGGGCTATAGCCTTTGGTCGCGGAGGTTGGGGAGGTCTTGTCGGAAATGGAGTGCAGTCTTTCGGGGTCTCGTGTGCCCGATGGGAGGCTCTACGGTGGAAGCCTGCCTAAAATGAGAGAAATGTCAATGACCCGGTAGCATCGTGAAATAATCGCCCGAGCCAGGTGGAGCTATAGCCTGGTCATGCGGGGTTGGGGGGGGGGTTTGGGGGCTCTGGGTGTCGGAAATGGGTATAGTCTTTTTGAGGGTCCTCGTGTGACCAGTGGAAGGCTATGATCGGAGGCCTGCCCTAAAATGGCAAGAAATGCAGGCGTAGCGTGAAATAAATCACGAGGCAGTGGGCTATAACTGTCTGGTCCTTGGGGTTGGGGAGGCGTTCGGGGGCTCTGGTCATGAGAAATGGAGTACAGTCTTCTGAGGGTCATCGTGTCCCGGTGGGAGGCTACTGGTCAGAAGCCTGCCCTAAAATGTAGCAAGAAA
This sequence comes from Citropsis articulata, assembly GCA_030449925.1. NCBI lineage: Eukaryota > Viridiplantae > Streptophyta > Magnoliopsida > Sapindales > Rutaceae > Citropsis > Citropsis articulata. The sequence continues at coordinate 117,668 of JASUUH010000228.1, read as the reverse complement.
TGTCCAAGCGGCAGCAGCGTGCAGAAATAGTCTGAGGCCGGTGGGCTATAGCCTTTGGTCAGGGGTTGGGAGGGGCGTTCGGGGGCTCTGGATGTCGGGAAATGGGTACAGTCTTTTGAGGGTCTCAGCGTGCTGAGTGGGATACTCTGATCAGAGCCTGCCTAAAATGGCAATAAATACTTAGCCCAGGTGCAGCTTGAGAAATAATCGCCAGGCAGGTGGGCTATAACCTTTGGTCCCATGGGGGTTGGGAGGGTTTGAGGGGGCTCTGGTCGCCGGAAATGGAGTGCAGTCTTCTGAGGGTCCTCGTGTGCCCAGTGGGAGGCCTCAGTCAGAAGCCTGCCTAAAATGGCAAGAAATGTCCGGCAGCGTGTCAAATAATCATGAGGCAGGTGGGCTATAGCCTTTGGTCCATGAGGGGTTGGGGAGGCGTTAAGAGGGCTCTGGGTGCTCGAAAATGGGTGGAGTATTTTCGGGGGTCCTCCACGTGCCAGTGGGAGGCTACGGTCGAGCCTGCCTAAAATGGCAAGAAATGCCCAGCCAGCGCAGCGTGAAATAGTTACCGAGGCCGGTGGGCTATAACCTTTGGTCATGGGAGGTTGGGAGGAGGCGTGGAAATGGGTACAGTCTTTTGAGGTCTCGTGTGCCCGTGGGAGACTCTGATCAGAGACCTGCCTGAAATGAGAAGAAATTCCCAGTGGCGCCTTGTAGCGTGGGAAATCGTCATGGGGCCGGTGGGCTATAGCCTTTGGTCCCATGCAGGGGTTGGGGAGGGTTTAGGGGCTCTGGTGCGTCGAAAATGGGTGCAGTCTTTTGAGGGTCCTCGTGTGCCAGTGGGAGGCTACGGTCAAGCACTGCCTAAAATGGCAACAGAAATGCCAAGTGGCCGCCGTGGAAATAGTCACCGAGGCCGGTGGGCTGTAGCCTTTAGTCCTTGAGGGTTGGGAAAGGGGTTTAGGGGCTCACAGTGGTTGAAAATGGGTACAGTCTTTTCGGGGTCCTCGTGTACCCAGTGGGAGGCTACTGATCGAAGCCTGCCTAAAATGAGGAGTTGCCAGTGACGCAGCGCGTGAAATAGTCACCAAGGCAGTGGGCTATAGCCTTTGGTCCATGAGGTTGGGGAGGGTTTAGGGGGCTCAGTGCGTCGGAAATGGGTCTGATCTTTTCGAGGGTCCTAAGCGTGCCAGTGGGAGGCTTCTGGTGAAGCTACACTAAAAATGGCAAAGACATGCCCAGTAGCTGTGCGCGTGAAATAAGCGCCGAGGCCGGTGGGCTATGTGCTAGTCCATGAGGGTTGGGGAGGGCGTTCGGGGCTCTGGGCGTCGGAGGTGGTACAGTCTTTTCAAGGGTCCTCGTGTGCCCGGTGGGAGGCTACTGGTCGGAAGCCTGCCCTAAAATGGCGGAGTTGCTTGGCCAGGCATGGCGCGTGAAATAGTCAGGCAGGTGGGCTATAACCTTTGGTCATGAGGGGTTGGGGAGGGGTTTAGGGGCTCAGTGCGTGAGGAAATGGGTACAGTCTTTTCGAGGGTCTCGCGTGCTGATGGGAGGCTACGGTCGAAGCTTCTGCGCTAAAATAACAAGACATGCCCATGGCCGCGTGAAATAAGCGCCGAGGCTGGTGGGCTATAGCTGGTCATGGGGTTGGGAGGGGGGTTCGGGGCTCTGGTCGTCGTAAATGGGTACAGTCTTTTCAAGGGTCCTCGTGTGCCAGGTGTGAGGCTACGGTCAGAAGCCTGCCCTAAAATAGCAAGAAATACCCAGTGGCGGCCAGCGGGAAATAGTCACCAAGGCGGTGGGCTATAATGCTGGTCATGGGGGTTGGGGAGGGGGTTTCGGGGGCTCTGGTCATCGGAAATGGGTAAAGTCTTTACGAGGGTCGTCGTGTCCCCAGTGGGAGGCTACGGTCAGAAGCCAGCCCTAAAATGTGAAATGTCAAGCCAGTGCGCGTGAAATAGTCACCGAGGCCGGTGGGCTATAGCCTTTGGTCCGCGGGGGTTGGGGAGGGGCGTTCGGGGGCTCTGGATGTTGGAAATGGGTACAGTCTTTTCGAGGGTCCTCGCGTGGCCAGTGGGAGGCTACGGTCAGGGCCTGCCCTAAAATAACGAAATGACCATATAGCCAGAAATAGTTAGGCGGTGGGCTATAGCCTTTGGTCCGGAGGTTGGAGGTGCGTCGGAAATGGGTACAGTCTTTTGAGGGTCCTCGTGTGCCCGTGGGAGGCTCTGATCAGAGCCTGCCTAAAATGACAAAAGAAATGCCCAAGCATGGCGCAGCGTGAAATAATCACGAGGCCGGTGGGCTATGCCTTTAGTCCAGGGGTTGGGGAGGGGTTTGAGGCTCTGGTTGTCGAGAAATGGTACAGTCTTCGAGGGTCTCGTGTGAGTGGGAGGCTACGGTCAAGCCTGCCCTAAAATGAGAAGAAATGTCAGCGGCCCAGTAGCGTGAAATAGTCATGAGCCCGGTGGGCTATAGCCCAGTCCTTGAGGTTGGGGAGGCGTTCGGGGATGGGTGTCGGAAATCGTCTGATCTTTTCGAGGGTCCTCGCGTGCCAGTGGGAGGCTCTGATCAGGCCTGCCCTAAAATGGCAAAAAATACCCATGGCCGGGCCGCGTGAAATAGTTAGAGGCGGTGGGCTATGTGCTTTGGTCCCAGCGGAGGTTGGGGAGGTCGTCGGAAATCGTACAGTCTTTTCGAGGGTCCTCATGTGCCCGTGGGAGAGCTCTGAGTCAGGCAGCCTGCCACTAAAATGACAAGAAATGCCAGTGGCGCAGCGCGTCAAATAATCACCCATAGGGCGGTGGGCTAGCCTTTGGTCATGCAGGGGTTGGGGAGGTTGGGGGCTCTGGTTGTCGAGAAATAGGTAGAGTCTTTTCGAGGTCTCGTGTGCCCGGTGGGAGGCTACGGTCAGAGCCTGCCACAAATGAGGAAAATGTCAAGCGGCCGGGCGCGTGAAATAGTCATGCAAGCCGGTGGGCTATAGCCTTTGGTCCGAGGGGGTTGGGGGGGGCCTTCGGAGCTGGGTGTCGAGAATCGTACAGTCTTTTGAGGGGTCTCAGCGTGCCAGTGGGGAGGCCTCTGGTCAAGCCTGCTAAAATGAGAAGAAATGTCCAGCGGCAGCCCAGCGTAAATAATCAAGCAGTGGGATATATTATAGTCCAGCGGGGTTGGGAGAGGCGTTCAGGGGGCTCACAGGTGTTGAAATGGGGTACAGTCTTTTGAGGGGTCCTCGCGTGCCCGATGGGAGGCTCTGGTCGAAGCACTGCCCTAAAATGAGAAAAAATGTCAATGGTATAGCAATGCGATGAGTGTCAGCGAGGCGGTGGACTATAGCCTTTAGTCCGAGGGGTTGGGTAGAGGCGTTAAGGGGGCTCACAGGTGTCGAATCGTGGGTCTTTTCGAGGTCTCTCGATGCCAGTGGGAGGCTACGGTCAGGGCCTGCACTAAAATGAAATGCCCGGTGGCGCAGCGCGTGAAATAGTCAGGGCCGGTGGGATATAGCCTTTGATCAGCGGGGGTTGGGGAGGCGTGGAAATGGGTCAGTCTTTGAGGTCCGTATGGCGCATGGGAGGCGGTCAGAGACCTGCCCTAAAATGACAAGAAATGCCAATGGCCAGTAGCGGCGTGGAAATAGTCACGAGGGCCGGTGACATAGAGCCTTTGTCCCTTGAGAGTTGGGAAGGGGGGTTTCGAGGACTGCAGTGGGTTAGAAATTACAGCCTTTTCGATTAGGGTCCTCGTGTGCTTGAGTGGGAAGCTACGGTCACAAGCCTGCCCTAAAATGTGAAAATGCCAAGCCATAGGCCAAGCGTCGAATAGTCCACTTGAGGGCCGGTGGGCCTGATAGCCTTTGGTCCATGGGGGGTTGGGAAAAGGTGTTTGGGGCTCACAGTGCGTCGGATGGAGTGCAGTGTTTCGGTCCTCGTGTACCAAGTGGGAGGCTATGGTCAGAGCTGCCCTAAAATGGCAAAAAGAAATGCCAGTAGCGCAACACGCATGAAATAGTCCACTGCAGAGTAGGTGGGCTATAGGTTTAGTCCCTTGAGGGTTGGGGAGGGGGGTTTGGGAGCTCACAGTGGTGAAATGGGTACAGTCTTCCCGAGGTCTGTTGTGATGGGAGGCTACAATCAGAGGCCTTCCTAAAATGGAAAAAAAAATGCCAGTGAGCGCGTGAAATAGTCACCGAGCTGGTGGGCTGTGCTTTAGTCATGAGGGTTGGGGGGAGGGTTTAGGGGTTACTGGTGGGTAATCGTCACAGTCTTTTGAGGGTCCTAAATGTGCCAGTGGGGGCTACGGTTAGAAGCACACACAAAATAACAAAAATGTCTTGCGTGGCGTGTGAAATAATCATGAGGCAGTGAACTATGCCCAGTCCCTTGAGGGTTGGGGAGGTCGTGGGAAATGGTGCAGTCTTTTCCGAGGGTCCTCGTGTACCCATGGGAGGCTGGTCAGAGAGCCTGCTAAAATGACAAAAAATGCCAATGAGGCCCGTGGAAATAATCCTGCAAAGGCGGGTGGGCTATGTGCTTTGGTCCCATGAGGGTTGGGAGGGGTTCCAGGCTCTGGTCATCGAAATGGGTGCAGTCTTTCACGAGGGTCCTCGTGTACTTGAGTGGGAGGCTACAGTCGGAAGCACGCCCCTAAAATGTGAACAAAAAATGTCCAGTAGCAGTGGCGTGAAATAATCATGGGGGCGGTGGGCTATAGCTGGTCCATGAGGGTTGAGGGAACAGGCATTCGGGAGACTCACAGGTGTCGGAAATGGGCGGTACAGTCTTTTGAGGTTCTCGCGTGCCAGTGGGAGGCCTCTGTGAAGCCTACCCTAAAATAGCAAGACATGCCCAATGTGTGCGATAGATGTCATGAGGCGGTGGGCTATAGCCTTTAGTCCATGAGGGTTGGAAGGGGCGTTCGAGGCTTTGGGCGTTGGAAATGGGTACAGTCTGTTCGGGGTCCTCGATGTGTGCAGGTGGGAGGCTCGTCAGGCTGCCCTAAAATAACAAGAAATGTTGCCAGTATGCAGGAAATAATCATGAGGCAGTGGGCTATAGCCTTTGGTCCCAGCAGGGTTGGGAGGGGCGTTCGGGGCTCACAGGTGTCGGAAATGGGTCTGAGGTCTTTTAGAGGGCCCTCGCGTGCCAGTCGGAGAGGCTACGGTCAGGGCACACTTTACAAAATGGCAAGACATGCCAGTGGCGCAGCGCGTGAAATAATCGCCGAGGCGGTGGGCTATAGCCTTTGGTCATGAGGGTTGGGAGAGGGGCGTTCGGGGCTTTGGGCGTGAGAAATGGAGTACAAGTCTTCTGAGGGTCTCGTGTGCCCGATGGGAGGCTGCGGTCAAGCCTGCCACTAAAATGGCAGGAAATGTCAGCGGTAGCAGGCGTGAAATATCCACAGGCGGTGGGCTATATTTGGTCAGGGGGTTGGGGAGGGTCTAGGGGCTTCGTAATCGTCGAAAATGGTGTGATCTTTTGAGGGCCCTCGTCTGATCAGTGGGAGGCTATGGTCGAAAGCCTGCCTAAAATGGCAAAAATGTCCAGTGGCGCGTGAAATAATCGCCGAGGCGGCGAGCCTATTGTGGCCCAGCGGGGTTGGGGAGGCGTGGAAATGGGTACAGTCTTTTCGAGGGTCCTCGTGTACCCGTGGGAGGCTCTGATCGAGGCCTGCCCTAAAATGACAAGAAATACCCAGTGGCGGAACGCGTGAAATAATTCTGCGAGGCGGGTGGGCTACTGGCCTTTGGTGCAGAGGGGTTGAGGGATGGTGTTTGAGGCTCTGGTCTTGAAATGGGTGCAAATCTTTTCGAGGTCCTCATGTGCCCAGGTGGGAGGCTACGGTCAGGAAGCACACCCTAAAATAACAAGACATGCAAAGCGGCGCAGTAGCGTGAAATAGTCACGGGGCGGTGGGCTAGCCTTTGGTCATGAGGGGTTGGGGAGGGAGGTTACAGGGCTCTGGGCGTGAAATGGGTCACAGTCTTTTCGAGGGTCCTCGTGTGCCCAGGTGGGAGGCTACGGTCAAGCCTGCCCTAAAATGGCAAGAAATGTGGCGGTAGCCCAGCGTCAAATAATCATGGGGCGGTGGGCTATGGCCTTTGGTCCACAGGGGTTGGGAAGGTGTTTGAGACTCTGGGCGTCGGAAATGGGTACAGTCTTTTCGAGGGTCCTCACGTGCCCAGTGGGAGGCTACGGTCAAAAGCCTGCCCTAAATGGCAAGACATGCCAAGCTGGCGCGTCAGTGAAATAATCATGAGGCAGGTGGGCTATAGCCTTTAGTCCAGCGAGGAGTTGGGAGGGGCGTTGGGGGCTACAGGTGTCGGAAATGGGTACAGTCTTTTGAATGTCCCAGCGTGCCCGGTGGGAGGCTCAGTCAGGGCCTGCCTAAAATGGCAATAAATGCCAGCGGCGCCAGCGCGTGGAAATAGTCGCCAAGGGCAGTGGGCTGCACTGGTCCAGCGGAGGTTGGGAGGGCCGTCAGAAATGGGTCACAGTCTTTTCGAGGGTCTCGTGTGCCCGTGGGAGTCTGATCAGAGGCATGCCATAAAATACAAGAAATACCCAGCGGGACAAGCGTGAAATAGTCACGAGGCCGGTGGGCTATAGTACTGGTCAGCGGGAGTTGGGGAAAGGGGTTTGAGGGGCTCAGTGGTCGTCAGAAATAGGTCTGATCTTTTCGAGGGTCCTCGTGTGCCCAGGGGAGGCTGACGGTCAAGCCTGCCCTAAAATGTAAGAAATGTCCAGCTGACCCAGTAGCGTGAAATAATCATGGGGGCGGTGGGCTATGCTGCTAGTCATGAGGGGTTGGGAGGGGCGTTGAGGGGCTCAGGTGTCGGAAATGGGTACAGTCTTTTCGAGGGTCCTCGCGTGCCCAGTGGGAGGCTACGGTCAGGGCCTGCCCTAAATTGGCAAGAAATGCCTAGCGGACCAGCGCGTGAAATAGTCGCCGAGGCCGGTGGTCTATAGCCTTTGGTCCGCGGGGGTTGGGGAGGGGCGTTCGGGAGCTCTGGGTGTCGGAAATGGGTACAGTCTTTTTGAGGGTCCTCGCGTGCCCAGTGGGAGGCTACGGTCAGGGCCCGCCCTAAAATGGCAATAAATTCCCAAGCCAGCCATGCGTGAAATAATCGCCGAGGCGGTGGGCTATAGCCTTTGGTCCCGAGGTTGGGAGCAGGGTTTGAGGGCTCTGGTCGTGGAAATGGGTACAGTCTTCTGAGAGTCCTCGTGTGCCCAGTGGGAGGCCTGGTCAGCCTTCTAAAATGGCAAGAAATGTCAGCGGCATGCGCGTGAAATAATCATGAGGCCGGTGGGCTATAGCCTTTGGTCCGCGGGCTTTGGGGAGGGGGTTTAGGGGGCTCAAGGTGTCGGAAATGGGTACAGTCTTTTCGAGGGTCCTCAGCGTGCCAGTGGGAGGCTCTGATCAGAGCCTGCCCTAAATTGTGAAATGCCTAGCGGACCAGCCGTGAGGAAATAATCATGCAAGGCGGTGGTCTATAGCCTTTGGTCCATGAGGGGTTGGGGAGGGGTTTAGGGGCTCTGATGGGTCGAAAATAAAGTACAGTCTTTTCGAGGGTCCTCGTGTGCCCAGATGGGAGGCTACGGTCAAGCCTGCCTAAAATGGAACTTGCCCAGCGCAGCGCGTGAAATAATCATGCCCGAGGCGGTGGGCTATAGCCTTTAGTCCATGAGGGGTTGGGGAGAGGCGTTCGGGGCTCTGGGCGTCGGAAATGGGTGCAGTCTTTTCGAGGGGTCTCGTGTGCCCGTGGGAGGCTACTGGTCAGAGGCCTGCTCTAAAATGACAAGAAATGCCCAGGCGCAACGTGGAAATAATCGCGGGCGGTGGGCTATAGCCTTTGGTCCATGAGGTTGGGAGGGTGTTCGGGGCTCTGGGCGTCGGAAATGGGTGCAGTCTTTTCGAGGGTCCTCGTGTGCCCAGTGGGAGACTGCGGTCAGAGGCCTGCCTAAAATAGCAAGAAATGCCAGTAGCAGCGGGAAATAGTCACTTGGCCGGTGGCCTATAGCCTTTGGTCCCATGCGGGGGTTGGGAGGGGCGTTCGGGGCTCTGGGTGTCGGGAAATGGGTACAGTCTTTTGAGGCCCTCGCGTGCCTTGATGGGATGCTCTGGTCAGGGCACACTGCCCTAAAATGGCAGTAAATGCCCAGCCAGGCGCATGCGTGAAATAGTCATGAGGGCGGTGGGCTATAACTAGTCCAGCGGGAGGTTGGGAGGGGTTTAGGGGCTCAGTGCGTAGAAAATGGGTACAGTATTTTCGAGGGTCCTCGTGTGCCCAGTGGGAGGCTACGGTCAAAAGCCTGCCCTAAAATACCAAGAAATGTCCAGTGGCGCAGCGGGTGAAATAGTCGCCGAGGACGGTGGGCTATAGCCTTTAGTCCGCGGGGGTTGGGGAGGGGGTTTAGGGGGCTCTGGTCGTCGAAAATGGGTACAGTATTTTCGAGGGTCCTCATGTGCCCAGTGGGAGGCTACGGTCAGCACGCACAAATAGTAAAAAATTCCCAGTGGCAGCGCGTGGAAATAATCCAGGGGCGGTGGGCTATAGCTGGTCCATGAGGGTTGGGGGAGGGTTTAGGGGCTCTGGTGGTCAAAATGGGTCTGCAGTATTTCGAGGGTCCTCGTGTGCTTGATGGGAGCTCTGATTGAAGCTGCACTAAAATGCCAAGAAATGTCAATGCATGTGTAGCGTGAAATAATCGCCATGGGGGCGGTGAGCTACTGTCTGGTCCGCGGGGTTGGGGAGGCGTTCGGGGCTCTAGGTGTCAGGAAATGGGTACAGTCTTTTCGAGGGCCCTCAGCGTACTTGAGTGGGATCTCTGATCCGAGGGCCTGCCTAAAATGGCGTAAATGCCAATGGCGCTTGTGCGTGGGAAATAAGTCACAGGCAGTGGGCTATAGCCTTTGGTCCCGCGGGGTTGGGGGAGGGGTTTTAGGGGGCTCTGGTGCGTGAAAATGGGTCAGTATTTTCGAGGGTCTCGTGTGTGATGGGAGGCTACGGTCAAAGCACGCCTAAAATACCAAGAAATGTCGATGGCAGTAGGTGAAATAGTCAGACGGTGGGCTATAACCTTTAGTCCATGAGGGGTTGGGGAGGGGTTTAGGGGGCTCACAGTGAGTGAAATGGGTGCAGTATTTTCGAGGGTCCTCATGTGAGTGGGAGGCTCGGTCAAAGCCTGCCTAAATGGTAAAAATTCCAGTGGCGCAGCGCGTGAAATAGTCACAAGGCGGTGGGCTATGCTTTGTCCATGAGGGGGTTGGGGAGGGTTTAGGGGCTGCAGTGGTCGAAATGGGTGCAGTATTTTCGGGGTCCTCATGTGCCCAGTGGGAGGCTACAGTCAGAAGCCTGCCACTAAAATAACATGTACCAATGCCAGCGGTAGCGTGAAATAAGTCATGGGGCAGTGGGCTATAGCCTGGTCCCATGAGGGTTGGGGTGGGGTGTTCGGGGCTCTGGGCGTGGAAATGGGTCTGATCTTTTGAGGGTCCTCGTGTGCAGTGGGAGGCTCTGATAAGAGCCTGCCCTAAAATGGTAAAAATTCCCATGGCAGCGCGTGAAATAGTCACAAAGGGCCGGTGGGCTATAGCCTTTGGTCCTTGAGGTTGGGAGGGGCGTTCGGGGCTCTAGGTGTGGGAAATGGGTACAGTCTTTTGAGGCCCTCGCGTGCCCAGGATACTCTGGTCAGGGCCTGCCCTAAAATGGCGAGTAAATGCCAGCCAGCGCAGCGCGTGAAATAGTCACAGGGCCAGTGGGCTATAGCCTTTGGTCATGAGGGGTTGGGAGGGGTTTAGGGGCTCAGTCGTGAAAATGGGTACTGAGTCTTTTCGAGGGTCTCGTGTGCCCAGTGGGAGGCTCTGGGTCAAGCCTGCCACCTAAAATGGTAAGACTTGCCCAGTGGCGCAGCGTGAAATAATCGCCAGGCGGTGGGCTATATGCTAGTCATGCGGGGGTTGGGAGGGGGCGTTCGGGGCTCAGGCGTCGGAAATGGGTCAGTCTTTTCGAGGGTCCTCGTGTGCCCGTGGGAGAGCTCTGATCAGAGGCTGCTCTAAAATGACAAGAAATGCCAATGAGCGCAACCGTGAAATAGTCGCCGAGGACGGTGGGCTATAGCCTTTGGTCCGCGGGGGTTGGGGAGGGGTGTTCGGGGGCTCTGGTCATCGGAAATGGGTACAGTCATTTCGAGGGTCCTCGTGTGCCCAGTGGGAGACTACGGTCAGAGGCCTGCCCTAAAATAGCATGAAATGCCCAGCGGCGCAGCGCGGGAAATAGTCACTGAAGCCGGTGGCCTATAGCCTTTGCTGGTCAGGGGGGAGAGGCGTTCGGGAGCTCTGGGTGTCGGGAAATGGGTACAGTCTTTTGAGGGCCCTCGCGTGCCCAGTGGGATACTACAGTCAGGCACGCCCTAAAATGGCGATAAATGCCAATGGCCTTGTGCGTGAAATAATCACGAGGCGGTGGGCTATAACTAGTCCATGAGGTTGGGGAGGGGTTTAGGGGCTCTGGTCATAGAAAATGGGTCAGTATTTGAGGGTCTCGTGTACTTGATGGGAGGCTACGGTCGAGAGCACATACTAAAATAAAAGACATGCCAGCCTTGTAGCGTGAAATAAGTCAGCAGGGCAGTGGGCTATAGCTAGTCCAGCGGGGGTTGGGGTGGGGTGTTCGGGGGCTCTGGGCGTCGGAAATGGAGTGCAGTCTTTTGAGGGTCCTCGTGTGCCCGGTGGGAGGCTCTGATGGAGAGCCTGCCCTAAAATGGTAAAAATTCCCAGTGGTGTGCGTGGAAATAATCACCAGGCGGTGGGCTACTGTGCCCCAGTCATGAGGGTTGGGAGTGGGTTTAGGGGGCTCAGTGGGTCAAAAATGGGTCACAGTATTTTCGAGGTCCTCGTGTGCCCAGTGGGAGGCTCTGGTCGAAGCACTAAAATGTAAGTAAAGTCAGCATGGCGCGCGTGAAATAATCGCCGAGACGGTGGGCTATTGGTCCATGAGGGGTTGGGGGGGGGGGGTGGGGGGCATCTGGGTGTCAGAAATGGGTACAGTCTTTTCGAGGCTCCTCGTGTGCCCAGTGGGAGGCTGATCAGGTCGCCCTAAAATGCCAAGAAATGCCAGTGGCGCAGTCACGTGAAATAGTCATGCAGGAGTGGGCTAGCCTTTTAGTCATGAGGGTTGGGGAGGGGTTTAGGGGCTCTGGTCTTCAGAAATGAGTCTGATCTTTTCGAGGTCCTCGCGTGCCCAGGATGGGAGGCTCTGGTCAAGCACATACTAAAATAAGACATGCCAGTGGTGTGCGTGAAATAATCAGGGCCCAGTGGGCTATAGCCTTTGGTCATGAGGGTTGGGGAGGGTGTTCGGGGCTCACAGGCGTGGGAAATGGGTACAGTCTTTTCGAGGGTCCTCGTGTACAGTGGGAGACTACAGTCAGGCCTGCCTAAAATAGCAAGAAATGCCAATGGCTGTAGCGGGAAATAATCATGGCCGGTGGCCTATGGCCTTTGTTCAGCGGGGGTTGGGGAGGGTTTGGGGCTCTGGTCGCCAGAAATGGAGTCTGAGTCTTCTGAGGTCTCGTTTACTTGATGGGAGGCTAAGGTCAGAAGCACATACAAAATGGCAAGACATGCCAGTGGCCTTGGCGTGAAATAGTCATGAGGCGGTGGGCTATAGCCTTTAGTCCGAGGTTGGGGTGGGGTGTTCGAGGGGCTCACAGGCGTCGGAAATAATGGGTCTGATCTTTTGGGGGTCTCGTGTGCCCAGTGGGGAGGCTACAGTGAGGCACATACAAAATGGTAAAATTCCAGTGGCCGCAGCGTGAAATAGTCAAGGGCAGTGGGCTATGCCTGGTCCCAGCGGGGTTGGGGAGTGGGTTTAGGGGGCTCTGGTCGTCAAAAATGGGTACAGTATTTTCGAGGGTCCTCGTGTGCCCAGTGGGAGGCTACGGTCAGAAGCCTGCCCTAAAATGCCAAGTAATGTCCATGGTAGCGCGTGGAAATAATCATGCAGGCAGGTGGGCTATAGCCTTTGGTCCAGGGGATTGGGAGGACCGTTCGAGAACTCTGGGTGTGAAATGGAGTGCAGTCTTTTCGAGGGTCCTCGTGTGCCCAGTGGAAGGCTGCGGTCAGGCCTGCCCTAAAATGGTAGGAAATACCCAGTGATTGAGCGCGTGGGAAATTGTCATGGGGCGGTGGTCATAGCCTTTGGTCCAGGGGGTTGGGAGGCGTGGGAAATGGGTCAGTCTTCGAGGGGTCCTCGTGTGCCCGATGGGAGGCTCTGTCGAGCCTGCCTAAAATGGTAAAAAATTCCCAGCCAGGCGCATGCGTGAAATAATCAAGGGCCGGTGGGCTATAGCTGGTCCATGAGGGTTGGGGAGGGGTTTAGGGGGCTCAGTGGTCGAAAATGGGTACGATATTTTCGAGGGTCCTCGTGTGTGATGGGAGGCTACAGTCGAAGCCTGCCTAAAATGCTCAAGAAATGTCCAGTGGCTGGCGCGTGAAATAATCGCCATAGGGGACGGTGGGCTATGGCCTTTGGTCCCAGCAGGGGTTGGGAGGCGTTCGGGGCTCTGGGTGTCGGAAATGGGTACAGCCTTTTCGAGGTCCTCAGCGTGATGGGAGGCTCAGTCAGACGCCTGCCCTAAAATGGCGATAAATGCCCAGTGAGCCGCGTGGGAAATACTCACCGAGGGCGGTGGGCTATAGCCTTTGGTCACTTGAGGGGTTGGGAGGCGTTCGGGGCTCTGGGTGTCGAAATGGGTACAGTCTTTTGAGGGGCCCTCGCGTGCCAGTGGGAGGCTCTGGTCGGGGCCTGCCCTAAAATGGCAGTAAATGCCAGTAGCGTAGCAGTGAAATAATCAGAGACGGTGGGCTACTGCTGGTCCAGAGGGGTTGGGGAGGGGAGTTCTGGGGCTCTGGGTGTGGAAATGGGTACAGTCTTTTCGAGGCCCTCGCGTTGATGGGAGAGGCTCTGGTCAGGGCCTGCTAAAATGGCGATAAATGCCAGTAGGCCGCGTGGAAATAGTCACCGGGCCGGTGGGCTATATTGGGAGGGGTTTAGGGGGCTCAGTGCGTCGAAAATGGGTCAGATCTTTTCGAGGTCCTCGTGTGCTTGATGGGAGGCTCTGGTCAGGAAGCCGGCCTAAAATGCCAAGAAATGCCAGGCGTGGTCGTGAAATAGTCCAAGGGGCTGGTGAGCTATAACCTTTGGTCCATGAGGGGTTGGGGAGGGTTTAGGGGCTCTGGTCTTGAAATGGGTCTGATCTTTTGGTCTCGCGTCCCAGTGGGAGGCTCTGAGGTCAGAAGCACTGCTAAAATGGCAAGACATGCCACAGGCGCAAGTAGCGTGAAATAGTCGCCGCACGGTGGGCTATAGCCTGGTCCATGAGGGGTTCGGGAGGGGTGCTCGGGGGATCTGGGCGTCGGAAATGGGTCCAGTCTTTTCGAGGGTCCTCATGTGCCCAGATGGGAGACTACAGTCAGGCCTGCCCTAAAATAGCAAGAAATGCCAGTGAGCGCAACAGGAAATAGTCACCCGACGGTGGCCTATGTGCTGGTCCATGAGGGGTTGGGAGGGGCGTTCGGGGGCTCACAGGTGTCGGGAAATGGGTACAGCCTTTTGAGGTCCTCGCGTGCTGATTGGGAGGCTACTGGTCGAGGCCTGCCCTAAAATGGCATAAATGCCAATGGCCAGGCGCGTGAAATAGTCACGGGCGGTGGGCTATGTGCTGGTCCCTTGAGGGGTTGGGGAGGGCGTTGGGGGCTGGGTGTCGGAAATGGGTGCAGTCTTTTCGAGGGCCCTCGCGTGCCAGTGGGAGGCTCTGGTCAGGGCCTGCCTAAAATGGCGATAAATGCCATGGCCAGTAGCGTGAAATAATCAGAGGGACGGTGGGCTACACTTTGGTCCTTGGGGTTGGGGGGGGGGGGTTGGGGGGCTCTGGGTGTCGGAAATGGGTACAGTCTTTTCGAGAGTCCCTCGCGTGCCATGATGGGAGAGCTCTGGTCAGGCCTGCCCTAAAATGATAAATGCTGTGGCCTGCGTGAAATAGTCACCGGGCGGTGGGCTATAGCCTGGTCCATGAGGGGTTGGGGAGGGGTTTAGGGGCTCACGTGAAATGGGTGCAGTCTTTCGAGGGTCCTCGTGTGATGGGAGGCTACGGTCAAGCCGGCCCTAAAATAAGAAATGCCAGTTGACGTGGTCGTGAAATAGTCACGAGGGCTGGTGAGCTATAGATAACTGGTCCCATGAGGGGTTGGGGAGGGGTTTAGGGGCTCTGGTCTTGAAATGGGTACAGTCTTTGAGGGTCCTCGCGTCCCAGTGGGAGGCTACAGTGAAGCACACCCTAAAATGGCAAGACATGCCAGCGCGTGGCGTGAAATAGTCAGCGAGGCCGGTCATAACCTTTGGTCAGCATGGGGTTGGGAGGGGTGCTTTCGGGGCTCACAGGCGTCGGAAATGGGTACAGTCTTTTGAGGGGTCTCGTGTGCCAGTGGGAGACTACGGTCAGGCACCTAAAATAACAAAATGCTTGTGCCAGCGGAAATAGTCACCGGCGGTGGCCTATAGCCCCAGTCATGAGGGTTGGGGAGGGGTTTGGGGCTCTGGTCATGCCGAAATGGAGTGCAGTCTTCTGAGGTCTCGTTTGCCAGTGATGGGAGGCTACTGATCAGAAGCTGCCTAAAATGGCAAGAAATGTCCAGCTACTTGGTAGCGTGGGAAATATCGCCAAGGCCGGTGGGCTATGTGCTGGTCATGAGGATTGGGAGGAGGCGTTCGGGGGCTCACAGGTGTCGGAAAAGGTACAGTCTTTTCGAGGGTCCTCAGCGTGCCAGTGGAAGAGGCTACTGGTCAGGCCTGCCCTAAAATGGCGAAATACTAGCAGTGCAGCCAGCGTGAAATAAGTCGCCGAGGCGGTGGTATAGCCTTTAGTCCTTGAGGGGTTGGGAGGCGTCGGAAATTGAGTACAGTCTTTTCGAGGGTCCTCGTGTGCCCGATGGGAGGCTACAGTGATCCAGGCACTACTAAAATGGTAAAAATTCCAATGGCCTTGCGTGAAATAATCCACAGAGGCGGTGGGCTATAGCCTTTGGTCCTTGAGGTTGGGAGGGGTTTAGGGGCTCAGTGGTCGAAAATGGGTACTGAGTATTTTCGAGGGTCCTCGTGTGCCATGGGAGGCTCTGGTCAAGCCTGCCCAAAATGTAAAATGTCCAGCCCAGTATGGCGCGTGAAATAGTCGCCGAGGGCGGCGGGCTATAATGCTGGTCCAGGGGGTTGGGGAGGCGTCGGAAATGGGTGCAGTCTTTTCGAGGGTCTCGTGTACCCGTCAGGGAGGCTACGGTCAGAGGCCTGCCCTAAAATGACAAGAAATGCTTGAATGAAATATAGAAATAGTCTCGAGAGTGGGCTATAGCCTTTGGTCCGCGGGGGTTGGGGAGGGGATTTAGGGGGCTCTGGTCGTCGAAAATGGGTACAGTCTTTTCGAGGGTCCTCATGTGCCCAGTGGGAGGCTACGGTCAGCACATACAAAATAGTAAAAATTCCCAGTGCTGGCGCGTGAAATAGTCACCAAGGGCGGTGGGCTATAATGCTGGTCATGAGGGTTGGGGAGGGTTTAGGGGCTCTGGTCGTCGAAATGGGTACAGTATTTTCGAGGGTCCTCATGTGCCTTGATGGGAGGCTACGGTCAGAAGCACGCCTAAAATGTAAGACATGCCAGTAGTGACGCGTGCGTGAAATAATCATGAGGCGGTGGGCTATAGCCATTAGTCCGCGGGGTTGGGGTGGGGGGTAGGGGGGGCTCTGGGCGTCGGAAATGGAGTCTTTTGAGGGTCTCGTGTGCCCAGGTGGGAGGCTCGGTAAGTGAGGCCTGCTAAAATGGTAAAAATTCCCAGTGGCCATGGCGTGAAATAGTCACATAGGGCGGTGGGCTATAGCCTTTAGTCCTTGAGGGTTGGGGAGGGTTTAGGGGCTCACAGTGTCGTCAAAAATGGGTACAGTATTTTGAGGTCCTCGTGTGCCCAGTGGGAGGCTCTGGTCGAAGCACATACTAAAATGTAAATAATGTCAGCAGCATGCGTGAAATAATCGCCGAGGGCGGTGGGCTATAGCCTTTGGTCCATGAGGGGGTTGGGAGAGGCGTTGAGGGCTCAGGTGTGGAAATGGGTACAGTCTTTTGAGGGTCCTCGTGTGCCAGTGGGAGGCTCTGATGAGGCCTGCCTAAAATGGTAAAAATTCCCAGCGCATGGCGCGTGAAATAGTCACAAGGCGGTGGGCTATAGCCTTTAGTCAGCGGGGTTGGGGAGGGTTTGGGGCTCTGGTCTTGAGGAAATGGGTCTGATCTTTTGAGGTCCTCGCGTGCCCGTGGGAGGCTCTGGTCAGAAGCACATGCCACTAAAATAATGGAACATGCCAGTGAGCCTTGTGCGTGAAATGGTCGCCGAGTGAGCGGGCTATAATAACTGGTCCCTTGAGGTTGGGAGGGGTGTTCGGGGGCTCAGGCGTCGGAAATGGAGTACAGTCTTTTCGAGGTCCTCGTGTACAGTGGGAGACTCAGTCAGAGAGGCTACCCCTAAAATAACAAGAAATGCCAGTTAATTGTGAAATAGTCACTGAGCGGTGGCCTGTAACGCCTTTGTTCAGCGGGGGTTGGGGAGGGGTTTGAGAGGGGCTCTGGTCATCGGAAATGGAGTGGCAGTCTTCTGAGGTCCTCGTTTGCCAAGTGGGCTAAGGTCCGAGCACTGCTCTAAAATGGCAAGAAATGTCAGTGCCAGTAGTGAAATAATCATGAAAGGGCAGTGGGCTATATTGCTGGTCCATGAGGATTAGGGAGGAGGCGTTCGGGGCTCACGGGTGTCGGGAAATGGGTACAGTCTTTTGGAGGGTCCTCGCGTGCCCAGTGAAAGGCTGCGGTCAGGCCTGCCCTAAAATGGTAGGAAATATCCAGCGGTGAAGCGCGTGAAATTGTCATGCGAGGCAGTGGTCTATAGCCTTTGGTCCAGCATGAGGTTGGGGAGGCGTCGGAAATGGGTCACAGTCTTTTGAGGGTCCTCGTGTGCCGCGGTGGGAGGCTACAGTCAGAGGCACCACTAAAATGGTAAAAATTCCCAATGCGCGCGCGTGAAATAATCACCGAGGCAGTGGGCTATAGCCTTTGGTCCATGAGGGGTTGGGGAGGGTTTAGGGGCTCTGGGTGCGTCGAAAATGGGTACAGTCTTTACGAGGGTCCTCGTGTGCCCAGTGGGAGGCTACGGTCAGAAGCCTGCCCTAAAATAACTAGAAATGCCCAGCGGCGCAGCGCGTGAAATAGTCGCCGAGGCCGGTGGGCTATAGCCTTTGGTCCGCGGGGGTTGGGGAGGGGCGTTACGGGTCTCTGGGAGTCGGAAATGGGTACAGTCTTTTCGAGGGTCCTCGTGTGCCCAGTGGGAGGCTACGGTCAGAAGCCTGCCCTAAAATGGCAAGAAATGCCCAGCGGCGCAGCACAGGAAATAGTCGCCAGGCGGTGGGCTATGAGTCCAGCAGGGGTTGGGAGGGGTTTAGGGGGCTCACAGGTCTTGAAATGGAGTCTGAGTCTTTTCGAGGGTCCTCGCGGTGCCCGATGGGAGGCTCTGAGGTCAGGCTTGCCCTAAAATAGCTAGACATGCCCAGTATGGCGCATAGCGTGGAGAATGGTCGCCGGGCAGTGGGCTATAGCCTTTGGTCCGCGGGGGTTGGGGAGGGGTGTTCGGGGGCTCTCTGGCGTCGGAAATTGTACAGTCTTTTCGAGGGTCCTCGTGTGCCCAGGTGGGAGACTACAGTCAGAGCACCTGCCCTAAAATGGCAATAAATGCCTAGAGGCATGGCCAGCGTGAAATAGTCATATGGGGCAGTGGGCTATCTTTGGTCCATGGGGGTTAGGGGAGGGGTTTGAGAGCTCTGGTCATGGAAATGAGTCTGATCTTCTGAGGTCCCTCGTTTGCCCAGTGGAGAGCTAAGGTCAAGCTGCTCTAAAATGGCAAGAAATGTCCAGCCAGTGGCGTGAAATAATCATGAGGCGGTGGGCTATATGCTGGTCCAGGGGATTGGGGAGGCGTTCGGGGAGCTCACGGGTGTGGGAGAGGGGTGCAGTCGTTTGGAGGATCTCAGCGTGCCCAGTGAAAAGGCTCTTGATCAGGCACAACCACAAATGGTAGGAAATATCCAGCGGTGAAAGCAGCGTGAAAGTGTCGCGAGGCGGTGGTCCTATAGCCTTTGGTCCCATGAGGGTTGGGGAGGGGCGTCGGAAATGGGTACAGTCTTTTCGAGGGTCCTCGTGTGCTTGATTGGGAGGCTACGGTCAGGAGGCCTGCCCTAAAATGGTAAAAAAATTCCCAGGCGCAGCGCGTGGAAATAGTCCTGGGGCGGTGGGCTGTAGCCTTGGTCCATGGTGGTTGGGAGGGGTTTAGGGGCTCACTGGTCGCCGAAAATGGGTGCAGTATTTTGAGGGTCCTCGTGTGTGATGGGAGGCTCTGGTGAAGCACTGCCTAAAATGTAAGAAATGTCCAAGCGGGCCATGGCGCGTGAAATAATCCTTAGAGGGCGGTGGGCTATAGTGCTGGTCCATGAGGTTGGGAGGGGCGTTCGGGGCTCACAGGGTGTGAGAAATGGGTACAGCCTTTTAAAGGGTCCTCAGCGTGCCCAGTGGGAGGCTCTGATCGGGGCCTGCCCTAAAATGGCAATAAATGCCCAGTGGCGCCAGCGTGAAATAGTCACCGAGGCGGTGGGCTATAGCCTGGTCCATGAGGTTGGGGAGGGGCGTTCAGGAGCTCACGGGTGTCGGAAATGAGTACAGTCTTTTGAGGCCCTCGCGTGCCAGTGGGAGGCTCAGTCAGGGCCTGCCCTAAAATGGCAATAAATGCCAGTGGCGTGCGTGAAATAGTCGCTGAGGGCAGTGGGCTATGTGCTTTGGTCATGAGGGTTGGGGAGGCGTTCGGGGCTCACAGGTGTGAAATAGATTACAGTCTTTTCGTGGGCCGGCGCGTGCCCAGTGGGAGGCTACGGTCAGGGCCTGCCCTAAAATGGCAGTAAATGCCCAGCGGCGCAGCGCGTGAAATAGTCACGAGGCGGTGGGCTGTGCTAGTCATGAGGGTTGGGGGAGGGTTTAGGGGCTCACAGTCGTGAAAATGGAGTCTGATCTTTTGAGGGGTCCTCGTGTGCCAGTGGGAGGCTACGGTCAAGCCGCTTGCCCTAAAATGTAGAAATGCCAGGGCGTGGTCGTGAAATAGTCACCGAGGGCTGGTGAGCTATGGCCTTTGGTCATGAGGTTGGGAGGGTTTAGGGGCTCACGGTCTTGATAGATGCAGTCTTTTCGAGGTCCTCGCGTGCCCGATGGGAAGCTACTGAGTCAGAAGCACGCCTAAAATAGCAAGACATGCCCGGTGGCGAGCATGGCCGTGAAATAATCACTGGGGAGCCGATTGGGGGTATAGCCTGTGCTTTGGTCAGCGGGGTTGGGGTGGGGTGTTCGGGGGCTCACAGGCGTCGGAGTAGTCAGTCTTTTGAGGGTCAGCGTGTGCCCAGTGGGAGGCTACGGTGGGAGGCACTGCCTAAAATGAGTAAAAATTCCAAGCGGCAGTACGCGCGTGAAATAGATCACCAAGGGCCGGTGGGCTATAGCCTTTGGTCATGAGGGGTTGGGAGGGGTTTAGGGGGCTCAGTGCGTCAAAAATGGAGTGCAGTATTTTCGGGGTCCTCGTGTGTGCCCGATGGGAGGCTGGTGGAAAGCAGGCTGCCCTAAAATGCCAAAGTAATGTCCAGGCGCAGCGCGCGTGAAATAATCGGAGGACGGTGGGCTATAGCCTTTGGTCCTTGAAGGGGTTGGGGGAGGCGTTGAGGGGCTCACAGGTGTCAGGAAATAAGTGCAGTCTTTTTCGAGGGTCCTCGTGTGCCCGGTGGGGAAGCTACAGTGATGAGCCTGCCCTAAAATGGTAAAAAATTCCCAGGCGCAGTGCGTGAAATAGTCAGGCGGTGGGCTATAGCCTTTAGTCATGAGGTTGGGGAGGGTTTAGGGGCTCTGGTCTTGAAATGGGTGCAGTCTTTTGAGGTCCTCAGCGTGCCAGATGGGAGGCTCTGGTCAGGCTTGCCTAAAATAGCTAGACATGCTTGACATGCCCAGCAGCTGTGCGTGAAATAATGGTCAGCAGGGCTGAGCTATGTGCTGGTCATGAGGGTTGGGGAGGGGTGTTCGGGGGCTGCAGGCGTGGAAATGGGTGCAGTCTTTTGAGGGTCCCTCGTGTACCAGTGGGAGACTACGGTCAGAGGCCTGCCCTAAAATAACGAAAATGCCAGCCCAGTATGAGAAATGAATCCTGAGCCGGTGGCCTATAGCCTTTGTTCAGCGAGGGGTTGGGAGGGGTTTCGAGGCTCTGGTCATCGAGGAAATGGGTCAGTCTTCTGAGGTCTCGTTTGCCAGTGGAGAGGCTAAGGTCAGCACAACTCTAAAATAGCAAGAAATGTCCAGCCTTGGTAGCGTGAAATAATCATAGGGCGGTGGGCTATAATAACTGGTCATGAGGATTGGGGAGGAGCGTTCGGGGGCTCTGGGTGTCGGAAATGGGTACAGTCTTTTGGAGGGTCCTCGCGTGCCCAGTGAAAGGCTGCGGTCAGGCCTGCCCTAAAATGGTAGGAAATATCCAGCGGTGAAGCGCGTGAAATTGTCGCCGAGGCCGGTGGTCTATAGCCTTTGGTCCGCGGGGGTTGGGGAGGGGCGTCGGAAATGGGTACAGTCTTTTCGAGGGTCCTCGTGTGTACTTGATGGGAGGCTCTGATCAGAGGCCTGCCCTAAAATGGTAAAAATTCCCAGCCAGGCGCATGCGTGAAATAGTCACCAAGGCCGGTGGGCTATAACACTTTAGTCATGAGGGGTTGGGGAGGGGTTTAGGGGCTCACAGTCGTGAAAATGGGTGCAGTGTTTTTCGAGGTCTCGTGTGCCAGGTGGGAGGCTCTGATCAGAAGCCTACTAAAATGCCAAGAAATGTCCATGGCGCAGCGCGTGAAATAATCGCCGAGGGCGGTGGGCTATGTGCCTTTGGTCCATGAGGGTTGGGAGGGGCGTTCGGGGCTCTGGGTGTCGGAAATGGGTACAGCCTTTTGAGGGTCCTCGCGTACTTGATGGGAGGCTACGGTCAGAGCCTGCCCTAAATATGGCGATAAATGCCCATGGCAATGGCGCGTGAAATAATCACAAGGCCGGTGGGCTATAAGCTTTGGTCAGCGGGGGTTGGGGAGGCGTTCGGGGCTCAGGTGTGGAAATGAGTACAGTCTTTTGAGGGCCCTCGCGTGCCAGTGGGAGGCTACGGTCAGGGCCTGCTAAAATGGCAATAAATGCCAGTGCCAGCGCGTGAAATAATCGCTGAGGGGCGGTGGGCTATAGCCTTTGGTCCCATGAGGTTGGGAGGGGCGTTCGGGGGCTACAGGTGTCGGAAATGGGTACAGTCTTTTTCGAGGCCCTCGCGTGCCCAGTGGGAGGCTACTGGTCAGGGCCTGCCCTAAATGGCAGTAAATGCCAGTGGTGCGTGAAATAGTCACGAGGCGGTGGGCTGTAGCACTGGTCCAGAGGGTTGGGGAGGGGCGTTCGGGGGCTCTGGGTGTCGGAAATGGGTACACTCTTTTCGAGGGTCCTCGTGTGCCCAGTGGGAGGCTACGGTCAGAAGCCTGCCCTAAAATGCCAAGAAATGCCCAGCGGCGCAGTGCGTGAAATAGTCAACGAGGCTGGTGAGCTATAGCCTTTGGTCCGCGGGGGTTGGGGAGGGTTTAGGGGGCTCTGGTCTTCAGAAATGGGTACAGTCTTTTCGAGGGTCCTCGCGTGCCCAGTGGGAGGCTACGGTCAGAAGCCTGCCCTAAAATGGCAAGACATGCCCAGCGGCGCAGCGCGTGAAATAGTCCATGGGGCAGTGGGCTATAGCCAGTCCATGAGGGGTTGGGAGGGGTGTTCGGGGGCTCTGGGCGTCGAAAATGGGTACAGTCATTTCGAGGGTCTCGTGTGAGTGGGAGACTACGGTCGAGAGGCACATGCCTAAAATGGCAATAAATACCTAGAGCAGCGTGAAATAAGTCAGCCCAGGCAGTGGGCTATAGCCTTTGGTCATGAGGGGTTGGGGAGGGTTTCGGGGCTCTGGTCGCCATGGAATGGGTACATTCTTCTGAGAGTCCTCGTGTGCCCGATGGGAGGCTACAGGTCGAAGCCTGCCCTAAAATGGCATGAAATGTCCAAGCGGTACAGTAGCGTGAAATAATCAGCGGGGGTTGGGAGGCGTTCGGGGGCTCAGGTGTGGGAAATGGAGTGCAGTCTTTTCGAGGTCCTCAGCGTGCCAGTGGGAGGCTACGGTCAGAGGCCTGCCCTAGGCAGTAAAAATTCCCAGCAGCCTTGCATGGCCGGAAATAGTCACCGAGGCGGTGGGCTATATAGCCTGGTCGCATGAGGGGTTGGGAGGAGTTTAGGGGGCTCACAGTGCGTCGAAAATGGGTCTGGTATTTTGAGGGTCCTCATGTGTGATGGGTGGCTCTGGTCAGCTGCCCAATGCCAAGAAATGTCAGCGGGCGCAGTGAAATAAGTCAAGGCAGTGGGCTATAATGCTGGTCAGCTTGAGGGTTGGGGAGGCGGGTTTGAGGCTCACAGGTCGTCGGAAATGGAGTGCAGTCTTTTTCGAGGGTCCTCGTGTGCCAGTGGGAGGCTACAGTCAGAGGCCTGCCTAAAATGGTAAAAATTCCCAAGCGGGTGGCCGCGTGAAATAGTCACAGGCGGTGGGCTGTAACCTGGTCCCATGAGGGTTGGGGAGGGTTTAGGGGCTCTGGTCGTCGAAAATGGGTGCAGTATTTTCGAGGGGTCCTCGTGTGCCATGGGAGGCTCTGATCGAAGCCTGCCTAAAATGTAAGAAATGTCCAGCGGCTTGGCGCGTGAAATAGTCATGCCGAGGGCGGTGGGCTATAGCCTTTGGTCAGCAGGGGTTGGGGAGGGCGTTGGGGGCTCTGGGTGTCGAAATGGGTACAGCCTTTTGAGGGTCCTCAGCGTGCCAGTGGGAGGCTACGGTCAGGGCCTGCCTAAAATGGCAGTAAATGCCAGCAGTGCCAATAGCGTGAAATAATCACCGAGGCCGGTGGGCTATAGCCTTTAGTCCCATGAGGGGTTGGGAGGGCGTTCGGGGGCTGCAGGTGTCGGAAATAGGTACAGTCTTTTCGAGGCCCTCAGCGTGCCAGTGGGAGGCTACTGGTCGAGGCCTGCCTAAAATGGCAGATAAATGCCAAGTAGCCTTGGCGCGTGAAATAATCGGCGGGGCGGTGGGCTATAGCCTTTGGTCCTTGAGGGTTGGGAGGGGCGTTCGGGGCTCACAGGTGTCGGAAATGGGTACAGTCTTTTCGAGGCCCTCGCGTGCCAGTGGGAGGCTACAGTCAGGGGCACCTGCCTAAAATGGCAGTAAATGCCAGTGGCGCAACCCGTGAAATAGTCACGAGGCGGTGGGCTGTAGCCTTTGGTCATGAGGGTTGGGGAGGGTTTAGGGGCTCTGGTCGTCGAAAATGGGTACAGTCTTTTCGGGGTCCTCGTGTGATGGGAGGCTACGGTCAGAAGCCGGCCCTAAAATGTAAGAAATGCCAGGCGTAGTCGTGAAATAGTCACTGGTGAGCTATAGCCTTTGGTCCTTGAGGGTTGGGAGGGTTTGAGGGCTCACGGTCTTGAAATGGGTACTGAGTCTTTTCGAGGTCCTCGCGTGCCCAGTGGGAGGCTACGGTCAGGAAGCACACACTAAAATGGCAAGACATGCCAGTGGCCTTAGCGTGAAATAATCAGCAGGAGGCCGGTGGGCTATAGCCTTTGGTCCGGGGGGGGTTAGGAGGGGGTTCGGGGGCTCTGGGCGTGAAAATAGAGTCTGATCTTTTCGATGGACCTTGTGTCCCCAGTGGGAGTCTACGGTCAGAGGCCTGCCTAAAATGGCAATAAATGCCTAGGCGCAGTAGCGTGAAATAGTCATGAGGCCGGTGGGCTATAGCCTTTGGTCCAGCGGGGTTGGGAGGGGTTCGGGGCTCTGGTCATGAAATGGGTACATTCTTCTGAGAGTCCTCGTGTGCCCGGTGGGAGGCTACGGTCAGAAGCACCGCCCTAAAATGGCATGAAATGTCAAGCAGTAGTGAAATAGTCAGCGGGGGTTGGGAGCGTTCGGGGCTCTGGGTGTAGGAAATGGAGTGCAGTCTTTTCGAGGTCCTCGCGTGCCCGTGGGAGGCTCTGGTCGAGAGGCACTGCCTAGGTAGTAAAAATTCCCAGCAGTGAGCGAAATGAGTCACTGAGGGCGGTGGGCTATAGCCTTTGGTCCATGAGGTTGGGGAGGGGTTTAGGGGCTCTGGTAGGTGAAAATGGGTCTGCAGTATTTTGAGGGTCCTCATGTGCTTGATGGGTGGCTTCTGGTCAAGCCTGCCCCAAAATGCTCAGAAAATGTCCAGCCAGCGCTTGGCCAGTGGGGAAATAATCATAGGGCGGTGGCCTAGCCTTCTGGTCCTTGAGGGTTGGGGAGGCGGAGTTGGGGCTCTGCAGTGCGTGGAAATGTGTACAGTCTTTCGAGGTCCTCGTGTGCACGATGGGAGGCTACGGTCAGAGGCCTGCCCTAAAATGGTAAAAATTCCCAGCAGTATAGCGTGAAATAGTCACAGGGCCAGGTGGGCTATATAGCCTTTGGTCCCATGAGGTTGGGAGGGGTTTAGGGAGCTCTGGTTGTCGAAAATGGAGTACAGTATTTTCGAGGGTCCTCGTGATCGATGGGAGGCTACGGTCGAGAAGCACACAAAATGTAAAGAAATATCCAGCGGTAGCGTGAAATATTACCGAGGACAGTGGGCTATAGCCTTTGGCCCACGGGGGTTGGGAAGGGGGGTTCGGGGGCTGTGGGGGTCGGAAATGGAGTACAGTCTTTTGAGGGTCCTCAGTGCCCAGTGGGAGGCCTCTGATCAGGCCTTTCCTAAATTGGCAATAAATGTCAGCCAGGCGCAGCTCGTGAACTATCATGGGGCAGTGGGCTATAGCCTGGTCCCTTGAGGGTTGGGAGGCGGGTTTGAGCTCTGGTCGTCGGAAATGTACAGTCTTTTCGAGGGTCCTCGTGTGCCTTTGGGAGGCTACAGTCAGGAGGCCTGCCCTAAAATGGTAAAAATTCCCAGTAGCAGTGGCGGAAATAGTCACACAAGGGCGGTGGGCTATAGCCTTTGGTCCCATGAGGGGTTGGGGAGGGGTTTAGGGGGCTCACGGTGCGTGAAAATGGGTACAGTATTTTCGAGGGTCCTCTTGTGCCGATGGGTGGCTTCTGATCGGAAGCACTTGCCCCAAAATGCCAAAAATGTCATGGCCTTGGCGCGTGAAATAGTCACCGAGGCCGGTGGGCTATAGCCTTTGGTCCGCGGGGGTTGGGGAGCGGGTTTCGGGGGCTCTGGTCGTCGGAAATGTGTACAGTCTTTTCGAGGGTCCTCGTGTGCCCAGTGGGAGGCTACGGTCAGAGGCCTGCCCTAAAATGGTAAAAAATTCCCAACGGCGCAACGCGTGAAATAGTCACCGAGGCCGGTGGGCTATAGCCTTTGGTCCGCGGGGGTTGGGGAGGGGGTTTAGGGGGCTCTGGTTGTCGAAAATGGGTACAGTATTTTCGAGGGTCCTCGTGTGCCCAGTGGGAGGCTACGGTCAGAGCACCTTGAAAATGCCAAGAAATGTCCAGTAGCGCGCAGCAGCGTGAAATAATCATGGGCTATAGCCTTTGGTCCGCGGGGGTTGGGGAGGGGCGTTCGGGGGCTCTGGGTGTCGGAAATGGGTACAGTCTTTTCGAGGGTCCTCGCGTGCCCAGTGGGAGGCTACGGTCAGGGCCTTTCCTAAATTGGCAATAAATGTCCAGCGGCGCAGCTCGTGAACTAGTCGCCGAGGACGGTGGGCTATAGCCTTTGGTCCGCGGGGGTTGGGGAGGGGCGTTCGGGGGCTCTGGGTGTCGGAAATGGGTACAGTCTTTTCTAGGGTCCTCGCGTGCCCAGTGGGAGGCTACGGTCAGGGCCTGCCCTAAAATGGCAATAAATGGCCAGCGGCGCAGCGCGTGAAATAGTCGCCGAGGCCGGTGGGCTATAGCCTTTGGTCCGCGGGGGTTGGGGAGGGGGTTTCGGGGTCTCTGGTCATCGAAAATGGGTACAGTCTTTTCGACGGTCCTCGTGTGCCCAGTGGGAGGATACGGTCAGAAGCCTGCCCTAAAATACCAAGAAATGTCCAGCGGCTGTAGCGTGAAATAGTCATGGGGACGGTGGGCTATAGCCTTTGGTCCACGGGGGTTGGGGAGGGGCGTTCGGGGGCTCTGGGTGTCGGAAATGGGTACAGTCTTTTGTAGGGTCCTCGCGTGCCCAGTGGGAGGCTACGGTCAGGGCCTGCCCTAAAATGGCAATAAATGCCCAGCGGCGCAGCGCGTGAAATAGTCGCCGAGGCCGGTGGGGTATAGAGTTTGGTCCGCGGGGGTTGGGGAGGTGTTTCGGGGGCTCTGGTTGTCGAAAATGGGCACAGTCTTTTCGAGGGTCCTCGTGTGCCCAGTGGGAGGCTACGGTCAGAAGCCTGCCCTAAAATGGCAAGAAATCCCCAGCGGGGCAGCGCGTGAAATAGTCACCGAGGCCGGTGGGCTATAGCCTTTGGTCCGCGGGGGTTGGGGAGGGGGTTTATGGGGCTCTGGTCGTTGAAAATGGGTACAGTCTTTTCGAGAGTCCTCGTGTCCCCGTTGGCGAGCTTGAGTCAAAGCCTGCCTGAAATAATTGCCCAGTGGTGGCGTGAAATAGTCACCAAGGCGGTGGGCTATAGCCTGGTCATGAGGGGTTGGGGAGGGGTTTGGGGCTCTGGTCATCGAAATGGGTACAGTCTTCTGAGGGTCCTCGTGTGCCCAGTGGGAGGCTACAGGTCAAGCCTGCCCTAAAATGGCAGAAATGTCAGCGTGCGCCTTGTGCGTGAAATAGTCGCCGAGGCCGGTGGGCTATAGCCTTCGGTCCGCGGGGGTTGGGGAGGGGCGTTCGGGGGCTCTGGGTGTCGGAAATGGGTACAGTATTTTCGAGGGTCCTCCCGTGCCCAGTGGGAGGCTACGGTCAGGGCCTGCCCTAAAATGGCAAGAAATGCCCAGCGGCGCAGCGCGTGAAATAGTTGCCGAGGCCGGTGGGCTATATCCTTTGGTCCGCGGAGGTTGGGGAGGGGCTTCGGAAATGGGTACAGTCTTTTCGAGGGTCCTCGTGTGCTCCGTGGGAGGCTACGGTCAGAGACCTGCCCTAAAATGTCAAGAAATTCCCAGCGGCGCAGCGCGTGAAATAGTCGCCGAGGCCGGTGGGCTATAGCCTTTGGTCCGCGGGGGTTGGGTAGGGGGTTTAGGGGGTTCTGGTCATTGAAAATGGGTACAGTCTTTTCGAGGGTCCTCGTGTGCCCAGTGGGAGGCTACGGTCAGAAGCCTGCCCTAAAATGGCAAGTGCCAGCTGGCCAGCGTGA
The DNA here is from genome assembly GCA_030449925.1 of Citropsis articulata. Lineage (NCBI taxonomy): Eukaryota > Viridiplantae > Streptophyta > Magnoliopsida > Sapindales > Rutaceae > Citropsis > Citropsis articulata. Next base: position 90,204 of record JASUUH010000228.1, on the reverse strand, counting down.
AATAGTCACGAGGCAGTGGGCTACTGTGCTGGTCCATGAGGGTTAGGGAGGGTTTAGGGGCTCTTGTAAGTGAAATGGGTACAGTCCTTTCGAGGTCCTAAGCGTGCCCGGTGGGAGGCTACGGTCAGAAGCATGCCCTAAAATGGAAAGAAATGTCCAGTGCACTGCGTGAAATAGTTAGGGCGGTGGGATATAGCCTTTGGTCCAGCGGGGGTTGGGGAGGGCGTTGGGGGCTCTGGATGTGGAAATGGGTGCAGTCTTTTTGAGGGTCTCGCGTGCCAGTGGGAGGCTCTGATCAGGGCCTGCCTAAAATGGCAACAAATGCCCAATGGCCATGCGTGAAATAGTTACCAAGGCGGTGGGCTATAAGCCTTTGGTCCAGCGGATGTTGGGAGGTCGTCGGGAAATGGGTACAGTCTTTTCGAGGGTCCTCGTGTGCCCCGTGGGAGGCCTCGGTCAGAGGCCTGCCCTAAAATGGCAAGAAATGCCCAGCGGCGCAGCGCGTGAAATAGTCACGAGGCGGTGGGCTATAGCCTTTGGTCCCATGAGGGTTGGGGGAGGGGTTTAGGGGCTCAGTGCGTGAAAATGGGTCTGATCTTTTCGAGGGTCCTCGTGTGATGGGAGGCTGATCAGAAGCCGGCCCTAAAATGTGAAATGTAGCCAGGCGTGGTCGTGAAATAATCATGGGGACGGTGGGCTATACTGGTCATGGGGTTGGGAGGGGCGTTCAGGGCTCAGGCGTCGGAAATGGGTACAGTCTTTTCGAGGGTCCTCGCGTGCCAGTGGGAGGCTACTGGTCAGAGCCTGCCCTAAAATGGCAAGACATGCCAGTGGCCAGCGCGTGAAATAATCCATGAGGCGGTGGGCTATAGCCTTTGGTCAGCGGGGGTTGGGAGGGTGTTCGGGGCTGCAGGCGTCGGGAAATGGGTACAGTCTTTTCGAGGGTCCTCGTGTGCCCAGTGGGAGATTCTGATCGAGAGCCTACCTAAAATAGCAAGAAATGCAGCCATGGCGCAGCGCGGGAAATAGTCAACCGAGCGGTGGCCTATAGCCTTTAGTCCGTGGGGGTTGGGAGGGTTTGGGGCTCTGGTCGCCGGAAATGGAGTGCAGTCTTCTGAGGTCCCTCGTTTGCCCAGTGGGAGGCTACGGTCAGAAGCACTGCCCTAAAATAAAGAAATGTCCAGCTGCCAGTAGCGTGAAATAATCGGGGCGGTGGGCTATAACCTTTGGTCCTTGAGGATTGGGACGGCGTTCGGGGGCTCACGGGTGTCGGAAAAAGTCTGATCTTTTGAGGTCTCAGCGTGCCCAGTGGAAGAGCTACGGTCAGGCACACTAAAATGGCAGGAAATACTAGCAGTGCAGCGTGAAATAGTCGCGAGGCGGTGGTCTATAGCCTTTGGTCCATGGGGTTGGGAGGCGTCGGAAATGGGTACAGTCTTTTCGAGGGTCCTCGTGTGCCTAGTGGGAGGCTCTGGTCAGAGGCCTTCCCTAAAATGGTAAAAAAAATTCCAATGACAGCGCGTGAAATAATCACTGAGGCGGTGGGCTATAGCCTTTGGTCCTTGAGGGGTTGGGGAGGGGTTTAGGGGCTCACAGTGGGTCGAAAATGGAGTGCAGTATTTTCGAGGTTCTCGCGTGCCAGTGGGAGGCTACTGGTCAGGGGCCTGCCTAAAATGGCGATAAATGCCAGTGGCCTTGCGCGTGAAATAGTCACCAAGGCGGTGGGCTATAGCCTTTGGTCCTTGAGGGTTGGGGATGGGCGTTCGGGGGCTCACAGGTGTCGAGAAATGGGTACAGTCTTTTCTAGGGTCCTCGCGTTCCCGATTGGGAGGCTACAGTCAGGGCCTGCCTAAAATGGCAATAAATGCCAGTGGCCAGTGGCGTGAAATAATCAGAGGCAGGTGGGTTATAGCCTTTGGTCACTTGAGGGGTTGGGAAGGAGGTTTGAGGGCTCTGGTCGCCGAAAATGGGCCTGATATTCTGAGGGTCTCGTGTGCCCGGTGGGAGGCTAGGCTATGGTCAGAGGCACGCCTAAAATGGCAAAAATTCCCAGCAGCGCAGTAGCGTGAAATAGTCACAGGGGCGGTGGGCTATAACTGCTAGTCCCATGAGGGGTTGGGGGAGGTGTTTGGAGCTCTGAGTGGTCAAAAATGGGTACAGTCTTTTCGAGGCTCCTCGTGTGTGATGGTAGGCTATGGTCGAGGCACTGCCCTAAAATGGCAAAAAATTCCCAGTGAGCGCGTGAAATAATCACAAGAGGCAGTGGGCTATATACTGGTCATGAGCGGGGTTGGGAGGGTGTTTGAGGGGGCTCACAGTGCGTCAAAAATGGGTCAGTCTTTTTCAGCCGGTCCTCGTGTGCTTGATGGGAGGCTCTGGTCAGAAAGGCTGCCTTAAAATACCAGAAATGTCCAAGCGGGCGCAGTGCGTGAAATAGTCATAGAGGACGGTGGGCTATAGCACTGGTCCCTTGAGGGTTGGGAGGCGTTCGGGGCTCTGGGCGTCGAGAAATGGAGTGCAGTCTTTTCTAGGGTCCTCGCGTACCCAGGTGGGAGGCTCTGGTCAGGAGCCTGCCCTAAAATGTGCAATAAATAGCCAGTGGCGCAGCGCGTGAAATAATCATGAGGCCGGTGGGCTATGCTTTGGTCATGAGGGGTTGGGGAGGGGTTTCGGGGTCTCTGGTCGCCAATGGGTCTGAGTCTTCTGAGGTCCTCGTGTGCCCGATGGGTGGCTATGGTCAGAGGCACTGCCTAAAATGGCAAAAATTCCAGTAGGCCGCGCGTGGAAATAGTCACTTGAGGCGGTGGGCTATAGCCTTTGGTCCATGAGGTTGGGGAGGTGTTGAGAAGGCTCACAGTGCGTCAAAAATGGGTCTGAGTCTTTTCGAGGCTCCTCGTGTGCCCAGTGGTAGGCTATGGTCAGAGGCCTGCCCTAAAATGGCAAAAAATTCCCAGCGGCGCAGCGCGTGAAATAGTCGCTGAGGCCGGTGGGCTATAGCCTTTAGTCCGCGGGGGTTGGGGACAGGCGTTCGGGGGCATTGGGCGTCAGAAATGGGTACAGTCTTTTCGAGGATCCTCGCGTGCCCAGTGGGAGGCTACGGTCAGGGCCTGCCCTAAAATGTAATAAAGCCAATGACGCAGCGCGTGAAATAATCACACTTAGGGCCGGTGGGCTATGTGCCCCTGGTCATGAGGGTTGGGGGAGGGGTTTAGAGGCTACAGTATTCAGAATGGAGTGCAAGTCTTTCGGCGGTCCTCGTGTGCCAGTGGGAGGATATGGTCAGGAACTGCCCTAAAATGGCAATAAAATTCCAGTATGGTGTGAAATAGTCACCGGGGCGGTGGGCAACACTGATCGCATGGGGGTTGGGAGGTGTTTGGGGCTCTGGGTGTCAGGAAATGGGTCTGATCTTTTCTAGGGTCCTCAGCGTGCCCAGGTGGGAGGCTCGGTGGGAGTCTGCCTACAAATGAAATAAATGTGCCCAGTAGCAGTAGCGCGTGAAATAGTCATCGCCGAGGGCCGGTGGGCTATAGCCTTTAGTCATGAGCGGGGTTGGGGAGGTGTTTAGGGCTCTGGTAGTCAAAAATGGGTGCAGTCTTCGGCGGTCTCAGTGTGCCCAGTGGGAGGCTACAGTCGAGGAAGCCTGCCCGAATAAATGGCAATAAATGCGCAGTAGCGTGAAATAATCGCCCGAGGCCGGTGGGCTATAGCCTTTGGTCAGCATGGGAGTTGGGGAGGGGTTTAGGGGGCTCACGGTGGTGAAAATGGGTACAGTCTTCGAGCCTCATGTCCTCATGTATGCAATAGAGGCTACTGGTCAGGCTAAATGTAGAAATATCCAAGCGCAGCGCGTGAAATAATCGCGCCGAGACGGTGGGCTATGTGCTTTGGTCATGAGGGTTGGGGAAGGCGTTCAGGGGCTGGGTGTAGGAAATAGTGCGATCTTTTGAGGGTCTCAGCGTGCCAGGTGGGAGGCTACGGTGGAGGCCTTCACAAAATGGTAATAAATGTAGTGTGTGCGTGAAATAATCGCCGAGGCGGTGGGCTATACTGGTCCCAGCGGGGAGGTTGGGAGGGGGTTTGAGGGCTCTGGTCGCCAGTGGGTACATTCTTCTGAGGGTCTCGTGTGCTTGATCAGTGGGAGGCTCTGGTCAAGCCTGCCCTAAAAATGGCATGAAATGTCCAATGACGGCTAGCGTGAAATAATCGCGGGGGTTGGGGATGGGCGTTAGGGAGCTCTGGGAGTCGGAAATGGGTACAGTCTTTTAGAGGGTCCTCGCGTGCCCGATGGGAGAGCTACTGATCGAGAGCCTGCCTAGGCAGTAAAAATTCCCAGGCGCGCGTGAAATAGTCACCAAGGCGGTGGGCTATAATAAGTCAGCAGGGGTTGGGGGGGTTTGAGGGGCTCACTGGTAGATGAAATGGGTACAGTATTTTGAGGGTCCTCGTGTGCTTGATGGGAGGCTCTGATCAGAGCACGCTGAAAATGCCAAAGAAATGTCCAGTGGCGCAGCGCGTGAAATAGTCACAGGGCCGGTGGACTATAGCCTTTGAGTCCCATGCGGGGTTGGGGTGGTAGGTTCGGGGATCACAGGCATGGAAATGGGTCTGATCTTTTCGGGGGTCCTCGTGTGCCCTGTGGAGAGGCTACGGTCAGGAAGCCTGCCCTAAAATAGCAAGAAATGCCAGTAGCGCGTAGCGTCAAATAGTCACCAAAGTAGGCCGGTGGGCTATAGACTTTGGTCGCGGGGGTTGGGGAAGGTGTTTCTGGGGCTCACGGGCGCCAGGAAATGGGTACAGTCTTCGAGGGTCCTCACATTGCCCAGTGAGAGGCTACGGTCAAGCACTGCCTAAAATGGCAAGACATGCCCAATGGCCAGCGCGTGAAATAGTTGCAGGGCCGGTGGGTTATAGCCTTTGATCCGCGGGGTTGGGGAGGCGTTCGGGGCTTTGGGCGTCGGAAATGGGTGCAGTCTTTTGAGGGGTCCTCGTGTGCCAGTGGGAGGCTGTCAGTAGCCTCACAAAATAACAAGAAATGCACAGTGGCCTTGGCTGGCGTGAAATAGTTGCCGAGGCCGGTGGGCTATAGCCTTTGGTCCGCGGGGGTTGGGGAGGGGCGTTCGGGGGCTTTGGCCGTCGGAAATGGGTACAGTCTTTACGAGGGTCCTCGTGTGCCCAGTGGGAGGCTATGGTCAGAAGACTGCCCTAAAATGGCAAGAAATGTCCAGTGAGCGTGGGAGTGTCACCGAGGCGGTGGGCTATAGCCTTTGGTCGAGGGGTTGGGAAAGGGGTTTAGGGGCTTTGGTAGTGAAAATGGGTACAGTCTTTTCGAGGGCCCTCGTGTGAGTGGGAGGCTACGGTCAAGCACCTAAAATAACAAAAATGTCCAAGCGGGCGCAGTGAAATAATCCTTAGGCCGGAGGCTATGTGCTGGTCATGAGGGGTTGGGAAGAGGCGTCGAAATGGGTACGGTCTTTTCGAGGTCTCGTGTACCCGTGGGAGGCTACGGTCAGGCACCTGCCTAAAGCCCGACAAAAATGCCCAGCGGCCCAGGCCCGTGGAAATAGTTACCGAGGCGGGTGGGCTGTGCTTTGGTCTGCGGGGGTTGGGAAGAAAGTGTTTTGGGAGCTCTGGTCGTGGAAATGAGTGCAGCCTTTTCGTGGGGCCTCGGGTGGCCAGTGGGAGGCTACGGCCGAGCTTGCCCTAAATATGCAAGACATGCCCAGCCAGCGCAGCTGGCGTGGAAATAATCACCAGGGGCAGGTGGGCTATGTGCTGGTCCATGAGGTTGGGGTGGGAGGTTAGGGCTGCAGGCGTCGGGAAATGGGTGCAGTCTTTTCTAGAGGTCCTTGTGTGTGCCACAGTGGAGGCTCTGGTCAGAAGCCTGCCTAAAATGTAAGAAATGCCAAGCAATGTGCGTCAAATAGTCATGCCTTGAGGCAGGTGGGCTATAGCCTTTGGTCTGTGGGGGTTGGGGAAGGTGTTTCGGGGGCTCTGGGCGTCGGAAATGGGTACTGATCTTTTCGAGGTCCTCCACGTACCAGTGGGAGGCTACTGATCAAGCCTGCCTAAAATGTGAGACATGCCAGTGGCAGCTCGTGAAATAATCATGAGGCGGTGGGCTATAGACTTTGGTCCTTGAGGGTTGGGAGGCGTTGGGGCTTTGGGCGTCGGAAATGGGTACAGTCTTTTGAGGGTCCTCGTGTGCCCAGTGGGAGGCTCGTCGAGGCCTCCCTAAAATAACAAGAAATGCTGCAATGGCCTTGGCCGTGCGTGAAATAGTCGCCGAGGCCGGTGGGCTATAGCCTTTGGTCCTCGAGGTTGGGGAGGGGGGTTCGGGGGCTTTGGGCGTCGGAAATGGGTCCAGTCTTTTTGAGGGGCATCTTGTGTCCAGTGGGAGGCTACGTCAGGCGTGCCTAAAATAGCAAGAAATGCCAAGTGGCTGGCCAGCGGGAAATAATCCTTGAGGCGGTGGCCTATAGTGCCTTGGTCAGTCTGCGGGGTTGGGGAGGGGTTTGGGGCTCACGGTCATCGGAAATGGGTACAGTCTTCGAGGGTCTCGTGTGTGCCAGGTGGGGCCTTCGTCGAGGCCTCCTAAAATAGCAAGAAATGCACAGTGGCCTTGGCTGGCGCGTGAAATAATCGCCGAGGCGGTGGGCTACTGTACTTTGGTCCATGAGGGTTGGGAGGCGTTAGGTGGGCTTTAGGCGTCGGAAATGGGTACAGTCTTCTTTGAGGGTCCTCGTGTGCCGAGGAGGCTATGGTGAAGCCTGCCACAAATGGCAAGAAATGTCAGTGGCCTTGGCCAAATAGTCCAAGGCGGTGGGCTATGGCCTTTAGTCCAGGGAGTTGGGAGGAAGGGGTTTAGGGGCTTTAGTAAGTGAAAATGGTACAGTCTTTTGAGGGCCCTCGTGTGCCAGTGGGAGGCTACGGTCAAGCCTGCCACAAAATGGCAAAAATGTCCAGCCATGACATGGCGCGTGAAATAATCGCCGGCAGTGAGCCTGGTCATGAGGGTTGGGAGGCGTCGGAAATGTGTACAGTCTTTTTGAGGGTCCTCGTGTACCGTGGGAGGCTCTGATCAGGCACATACTAAGCCCGACAAGAAATGCCCAGCCAGGCGCGTCAAATGATTCTGAGGCGGGTGGGCTATAGCATTTGGTCTGGGGGGTTGGGAAAGTGTTTGGGGCTCACGGTGAGTAGGAGTGGGTACAGTCTTTTCGAGGGTCCTCGTGTGCCCAGTGGGAGGCTCTGACCCAGGAAGCCTGCCCTAAAATAACAGACAAGCCAGCGCAGCGCGTGAAATAGTCAAGGGCAGGTGGGCTATAATGCTGGTCCTTGGGGGTTGGGGTGGGAGGTTAAGGGCTCTGGGCGTCGGGAAATGGGTACAGTCTTTTCTAGGGTCCTCGTGTGCCTGTGGAAGGCTACGGTCAAAGCCTGCCCTAAAATGGCAAGAAATGCCAAGCGGCAGCGTCAAATATTCAGAGGCAGGTGGGCTATAGCCTTTGGTCCGGGGGTTGGGAAGAAGTGTTTGGGGCTCACAGGCGTGAGTCAGTACAGTCTTTTCGAGGGTCCTCACGTGCCCAGTGGGAGGCTCACGGTCAAGCCTGCCCTAAAATGCAAGACATGCCATGACATGCGCGTGGAAATAATCGCCCGAGGCCGGTGGGCTATATCCTTTAGTCCCTTGAGCGGGGGTTGGGTAGGGCGTTCGGGGGCTTTGGGCATGAGGAAATGGGTACAGTCTTTTCGAGGGTCCTCGTGTGCTTGATGGGAGGCTCGTGGGAGGCCTGCCCTAAAATAACAAAAATGCCAGCTGTGCCGCAGGTGAATTAGTCACAGGCGGTGGCCTATAGCCTTTGCTAGTCCAGGGGTTGGGAAGGGGTTTAAGGGGGCTTTGGTCGTGAAAATGGGTCTGATCTTTTGAGGCCCTCGTGTGATGGGAGGCTCGGTCAGAAGCTTGCCCTAAAATGGCAAAAATGTCCAGTGGCATGCGTGAAATAATCCTTGAGGCGTGAGCTGTGCTATAACTGGTCCCAGCGGGGTTGGGGAGGCGTCGGAAATGGGTACAGTCTTTTGAGGGTCCTCGTGTACCGTCAGGAGGCTCTGATCAGGCACTACTAGTGACAAGAAATGCCCAGTACAGGCCCGCGTGAAATAATTCTGGGGCGGTGGGCTATAGCCTTTGGTCTGCGGGGTTGGGAGAAAGTGTTTGAGGGCTCTGAGGTGTCGTGAAATGGGTACGAGTCTTTTGAGGTCTCGTGTGCCCGGTGGGAGGCTACTGACGGAAGCCTGCCCTAGAATGACAAAAGAAATGTCCAGTGGCCAGCCTTGCGTGAAATAATCCGAGGGCCGGTGGGCTATAGCCAGTCATGAGGGGTTGGGGAGGGGCGTTCGTGGGCTCAGGTGTCGGGAAATGGTACAGGCTTTTCGAGGTCTCGCGTGCCCAGTGGGAGGCTCTGGTCAGAGTCTGCCCTAAAATGGCAAAAGAAATGCCAGTGGCCAGCGTGGGGAAATACTCACAGGGCAGTGGGCCTGTGCTGGTCAGCGGGGGTTGGGAGGGGTTTAGGGGCTTTGGTGGTGAAAATGGTCAGTCTTTTCGAGGCGCTCGTGTACTTGATGGGAGGCTACGGTCAGAAGCCTGCCCCCTAAAATAACAAAAATGCCAGTGGCGCGGCAGTGAAATAATGTAGAAAGGCTGGTGGGCTATAGCTTTTGGTCGCTTGAGGGTTGGGGAGGAGTTTGGGGCTCACGATCGTGGGAAATGGAGTACAGTCTTTGAGGGTCCTCGCGTGCCAGTGGGAGGCTACGTCGGTCTGCCCTAAAATAGCAAGAAATGCTGTGGCCTGGCTGTGCGTGAAATAATCACCGAGGCGGTGGGCTATAGCTTACAGTCCCTTGAGGGTTGGGGAGGGGTTTAGGGGCTCTTATGCCGTCGGGAAATGGAGTGCAGTCTTTTCGAGGTCCTCGCGTGCCAGGTGGGAGGCTACGGTCAGCACCTGCCAAAATGGCAAGACATGCCCAGGCCAAGCGCACGTGAAATAGTCATGAGGCAGTGGGCTATAGCCTGGTCCATGCGGGGGATGGGAGGGCGTTCGGGGCTTTGGGCGTCTGAAATGGGTACAAGTCTTTCGAGGTCCTCGTGTGCCCGGTGGAAGGCTCGTCGAGGCCTACTAAAATAACAGAAATGTCCAGCAGGCATAACGTGAAATAATCATGCCGAGGCGGTGGGCTGTGCTGGTCCCATGCGGGGGTTGGGAGGGGCGTTCGGGGGCTCTGGGTGTGGAAATGGGTACAGGTCTTTTCATTTCGCGTGCCGGTCGGAGGCTCTGTGGAGCCTCCCTAAAATGGCAAGAAATGCCAGTGGCGCGTGAAAGTATCACCGGGCCGGTGGGCTATAAGCGTTTGGTCCCATGAGGGGTTGGGGAGGAGGCGTTAGGGGGCTCACAGGTGTCGGAAATTGGAACAGTCTTTTCTAGCTCGCGTGCCAGTGGGAGAGCTCTGATCAGAGCCTACTAAAATGTCAAGAAATGCCAATGGCCTTGGCGTGAAATAAGTCACGAGGCCGGGTGGGCTATAACACAGTCATGAGGGTTGGGGAGGGGTTAGGGGCTCTTGTCGTGAGGAAATGGGTACTGAGTCTTTTCGAGGGTCCTCGCGTGCCAGTGGGAGGCTCTGGTCAGAAGCACATGCCCTAAAATGGCAAGACATGCCAATGACGCACGTGAAATAATCAGCTTAGAGGCAGTGGGCTATAACCTGGTCATGAGGGTTGGAGAGGCGTTTGGGGGCTCACTGGGTGTCGGGAAATGGAGTACTGAGTCTTTTCTAGCTCGCGTGCCAGGTGGGAGGCTCTGATCGGGGCACTGCTACACAAATGTCAAGAAATGCCAGTGGTAGCCGCGTGAAATAGTCACCGAGGCAGTGGGCTATGCACTGGTCATGAGGTTGGGGAGGGGGGTTTTGGGGGGCTCTTGTCGTCGGAAATGGGTACAGTCTTTTTGAGGGTCTCGCGTGCCCAGTGGGAGGCTACAGTCGGAAGCCTGCCACAAAATGGCAAGACATGCCAGGCGCAGCGTGAAATAGTCACCGAGGCAGTGGGCTATAGCCTTTAGTCATGAGGTTGGGTAGGCGTTCGGGGCTTTGGGCGTCGGGAAATGGGTACAGTCTTTTCGAGAGATCTCGTGTGTGCCCAGTGGGAGGCTACGTCGAAGGCCTGCCACAAAATAACAAGAAATACCAGCGCAGTGTGGCAGGAAATAGTCACATGGGCAGGTGGGCTATAGCTGGTCCCGAGGGGTTGGGGAGGGTTTGAGGGCTCACGGTCATGAAATGGGTACAGCCTTTACGAGGGTCCTCGTGTGCCCACTGGGAGGCTACGGTCAGAAGCCTGCCCTAAAATGGCAACAAATGCCAAGCGGCGCAGCGCGTCAAATAGTCGCCGAGGCTGGTGGGCTATAGCCTTTGGTCCACGGGGGTTGGGGAAGATGTTTCGAGGATTTTGGTCGTCGGAAATGGGTACAGTCTTTTCGAGGGTCCTCGTGTGCCCATCGGAGGCTACGGTCAGAAGCCTACCCTAAAATGAGAAGAAATGTCCAGCGGCGCAGCGCGTGAAATAGTCGCCGAGGCCGGTGGGCTATAGCCTTTGGTCCGCGGGGGTTGGCGAGGGGGTTTAGGGGGCTCTGGTCGTCGGAAATGGGTACAGTCTTTTCGAGGGTCCTCGTGTGCCCAGTGGAAGGCTACGATCAGAAGCCTGCCCTAAAATGACAAGAAATGCCCAGCGGCGCAGCGCTTGAAATAGTCACCGAGGCCGGTGGGCTATAGCTTTTGGTCATGAGGGTTGGGGAGGGTTTAGGGGCTCACAGTGCGTCGGAAATGGGTGCAGTCTTTTGAGAGTCCTCGCGTGCCAGTGGGAGGCTACTGGTCGAGGCCTGCACAAAAACAAGACATGCCAATGCGCGCAGCACGTGAAATAGTCTCCGAGGCCGGTGGGCTATAGCCTTTGGTCCGCGGGGGTTGGGGAGGGGCGTTCGGGGGCTCTGGGTGTCGGAAATGGGTACAGTCTTTTCTAGCTCGCGTGCCCAGTGGGAGGCTACGGTCAGGGCCTGCCCTAAAATGTCAAGAAATGCCCATTGGCGCAGCGCGTGAAATAGTCACCGAGGCTGGTGGGCTATAGCCTTTGGTCCGCGGGGGTTGGGGAGGGGCGTTCGGGGGCTTTGGGCGTCGGAAATGGGTACAGTCTTTTCGAGGATCCTCGTGTGCCCAGTGGGAGGCTACGTCGAGCACATGCCTAAAATAACAAGAAATACCAATGGCGCAGCGGGAAATAATTCTGAGGCGGTGGGCTGTAGCATTTGGTCCCATGATGGTTGGGGAGGGTTTCGGGGGCTCTGAGGTCATGAAATGGGTACAGTCTTTTCTGAGGGTCCTCGTGTGCCCGATGGGAGGCTCTGGTCAGAGCACACCTAAAATGAAGAAATGCCAGTAGTGTGGCACTTGAAATAATCACCAGGGCGGTGGGCTATGGTCACAGTCCCATGAGGGTTGGGGAGGGGTTTAGGGCTCTGGTCAGGAAATGGGTCTGATCTTTCGAGGGTCTCGCGTGCAGGTGGGAGGCTACTGATCAAGCACCCTAAAGGCAAGACATGCCCAGGCAGCACGTGAATAGTCATGAGGGGTGGTGGGCTATGTGCTGGTCATGAGGGTTGGGGAGGCGTTCGGGGCTCTGGGTGTCGGGAGGCTGGGTACAGTCTTTTCGAGGGTCTCGCGTGCCAGTGGAGGCTCTGATCAAGGGCCTGCCCTAAAATATGGCAAGAAATGCTCAGCGCATGTAAATGAAATAATCGCAGGCAGTGGGCTATAACCTTTGGTCCATGAGGGTTGGGAGGGGTTTGGGGGCTCACAGGTCGAGAGAAGTGCAGTCTTTTCCAGGTCCTCGCGTGCCCAGTGGGAGGCTACAGTCAGGCCTGCCCTAAAATGGCAAGAAATGCCAGCTCGCGTGAAATAGTCAAGGCGGTGGGCTATACTTGGTCATGAGGAGGTTGGGGAGGGGTTTAGGGGAGCTCTGGTGGCGGAGGTGGGTACAGCCTTCTGAGGTCCCTCGTGTGTCAGTGGGAGGCTACGGCCAAGGCCTGCCCTAAAATGGCAAGAAATGTCCAGCCAGGCGCAGCGCGTGAAATAATCGCCGACCGGTGGGCTATAGCCTTTGGTCCATGAGGGTTGGGGAGGGGTTTAGAGGGCTCACAGTGGGTCGAAATGGGTGCAGTCTTTTCGAGGTCCTCGTGTGCCAGTGGGAGGCTACGTCGAGGCCTGCCTAAAATGGCAAGACATGCCAGGTAGCGCAGCACGTGAAATAGTCATGGGGCCGGTGGGCTATAGCCTTTGGTCAGGGGTTGGGAGGGGCGTTTAGGGGCTCTTGGCGTCGAAATGGGTGATCTTTCGAGGGCCCTCGTGTGCCCAGTGGGAGGCTACGTCAGAGGCCTGCCCTAAAATGGCAAGACATGCCCAGCGGCGCAGCACGTGAAATAGTCGCCGAGGCCGGTGGGCTATAGCCTTTGGTCCGCGGGGGTTGGGGAGGGGCGTTCGGGGGCTTTGGGTGTCGGAAATGGGTACAGTCTTTTCTAGCTCGCGTGCCCAGTGGGAGGCTACGGTCAGGGCCTGCCCTAAAATGTCAAGAAATGCCCATTGGCGCAGCGCGTGAAATAGTCACCGAGGCCGGTGGGCTATAGCCTTTGGTCCGCGGGGGTTGGGTAGGGGCGTTCGGGGGCTTTGGGCGTCGGAAATGGGTACAGTCTTTTCGAGGATCCTCGTGTGCCCAGTGGGAGGCTACGTCAGAGGCCTGCCCTAAAATGTGAAAATACCAGTGGCGCAGCGGAAATATCAAGGGCGGTGGGCTATAGCCTTTAGTCCTTGAGGGTTGGGAGGGTTTGGGGGCTCTGGTCGCCAATGGGTACAGCCTTTTCGAGGGGTCCTCGCGTGTGCCCAGTGGGAGGCTCACGGTCAGAAGCACTGCCCTAAAATGGCAAGAAATGCCAGTGGCGCAGCCGTGAAATAGTCATGGGGCTGGTGGGCTATAGCACAGTCCTTGAGGGGTTGGGGAGGCGTTTAGGGGCTCACAGGTGTCGGAAATGGGTACAGTCTTTTCGAGGGTCTCGCGTGATGGGGAGCTCTGATCAAGCCTGCCCTAAAAAGGCAAGAAATGCTCATGGCGCATGTCGTGAAATAATCGCGAGGCTGGTGGGCTATAGCCTTTGGTCCATGAGGGTTGGGGAGGCGTTCAGGGGCTCACTGGGTGTAGGAAGAGTGCAGTCTTTTCGAGGTCCTCGTGTGCTGATGGAGGCTCGTGGGGCACTGCCCTAAAATGGCAGAAATGCTCCAGCGGGCGCATCGTGAAATAAGTCGCCATGAGGCCGTGGGCTATAAGCCTTTGGTCATGAGGGGTTGGGGAGGGGTTTGGGGCTCTGAGGTGTCGGAAAGGGGTCTGAGTCTTTTCGAGGGTCCTCGTGTGCCCAGTGGGAGGCTACGGCCAGAAGCCTGCCCTAAAATGGCAAGAAATGCTCAGCGGCGCAGGGCGTGAAATAGTCGCCGACGCCGGTGGGCTATAGCCTTTGGTCTGCGGGGGTTGGGGAGGGGCGTTCGGGGGCTCTGGGTGTCGGAAATGGGTACAGTCTTTTCGTGGGTCCTCGCGTGCCCAGCGGAGGCTACGGTCAGGGCCTGCCCTAAAATGGCAAGAAATGCTCAGTGTATGCGTGAAATAGTCAGCAGGGCGGTGGGCTATAGCCTTTGGTCCCTTGAGGGGTTGGGAGGGGTTTGAGGCTCTGAGTCGTCAGGAAAAGTGCGGTCTTTTAGGGTCCTCGTGTGCCCGATGGGAGGCTCTGACGGGGCACTGCCGTAAAATGGCAAGAAATGCTTTCAGCCTTGCAGGCGTGAAATAATCAAGGGCCGTTGGGCTATAACTGGTCAGCGGGGGTTGGGAGGGGTTCGGGGGCTCTAGTCGTCAGAAAGGGGTACGGTCTTTTCTAGGGGCCTCGTGTGATGGAGCTCTGGTCAGGGCCTGCCCTAAAATGGCAAGAAATGCTCAGGCCTTGAGGCGTGAAATAATCATGAGGCCGTTGGGCTATAGCCTTTGGTCTGCGGGGGTTGGGGAGGGGCGTTCGGGGGCTCTGGGTGTCGGAAATGGGTACAGTCTTTTCGTGGGTCCTCGCGTGCCCAGTGGAGGCTACGGTCAGGGCCTGCCCTAAAATGGCAAAAAAATCCGCTCAGCGGCGCAGGGCGTGAAATAGTCGCCGAGGCCGGTGGGCTATAGCCTTTGGTCCGCGGGGGTTGGGGAGGGGGTTGGAGGCTCTGGGTGTCAGAAAGAGTGCAGTCTTTCTAGGGGCCTCGTGTGATGGGAGGCTCTGGTCAGGGCCTGCCCTAAAATGGCAAGAAATGCTTTCAGTGGCGGGCGTGAAATAATGTCATGCAGGGCAGTGTGATATAGCTTTTGGTCGGGGGGGGTTGGGGTGGGGTTTTCGGGGGCTCTGGTCGTCGGAAATGGGTACAGTCTTTTCGAGGGTCCTCGTGTGCCCAGTGGGAGGCTACGGTCAGAGGCCTGCCCTAAAATTACAGGTACCCAGTAGCGCAGCGTGAAATAGTCAAGGCCGGTGGGCTATAGCCTTTGGTCATGGGGGTTGGGGAGGGTTTGAGGGCTCTGGTCGTGAGAAAGTGCAGTCTTCTGAGGATCCTCGTGTGCCCAGTGGGAGGCTACTGTCAGGAAGCCTGCCCTAAAATAACAAATACCCAGGCAGCAGCGTCGAAATAGTCCACCAAGGCCGGTGGGCTATGTGCTGGTCCGAGGGTTGGAAGAGGGTTTGAGATTTTGGTCGTGAAATGGGTACAGTCTTTTCGAGGTCCTCGTGTGCTTGAGGCTCTGGTCAAGCCACCCTAAAATGAAGAAATGCCAAGCCAGTAGCGTCGAAATAATCATGGGGGCGGTGGGCTATAGCCTTTGGTCATGAGGGGTTGGGGAAGATGTTTGAGGATTTTGGTGGGCGGAAATGGGTGCAGTCTTTTCGAGGTCCTCGTGTGCCCAGTGGGAGGCTACTGGTCAAGCCTACCCTAAAATGAGGAAAGAAATGCCAGTGGCGCAGCGTCAGAATAGTCATGAGGGCGGTGGGCTATAGCCTTTAGTCCATGAGGGTTGGCGAGGGGGTTTTGGGGGCTCTGG
The DNA here is from genome assembly GCA_030449925.1 of Citropsis articulata. Lineage (NCBI taxonomy): Eukaryota > Viridiplantae > Streptophyta > Magnoliopsida > Sapindales > Rutaceae > Citropsis > Citropsis articulata. The sequence goes on along the minus strand of JASUUH010000228.1, from coordinate 74,999 downwards.
GGGTCCGAAATGGGTACAGTCTTTTCGAGAGTCCTCGTGTGCCAGTGGGAGGCTACTGATCAGAAGCCTGCCCTAAAATGGCAAGAAATGCCCAGCCAGCCGTGAAATAGTCAAGGGCGGTGGGCTATAGTCCTTTGAGGGGTTGGGGAGGGGTTCGGGGCTCTTGTCGTCAGAAATGATTACACTCTTTTGAGGGTCTCGTGTGCCCAGTGGGAGGCTCTGACGGAAGCCTGCCACTAAAATGTGAAATGCTCAGCGCGCAGTGGCGTGAAATAGTCGCCCGGCCTTGGTGGGCTATAGCCTTTAGTCTCATGGGGTTGGGAAAGGGGCGTTCAGGGGCTCTGGGTCGTCGGAAATGGAGTACAGTCTTTTCGAGGTCCTCGTGTGCCCAGTGGGAGGCTCTGATCAGAAGCCTGCCCTAAAATGGCAGAAATGCTCAGCGCAGAGGCGTGAAATAGTCGCTTGAGGCCCAGGTGGGCTATAATGCTGGTCTGCGGGGGTTGGGGAGGCGTTCGGGGCTCTGGGTGTCGGAAATGGGTACAGTCTTTTCGAGGTCCTCGCGTGCCAGTGGGAGGCTGATCGAAGCCTGCCTAAAATGGAAAAATGCCAGTGGCGCGTGAAATAATCGCGAGGCCGGTGGGATATAGCCTTTGGTCCGGGGGGGTTGGGGGGGGGGTTTAGGGGGCTCTGGTCGTTGGAAATGGGTACAGTCTTTTGTAGGGTCCTGGTGTCGGCAGTGGGAGGCTCGTCGAGCCTGCCCCAAAATGGGAAGACATGTATGCCCAGGCGCAGCGTGAAATAAGTCAGCCGGTGGGCTATATAGCACTTTGGTCCATGAGGTTGGGAGGGGTTTGGGGCTCAGGTCGTTGGAAATGGGTACAGAATTTTCGAGGTTCCCTCGTGTGAGTGGGAGGCTACGTCGAGGCCTGCCCTAAAATAGCAAGAAATGCCAGTAGCGCACGTGAAATAGTCGCCGAGGCGGTGGGCTATAGCAGTCCTTTGGTCCCATGGTTGGGAGGCGTTTGGGGGCTCTGGTCGTTGGAAATGGGTACAGTCTTCGAGGGTCTCGTGTGCCCAGTGGGAGGCTACGGTCAAGCCTGCCTAAAATAGCAGAAATGCCAAAGCGGTAGGCGTGAAATAGTCACCAAGGCGGTGGGCTATAGCCTTTGGTCCCTTGAGGTTGGGAAGATTTTAGGGAGCTTTGGTCGTGAGAAATGGAGTGCAGTCTTTTCGGGGTCTCGTGTGTGCCCGGTGGGAGGCTCTGACCAGAAGCACTGCCGTAAAATGGGAAGAAATGCCAAGCGGGCGTGCGTCAAATAGTCAGGCGGTGGGCTATAATAACTGGTCAGCGGGGTTGGGAGGGTTGGGGCTCAGTGCGTCGGAAATGGGTCTGAGTCTTTTCGAGGGTCTCGTGTGCCCGTGGGAGGCTCTGATGACCTGCCCTAAAATGGAAGAAATGCCAGCGCGGGCGTCAGAAATAAGTCACCGAGGCAGTGGGCTATATAACTGGTCAGCGGGGTTGGGGGGAGGCGTCGAGAAATGGGTACAGTCTTTTCGAGGGTCCTCGTGTGCCCAGTGGGAGGCTCTGAGCAGAGCCTGCCTAAAATGACAAGAAATGCCCAAGCGCAGCGCGTGAAATAGTCATGAGGCGGTGGGCTATAGCCTTTGGTCAGAGGGTTGGGGTGGGGTTGGGGCTCTGAGTGCGTCAGGAAATGGGTGCAGTCTTTTCGAGGGTCCTCGTGTGCCGTGGGAGGCTCTGGGCAGAGCCTGCCCTAAAATGGCAAGAAATCTAGTGGCGCATGCGCGTGAAATAATCATAGGGCAGTGGGCTATATTGCTTTGGTCCATGAGGTTGGGGCGTGTTTGGGGCTCAGTCGTTGGCAATGGGTACAGTCTTTTCGAGGGTCCTCGTGTTCCCGGTGTGAGGCTCTGTCAAGCCTGCCCTAAAATGGCAAGAAATGCTTGCCAGCATGGCGCAGCGTGAAATAGTCGCCGAGGCCAGTGGGCTATAGCCTTTAGTCCAGCGGGGTTGGGAGCGTTCGGGGCTCTGGGTTTGGAAATGGGTACAGTCTTTTCCCGAGGTCTTGGCGTGTTCCAGTGGGAGGCTACGGTCAGAAGCCTGCCTAAAATGGCAGAAATGCCATGCGCGTGAAATCATCGCCGAGGCAGTGCGACTGGGCTATAGCCTTTAGCCCTTGAGGTTAGGGGAGGCGTTGGGGCTCTGGGTGTTGGAAATGGGTACAGTCTTTTTGAGGGGCGTCGCGTGCCCAGTACGAGGCTACGGTCAGAGGCCTGTTCTAAAAGGGCAAGAAATGCCTAGCCAGCGTCGTCAAATGTCAGAGCACTGTGGGCTATGTGCCTTTGCTGAGTGGTTGGGGAGGCGTGTTTGGGGCTCAGTGGGTCGGAAATTGGTGCAGTCTTTTAGGTCCTCGTGTGTGAGTGGGAGGCTACGGTCAAAAGCCTGCCTAAAATGGCAAGAAATGCCAGTGGCGCAGCTGATGAAATAATCATGGGGCACAGTGGGCTATAGCCTTTGGTCCGCGGGGGTTGGGAAGGGGGGTTCGGGGCATCTGGGTGTCAGAAATGGGTACAGTCTTTTCGATGGTCCTCGTGTGCCCAGTGGGAGGCTACGGTCAGAGGCCTGTCCTAAAATGGCAAGAAATGCCAGTGCGCAAGCGTGAAATAGTCCTTGAGGCAGTGGGCTATGTGCCCCAGCGGGTGTTGGGAGGCGGGTTTGAGGGCTCTTGTCATGGAAATGGGTACAGTCTTTTCGAGGGTCTCGTGTGCAAGTGGGAGGCTCGGTCAGAGCCGGCCTAAAATGTCAAGAAATGTCCACCAGTAGCATGGCAGAAATAAGTCATAGAGGCGGTGGGCTATAGCCTTTGGTCCCATGGGGGTTGGGGAGGGTTTGGGGGCTCTTGCTCATCAGAAATGGGTACAGTCTTTCAGGGTCCTCGTGTGTGCCCGATGGGAGGCTGATCGAGGCTTGCCTAAAATGGCAAAAAATGCCCAGGCGCGCGAAATAATCATGAGGGCGGTGGGATATAGCCTTTGGTCCATGAGGGGTTGGGAGGCGTCAGTATGGGTACAGTCTTTTCGAGGGGTCCTCGTGTGCCAGTGGGAGGCTACTGGTCAGAGGCACTTGCCTAAAATGGCAAAATATGCGTTGGCATGAAATAATCATGAGGCAGTGGGCTATATGCTTTGGTCACTGGGGGTTGGGGAGGGTTTGGGGCTCTGGGTCGAAATGGGTGCAGTCTTTTAGAGGGTCCTCGTGTGCCCGTGGGAGGCTCTGGTCAGGAGCCTGCCCTAAAATGACAAGAAATGCCAGTTGATGGCGCGTCAAATAGTCACCGAGGCATGTGGGCTATAGCCTTTGGTCCGAGGGGGTTGGGGAACGTGTTTCGGGGGCTATGGTCGTCCGAAATGGGTACAGTCTTTTCGAGGGTCCTCATGTGCCCCGTGGGAGGCTACTGTCAGAGGCCTGCCCTAAAATGACAAGAAATGCCCAGCAGCGCAGCGCGTGAAATAGTCCATAGGCATGTGGGCTATAGCCTTTGGTCCTTGAGGGGTTGGGAGGGTGTTTGGGGCTATGGTCGTCAGGAAATGAGTGCAGTCTTTTCGAGGGTCCTCGTGTGCCCAGTGGGAGGCTCTTGTCAGGCACTGCCTAAAATGGCAAGAAATGCCAGTGGTTGGCGCGTCAAATAGTCAGCGGTGGGCTATGTGCTAGTCCATGAGGGGTTGGGGAGGCGTGTTTGAGGGGCTCTGGGTGGGAAATGCAGACTTTTGGGGTCCTCGTGTGCTTGATGGGAGGCTCTGTCAAGCCTGCACTAAAATGGCAAGAAATGCCTTGGTAGTAGCGTGAAATAGTCAGCCAGGCGGTGGGCTATAAGCTGGTCATTGGGGAGGGCGTGGGGGGCTCTGGGGGTCGGAAATGGGTACAGTCTTTTCGAGGGTCTTCTCGTGCCCAGTGGGAGGCTACGGTCAGAAGCCTGCACAAAAATAGTAAGAAATACCTTGCCAGCGTGGCGCGTGAAACAATCATGGGGCAGTGGGATATAATACTGGTCTGCGGGGTTGGGGTTGGGAGGGGCGTGGAAATGGGTACAGTCTTTTGAGGGTCTCGTGTGCCCCGTGGGAAGCTCTGGTCGAGAGCCTGCCTAAAATGACAAGAAAATGCCAGCGTTGCGTGAAATAGTCCACCGAGGCGGTGGGCTATACTGGTCCAGGGGTTGGGAGGGTTTGGGGCTCGTGGTGTCAGAAATAGTCAGTCTTTTAGAGGGTCCTCATGTGCCCAGTGGGAAGCTACGGTCAGAAGCCTGCCGTAAAATGGCAAAATGCCAGTGCCGGCGTGAAATAGTCACGAGGCATGTGGGCTATGGCCTTTGGTCCGAGGGTTGGCGAGCGTGTTTGGGGCTATGGTCGTCAGAAATGGAGCAGTCTTTTCGAGGGTCCTCGTGTTCCAGTGGGAGGCTTCGGTGAAGCCTCCTAAAATAACAAGACATGCCATGTGCGTGAAATAATCACCAAAGGCAGTGGGCTATGTGCGTCGCGGGGTTGGGGAGGCGTTAGGGGCTCTGGCGTCGAAAATGGATCTGATCTTTTGAGGTCCTCATGTGCCCAGTGGGAAGCTACGGTCAGAGGTCTGCCCTAAAATGGCAAGAAATGCCCAGTGGCGCAGCGCGTGAAATTTTCACTGAGGCCGGTGGGCTATAGCCTTGCGTCAGCGGGGGTTGGGGAGGGGGTTTCGGGGGCTCTGGTCGTCGGAAATATGTACAGTCTTTTCGAGGGTCATCGTGTGCCCAGTGGGAGGCTACGGTCAGAAGCCTGCCCTAAAATGGCAAGACATTCCAGTGGCAGTCGTGAAATAGTCATGAGGCAGTGGGCTATAGCCTTTGGCCAGCGGGGGTTAGGGAGGCGTTAGGGGCTCTGGGTGTCGGGAAATGGGTACAGTCTTTTCGAGGTCCTCGCGTGCCAGTGGGAGGCTACGGTCAGCCTGCCCTAAAATGGCAAGAAATACTTAGTGAGCCCGTGAAATAGTCGCCGAGGCCGGTGGGATATAGCCTTTGGTCTGCAGGGGTTGGGGAGGGGCGTCGGAAATGGGTACAGTCTTTTCGAGGATCCTCGTGTGCCCAGTGGGAAGCTACGGTCAGAAGCCTGCCGTAAAATGGCAAGAAATGCCCAGCGGCGCGGCGTGTCAAATAGTCACCAAGGCATGTGGGCTATAGCCTTTGGTCCGAGGGGGTTGGCGAACGTGTTTCGGGGGCTATGGTCGTCAGAAATGGGAACGGTCTTTTCGAGGGTCCTCGTGTTCCCAGTGGGAGGCTGGGTCAAGCCTCCCTAAATAACAAGACATGCCCAGCGCAGCCGCGTGAAATAGTCAAGGCGGTGGGCTATATCCTTTAGTCATGGGGGTTAGGGAGGGTTTGGGGCTCTGGTCGAGAAATGGGTGAGGGTCTTTTCGAGGGTCTCGTGTGCCCAGTGGGAGCTCTGGTCAAGCCTGCCTAAATTACAAGACATGCCAGCAGTGTGAAATAGTCGCTTGGGGCCGGTGGGCTATAGCTTTTGGTCCCATGAGGGTAGGGGGTGCGTTTGAGGGGTTCTGGTCTTGAAATGAGTACAGTCTTTGAGGTCTCGTGTGCCCGTGGTAGAGCTCGGTCAGAAGCACATACTAAAATGCAAGACATGCCAATGGCCTTGACGTGTGAAATAATCGCCGAGGCAGTGGGCTATAGCTTCAGTCATGGGGGTTGGGAGGCGTTCGGTGGCTCACAGTCGTCAGAAATGGATACATTCTTTTGAGGTCCTCGTGTGTCCGATGGGAGGCTCTGATTGAAGCCTGCCCTAAAAATGGCAAGACATGCCAGCGCTGGCGTGTGAAATAATCATGAGGCGGTGGGCTATAGCCTTTAGTCCCTTGAGGGGTTGGGAGGGTTTGGGGGCTATGGTGGTGAAATGGATACATTCTTTGAGGTCTCGTGTGTGTCCGGTGGGAGGCTACTGATTCAGAAGCCTGCCCTAAAATGTGAAGACATACTTGGCAGCGTGTGGAAATAATCATGGAGGCCGGTGGGCTATAGCACTTTTGGTCATGAGGGGTTGGGGCGTTTGGGGCTTCTGGTCGTCAGAAATGAGTACAGTCTTTTGAGGTCCTCGTGTGCCCGTGGGAGGCTCTGATCAGAGCCTGCCCCAAAATAGCAAAGACATGCCAGTGACAGCGTGTGAAATAATCATGAGGCTGGTGGGCTATAGCTTTTGGTCCATGAGGGTTGGAGGCGTTTGGTGGCTCTCAGTCGTCAGAAATGGATCTTTGTCTTGTCAAGGGTCCTCGTGTTCCCGGTGGGAGGCTACAGATCGAGCCTGCCCTAAAATGGCAAGACATGCCAGTGGTGTAGCGTGAAATAGTCACTGTGGCCGGTGGGCTATAGCCTTTGGTCAGCGGGGGTTGGGGGGGCGTTTCGGGGGCTCTGGTTGTCAGAAATGAGTACAGTCTTTCAGGGTCCTCGTGTGCCCTGGTGGGAGGCTACGATCAAGCCTGCCCTAAAATGGCAAGAAATGCCAGTGGCCACAGTAGCGATGAAATAGTCATAGGGCGGTGGGCTATAGCTGGTCCATGAGGGTTGGGAGGGGCGTTCGGGAGCTCTGGGTGTCGAAATGGGTACAGTCTTTCGAGGGTCCTCGTGTGCCCAGTGGGAGAGCTACAGTCAAGCGTGCCCTAAAATGGCAAGACATGCCTTAGTGGCAGGCGTGTGAAATAATCGCGGGCCGGTGGGCTATAGTAACTGGTCAGCGGGGGTTGGGGGCGTTCGGGGGCTCTGGTCGTCAGAAATGAGTACAGTCTTTTCGAGGTTCCTCGTGTGCCCCGTGGGGAGGCCTCTGATCAAACACTAAAATAACAAAGACATGTATGGCGCAGCGCAGTAGAAATAGTCAAGGCAGTGGGCTGTGCTAGTCCTTGGTCAGCAGGGTTGGGGAGGGTTTGGGGCTCTGTTTGTCAGAAATGGGTACAATCTTTTGAGGTCTCGTGTGCCCGGTGGGAGGCTACGGTCAAGCCTGCCCTAAAATGTGAGACATGCCAGTGGCAGCGCGTGGGGAAATAGTCCAAGGCAGGTGGGCTATGTGCCCCAGGTCATGAGGGGTTGGGGAGGGGTTTCGGGGGCTCAGTGGTCAGTGAAATGATCAGTCTTTTCGAGGGTCCTCGTGTGCCCGTGGGAGGCCTCTGGTCAGGAAGCCTGCCCTAAAATGGCAAGACATGCCCAATGGCCCAGCAGCGTGAAATAGTCACCGAGGACGGTGGGCTATAGTGCTGGTCAGGGGTTGGGGAGGGGTTGGGGGGGCTCTGTTTGTCAGAAATGGGTACAATCTTTTTGAGGTCCTCGTGTGCCCGAGTGGGAGGCTACGGTCAAGCCTGCCCTAAAATGTGAGACATGCCGTAGTATAGCGTGAAAGTGTCATGAGGCAGTGGGCTATAGCCTTTGCCCTTGAGGGTTGGGGTGGAGGCGTTAGGGGCTCTGGGTGTTGGAAATGGGTACAGTCTTTTCGAGGTCCTCAGCGTGCCCGGTGGGAGGCCTCTGATCAGGGCCTGCCCTAAAATGGCAAGAAATGCTTAGCCAGTGAGGCCAGCGTCAGAAATAATCAAGGCGGTGGGCTATGTGCTGGTCAGCGGGGGTTGGGAGGGTTTGAGGGCTCTGTTTGTCAGAAATGGAGTCTGGTCTTTTCGAGGGTCTCGATGTGCCCAGTGGGGCCTTCTGGTCAGAAGCCTGCCCTAAAATGGCAAAGACATGCCCATGGCCAGTGGAGAACATTAGCCGAGGCAGTGGGCTATAGCCTTTGCTTGCGGGGTTGGGGAGGGGCGTTAGGGAGCTCTGGGTGTCGGAAAATGGGTACACTCTTTCGAGTGTCCTCGTGTTCCCAGTGGGAGGCTACAGTCAGAAGCCTGCCCTAAAATGGCAAGACATGCCAAGCGTGGCGTGGCGTGAAATAATCACAGGCCGGTGGGGTATAGCCTTTGGTCCGCGGGGGTTGGGGAGGGGCGTTCCGGGGCTCTGGGTGTCCGAAATGGGTACAGTCTTTTCGACGGTCCTCGTGTACACAGTGGGAGGCTACAGTCAGAGGCCTACCCTAAAATGGAAAGAAATACCATGGCCATGTGAAATAATCACCAGGCAGTGGGCTATGTGCTGGTCATGAGGGGTTGGGAGGGGTTTAGGGGCTATGAGTCGTGGGAAATGGGTACATTCTTTTGATGGTCCTCGTGTGTCAGTGGGAGGCTCTGGTCAGAGCCTGCCCTAAGCAATGACATGCCATGGCCTTGAGGAAATAATCGCCGAGGCCGGTCATAGCCCTTTGGTCCATGAGGGTTAGGGAGAGGCGTTCGGGGGCTCTGGTTGTCGAAATGGGTACAGTCTTTTCGAGGGTCCTCGTGTACCCGGTGGGAGGCCTCTGATCAGAGGCCTGCCCTAAAATGGCAGGAAATGCCAGCAGCCTTGTGAAATAGTCACCGTGGCGGTGGGCTATAGCCTGGTCAGCGGGGTTGGGAGAGGGTTTGAGGCTCTGGTCATCGAAATGGGTACAGTCTTTCGAGGTCTCGTGTGCCCAGTGGGAGGCTCTGATCAGGTCAAGCCTGCCTAAAATAGCAAGACATGCCTAGCAGGCGCAGCGCGTGAAATAATCGCCAGGCGGTGGGCTATAGTTTTTAGTCCATGAGGGGTTGGGGGGGCGTTGGGAGCTCTGTTCATCAGAAATGGGTCAGTCTTTTCGAGGGTCCTCGTGTTCCCAGTGGGAGGCCTGAGTCAGAAGTCTTCCACAAAATGGCAAGACATGCCAATGGCCCGTGAAATAATCGCCAGGCAGTGGGCTATAGCCTTTTTTAATCCTTGAGGGGTTGGGAGGGCCGTTCGGGGGCTCTGGGCATCGAAATGGGTACATACACCGAGGGTCCTCGTGTACCCAGGTGGGAGGCTACGGTCAGAGCCTACCTAAAATGGCAAGAAAAAGCCCAGCGGCGCACCGCGGAAATAATCACAAGGGCGGTGGGCTATATGCCCCAGTCCCACAGGGGTTGGGGAGGGTTTTTGGGGGCTATGGTGGGTGAAATGGGTACATTCTTTTGAGGGGTCTCGTGTGTGCCTCGTGGGAGGCTCTGGTCGAGCCTACCCTAAAATGGCAAGACATGCCCAGCCAGTGAGGCGCGTGAAATAGTCACCGAGGCCGGTGGGCTATAGCCTTTGGTCAGCGGGGTTGGGAGGGGTTTGGGGCTTTGGTGGTCAGAAATAGTGCAGTCTTTTCGAGGTCCTAGTGTGCCCGGTGGGAGGCTACGGTGGAAGCCTGTCCTAAAATGGCAAGAAATGTCCATGCCAGCATGGCGTGGAAATAATCCAAGGGCGGTGGGCTATGTGCCCAGCCCTTGAGGGGTTGGGAGGGCGTTTGGGGCTCTGGGCGTCAGAATGGGGTACAGTCTTTTCGAGGGTGCTCGTGTCCACAGTGAGAGGCTACTGTCAGGCCTGCCTAAAATAACAGAAATGCCATGGCGCTTGTGAGAAATAATCCTTAGGCCGTTGTGGGCTATAGCCTTTGGTCAGCGGGGGTTGGGGAGGGTTTCAGGCGATGGTGGTGAAATGGGTACATTCTTTTTAGGGTCCTCGTGTGTAGGAGTGGGAGGCTGGGTCGAAGCCTGCCACACAAAATAAGCAAGACATGCCAATGGCAGTAGCGCGTGAAATAATCAAGGCGGTGGGCTATAGCCTTTGGTCCACGCAGGGGTTGGGGAGGGTTTGGGAGCTCTGTTTGTCAAATGGAGTGCAGTTTTCGAGGTCTCGTGTGCTTGATGGGAGGCTACTGTAAGAAGCCTCACCTAAAATGGCAAGACATTCCCATCGTCGAAGCCCGTGAAATAGTCGCCGGGGCAGTGGGCTATAGCCTTCGTCCATGAGGGTTGGGAGGGCGTTCGGGGGCTCTGGGTGTCCGAAATGGGTACAGTCTTTTCTAGGTTCCTCGTGTACACAGTGGGAGGCTACGGTCGAGGCACATACTAAAATGTCAAGAAATGCCCAGCGGCGCAGCGCGTGAAATAGTCGCCGAGGCCGATGGGCTATAGCCTTTGATCCATGAGGGTTGGGAGGGTTTGGGGCTCACAGTCGTCGAGAAATGGGTGCAGTCTTTTCTCGTGTGCCCAGTGGGAGGCTACGGTCAGAGGCCTGCCCTAAAATGGCAAGAAATGCCCAGCGGCGCAGCGCGGGAAATAGTCACCGAGGCCGGTGGGCTATAGCTGTTGGTCCGCGGGGGTTGGGGGGGCGTTTCGGGGGCTCTGGTCGTCAGAAATGGGTACAGTCTTTTCGAGGGTCCTCGTGTTCCCAGTGGGAGGCTACGGTCAGAAGCCTGTCCTAGAATGGCAAGAAATGTCTAGCGGCGCAGCGCGTGAAATAGTGGCCGAGACCGGTGGGATATAGCCTTTGGCCCGCGGTGCTTGGGGAGGGGTGTTTGGGGGTTCTGGGTGTCGGAAATGGGTACAGTCTTTTCGAGGGTCATCGCGTGCGCAGTGGGAGGCTACGGTCAGGGCCTGCCCTAAAATGGCAAGAAATGCCAGTAGCATGAGTGGGAAATAGTCATAGGGGCAGGTGGGATATTGCTTTGGTCTGCGGGGGTTGGGGAGGGGCGTCGGAAATGGAGTCTGATCTTTTCGAGGGTCCTAGTGTGCCAGTGGGAGGCTATGGTCAAAGACTGCCCTAAAATGGCAAGACATGCCCAGTGGCGCAGGAAATAGTCACCGAGGGCGGTGGGTTATAGCCTATGGTCCATGGGGTTGGGGAGGGTTTGGGGGCTCTGGTGCGTAGGAAATGGGTCTGAGTGTTTTCGAGGGTCTGGTGTGCACAGTGGTGGGAGGCTACGGTCGGGAGGCCTGCCTAAAATGGCAAAAATGCCAATGGTATAGCGCGTGAAATAGTCACAGGGCAGTGGGCTATAGCCTGATGCTGCGGGGGTTGGGGGGGTTTAGGGGCCACAGTGGTGGGAAATGGGTACAGTCTTTTCGAGGGTCCTCGCGTGCTTGAGTGGGAGGCTCTGATCGGTCAAGCACCTCTAAGTACAAGACATGCCCAGGCGCAGCTCGTGAAATAATCGCTTGAGGCAGTGGGCTATAGCCTTTAGTCCATGAGGGTTGGGGAGGGGGTTTGGGGCTCTGAGTGGGTTGGAAATGGGTGAGTCTTTTGAGGGTCTCAGCGTGCAGTGGGAGGCTACTGATCGGAAGCACTGCTAAAATTGAAGACATGCCAGCGCATGGCTGCGTTAAATAATCGCCGAGGCGGTGGGCTATAGCCTTTAGTCAGCTTGGGGTTGGGAGGGGTTTGGGGCTCTGTTCGTCGAAATGGAGTGCAGTCTTTTCGAGGGTCTCGTGTGCCCAGTGGGAGGCTCTGTCGAGGCATGAACAAAAATGGCAAGAAATGCCATGGCGCGTGAAGCAGTCGCCGAGGCAGTGGGCTATAATGCCCTTGGGGTTGGGAGGGAAGTTTTGGGGCTCTGGGCGTTGGAAATGGGTATAGTCTTTTCGAGGGTCCTCCTGTGCCCATTGGGAGGCTACGGTCAGAAGCCTGCCCTAGAATGGCAAGAAATGCCAATGACGCGGCCAGCGTGAAATAATCATGAGTCAGGTGGGCTATAGACTTTGCTCCAGCGGGGGTTGGGAGGGGTTCGGGGCTCTGGGCGTGGAAATGGGTACAGTCTTTTCGAGGGTCTCGTGTACTTGATGGGAGGCTCTGATCTAAGCCTGCCCTAAAATGACAAGACATGCCCAGCCAGTAGTAGCGCGTGAAATAATCATGAGGCCGGTGGGCTATAGCCTTTGGTCCGCGCGGGTTGGGGAGGGGCGTTCGGGGGTTCTGGGCGTCGTAAATAGGTACAGTCTTTTCGAGGGTCCTCGTGTACCCAGTGGAAGGCTACGGTCAGAGGCCTGCCCAAAAATGGAAATAAATGCCCAGCAGCGCAGCGTGGGAAATAGTCACTGAGTCTGGTGGGCTATAGCCTTTGGTCCACGGGGGTTGGGGAGGGTTTAGGGGCTCACAGTGGTTGGAAATGGGTACAGTCTTTACGAGAGTCCTCGCGTGCCCAGTGGGAGGCTACGGTCGAGCACTGCTCTAAAATTACAAGACATGCCAGTGGCAGCGCGTTAAATAGTCGTCGAGGCGGGTGGGCTGTGCCTTTGGTCATGAGGGGTTGGGGAGGCGTCGGAAATGGGTACAGTCTTTTCGAGGGTCTCGTGTACTTGATGGGAGGCTATGGTCAGAAGCCTGCCTAAAATGGCAAGACATGCCCAGCCAGTAGCGGGAAATAGTCACCCGGGCGGTGGGTTATAGCCTTTGGTCATGAGGGTTGGGGAGGGGTTTAGGGGCTCACAGTGGGTTGGAAATGGGTACAGTCTTTTCGAGGGTCCTCGCGTGCCCAGTGGGAGGCTACGGTCAGAAGCCTGCTCTAAAATTGAAAGACATGCCCAGCGGCGCAGCGCGTTAAATAGTCGCCGAGGCAGGTGGGCTATAGCCTTTGGTCCCATGAGGGTTGGGGAGGGGTTTGGGGGCTCTGGTGCGTGAAAATGGGTACAATCTTTTCGAGGAGTCCTCGTCTGATGGGAGGCTCTGGCCCAGGCCTGGCCTAAAATGGCAAAGAATACCCAGCGGCGAAGCGCGTGAAATAGTCACCGAGGCCGGTGGGCTATAGCCTTTGGTCCGCGGGGGTTGGGGAGGGGGTTTAGGGGGCTCTGGTCGTTGGAAATGGGTACAGTCTTTTCGAGGGTCCTCGCGTGCCCAGTGGGAGGCTACGGTCAGAAGCCTGCTCTAAAATTGCAAGACATGCCCAGCGGCGCAGCGCGTTAAATAGTCGCCGAGGCCGGTGGGCTATAGCCTTTGGTCCGCGGGGGTTGGGGAGGGGCGTCGGAAATGGGTACAGTCTTTTCGAGGGTCCTCGTGTGCCCAGTGGGAGGCTATGGTCAGAAGCCTGCCCTAAAATGGCAAGACATGCTTAGCCAGGCGCGTGAGAAATAGTCACAGGCGGTGGGTTATAGCCTTTAGTCCTTGAGGTTGGGGAGGGGTTTAGGGGCTCAGTGGGTTGGAAATGGGTACAGTCTTTTCGGGGTCCTCGCGTGCCCGGTGGGAGGCTACGGTCAGAAGCACACTCTAAAATTGAAGACATGCCCAGTAGCCTTGGGCGTTAAATAATCGCCAGGCGGGTGGGCTATGCTGGTCCTTGAGGGTTGGGGAGGGGTTTGAGGGCTCACAGTCGTCGAAAATGGGTACAATCTTTTCGAGAGTCCTCGTCTGCCCAGTGGGAGGCTACGGCCAGAGGCCTGCCCTAAAATGGCAAAAAATGCCAATGTGGCGTGAAATAGTCACCGAGGCGGTGGGCTATAGCCTGCTAGTCCTTGAGGGTTGGGGGAGGGGTTTAGGGGCTCACAGTGCGTTGGAAATGGGTACAGTCTTTTCGAGGTCCTCGCGTGCCCGGTGGGAGGCTACGATCAGGAAACTGCTCTAAAATTACAAGACATGCCAGTGACATGGCGCGTTAAATAATCATGAGGGCGGTGGGCTATAGCCTTTGGTCATGAGGGTTGGGAGGCGTCGGAAATGGGTACAGTCTTTTCGAGGGTCCTCGTGTGCCCAGTGGGAGGCTATGGTCAAGCACATACTAAAATGGCAAAGACATGCCAGTATTGTGAGGAAATAGTCACCGAGGCGGTGGGTTATAGCCCTGGTCCCTTGGGGGTTGGGGAGGGAGCTTCAGGGGGCTCTGGTGCGTGGAAATGGGTACAGTTTTTCGAGGTCCTCGTGTGCCCAGTGGGAGGCTACGGTCAGAGGCTGACCTAAAATGGCAAAAGAATACCCAGCCAGTGACGCGTGAAATAATCACCGAGGCGGTGGGCTATAGCCAGTCCATGAGGTTGGGGAGAGTTGAGGGGCTACAGTGGGTTGGAAATGGGTACAGTCTTTTCGAGGGTCCTCGCGTGCCAGTGGGAGGCTACTGGTCAAGCACTGCTCTAAAATTGCAAGACATGCCAGCCCAGCGCAGCGCGTTAAATAATCGCCGAGGCAGTGGGCTATAGCCTTTGGTCCATGAGGGGTTGGGAGGGGCGTCGGGAAATCGGTACAGTCTTTTCGAGGTCCTCGTGTGCCCAGTGGGAGGCTATGGTCAAGCCTACCTAAAATGGCAAGACATGCCAGCGCAGCGGGAAATAGTCACGAGGGCGGTGGGTTATAGCCTTTAGTCCTTGGGGTTGGGGAGGGTTTGGGGGCTCTGGTCGTGGAAATGGGTACAGTTTTTCGAGGTCCTCGTGTGCCCAGTGGGAGAGCTACGGTCAGGAGGCCTGGCTAAAATGGCAAAGAATACCAGTGGCCATGGCGTGAAATAGTCACCGAGGCGGTGGGCTGTGCTGGTCATGAGGGGTTGGGGAGGCGCGTCGGAAATGGGTACAGTCGTTTCGAGGGTCCTCGTGTGCCCAGTGGGAGGCTACGGTCAGAAGCCTGCCCTAAAATGGGAAGACATGCCCCGCGGTGCAGCGCGTCAAATAGTAGGCGAGGCCGGTGGGCTATAGCCTTTGGTCCGCGGGGGTTGGGGAGGGGCGTTCGGGGGCTCTGGGCGTCCGAAATGGGTACAGTCTTTTCGAGGGTCCTCGTGTACCCAGTGGGAGGCTACGGTCAGAGCCCTGCCCTAAAATGGCAAGAAATACTTGCCGTGGCCAGGAAATAGTCCCCGAGGCCGGTGGGCTATAGCCTTTGGTCCGCGGGGGTTGGGGAGGGGGTTTCGGGGGCTCTGGTCGTCGGAAATGGGTACAGTCTTTTCGAGAGTCCTCGTGTGCCCAGTGGGAGGCTACGGTCAGAGGCCTGCCCTAGAATAGCAAAAAATACCCAGCGGCGAAGCGCGTGAAATTGTCACCGAGGCCGGTGGGCTATAGCATTTGGTCCGCGGGGGTTTGGGCGGGGGTTTAGGGGGCTCTGGTCTTCGAAAATGAGTACAGTCTTTTCGAGGGTCCTCGTGTGCCCAGTGGGAGGCTACGGTCAGAGGCCTGCCCTAAAATGTTAAGAAATGCCCAGCGGCGCAGCGCGGGAACTAGTCACCGAGGCCGGTGGGCTATAGCCTTGGGTTCGCGGGGGTTGGGGAGGGGGTTTCGGGGGCTCTGGTCGTCAGAAATGGGTACAGCTTTTTCGAGGGGCCTCGTGTGCCCAGTGGGAGGCTACGGTCAGAGGCCTGCCCTAAAATGGCAAAGAATACCCAGTGGCGCAGCGCGTGAAATAGTCACCGAGGCCGGTGGGCTATAGCCTTTGGTCCGCGGGGGTTGGGGAGGCGCGTCGGAAATGGGTACAGTCTTTTCGAGGGTCCTCGTGTGCCCAGTGGGAGGCTACGGTCAGAAGCCTGCCCTAAAATGGGAAGACATGCCCCGCGGCGCAGCGCGTGAAATAATGTGAGGCGGTGGGCTATAGCCTTTGGTCATGGTGTTGGGGAGGGGCGTTAGGGGCTATAGCCTTTGGTCCCACAGGGGTTGGGGAGGGTTTAGGGGGCTCTGTTTGTCGAGGAAATGGAGTGCAGTTTTTAGAGGTCCTCGTGTGCCCGATGGGAGGCTACAGTCGAAGCACCTTACAAAATGTGCAAGACATGCCCAAGCGGTGCAGCCAGCGTGAAATAGTCGCCTTGAGGCGGTGGGCTATAGCCTTTAGATCCTTGAGGGTTGGGGAGGCGTTGGGGCTCTGGGTGTCAGGAAATGGGTACAGTCTTTTCTAGGGTCCTCGTGTACTCGGTGGGAGGCTACGGTCGAGGCCTGCCTAAAATGGCAAGAAATGCCAGTAGCGCTGAGAAATAGTCCCAAGGCCGATGGGCTATAGCTGGTCCCATGAGGGGTTGGGGAGGGGTTTGAGGGGCTCAGTGCGTCGAAATGGAGTCAGTCTTTTCGAGGGTCTCGTGTGCCCGTGGGAGGCTACAGTCAGAAGCACATACTAAAATAACAGAAATGTCTAGCGGCGCAGCGCGTGAAATAGTCGCCGTGGCCGGTGGGATATAGCCTTTCGCCCGCGGTGCTTGGGGAGGGGTGTTGGGGGGTTCTGGGTGTCGGAAATGGGTACAGTCTTTTCGAGGTCATCAGCGTCTTGTGATGGGAGGCTACAGTCAGGGCCTGCCCTAAAATGGCAAAAGAAATGCCAGTAGCGAGTGAAATAATCACCAAGGCGGTGGGATATAGCACTTTGATGCTGCAGGGGTTGGGAGGCGTCGGAAATGGGTGCAGTCTTTTCGAGGTCTCGTGTGCCCGATGGGAGGCTATGGTCAGAAGGCTGCCCTAAAATGGCAAGACATGCCAATGGCCTTGAAATAGTCACGAGGCGGTGGGTTATAGCCTTTGGTCATGAGGGGGTTGGGAGGGGTTTGGGGCTCAGTGGGTCGGAAATGGGTACAGTGTTTTCGAGGTCTGGTGTGCACAGTGGGAGGCTACGGTCAGGAGGCCTGCCCTAAAATGGCAAAAATGCCAGTATGTAGCGTGAAATAGTCACCGAGGCCGGTGGGCTATAGCCTTTGGTCTGCGGGGGTTGGGGGGGGGGGTTTAGGGGGCCCTGGTCGTGGGAAATGGGTACAGTCTTTTCGAGGGTCCTCGCGTGCCCAGTGGGAGGCTACAGTCGAGCACTGCTCTAAATTACAAGACATGCCCAGTAGCGCAGCTCGTGAAATAAGTCATGAGGCAGTGGGCTATAGCCTTTAGTCAGCGGGGGTTGGGAGGGGTTTCGGGGCTCAGTGGGTTGGAAATGGGTGAGTCTTTTCGAGGGTCCTCGCGTGCCCAGTGGGAGGCTCTGGTCAGAAGCTGCTCTAAAATTGCAAGACATGCCAGTGGCGCAGCGCGTGAAATAATCATGAGGCAGTGGGCTATAGCCTTTGGTCCATGAGGTTGGGGAGGGTTTAGGGGCTCACAGTGGGTTGGAAATGGAGTACAGTCTTTTCGAGGGTCCTCGCGTGCCCGGTGGGAGGCTACGGTCAGGAAGCCTGCTCTAAGAATTACAAGACATGCCAGTGGTAGCGTTAAATAGTCGCCGAGGCGGTGGGCTATAGCCTTTGGTCATGAGGGGTTGGGGAGGCGTGGAAATGGGTACAGTCTTTTCGAGGTCCTCGTGTGCCCGATGGGAGGCTATGGTCAAGCACACTAAAATGGCAAGACATGCCCAGTGAGCGCGCGGGAAATAATCACAGGCAGTGGGTTATAGCCTTTGGTCCAGCGGGGTTGGGGAGGGTTTGAGGGCTCACGGTGGGCCGGAAATGGGTACAGTTTTTTCGAGGGGTCTCGTGTGCCCGGTGGGAGGCTACGGTCAGGCCTGGCCTAAAATAAGAATACCCATGAGCGTGAAATAGTCACCAGGCGGTGGGCTATAATAACTGGTCCCATGAGGGGTTGGGGAGGGGTTTAGGGGCTCTGAGTGGGTTGGAAATGGGTACAGTCTTTTCGAGGTCCTCGCGTGCCCGAGTGGGAGGCTACGGTCAGAAGCACTGCTCTAAAATTACAAGACATGCCAGCCAGTGGCAGCGCGTTAAATAATCGCAAGGGCGGTGGGCTATAGCCTTTGGTCCATGAGGGGTTGGGAGGGGCGTCGGAAATGGGTACAGTCTTTTGAGGGTCCTCGTGTATGATGGGAGGCTATGGTCAAGCCTGCCTAAAATGGCAAGACATGCCCAGCCAGCTTGGCGGAAATAGTCACGAGGCAGTGGGTTATAGCCTGGTCGCGGGGGTTGGGAGGGGTTTGGGGCTCTGTCGTCGGAAATGGGTACAGTTTTTGAGGGTCTCGTGTGCCCAGTGGGAGGCTACTGGTCAGGCCTGGCCTAAAATAATAAAGAATACCAGTGGCCAGCGCGTGAAATAGTCACCAGGGCGGTGGGCTATAGCCTTTGGTCCCATGAGGGGTTGGAGGGGTTTAGGGGGCCACGGGGCGTGGGAAATGGGTCCAGTTTTTTGAGGGTCCTCGCGTGCCCAGTGGGAGGCTCTGGTCAGGAAGCACACTCTAAAATTACAAGACATGCCAGTGCGCAGCTCGTGAAATAATCGCCGAGGCAGTGGGCTATAGCCTTTGGTCCATGAGGGGTTGGGAGGGGTTTGGGGCTCACAGTGGGTTGGAAATGGGTACAGTCTTTTCGAGGTCTCGCGTGCCAGTGGGAGGCTACGGTCAAGCCTGCTCTAAAAGTACAAGACATGCCAGTGACGCGCGTGAAATAATCGCCAGGCGGTGGGCTATGCCTTTGGTCCCTTGAGGGTTGGGGAGGGGTTTAGGGGGCTCAGTGGGTTGGAAATGGGTACAGTCTTTTGAGGGTCTCAGCGTGCAGTGGGAGGCTGGTCAAGCACTGCTCTAAAATTACAAGACATGCCAAGGCCTTAGCGCGTTAAATAGTCGCCAGGGCAGTGGGCTATAGCCTTTGGTCCATGAGGGTTGGGGAGGCGTCGGAAATGGGTACAGTCTTTTCGAGGGTCTCGTGTGCCAGATGGGAGGCTATGGTCAAGCCTGCCCTAAAATGGCAAGACATGCCAGTGTGCGGAAATAGTCACCAAGGCAGTGGGTTATAGCCTTTGGTCCCATGAGGGGTTGGGGAGGGTTTAGGGGCTCAGTCGTGGAAATGGGTACAGTTTTTCGAGGGTCTCGTGTGAGTGGGAGGCTCTGATCAGGCACAGCCTAAAATGGCAAAGAATACCAGTGGCCAGCGTGAAATAATCACCATGAGGCGGTGGGCTATAGCCTGGTCCTTGAGGGGTTGGGGAGGCCGTCGGAAATGGGTACAGTCGTTTGAGGTCCTCGTGTGCCCAGGTGGGAGGCTACGGTCAGAAGCCTGCCCTAAAATGGGAAGACATGCCCTTGTGCGGTGCAGCCGTCAAATAAGCGAGGCAGTGGGCTATAAGCCTTTGGTCATGAGGGGTTGGGGAGGGCGTTCGGGGCTCTGGGCGTCGAAATGGGTCTGATCTTTTCGAGGGTCCTCGTGTACCCAGTGGGAGGCTACGGTCGAGCCACACTAAAATGGCAAGAAATGCCCAGTGGCCTTGTGCGGAAATAGTCAAGGCCGGTGGGCTATGTGCCCCAGTCCATGAGGGTTGGGGAGGGGTTTCGGGGCTCACAGTGCGTGAGAAATGGGTACAGTCTTTTCGAGAGTCCTCGTGTGCTTGTGGGAGGCTACTGATCAGAGCACTGCCTAAAATGGCAAGAAATGCCAGCAGCATGGCCTTGAAGTGTCACCGAGGCCGGTGGGCTATAGCATTTGGTCCGCGGGGGTTGGGGCGGGGGTTTCGGGGGCTCTGGTCTTCGAAAATGAGTACAGTCTTTTCGAGGGTCCTCGTGTGCCCAGTGGGAGGCTACGGTCAGAGGCCTGCCCTAAAATGTTAAGAAATGCCCAGCGGCGCAGCGCGGGAACTAGTCACCGAGGCCGGTGGGCTATAATATGGGTTCATGAGGGTTGGGAGGGGTTTGGGGCTCAGTCGTCGAAATGGGTACAGCTTTTGAGGGGCCTCGTGTGCCCAGTGGGAGGCTACGGTCAGGCACTGCCCTAAAATGTAAAAGAATACCAGTGGCGCAAGCGCGTGAAATAGTCAAGGGCGGTGGGCTATAGCCTTTGGTCCATGAGGGTTGGGAGGCCGTCGGAAATGGGTACAGTCTTTTGAGGTCCTCGTGTGCCCAGTGGGAGGCTCTGGTCAGAAGCCTGCCCTAAAATGGGAAAGACATGCCCATGGCGCTTGGCGTGAAATAATGTGAGGCCGGTGGGCTATAGCCTTTGGTCATGGGTGTTGGGGAGGCGTTCGGGGCTCTGGGCGTCGAAATGGGTACAGTCTTTTCGAGGGTCCTCGTGTACCCAGTGGGAGGCTCTGGTCGAGGCCTGCCTAAAATGGCAAGAAATGCCAAGTAGCAGCGGGAAATAGTCACAGGCAGTGGGCTATGTGCTAGTCCCATGAGGGTTGGGGAGGGGTTTCAGGGGCTCACAGTGGTCGTGGGAAATGGGTACAGTTTTTTGAGGGGCCTCGTGTGCCCGGTGGGAGGCTACGGTCGAGGCTACAAATGGAAAAAATGCCATGAGCGCGTAATTGTCACAGTCCGGTGGGCTATAGCATTTGGTCCATGAGGGGTTTGGGACGGGGTTTAGGGGCTCACAGTGGTCGAAAATGAGTACATTCTTTTCGAGGGTCCTCGTGTGCCCAGTGGGAGGCTACGGTCAGAGGCCTGCCCTAAAATGGCAAAAAATGCCCAGCGGCGAAGCGCGTGAAATTGTCACCGAGTCCGGTGGGCTATAGCATTTGGTCCGCGGGGGTTTGGGCGGGGGTTTAGGGGGCTCTGGTCGTCGAAAATGAGTACAGTCTTTTCGAGGGTCCTCGCGTGCCCAGTGGGAGGCTACGGTCAGAGGCCTTCCCTAAAATGGTAAGAAATGCCCAGTGGCGCAGCGCGGGAAATAGTCACCGAGGCCGGTGGGCTATAGCCTTTGGTCCCATGAGGGGTTGGGGAGGGTTTCGGGGCTCAGTGTCGTGGAAATGGGTACAGTTTTTTCAAGGGGCCTCGTGTGCCCAGTGGGAGGCTACGGTCAGAGGCCTGGCCTACAATGGCAAGAATACCCATGGCCTTGTGCGTGAAATAGTCAGCGCGGTGGGCTATAGCCTTTGGTCCCATGAGGGGATTGGGAGGCGCGTCGGAGGTGGTACAGTCTTTGAGGGTCCTCGTGTGCCAGTGGGAGGCTACGGTCAAGCCTGCCCTAAAATGGGAAGACATGCCTACTTGGGCGTAGCGCGTGAAATAATCGTAGGCGGTGGGCTATAGCCTTTGGTCCTTGAGGGTTGGGAGGAGGGGTTTGGGGGCTCTGGTCATGGAAATGGGTACATTCTTTTGAGGTCCTCGTGTACCCGGTGGGAGGCTCTGATCAGAGCCTACCTAAAATGGCAAGAAATGCCAATGGCCGCGGGAAATAATCACCGAGGCAGTGGGCTATAGCCTTTGGTCCAGGGGTTGGGAGGAGGTTTGAGGCTCACAGTCGTGAAATGGGTACAGTCTTTTGAGAGTCCTCGTGTGCCCAGTGGGAGGCTACGGTCAGAGGCACTGCCTAAAATGGTAGAAATGCCAGTGGCGGCCGGAAATAGTCACCAAGGCGGTGGGCTATAGCCGCCGGTCTTGTGAGGGGTTGGGAGGGGTTTGGGGGCTGCAGTCGTGAAATGGGTACAGTTTTTCGAGGGGCCTCGTGTGCCCAGTGGGAGGTGCAGTCGAGGCCTGCCCTAAAATGGCAAAAATGCCCAGTGGCAGTGAAATAGTCACCAGGTCGGCGGGCTATAGCATTTGGTCCTTGAGGGGTTTGGGCGGGGTTTAGGGGCTCACAGTCGTGAAAATGAGTACAGTCTTTTCGAGGGTCCTCGTGTGAGTGGGAGGCTACGGATCAGAGGCCTGCCCTAAAATGGCAAAAATGCCAGTGACAGCGTGAAATTGTCACCGAGTCCGGTGGGCTATAGCATTTGGTCCGCGGGGGTTTGGGCGGGGGTTTAGGGGGCTCTGGTCGTCGAAAATGAGTACAGTCTTTTCTAGGGTCCTCGTGTGCCCAGTGGGAGGCTACGGTCAGAGGCCTGCCCTAAAATGGTAAGAAATACTTGATGGCGCAGCGAAATAGTCACCGAGGCGGTGGGCTATAGCCCGGTCTTGTGAGGGTTGGGGGGGGGGTTTCGGGGGCTCTGGTCGTCGGAAATGGGTACAGTTTTTTCGAGGGGCCTCGTGTGCCCAGTGGGAGGCTACGGTCACAGGCCTGGCCTAAAATGGCAAAGAATACCCAATGACATGGCGTGAAATAGTCACCAAGGCGGTGGGCTATGTGCTGGTCCTTGAGGGTTGGGGAGGGGTTGGGGCTCGATCATGGGAAATGGGTACAGTCTTTTCGGCGGTCCTCGTGAACCCGGTGGGAGGCTACGGTCATCAGCTTGCCCTAAAATGGCCCGAAATGCCCAGTGGCGCAGTGCGTTAACTTGTCCCGGTGGCCGGTGGGCTAGAGCCTTTCTTCCGGGGTGGTTGGGTTGGGGGGTTCGGGGGCTCGGGGCATCGGAAATGGGTACAGTCATTTGGTGCTCGTGTGCCCGGTGGGAGGCTCTGATCAATGCAGGCCATAAAATAGCAAGAAAATCTTGTCATGGCAGCATAGAAATACTATTGAGGGCCGGCGGGCTATGTGCTAGTCGCGAGGGTTGGGAGGGGTTGGGGCTACGGTCGTAATCAGTGCAGTCTTTTCGAGGATCCTCGTGTGCCAGTGGGAGGCTACGGTCAGAAGCCTGCCCTAAAATAGCAAAAATACCAGTGGCGCATGCGTGAAATAATCACCAAGGCGGTGGGCTATAGCCTTTGGTCCCTTGAGGGGTTGGAGGGGTTCGGGGGCTCTGATCATCGGAAATGGGTACAGTCTTTTCGACGGTCCTCGTGAACCCAGTGGGAGGCTACGGTGAGAGGCTTGCCCTGAAATGGAGAGAAATGCCCTGCGGCGCAGCGCGTGAAATAGTCGCCGAGGCCGGCGGGCTATAGCCTTTGGTCCGCGGGGGTTGGGGTGGGGGGATCGGGGGCTCTGGTCATCGGACATGGGTACAGTCTTTTCGAGGGTCCGCGTGTTGCAGTTGGAGCTACGGTCAGGCGTGCC
Source organism: Citropsis articulata (assembly GCA_030449925.1). Classification (NCBI taxonomy): domain Eukaryota; kingdom Viridiplantae; phylum Streptophyta; class Magnoliopsida; order Sapindales; family Rutaceae; genus Citropsis; species Citropsis articulata. The sequence continues at coordinate 52,367 of JASUUH010000228.1, read as the reverse complement.
TAAAATACATAAGAAATGCCAAGCGGGAGGCTACCATGAGCTGTCCTAAAATGGCAAGAAATGCCGGGCGCCTTGTGAGAATAATCATGAGCCGGTGGGCTATAGCCTTTGGTCCATGAGGGTTGGGAGGGGTTCGGGGGCTCTGGGCATTGTTAATAGGTCCAACCTTTTCGAGGGGCCTCATGTGCCTAGTGGGAGGCTACGGTCAGAGGCCTGCCCTAAAATGGCAAGAAATGCCTAGCAGCGGTGCAGGAAATACTCATGAGGCAGTGGACTATAACTTTGGTCCCAGCGGGGGTTGGGAGGGGTTCGAGGGGCTCTGGGCGTCAGAAATGGAGTCTGAGTCTTTTCGAGGGTCCTCGTGTGACGGTGGGAGGCTACGGTCAGAAGCCTGCCTAAAATAACAAGAAATGCCCAATGGCGCAGCGCGTGAAATAGTCACAAGGCCGGTGGGCTATAACCTTTAGTCCATGAGGGTTGGGAGGGGTCCGGGGGTCTGGGCATCGGAAATGGGTACCGTCTTTTTGAGGCTCCTCTTGTGCCCAGTGGGAGGCTACGTTCAAAGGCCTGCCCTAAAATGGCAAGAAATACCCGGCGAAGCAGCGCGCGAAATAGTCGATGAGGCCGGTGGGCTATAGCCTTTGGTCCGCGGGGGTTGGGGTGGGGTTGAGGGGCTCGATCATCGGAAATGGGTACAGTCTTTTCGGCGGTCCTCGTGAACCAGTGGGAGGCTCAGTGAGAACCCTGCCCTAAAATGGCAAGAAATGCCAGTGGCGTGGCCAGCGTGAAATAGTCATGGGGCCGGTGAGCTATAATAACTGGTCATGAGGGTTGGGGTGGGGATCGGGGCTCTGGTCATCGGACATGGGTCACAGTCTTTTCGAGGTCCTCGTGTTGCAGTTGGAGGCAACGGTCCGAAGCGTGCCCAAAAATCGCAAGAAATTCCAAGCTGGAGGCTACCATCAGAGGCCAGACCTAAAATGGCAAGAAATGCCGGGCATATTGTGAAATAATGAGGCCGGTGGGCTATAGCCTTTGGTCCCATGAGGGGTTGGGGAGGGGGTTCGGGGCTCAGGCATTGTTAATAGGTCCAACCTTTTCGAGGGCCTCATGTGCCTGAGTGGGAGGCTACTGATTCGAGGCTGCCTAAAATGGCAAGAAATGCCTATGATGTGTGCCTTGAAATACTCAGGCCGGTGGACTATAGCCTTTGGTCAGCGGGGGTTGGGAGGGTTCGAGGCTCTGGGCGTGAAATGGGTCTGAGTCTTTTGAGGGTCCTCGTGTGACCAGTGGGAGGCTACAGTCAGAAGCCTGCCCTAAAAGGGAAAGAAATGCCAGTGACGCAGTGGAAATAAATCATGAGGCGGAGACTATAAGCCTTTGGTCCGTGGGGTTGGGGTGGGGGTTCGGGGCTTTGGGCGTGAGAAATGGGTACAGTCTTTTGAGGGTTCTCGTGTGCCCAGTGGGAGGATCTGTGAAGCCTGCCCTGAAATCAGGAAATGCCAGTGTGCAGCGTGAAATAGTCGCCGAGGCCGGTGGGCTATAGCCTTTGGTCCGCGGGGGTTGGGGAGGGGCGTTCGGGGGCTCTGGGCGTCAGAAAAAGGTACTGTCTTTTCGAGGGTCCTCGTGTGACCAGTGGGAGGCTACGGTCAGAAGCCTGCCCTAAAATGGCAAGAAATGCCAATGGCCTTGGCGTGAAATAATCATGAGGCGGTGGGCTATCGCCTTGGGCCCGGGGGGGTTGGGGGGGGGGCTTGGGGGGCTCTGGGTGTCGGAAATGGGTCTTGTCTTTTCGGGGGGCCTCGTGTGCCCAGTAGGAGGCTCTGATCGAGGCCTGCCTAAAGCGGCAAGAATTGCCCAAGCAGCGTCAGAAATAATCATGAGGCGGTAGGCTATGTGCTGGTCCCATGAGGGTTGGGCAAGCGGTTCGGGATCTGGTCGTCGGGAATTGGGAGCAGTCTTTTCAAGGGACCTCGTGTGACCCGGTGGGAGGCTATGGTCACAGGCACTGCTAAAGGCAAGAAGCGCCTGGAGCGTGCTAAATAGTCCCCGCGGCCGGTGGCCTATAGCCTTTGTTTCGCTGGGGTTGGGGATGGGGGTTCGGGGGTTCTGGGCATTGAAAATGGGTCCAGTCTTTTCGAGGGGTCTCGTGTGCCCAGTGGGAGACTACGGTCTGAGGCACACCTAAAAAGGCAAGCATGCGGCAGGTCGTGCGAAATAATCCCAGGGCCGGTGGCCTATAGCCTTTGATTCAGCGGGGTTGGGAGCAGGGGTTGAGGGCTCACAGGCATTGAAAATGGGTCCAGTCTTTTGAGGGGTCTCGTGTGCCCGGTGGTAGACTACGGTCCAGGCCTGCCCAAAAGGCATGAAATGCCCAGTGACTTGAAATAGTCATGAGGCGGTGAGCTATAGCCTTTGGTCCACAGGGGTTGGGAGGGTTGGGAGCTACAGGCATTGGGAATGGGTACAGTCTTTTGAGGGCCTCGTGTGACCCGGTGGGAGGCTACAGTCGAGGCACGCCCTAAAATGGCAAGAAATGCCAGTAGCCTTGTGAAATAATCATGAGGCAGTGAACTATAGCCTTTTGTCCATGAGGGGTTGGGGAGGGTTGGGGGCTCAGGCGTCGGAAATGGGTCTTGTCTTTTCGGGGGCCTCGTGTGCCCGATGGGAGGCTCTGATCAGGGCGCCTTTGCCCTAAAATGGCAAGAATTGCCCAGTGTGATGTCTGAAATAGTCGCCAAGGCAGTGGGCTATAGCCTTTAGTCCATGAGGGTTGGGGAGGGTTCGGGGGTTACTGGTTGTCGGGATGGGAGCAGTCTTTTCAAGGGACCTCGTGTGCCCGGTGGGAGGCTACGGTCACTGCACTTAAATGCAAGAAATACTGCAGGCCTTGAAATAAACTCAGAGCCCGGTGGGCTATAGCCCTTGATTCGCGGGGGTTGGGGAGGGTGTTTCGGGGGCTCTGGGCATTGGAAATGGGTCCAGTCTTTTTGAGGGGCCTCGTGTGCCAAGTGGGAGACTACGGCCAGAGGCCTGCCCTAAAATGGCAAGAAATGCCCAGCGGCGGCGCTTGCGAAATAGTCGCCGAGGCCGGTGGGCTATAGCCATTGGCCCGCGGGGGTTGGGGAGGGGGCTTCGGGGGCTCTTGGCATCGGAAATGGGTCTTGTCTTTTCAAGGGGCCTCGTGTGCCCAGTGGGAGACTACGGTCACAGGCCTGCCCTAAAATGGCAAGAAATGCCCAGCGGCGCATCTTGCGAAAAAGTCACCGAGGCTGGTGGGCTATAGCCTTTGATTTGCGGGTGTTGGGGAGGGGGGATCGTGGGCTCTGGGCATCGGAAATGGGTCCAGTCTTTTCGAGGGGCCTCGTGTACCCAGTGGGAGACTACGGTCAGAGGCCTGCCCTAAAATGGCAAGAAATGCCCAGCGCCGCCGCTTGCGAAACGGTCGCCGAGGCCGGTGGGCTATAACCCTTGGTCCGCGCGGGTTCGGGAGGGGTGTTCGGCGGCTCTGGGAATCGAAAATGGATCTTGTCTTTTCGAGGGGCCTCGTGTGCCTAGTAAGAGGCTACGGTCAGAGGCCTGCCCTAAAATGGAAAAAATTGCGACAGTGTGGCCTTGAAATAGTCGCCGAGGCCGGTAGGCTACTTCCTTTGGTCCGCGGGGGTTGGGGAGGGGGGTTCAAGGGCTCTGGGCATTGGAAATGGGTCCAGTCTTTTCGAGGGGCCTCGTGTGCCCAGTGGGAGACTACGGTCACAGGCCTGCCCTAAAAAGGCAAGAAATGCCCAGCGGCGCAGCTTGCGAAATAGTCCCCGAGGCTGGTGGGCTATAGCCTTTGGTCCACGGGGGTTGGGGAGGGGGGTTCGGGGGTTCTGGTTGTTGGAATTGGGAACCGCCTTTTCAAGGGACCTCGTGTGTGATGGGAGGCTCTACGGTCACAGGCACATACAAGGCAAGAAATGCCCCACGGTGCAGCGCGCGAAATAGGCTCTGAGCCCGGTGGGCTATAGCCGTTGATTCGCGGGGGTTGGGGAGGGGGATTCGAGGAGCTCTGGGCATTGGGAATGGGTACAGTCTTTTTGAGGGGCCTCGTGTGCCCAGTAGGAGGCTACGGTCAGAGGCCTGCCCTAAAATGGAAAAAGTTGCCCAGGTGAAATAATCATGGGGCGGTGAGCTATAGCCTTTGGTCCATGAGGGGCTGGGAGGGTTGGGGGGCTCTGGGCGTCGGAAATGGGTCTTGTCTTTTCGGTGGGCCTCGTGTGCCCGGTGGGAGACTACGCTCAGAGGCACCTTGAAATGGCAAGAAATTCCAGTGACTGCGAAATAGTCGCCGACGACGGTAGGCTATAGCCTTGGGTCCACGGGGGTTGGGGAGGGGGGTTCGGGAGCTCTGGGCATCGGGAATGGGTACAGTCTTTTTGAGGGGCCTCGTGTGACCAGTGGCAGGCTACGGTCAGAGGCCCACCCTAAAATGGCAAGAAATGCCCAGCGCGCAGCGTGCAAAATAATCGCCGAGGCCAGTAGGCTATAGCCTTTGGTCCGCGGGGGTTGGGGAGGGGGGTTCGGGGGCATTGGGCGTCGGAAATGGGTCTTGTCTTTTCGGGGACCTCGTGTGCCCAGTGGGAGGCTACGGTCAGAGGCCTGCCCTAAAATGGCAAGAATTGCCCAGCAGCGTAGTGTGCGAAATAGTCGTCGAGGCCGGTAGGCTATAGCCTTTGGTCCGTGGGGGTTTGGGAGGGGGGTTCGGGGGTTCTGGTTGTCGGAATGGGGAACGGTCCTTTCAAGGGACCTCGTGTGCCCAGTGGGAGGCTACGGTCACAGGCCTGACCTAAAAAGGCAAGAAATACCCCACGGCGCAGCGCGCGAAATAGGCTCCGAGCCCGGTGGGCTATAGCCCTTGATTCGCGGGCGTTGGGGAGGGTGGTTCGGGGGCTCTGGGCATTGGAAATTGGTCCACTCTTTTTGAGGGGCCTCGTGTGCCAAGTGGGAGACTACAGTCAGAGGCCTGCCCTAAAATGGCAAGAAATGCCAGTAGTGGCAGAAATAGTCGCCGAGGCAGTGGGCTATAATAACTGGTCCCGGGGTTGGGGGGGGGGGTGGGGGGGCTCTGGGTGTCAGAAATGGGTCTTGTCTTTTCGGGGGGCCTCGTGTGCCCAGTAGGAGGCTATGGTCAGAGGCCCACCCTAAAATGGCAAGAAATGCCCAGCCATGAAATAATCCATGGCGGTAGGCTATAGCCTTTGGTCCGCGGGGGTTGGGGAGGGGGGTTGAGGGTTCTGGGCGTCGGAAATGGGTCTTGTCTTTTCGGCGGGCTTCGTGTGCCCGGTGGGAGACTACGGTTAGAGGCCTGCCTAAAATGGCAAGAAATGCCCTGCGGCGCAGCTTGCGAAATAGTCGCCGAGGCCGGTAGGCTATAGCCTTTGGTCCACGGGGGTTGGGGAGGGGGGTTCGGGAGCTCTAGACATCAGGAATGGGTACAGTCTTTTTTAGGGGCCTCGTGTGCCAAGTGGGAGACTACAGTCAGAGGCCTGCCCTAAAATGGCAAGAAATGCCCAGCGGCGCGGCTTGCGAAATAGTCGCCGAGGCAGTGAGCTATAGCCTAGTCCATGAGGTTGGGGAGGGTTCGGGGCTCTGGGCGTCGGAAATAGGTCTTGTCTTTTCGGGGGGCCTCGTGTGCCCAGTAGGAGGCTACGGTCAGGCACACTAAAATGGCAGAATTACTTGTGATGTCACGAAATAGTCATGTGAGGCAGTGAGCTATAGCCCTTGATTCGCGGGGGTTGGGGAGGGGGGTTCGGGGGTTCTGGGCGTTAGAAATGGGTACATTCTTTTTCGAGGAGCTTTGTGTGCCTAGTAGGAGGCTACGGTTAGAGGCCTGCCCTAAAATCGCAAGAAATACCCAGCGGCGCAGCTTGCGAAATTGTCGCCGAGGCCGGTGGGCTATAGCCTTTGGCCCGCGGGGGTTGGGGAGGTGGGTTCGGGAGCTCTGAGCGTCGGAAATGGGTCTTGTCTTTTCGGGGGGCCTGGGAGGTGCCTGCAGAGGCTACGGTCAGAGGCTGCCCTAAATGGCAAGAATTGCTCAAAGCAGCCGCACAGGCGATATTGTCGCCGAGGCAGGTTGGCTATAGCCTTTGGTCCGCGGGGGTTGGGGAGCGGGGTTCGGGGGTTCTGGTTGTCGGAATTGGGAACCGTCTTTTAAAGGGACCTCGTGTGCCCAATGGGAGGCTACGGTCACAGGCCTGCCCTAAAAAGGAAAGAAATGCCCCACGGCGCAGCGCGCGAAATAGGCTCCGAGCCCGGTGGGCTATAGCCCTTGATTCTGGGGCCTGGGAGGGTGGTCTGGGGCTCGGGCATTGGAAATTGGTCCAGTCTTTTTGAGGGGCCCTGTGCCCATGGGGAGACTACACTCACAGGCATGCCCTAAAAAGGCAAGAAATGCCCAGCGGCGCAGCTTGCGAAATAGTCCCCGAGGCTGGTGGGCTATAGCCTTTGGTCCATGGGGGTTGGGGAGGGGGGTTCGGGAGCTCTGGGCATCCGAAATGGGTACAGTATTTTCGAGGGGCGTCGTGTGACCAGTGGGAGGCTACGGTCAGAGGCCCGCCCTAAAATGGCAAAAAATACCCAGCGGCGCAACACAAATTGGCGCCGAGGCCGGTAGGCTATAACCTTTGGTCCGCGCGGGTTCGGGAGGGGTGTTCGGGGGCTCTGGGCGTCGGAAATGGGTCTTGTCCTTTCGAGGGGCCTCGTGTGCCCAGTGGGAGACTACGGTCAGAGGCCTGCCCTAAAATGGAAAAAATTACCCAGCAGCGCGACGCGCGAAAATAGTCGCCGAGGCCGGTAGGCTACTTCCTTTGGTCCGCGGGGGTTGGGGAGGGGGGTTCAAGGGCTCTGGGCATTGGAAATGGGTCCAGTCTTTTCGAGGGGCCTCGTGTGCCCAGTGGGAGACTACGGTCACAGGCCTGCCCTAAAAAGGCAAGAAATGCCCAGCGCAATTATAAATTGTCCCCGAGGCTGGTGGGCTTTTGCCTTGGGCCCCGGGGGGGGGGGGGGGGGGGTTGGGGGGTTCTGGTTGTCTGAATTGGGAACCGCCTTTTCAAGGGACCTCATGTGCCCAGTGGGAGGCTACGGTCACAGGCCTGCCCTAAAAAGGCAAGAAATGCCCCACGGCGCAGCGCGCGAAATAGGCTCCGAGCACGGTGGGCTATAGTCATGATTCGGGGCCGGGAGGGGATCTGAGGCCTGCATTGGGAATGGGTCCAGTGCAGGCCTGCAGCTGGGAGACTACGGCCACAGGCCTGCCCTAAAAAGGCAAGAAATGCCCAGCGGCGCAGCTTGAGAAATAGTCCCCGAGGCGGTGGCTATATCCTTCGTCCACGGGGTGGGTGGGGGTTCTGGGGTTCTGTTGTCGAATTGGGAACCGCTTAAGGGACCTCGTGGTGCCCAAAGGCGAGGCTACGGTCACAGCCCGCCCTAAAAGGCAAGAATGCCCCACGCGCAAATACAACAGGCCCGAGCACGGTGGCTATAGCATGATTCTGGGGCTGGGAGGGGATTGAGATCTCGGGCATTGGGAATGGGTCCAGAGTTTTCTGAGGGGCCTCGTGCAGCCCAGCTGGGAGACTACGGTCACAGTTCGCCTGCAAAAAGGCAAGAAATGCCTAGTAAACAAAGACCCGAGGCTGGTGGGCTATATCCTTTGGTCCACGGGGGTGGGGTGGGGGGTTCGGGGGTTCTGGTTGTCGGAATTGGGAACCGCTTTTTCAAGGGACCTCGTGTGCCCAGTGGGAGGCTACGGTCACTGTGCCCCGCTAAAAAGGCAAGAAATGCCCTGACGGCGCAGTCACAAATAGGCTCGAGCACGGTGGGCTATAGCCGCTGATTCTGGGGTTGGGAGGGGGTTCTGAGGCTCGGGAATTGGAAATGGGTCCGCTTTTCGAGGGGCCCCAGTGCCCAGCTGAGACTATGGTCACAGGCCTGCCCTAAAAAGGCAAGAAATGCCCAGCGGCGCAGCTTGCAAAGTAGGCCATGAGGCCGGTAGGCTATAACCTTTGGTCCGCGCGGGTTCGGGAGGGGTGTTCGGGGGCTCTGGGCGTCGGAAATGGGTCTTGTCTTTTCGAGGGGCCTGTAGCCCAAGAGAGGCTACGGCCGAGGCCTGCCCTAAATGGTGTTGCTCAAAGCAGCTGAGCTGGAAATAGTCGCCGAGGCCGGTAGGCGGTAGCCTTTGGTCCGCGGGCGTTGGGGAGGGGGTTCGGGGCCTGCATCGGAATGAGTACTGTTTTGAGGGCCTGCACTGCGGGAGGCTACGGTCAGAGGCCCACCCTAAAATGGCAAAAATGCCTGGGCGCAACAAGGAATAATCGCCGAGGCCGGTAGGCTATAGCCTCGGTCCGCTGGGGTGGGAGGGGTTCGGGGCTCTGCATCGGAAATGGGTACAGCTTTTCGAGGGGCCTCGTGCCTGGGGAGGCTACGGTCGAGGCCTGCCCTAAATGGCAAAGAATACCCAAAGGGCGCAGCGCGTGAAATAGTCACCGAGGCCGCGGGCTATAGCCTTTTCGGTCCGCGGGGTTGGGGAGGCGCGGCCGAAATGGGTACAGTCTTCGAGGGTCCTCGTGGTGCCTGGGCTGAGGCTACGGTCAGAAGCCTGCCCAAATGGAAGACATGCCCGCGCGCAGCGCGTGAAATAGTAAGCGAGGCCGGTGGGCTATAGCCTTGGTCCGCTGGGGCCGGGGAGGGTTTAGGGCTCGTCGTTGGAAATGGGTACATTTTCGAGGGTCCTCGCGCTCAAAGTGGGAGGCTACGGTCAAGCCCGCTTAAAATTGCAAGACATGCCCAGCGCGCAGCGTTAAATAGTCGCCGAGGCCGTGGGCTATAGCCTTGGTCCGCGGGGTTGGGAGGGCGCCGGAAATGGGTACAGCCTTTTCGAGGGTCCTCGTGTGCCCAAGTGGGAGGCTACGGTCGAGGCCCGCCTAAATGGCAAAGAATACCCAGCGCGGTTGCTGCGAAATAGTCACCGAGGCCGTGGCTATAGCCTTTTGGTCCGCTGGGGCCTGGGAGGGGTTTCGGCCTGTCGCCGGAAATGGGTACAGTTTTTTCGAGGGTCCTCGTAGCCCAGCTGAGGCTACGGTCGAGGCCTGGCCTAAAATGGCAGCGCGGGCGGCGCGAAGGTGAAATAGTCACCGAGGCCGTGGGCTATAGCCTGGTCCGCTGGGGTGGGAGGGGCCAGGGCTCGTCGTTGGAAATGGGTACATGCTTTTTCGAGGGTCCTCGCAGCTCAAGTGGGAGGCTACGGTCAGAAGCCCGCTTAAAATTGCAAGACATGCCCAGCGCGCAGCTGCTAAATAGTCGCCGAGGCCGTGGGCTATAGACTTGGTCCGCTGGGGCCGGGAGGCGCCGAGATGGCAGTCTTTTCGAGGGTCCTCGTGGTGCCCAGGGAGGCTATGGTCAGAAGCCTGCCCTAAATGGCAAGACATGCCCAGCGCGCAGCGCTGGAAATAGTCACCGAGGCCGTGGGTTATAGCCTGGGTCCGCTGGGGCCGAGGGGTTTCGGGCCTGGTCGCCGGAAATGGGTACAGTTTTTCGAGGGTCCTCGTGCCTGGGAGGCTACGGTCGAGGCCCGCCTAAAATGGCAAAGAATACCAGCGCGCAAGCTGCGGAAATAGTCACCGAGGCCGGTGGCTATAGCCTGGTCCGCGGGGGTTGGGGAGGCTACGGAAATGGGTACGCTGCCGAGGGTCCTCGTGCCCAGCTGGGAGGCTACGGTCAAGCCTGCCCTAAAATGGGAAGACATGCCTCGGTGCAGCACACAACAGTAGGTAGGCCGGTGGGCTATAGCCTTGGTCCGCTGGGGTTGGGGAGGGGCGTCGGGGCTCACGTCCAAATGGCATGTCTTTCGAGGGTCCTCGTACCTGCTGGGAGGCTACTACGAGCCCCGCCCTAAAATGGCAAGAAATGCCCAGCTGCGCAGCGCGGGAAATAGTAACGGAGGCCGGTGGGCTATACCCTTTGGTCCGCGGGGTTGGGGAGGGGCTCGGGCCCGTCGCCGGAAATGGGTACAGTTTTTCGAGGGTCCTCGCGCCTGGGCAGGCTACGGTCGAGGCCCCGCCTAGAATAGCAAAATACCCAGCGCGGTTGCTGAAATTGTCTCCGAGGCGGGCGTGCTATAGCATTTGGTCCGCGGGGTTTGGGGGGGGGTTTAGGGGCTCGGCCTCAAAAATGAGTACAGTCTTTCGAGGGTCCTCGTGGTGCCCAGCTGGGAGGCTACGGCCAAAGGCCTGCCTAAATGTTAAGAAATGCCCAGCGCGCAGCTGGAACTAGTCACCGAGGTCGCGGGCCATAGCCTTGGTCTCGGGGTCTGGGAGGGGCTCGGGGCCTGCCGCCGAAATGGCACAGCTGAGGGGCCCTGCAGTGGTGCGGGAGGCTACGGTCAGAGGCCTGGCCTAAAATGGCAAAGAATACCCAGCGGCGCAGCGCGTGAAATAGTCACCGAGGCCGGTGGGCTATAGCCTTTGGTCCGCGGGGGTTGGGGAGGCGCGTCGGAAATGGGTACAGTCGTTTCGAGGGTCCTCGTGTGCCCAGTGGGAGGCTACGGTCAGAAGCCTGCCCTAAAATGGGAAGACATGCCCCGCGGTGCAGCGCGTGATATAGTAAGCGAGGCCGGTGGGCTATAGCCTTTGGTCCGCGGGTGTTGGGGAGGGGCGCCTGGGGCCTGGTGTCCAAATGGGTACAGCCTTTTCGAGGGTCCTCGTACCATGGAGGCTACGGTCAGAGCTCGCCCTAAATGGCAAGAAAATGCCCAGCAGCAGCTGGAAATAGTCACCGAGGCCGTGGGCTAGCCTGGTCCGGGGGTCGGGGAGGGGCTCGGCCCGGGTCACGGAAATGGGTACAGCTTTTTTCGAGGGCCTGCAGCCTGGGAGGCTACACGAGGCCTGCCCTAAAATGGCAAAATGCCCAGGGCGGCGATGAAATTGTCACCGAGTCCGTGGCTATAGCACGGTCCGTGGGGTTTGGACGGGATTTAGGGCTCGTCACGAAAATGAGTACATTCTTTCGGAGGCTACGGTCGAGGCCTCGCCCTAAAATGGCAAAAATGCCCAGCGCGGTTGCTGGAAATTGTCACCGAGTCCGTGGGCTATAGCATGTTGTCCGCTGGGGTTTGGGCGGGGTTTAGGGGGCTCGTCGCCGAAAATGAGTATGCCTTTTCGAGGGTCTCGCTGCCTGGGTGGGAGGCTACGGTCAGAGGCCTTCCCTAAAATGGTAAAAAATGCCAAGCGGCGCAGCGCGCGAAATAGTCACCGAGGCCGGTGGGCTATAGCCTTTGGTCCGCTGGGGTGGGGAGGGGTTTCGCCTGCCGCCGGAAATGGGTACAGTTTTTCAAGGGGCCCTGTGTCCCTGGGAGGCTACGGTCGAGGCCCGCCTAAAATGGCAAAGCGCGCGCAGCGTGAAATAGTCACCGACGCCGGTGGGCTAGAGCCTTTGGTCCGCGGGGATTGGGGAGGCGCGTCGGAAATTGGTACAGTCTTTTCGAGGGTCCTCGTGTGCCGAGTGGGAGGCTACGGTCAAGCCCGCCCTAAACGGGAAGATATGCCGCGCGCAAGGAAATAGTCGCCGAGGCCGTGGGCTATAGCCTGGGTCCGCGGGGTCGGGAGGAGGGGGCTCGTCATCGGAAATGGTACATTCTCGAGGGTCCTCGTACCCAGCTGGAGGCTACGGTCGAGGCCTACCCTAAATGGCAAGAAATACCCAGCGCAGCTGCTGGAAATAGTCACCGAGGCCGGTGGGCTATAGCCTTTGGTCCGCGGGGGTTGGGGAGGGGGTTTCGGGGGCTCTGGTCGTCGGAAATGGGTACAGTCTTTTCGAGAGTCCTCGTGTGCCCAGTGGGAGGCTACGGTTAGAGGCCTGCCCTAAAATGGCAAAAAATGCCCAGCGGCGAAGCGCGTGAAATAGTCACCGAGTCCGGCGGGCTATAGCATTTGGTCCGCGGGGGTTTGGGCGGGGGTTTAGGGGGCTCTGGTCGTCGAAAATGAGTACAGTCTTTTCTAGGGTCCTCGTGTGCCTGGGCAGAGGCGGCTACGTCGAGGCCCGCCCTAAAATGGTAAGAATGCCCAGCGCAGTGGAAATAGTGGGCCATAGCCTTCGTGCGCGCTGGGGCCGGGAGGTTTCGGGGCCCGTCGTCCGAAATGGGTACAATAGCTGAGGGCCTCAGTAGTTCAAAGGGGAGGCTACGGTCAAAGGCCTGCCCAAATGGTAAAAATACCCACAAGCGCAACAAGAAATAGTCACCGAGGCCGGTGGGCTATAGCCTTTGGTCCGCAGGGGTTGGGGAGGGGGGTTCGGGGGCTCTGATCATCGGAAATGGGTACAGTCTTTTCGACGGTCCTCGTGAACCCAGTGGGAGGCTACGGTCAGAAGCTTGCCCTAAAATGGCCAGAAATGCCCAGCGGCGCAGTGCGTGAAATAGTCGCCGAGGCCGGTGGGCTAGAGCCTTTCTTCCGCGGTGGTTGGGGAGGGGGGTTCTGGGCCTGTGGCATCGGAAATGGGCATGCCTTTTCGAGGGTGCTCGCAGCTCAGTGGGAGGCACGGTCAGCGAGCCCGCCATACAAAATGGCAAGAAATGCCCAGCGTCAGCGTGAAATACTCGCCGAGGCCGGGCGGGCTATAGCCTTTTGGTCCGCGGGGTTGGGGGGGCTCTGGTCGTCGGAAATATGTACAGCCTTTTCGAGGGTCGTCGTGTGCCCAGTGGGAGGCTACGGCCAGAAGCCTGCCCTAAAAAGACAAGAAATGCCCAGCAGCGCAGCGCCTGAAATAGTCGCCGAGGCCGGTGGGCTATACCCTTTGGTCCATAGGGTCGGGAGGGGGTTCGGGGTTCTGACCATCGGAAATGGGTACAGCTTTTTCGACGGTCCTCGAACCCAAAGGAGGCTACGTTAGAGGCTTGCCCTGAAATGGAGAGAAATGCTCGCGCGCAGCGTGAAATAGTCCGAGGCCGGTGGGCTATAGCCTTGGTCCGCTGGGGTTGGGAGGGGTTCGGGGCTCGTCATCGAAAATGGTACAGTCTTTTTGAGGGTCCGAATGTGCCCAGTGTGAGGATACGGGCAGAAGCCTGCCCTAAAATGGCCGAAATGCCCAGCGCGCAGCAGCGCGAAATAGTCGCCGAGGCCGTGGAGCCTGGTGGTCAGAGGGGCCCGGGGCTCAGGCATCGGAAATGGGCATCCTTTTCGAGGGTGCTCAGGTGCCCAAAGGGGAGGCTACGGTCAGAAGCCCGCCATAAATGGCAAGAAATGCCCAAAGCGTCAGAAATAAGTGAAATAGTCTCCGAGGCCGGTGGGCTACAGCATTTGGTCCGCGGGGCCGGAGGGGTTTCGGGGCCTGGGCCGCGGAAATGGGTACAGCCTTTTCGAGAGTCCCTGCAGCCTGGGTGGGAGGCTACGGTCGAGGCTCGCCCTAAATGGCAAAATGCCCAGCGGCGGTTGCGGAAATTGTCACCGAGTCCGTGGCTATTGCATTGGGTCCGCGGGGGTTTGGGGGGGGGGTTAGGGGGCTCTGGTCTTCGAAAATGGGTACAGTCTTTTCGAGGGTCCTCGTGTGCCTGCTGGGAGGCTACGGTCGAGTCCCGCCTAAAATGGCAAAGAATACCAGCGCAGAGTGCGTGAAATAGTCACCGAGGCCGGTGGGCTATAGCCTCGGTCCGCAGGGCTGGGAGGGGGGTTCGGGGCCTCGATCATCGAAAATGGGTACGCTTTTTCGACGGTCCTCGGTACCCGTGGAGGCTACGTGAGAGGCTTTGCCCTGAATGGCACGAAATGCCGCGCGCAGCGCTGGTGAAATAGTCGCCGAGGCCGTGGGCAGAGCCTTCCGCGGTGGTTGGGGAGGGGTCGGGGCCTGTAGCATCGGAAATGGGCACGCCTTTTTCGAGGGTGCTCGTGCCTGGGAGGCTACGGTCAAGCCCCGCCATAAATGGCAAGAAATGCCCAGCGTCGCAGCGCGTGAAATACTCGCCGATGCCGGCGTGCTATAGCCTTTGGTCCGCGGGGGAGGGGGAGGGGGTTCGGGCCCGTCATCAAAAATCGGTACAGTTTTTTCGAGGGTCCTCGTGGTGCCTGAGGCTACGGTCAGAAGCCTGCCCAAAATGGCAAGAAATACCCAACGCGGGCGGAAATAGTCGCCGAGGCCGGTGGGCTATAGCCTTTGGTCCGCGGGGGTTGGGGAGGGGGGTTCGGGGGCTCTGGTCATCGAAAATCGGTACAGGCTTTTCGAGGGTCCTCGTGTGCCCAGTGGGAGGCTACGGTCAGAAGCCTGCCTTAAAATGGCAAGAAATGCTCACGCGCGACGATGAAATAGTCGCCGAGGCCGTGGGCTATAGCCTTTGGGTCCGCTGGGGCTGGGGGTTCGGGGCTCGAAGGCCGGATATGGGTACAGTACTTTCAGGGTCCTCGTACCCAGCGAGGCTACGGTCAAGCCCGCCCTAAAATGGCGAGAAATGCCCAGCCGCGCAGCACGTGAAATAGTCGCCAAGGCCGCGCTATAGCCTTTGGTCCGGGGTGGGGGGGTCTGGGGCCCGCGCCGGAAATGGGTACAGTCTTTTGAGGGTTCTCGGTGCCTGGGAGGATACGGCCAGAAGCCTGCCCTAAAATTGCAAGAAATGCCCAACTGCGCAGCGTGCGAAATAGTCCCCGAGGCCGGTGGGCTATAGCCTTGGTCCGGGGTCTGGGGGTTCTGGGGCTCAGGCCGGAAATGTGTACAGTACTTTAGAGGGTCCTCTTGTACCAAGTGTGAGTCTACGGTCAGAACCCTCGCCCTAAAATGGCAAGAAATGCCCAGCATGAAGCGCGTGAAATAGTCGCCGAGGCCGGCGGGCTATAGCCTGGTCCGGGGGGGGGTGGGGATCGGGGCTCGTCATCGGACATGGTACGCCTTTTCGAGGGTCCTCGTGTTTCCAGTTGGAGGCTACGGTCAGAGGCCTGCCCTAAAATCGCAAGAAATGCCAAGCGGGAGGCTACGGTCAGAGGCCTGTCCTAAAATGGCAAGAAATGCCCGGCGGCGCAGCGCGCGAAATAGTCGCGAAGGCCGGTGGGCTATAGCCTTTGGTCCGCGGGGGTTGGGGAGGGGGGTTCGGGGGCTCTGGGCATGGTTAATAGGTCCAGTCTTTCGAGGGCCTCATGTGCCTAGTGGAGGTTACGTCGAGGCTCGCCCTAAATGGCAAGAAATGCCTAGCAGCAGCGAATAAATACTCGCCGAGGCCGTGGACTATAGCCTTTGGTCCGGGGCTGGGGAGGGGGGGGGCTCAAGGCCGAAATGGGTACAGTCTTTCGAGGGTCCTCGTGACCAGGGGAGGCTACGGTCAAGCCCGCCCTAAAATGGCAAGAAATGCCCAGCGGCGCAGCGCTTGAAATAGTCGCCAAGGCCGGCGGGCTATAGCCTTTGGTCCGGGGGGGTTGGGGTGGGGCGTTCGGGGGCTGTGGGCGTCGGAAATGGGTACAGTCTTGTTGAGGGTTCTCGCAGCCCAAGTGGGAGGATACGGTAAGAAGCCCGCCCTAAAATCGCAGGAAATGCCCAGCGCGCAGCTGCTGTGAAATAGTCGCCGAGGCCGGTGGGCTATAGCCTTGGTCCGCTGGGGTTGGGAGGGGCGCCGGGGCCTGGGCCAGAAAAGGTACAGTCTTTTCGAGGGTCCTCGTGACCAGCTGGAGGTTACGGCCGTAAGCCTGCCCTAAAATGGCAAGCCGCGCAGCGCAGTGAAATAGTCGCCGAGGCTGGGCTATAGCCTTGGCCCGCTGGGGCTGGGAGGGGGGGCTCTGGGTGTCGGAAATGGGTCTTGTCTTTCGGGGCCTGTGTGCCTGAGAGGTTACGGCCGAGGCCCCCTAAAGGCAAGAATTGCCCAGCAGTCAGTCTCAAATAGTCGCCGAGGCCGGTGGGCTATAACCTTGGTCCGCTGGGTCAGGGCGGTTCGGGGATCTGGTCGTCGGAATTGGGAATTTTTTCAAGGGACCTCGTGACCGTGGAGGCTACGGTCACAGTGCCTGCCCTAAAAGGCAAGAATCGCCCACGGCACAAGGGTATAAATAGTCCCCGAGCCCGGTGACCTATAGCCTTTGATTCGCTGGGTCGGGAGGGGGTTCGGGGTTCGCATTGAAATGGGTCCAGTCTTTTCGAGGGGTCTCGTAGCCCAGTGGAGACTACGGTCACCGCTTGCCCTAAAAGGCAAGAACGCCCACGGCGCAGGTGAAATAGTCCCCGAGCCCGGTGGCCTATAGCCTTTGATTCGCGGGGGTTGGGGAGCGGGGTTCGGGGGCGCTGGGCTTTGAAAATGGGTCCAGTCTTTCCGAGGGGTCTCGTGCCCTGGGCAGACTACGGCAGCCTTCGCCCTAAAAGGCATAAAATGCCCCACGGCGCAGCTTGCGAAATAGTCGTCGAGGCCGTAGGGCTATAGCCTTTGGTCCACGGGGGTCAGGGAGGGGGGGTCGGGGGGTCTGGGCGTCGGTAATGGGTACAGTCTTTTTGAGGGGCCTGTGACCAAAGGGGAGGCTACGGTCAGGGCCCACCAAATGGCAAGCAAATGCAGCAAGGAATAGTCGCCGAGGCCTAGAGGCTAGCCTGGTCCGCTGGGGTCCGGGGAGGGGGTTCGGGGCCTGGCCGAAATGGGTCTTGTCTTTCGGGGCCTCGTGCCCAGAGGCTACTCGAGGCCTGCCCTAAAATGGCAAGAATTGCTCAGCAGCGCAGTGTTCGATATAGTCGCCGAGGCCGGTAGGCTATAGCCTTTGGTCCGCTGGGGCTGGGAGGGGGTCTGGGGCTCAAGGCCGAAATGGGTCTTGTCTTTGGGGCCCTGTGCCCAATAGGAGGCTATGGTCAGAGGCCCACCCTAAAATGGCAAGAAATGCCCAGCGGCGCGGCGTGCGAAATAGTCGCCGAGGCCGGTAGGCTATAGCCTTTGATTCATGGGGTCGGGGAGCGGGTTCGGGGCTGCATTGAAAATGGGTCCAGTCTTTCGAGGGGTCCTGCAGCCTGGTAGACTACGGTCACAGGCCTGCCCAAAAAGGCATGAATGCCCCACGGCGCAGCTATGAATAGTCGCCGAGGCCTAGGCTATAGCCTTTGGTCCACGGGGCTGGGGAGGGGGTTCGGGAGCCCGGGCATTGGGAATGGGTACAGCTTTTGAGGCCTCGTGACCGGGGAGGCTACGGTCAGAGGTCCACCCTTAAATGGAAGAATGCCCACGCGCAAAGCACGCGAAATAGTCGCCGAGGCCGTAGACTATAGCCTTTTGTCCGGGGCCGGGAGGGGGTTCGGGGTTCCGCATCGGAATGGGTACAGTCTTTGAGGGCCTGGTGACCAGTGGAGGCTACGGTTAGAGGCCTGCCTAAATGGCAAGAATGCCCAGCGCGCAGCGTGCGAAATAGTCGCCGAGGCCGGTAGACTATAGCCTTTTGTCCGCTGGGCTGGGAGGGGGTTCGGGGCCTGGCCGGAAATGGGTCTTGTCTTCGGGGCCTCGTAGCCCAAGAGGAGCTACGGTCAGACGCCGCCCTAAAATGGCAAGAATTGCCCAGCAGCGCAGTGCGTAAATAGTCGCTAAGGCCGTAGGCTATAGCCTTGGTCCGCTGGGGCCGGGAGGGGTTCTGGGGTTCTTGTCGGAATGGGAACAGTCTTTTAAAGGGACCTCGTGTGCCCAATGTGAGGCTACACAGCCTGCCTAAAATGCAAGAAATACCCCACGGCAACAAAAATAGGCTCGAGTCTGGGCTATAGCCCTGATTCGCGGGGTCAGAGGTGTTTCGGGGCCTGGGCATTGGAAATTGGTCCGCCTTTTTAGGGGCCTCAGCTGCTGGAGACTACGGCCGAGGTCCGCCTAAATGGCAAGAAATGCCCAGCGGCGCTATGAAATAGTCGCCGAGGTCCGGTGGGCTATAGCCTTGGCCCGCTGGGGCCGGGAGGGGCTCGGGGCTCTGGCATCGGAAATGGGTCTTGTCTTTCCAGGGGCCCTGCAGCCCAGTGGGAGACTACGGTCACAGTGCCCGCCTAAAATGGCAAGAAATGCTCAGCGATCTCGTAAAAAGTCACCGAGGCTGGTGGGCTATAGCCTTGATTCATGGGTGTTGGGAAGGGGGATCGTGGCCTGGGCATCGGAAATGGGTCCAGTCTTTTCGAGGGGCCTCGTGTACCCAGTGGGAGACTACGGTCAGAGGCCTGCCCTAAAATGGCAAGAAATGCCCAGCGCCGCCACTTGCGAAACGGTCGCCGAGGCCGGTGGGCTATAACCCTTGGTCCGCTGGGTTCGGAGGGGTGTTCATGCCTGGGAATCGAAATGGATCTTGTCTTTCGAGGCCCTGTGCCTAGTAAGAGGCTACGTCGAGGCCCGCCTAAATGGAAAAAATTGCCCCGGGCGCAAATAGTCGCCGAGGTGTAGGCTATATCCTTGGTCCGCTGGGAGGGGGGTCTGAGGGCTCTGGGCATTGGAAATGGGTCCAGTCTTTTCGAGGGGCCTCGTGTGCCCAGTGGGAGACTACGGTCACAGGCCTGCCCTAAAAAGGCAAGAAATGCCCAGCGGCGCAGCTTGCGAAATAGTCCCCGAGGCTGGTGGGCTATAGCCTTTGGTCCACGGGGCCGGGGAGGGGTTCGGGCCTGTTGGAATTGGGAACCGCTTTCAAGGGACCCCGAGTGCCCGGGGAGGCTACGTCACAGGCCCGCCAAAAGGCAAGAAATGCCCCACGGTGCAGCACAAATAGGCTCGAGCCCGTGGCTATAGCCATGATTCGCTGGGGTTGGGAGGGGACTGAGGGCCTGGGCATTGCAAATGGGTCCAGTGTTTCGAGGGGCCCTGCAGCCCAAGAGGAGGCTACGGTCGAGGCCCCTAAAATGGAAAAAGCAAGGCAGGCAAATAGTCGCCGAGGCCGGTAGGCTATAGCCTTGGTCCGCTGGGAGGGGTTCTGGGGCCTTGGCCGGAAATGGGTCTTGTCTTTCGTGGCCTGTGCCCGGTGGAGACTACGTCGAGGGCTGCCCAAAATGGCAAGAAATTCCCACGCACAAATAAATAGTCACGACGGTAGGCTATAGCCTTGGGTCCACGGGGCCGGGAGGGGTTCGAGCCCTGGGCATCGGGAATGGCATCTTGAGGGCCTGCAGACCATGGGCAGGCTACGGCCGAGGCCCACCCTAAAATGGCAAGAAATGCCCAACAGCAAGGTAAAATAATCGCTGAGGCCAGGGCTATAGCCTTTGGTCCGCTGGGCCGGGAGGGTTCGGGGCATTGGGCGTCGGAAATGGGTCTTGTCTTTTCGGGGACCTCGTGTGCCCAGTGGGAGGCTACGGTCAGAGGCCTGCCCTAAAATGGCAAGAATTGCCCAGCAGCGTAGTGTGCGAAATAGTCGTCGAGGCCGGTAGGCTATAGCCTTTGGTCCGTGGGGGTTTGGGAGGGGGGTTCGGGGGTTCTGGTTGTCGGAATGGGGAACGGTCCTTTCAAGGGACCTCGTGTGCCCAGTGGGAGGCTACGGTCACAGGCCTGACCTAAAAAGGCAAGAAATACCCCACGGCGCAGCGCGCGAAATAGGCTCCGAGCCCGGTGGGCTATAGCCCTTGATTCGCGGGCGTTGGGGAGGGTGGTTCGGGGGCTCTGGGCATTGGAAATTGGTCCACTTTTTGAGGGCCTCAAGTGGGAGACTACGAGGCCTGCCTAAAATGGCAAGAAATGCCTACAGCTGGTAAAATAATCGCCGAGGCCAAGAGGCTATAGCCTTTGGTCCGCGGGGTTGGGAGGGGGTTCGGGGCTCAGGAAATGGGTCTTGTCTTTCGGGGCTCGTGTGCCCAGAGGAGGCTGGTCGAGGCCCACCCTAAATGGCAAGAATGCCCAGCGCAATGAATAGTCGCCGAGGCCGGGTAGGCTATAGCCTTTGGTCCGCTGGGGGGGGAGGGGGTTGAGGTTCAAGGCCGAAATGGGTCTTGTCTTTCGGCGGCGTGTGCCCGTGGAGACTACGGTTAGAGGCCCGCCTAAATGGCAAGAAATGCATGGCGCAATTATGAATAGTCGCCGAGGCCGGTAGGCTATAGCCTTTGGTCCACGGGGGTTGGGGAGGGGGTTTCGGGAGCTCTAGACATCAGGAATGGGTACAGTCTTTTTTAGGGGCCTCGTGTGCCAAGTGGGAGACTACAGTCAGAGGCCTGCCCTAAAATGGCAAGAAATGCCCAGCGGCGCGGCTTGCGAAATAGTCGCCGAGGCCGGTAGGCTATAGCCTTTGGTCCGCGGGGGTTGGGGAGGGGGGTTCGGGGGCTCTGGGCGTCGGAAATAGGTCTTGTCTTTTCGGGGGGCCTCGTGTGCCCAGTAGGAGGCTACGGTCAGAGGCCTGCCCTAAAATGGCAAGAATTGCCCAGCAGAATAAATAGTCGCCGAGGCTGGGCTATAGCCCTGATTCATGGGCCGGGAGGGGGTCTGGGGTTCGGGCGAAATGGGTACATTCTTTTTCGAGGAGCTTTGTGTGCCTAGTAGGAGGCTACGGTCAGAGGCCTGCCCTAAAATGGCAAGAAATACCCAGCAGCTCATGAAATTGTCGCCGAGGCCGGTGGGCTATAGCCCTTGGCCCGCGGGGGTTGGGGAGGTGGGTTCGGGAGTTCTGAGCGTCGGAAATGGGTCTTGTCTTTTCGGGGGGCCTCGTGTGCCCAGTAGGAGGCTACGGTCGAGGCCTGCCCTAAATGGCAAGAATTGCCCAAAGAAGCAGCAGCGATATAGTCGCCGAGGTGTAGGCTATAGCCTTGGTCCGCGGGGCTGGGAGCGGGTTCGGGGTTCTGGTTGTCGGAATTGGGAACCGCCTTTAAAGGGACCTCGTGCCCAATGGGAGGCTACGGTCACAGCCTGCCCTAAAAGGAAAGAAATGCCCCACGCTGCAATAGGCCCGAGCCGTGGGCTATAGCCTGATCTGGGGGCTGGGAGGGTGGTTCGGGGCCTGGGCATTGGAAATTGGTCCAGTCCTGAGGGGCCTCGTAGCCCTGGGAGACTACACCACAGGCATGCCCTAAAAAGGCAAGAAATGCCCAGCGCAGCCATTAAATAGTCCCCGAGGCTGGTGGGGCTATACCTGGTCCATGGGGTCGGGAGGGGGTTCGGGAGCTCGGCATCGGAAATGGGTACAGTATTTCGAGGGCGCCAGACCAGTGGGAGGCTACGGTCGAGGCCCGCCTAAAATGGCAAGAAATGCCCAGCCAGCTATAAACACGCCGAGGCCGGTGGGCTATAACCCTGGTCCGCAGAGGTTCTGGAGGGGTTCGGGGCCTGGGAATCGAAAATGGGTCTTGTCTTTTCGAGGGGCCTCGTGTGCCTAGTAGGAGTCTACGGTCAGAGGCCTGCCCTAAAATGGAAAAAATTACCCAGCAGCGCAACGAGCGAAAATAGTCGCCGAGGCAGGCTACTTCCTTTGGTCCGCGGGGTCTGGGAGGGGGTTCAAGGGCCTGGGCATTGGAAATGGGTCCGCTTTTCGAGGGGCCTGCAGCCTGGGGAGACTACGGTCACAGGCCTGCCCTAAAAAGGCAAGAAATGCCCAGCGGCGCAGCTTGCGAAATAGTCCCCGAGGCTGGTGGGCTATAGCCTTTGGTCCACGGGGGTTGGGGAGGGGGGTTCGGGGGTTCTGGTTGTCTGAATTGGGAACCGCCTTTTCAAGGGACCTCATGTGCCCAGTGGGAGGCTACGGTCACAGGCCTGCCCTAAAAAGGCAAGAAATGCCCCACGGCGCAGCGCGCGAAATAGGCTCCGAGCACGGTGGGCTATAGCCGTTGATTCGCGGGGGTTGGGGAGGGGGATTGAGATCTCTGGGCATTGGGAATGGGTCCAGTGTTTTCGAGGGGCCTCGTGTGCCCAGTGGGAGACTACGGTCACAGGCCTGCCCTAAAAAGGCAAGAAATGCCCAGCGGCGCAGCTTGCGAAATAGTCCCCGAGGCGGGTGGGCTATATCCTTTGGTCCACGGGGGTTGGGTGGGGGGGTCTGGGTGTCGGAATTGGGAACCGCTTTTTCAAGGGACCTCGTGTGCCCAGTGCGAGGCTACGGTCACAGGCCTGCCCTAAAAAGGCAAGAAATGCCCCACGGCGCAGCGCGCGAAATAGGCTCCGAGCACGGTGGGCTATAGCCGTTGATTCGCGGGGGTTGGGGAGGGGGGTTCGAGCGCTCTGGGAATTGGAAATGGGTGCAGTCTTTTCGAGGGGCCTCAGCCTGGGAGACTATGGTCACAGTTCGCCCTAAAAAGGCAAGAAATGCCCAGCGCGCAGCTTGCAAAGTAGGCCATGAGGCCTGAGGCTATAACCTTGGTCCGCTGGGTTCGGGAGGGTGTCTGGGGCTCCGCCGGAAATGGGTCTTGTCTTTCGAGGCCTGTGTGCCCAAGAGAGGCTACGGTCGAGGCCTGCCCTAAAATGGAAAAAGTTGCCCAGCAGCGCAGCGCGCCAAATAGTCGCCGAGGCCGGTAGGGTCAGAGCCTTGGTCCGCGGGCTGGAGGGGTTCGGGGTTCCGCATCGGAATGAGTACTGTCTTTCGAGGGGCCTCGCACCAGTGGGAGGCTACGGTCGAGGCCCACCCTAAATGGCAAAATGCCCAACAAGGCTGAATAATCGCCGAGGCCGGTAGGCTATAGCCTTTGGTCCGCGGGGGTTGGGGAGGGGGGTTCGGGGGCTCTGGGCATCGGAAATGGGTCTTGTCTTTTCGGGGGGCTTCGTGTGCCCAGTAGGAGGCTACGCTCAGAGGCCTGCCCTAAAATGGCAAGAATTGCCCAGCAGCGCAGTGTGCAAAATAGTCGCCGAGGCCGGTAGGCTATAGCCTTTGGTCCGCGGGGGTTGGGGAGGGGGGTTCGGGGGCTCTGGTTTTCGGAATGGGGAACGGTCTTTTCAAGGGACCTCGTGTGCCCAGTGGGAGGCTACGGTCACAGGCCTGCCCTAAAAAGCAAGAAATGACCCACGGCAATACAAAACAGGCTCCGCGCCGGTTTGGCTGTAGAATTTGGTCCGCGGGGGTTGGGGGGGGGGGTTGGGGGGCTCTGGCCGTCGGAAATGGGTCTTGTCTTTTCGGCGGGCCTCGTGTGCTCGGTGGGAGACTACGGTCAGAGGCCTGCCCTAAAATGGGCTTAGCGGCGCAGCTATGAATAGTCGCCGAGGCGGTAGGCTATAGCCTGGTCCACGGGGCCGGGAGGGGTGTTCGGGGGCTCTGGGCATCGGGAATGAGTACTGTCTTTTTGAGGGGCCTCGTGCGACCAGTGGGAGGCTACGGTCAGAGGCCCACCCTAAAATGGCAAAAAATGCCCAGCGGCGCAGCGCGCGAAATAATCGCCGAGGCCGGTAGGCTATAGCCTTTGGTCCGCGGGGGTTGGGAGGGGGTTCGGGGCCTGGGCCGGAAATAGGTCTTGTCTTTCGGGGCCTCGTAGCCCAAGAGAGGCTACGGTCGAGGCCTGCCCTAAAATGGCAAGAATTACCCAAAGAACAGCAGGCGAAATAGTCGCCGAGGCCGGTAGGCTATAGCCCTTGATTCATGGGGTCGGGAGGGGGTTCGGGGTTCGCAGAAATGGGTACATTCTTTTTCGAGGAGCTTTGTGTGCCTAGTAGGAGGCTACGGTCAGAGGCCTGCCCTAAAATGGCAAGAAATACCCAGCGGCGCAGCTTGCGAAATTGTCGCCGAGGCCGGTGGGCTATAGCCCGGGGTCGGGGAGGTGGGTTCGGAGTTCGGCCGGAAATGGGTCTTGTCTTTTCGGGGGGCCTCGTGTGCCCAGTAGGAGGCTACGGTCAGAGGCCTGCCCTAAAATGGCAAGAATTGCCCAGCAGCGCAGTGTGCGATATAGTCGCCGAGGCAGGTAGGCTATAGCCTTTGGTCCGCGGGGGTTGGGGAGGGGGGTTCGGGGGTTCTGGTTGTCGGAATTGGGAACCGTCTTTTAAAGGGACCTCGTGTGCCCAATGGGAGGCTACGGTCACAGGCCTGCCCTAAAAAGGAAAGAAATGCCCCACGGCGCAGCGCGCGAAATAGGCTCCGAGCCCGGTGGGCTATAGCCCTTGATTCGCGGGGGTTGGGGAGGGTGGTTCGGGGGCTCTGGGCATTGGAAATTGGTCCAGTCTTTTTGAGGGGCCTCGTGTGCCCAGTGGGAGACTACACTCACAGGCATGCCCTAAAAAGGCAAGAAATGCCCAGCGGCGCAGCTTGCGAAATAGTCCCCGAGGCTGGTGGGCTATAGCCTTTGGTCCATGGGGGTTGGGGAGGGGGGTTCGGGAGCTCTGGGCATCGGAAATGGGTACTGTCTTTTTGAGGGGCCTCGTGCGACCAGTGGGAGGCTACGGTCAGAGGCCCACCCTAAAATGTCAAAAAATGCCCAGCGGCGCAGCGCGCGAAATAATCGCCGAGGCCGGTAGGCTATAGCCTTTGGTCCGCGGGGGTTGGGGAGGGGGGTTCGGGGGCTCTGGGCATCGGAAATGGGTCTTGTCTTTTCGGGGGGCCTCGTGTGCCCAGTGGGAGACTACGGTCACAGGCCTGCCCTAAAAAGGCAAGAAATGCCCAGCGCCGCAGCTTGCGAAATAGTCCCCGAGGCTGGTGGGCTATAGCCTTTGGTCCACGGGGGTTGAGGAGGGGGGTTCGAGGGCTCTGGGCATTGGAAATGGGTCCAGTCGTTTCGAGGGACCTCGTGTACCCAGTGGGAGACTACGGTCAGAGGCCTGCCCTAAAATGGAAAAAGTTGCCCAGCAGCGCAGCGCGCGAAATAGTCTCTGAGCCCGGTGGGCTATAGCCCTTGATTCGCGGGGGTTGGGGATGGGGGTTTTGGGCTCTGGGCATTAGAAATGGGTCCAGTCTTTTCGAGGGGCCTCGTGTGCCCA
Organism: Citropsis articulata; assembly: GCA_030449925.1. Lineage (NCBI taxonomy): Eukaryota > Viridiplantae > Streptophyta > Magnoliopsida > Sapindales > Rutaceae > Citropsis > Citropsis articulata. The sequence goes on along the minus strand of JASUUH010000228.1, from coordinate 27,562 downwards.
GTGGGAGACTACGGTCACAGGCCTGCCCTAAAAAGGCAAGAAATGCCCCACGGCACGGCGTGCGAAATAGTCCCCGAGCCCGGTGTCCTATAGCCTTTGATTCGCGGGGGTTGGGGAGGGGGGTTCGGGGGCTCTGGGCATTGAAAATGGGCCCAGTCTTTTCGAGGGGTCTCGTGTGCCCAGTGGGAGACTACGGTCACAGGCCTGCCCTAAAAAGGTAAGAACACCGACGGGCGCTGCTGAATAGTCTCCGAGCCCTGTGGGCTATCGCATTTTATCCCGGGGGGTTGGGGTGGGGGTGTTGGGGGGCTCTGGGAGTCGGAAATGTGTCCAGTCCTTTCGAGGGGCCTCGTGTGCCTAGTGGGAGACTACGGTCAGAGGCCTGCCCTAAAATGGCAAGAATTGCCCAGCGGCGTACCGCGCGAAATAGTCGCCGAGGCCGGTAGGCTATAGCAAGTGGTCCGTGGGCTGGGAGGGGGTTCGGGGTTCTGCATCGGAATTGGGAACATGATTTTCCGTGGTCCTCGTGTACCCTGGGAGGCTACGGTCATAGGCCTGCCCTAAAAGACAAGATGGCGCCAGTCACAAATAGACTCGAGTCTGGGCTATAGCCCTTGATTCATGGGGTCGGGATGGGGTTCGGGGCCTGGGCATTGGAAATGGGTCCAGTCTTTTCGAGCGGCCTCGTGTGCCCAGTGGGAGACTACGGTCACAGGCCTGCCCTAAAAGCAAAACCCTTCAAGACGGCGCATGTAAATAGTCCCGAGCCCGGTGTCCTATAGCCTTGATTCTGGGGTCAGAGGGGGGTTCGGGGCCCGGGCATTGAAAATGGGCCCGCTTTTCGAGGGGTCCTGTACCCAGTGGAAGGCTACGGTCCGAGGCCTGCCGTAAACAGGCACGAAATGCCCCAGGGCGCGCGAAATACTCCGAGCCCGTGGGCTATAGCCTGATTCTGCAGGGACGGGAGGGGGGATCTGGGACTTAGGCCGGAAATGGGTCCGCCTTTTGAGGGTCCTCGCAGCCTGGGAGACTACGGTCAGAGGCCTGCCCTAATATGGCAAGAGATGCCCAGCGGCGCAGCTTGCGAAATAGTCGCCAAGGCCGGTGGGCTAAAGCCTTTGGCCCGCGGGGGTTGGGGAGGGGGGTTCGGGGGCTTTGGGTGTCGGCATTGGGTCCAGTCTTTTTGAGGGCCCTCGTGTGCTCAGTGGGAGCCTACGGTCAGAGGCCTGCCCTAAAAAGCAAGAAATGCCCAACGGCACGGCGTGCGAAATAGTCTCCGAGTCCGGTGGGCTATAGCCTTTGGTTCGCGGGGGTTGGGGAGGGGGGTTCAGGGGCTCTTGGCGTGGAAAATGGGTCCAGTCTTTTTGAGGGGTCTCGTGTGCCCAGTGGGAGACTACGGTCAGAGGCCTGCCCTAATATGGCAAGAGATGCCCAGCGGCGCAGCTTGCGAAACAGTGACCGAGGCCGGTGGGCGATGACCTTTGGTGCGCGCGGGTTCGGGAGGGGTTTTCGGGGGCTCTGGGCGTCGGCAATGGGTTTTGTCTTTTCGAGGGGCCTTGTGTGCCTAGTGGGAGGCTACGGTCAGAGGTCTGTCCTAAAATGGAAAGAATTGCCCAGCAGCGCAGCGCGCGAAATAGTCGCCAAGGCCGGTAGGCTATAGCCTTTGGTCCACGGGGGTTAGGGAGGGGGGTTCGGGGGCTCTGGGCGTCAAAAATTGGTCCAGTCTTTTTGAGGGGCCTCGTGTGCTCAGTGGGAGCCTACGGTCAGAGGCCTGCCCTAAAAAGCCGATAAATGCCCAACGGCGCGGCGTGCGAAATAGTCTCCGAGTCCGGTGGGCTATAGCCTTTGGTTCGCGGGGGTTGGGGAGGGGGGTTCGGGGGCTCTTGGCGTGGGAAATGGGACCAGTCTTTTCGAGTGGCCTCGTGTACCTAGTGGGAGACTACGGTCAGAGGCCAACCCTAAAATGGAAAGAAATGCCCAGCGGCGCAGCTTGCGAAATACTCGCCGAGGCCGGTGGGCTATAGCCCTTGGTCCGCGGGGGTTCGGGAGGGGTGTTCGGGGGCTCTGGGCATCGGAAGTGGGTACAGTCATTTCGAGGGGCCTCGTATGCCCAGTGGGAGTCTACGGTCAGAGGGCCACCCTAAAATGGCAAGAAATGTACAGTGGCACGGCACGCGAAATAGTCGCTGAGGCCGGTGAGCTATATAGCCTTTGGCCCGCGGGGGTTGGGGAGGGGGGTACGGGGGCTCTGGGTGTCGGAAATGGGTCCAGTCTTTCCGAGGGGCCTCATGTGCCCAGTGGGAGACTACGGTCAGAGGCCTGCACTAAAATGGCAAGAAATGCCTAGCGGCGCAGCTTTCGAAATAGTCACCGAGGCTGGTGGGCTATAGCCTTTGGCCCGCGGGGGTTGGGGAGGGGGGTACAGGGGCTCTGGGCGTCGGAAATGGGTCCAGTCTTTTCGAGGGGCCTCGTATGCCTAGTGGAACACTACGGTCAGAGGCCTGCCCTAAAAATGCCCCAGCAGCAGCTTTCAGAAACAGCCGAGGCCGGTGGGCTATAGCCTTTGGTCCATGGGGTCGGGGGCGGGCGCTCGGGGCTCTGGGCACGGAAATGGGTCCGCCTTTTGAGGAGCCTCGTGTGCTGGGAACCTACGGTCGAGGCCTGCCCTAAAAGGCAAGAGGGGCTCTGGCGTGGAAATGGGTCCAGTCTTTGTGGCCAGTGGGAGACTACGGTCGAGGCTGCCCTAAATGGCAGGAAATGCTAGTCGAGGCCTTGGTCCGCATGGGGTTCGGGAGGGTGTCTGGGCTCCGCGGCCGGAAGTGGGTACAGTCATTTCGAGGGGCCTCGTGCCAGTGAGGCTACGTCGAGGGTCGCCTAAAATGGCAAGAAATGTACAGTGACACGGCACGCGAAATAGTCGCCGAGGCCGGTGGGCTATAGCCCGCGGGTTGGGAGGGGGTTCGGGGCCTGCTCGGAAGTGGGTCCAGTCTTTTCGAGGGTCCTCGTGTGCCCAGAGGGAGCCTACGGTCAGAGGCCTGCCCATAGCTTGCGAAATAGTCGCCGAGGCCGGTGGGCTATAGCCTTTGGCCCGCGGGGTTTGGGGAGGGGGGTTCGGGGGCTCTGGGAGTCGGAAATCGGTGTTGTCTTTTCGAGGGGCCTCGTGTGCCTGGGGAGACTACGGTCGAGGCCTGCACTAAAATGGCAAGAAATGCCCAGCGCAGCTTGCATAATTAGTCGCCGAGGCTGGTGGGCTATAGCCTGGTCCGCTGGGGTTCGGGAGGGGTGTTCTGGCTCAAGGCCGGAAGTGGGTACAGTCATTTCGAGGGCCTCGTGCCCGGGAGGCTACGGTCAGAGGGTCGCCCTAAATGGCAAGAAATGTACAGTGACACGGCATGCGAATAGTCGCCGAGGTGGGCTATATAGCCTTGGCCCGGGGTTGGGGGGGGTTCGGGGGCTCTGGGTTTCGGAAATGGGTCCAGTCTTTCCGAGGGGCCTCATGTGCCCAGTGGGAGACTACGGTCAGAGGCCTGCACTAAAATGGCAAGAAATGCCTAGCGGCGCAGCTTGCGAAATAGTCGCCGAGGCTGGTGGACTATAGGCTTTGGCCCGTGGGGGTTGGGGGGGGGGGGTCGGGGGCCTTTGGGCGTTGAAAATTTGTCCAGTCTTTTCGAGGGGCCTCGTATGCCCAGTGGAACACTACGGTCAGAGGCCTGCCCTAAAATGGCAAGAAATGCCCAGCGGCGCAGCTTGCGAAACGGTCACCGAGGCCGGTGGGCTATAACCTTGGTGTCATGGTTCGGAGGGGTGTTCGGGTGCTCTGGGCCTTGGAAATGGGTCCAGCCTTTTCGAGGGTCCTCGTCTACCCAGTGGGAGGCTACGGTGCGAGGCCTGCCCAAAAAAGGCAATAAAAGCACAACACATGAAATATTGCTGAGGCGAGGTGGGCCCGTGGCTGATGGGGCTACATGGACAAATTTTCAACGCCCAAAGCCCGTGCCTTCTCCCCAACCCCCACGGGCCAAAGCCTATAGTCCACCAGCCTCGGCGACTATTTCCAAGGCCCAGAGCCCCCGAACCCCCCCCCCCAACCCCCCCGGGCCAAATGCTGTAGCCCACCGGCCGCCGCGACTATTTCACAGATCGCGTCACTGGCATTTTGGTATTTTTAGGGCATGGCTCTGACCGTAGCCTCCCACTGGGCACACGACGCGCCTCGAAAAGACTGGACCCATTTCCGACAGCTAAAGCCCCGGAATCAACCTCCCCACCCCCCGCGGGCCAAAGGCTATAGCTCACCAGGCTCGGTGCCTCGTTCGCGCGCTGCGCCGCAGGGTATTTCTGGTCTTTTCAGGGCGGGCGTCTGACCGTAGCCTCCTACTAGGCACATGAGGCCCTTCGAATAGACTGGACCCATTTTCGACGACCAGAACCCCAGAACCCCTTGCCCCAATCTAAAGGCTATAGCCCACCGCCTCGACTATTTCTCGCCAATCGGGCTTTATTTGCCTTTTTAGGGCAGGCCTCTGACCGTAGGCTCCCACTGGGCACACAAGGCCCCCCGAAAAGACTGGACCCATTTCGGATGCCCAGAGCCCCCCAAACCCCCACCCCAACCCCCCCCGGCCAAAGGCTATAGCCCACCGGCCAAGGCGACAAATTTGCCCGTGTCACACATCGGTCTTTAGGCGGCTCGACCGTAGCCCCACACTTGGCACACGAGACCCCTCGAAAGGATGGGACCCATTTCCGACAACCAGAGCCCCGAAACCCTTTTCCCCAACTCCCGTGGGTCAAAGGGTATAGCCCACCGGCCTCGGCGACCAGAGCCCCCGAACCCCCCTCCCCAACCCCTACGGGCCAAAGGCTATAGCCCACCGGCCTCGGCGACTATTTCGCGCGCTGCGCCACTGCACATTTCTTGCCTTTTTAGGGCGGTCCTCTGACCATAGCCCCCCACCGGTCACACGAGGCCCCTCGAAAAGACTGGACCCATTTCTGATGCCCAAAGCCCTGAAAGCCCCTTCCCCAACTCCCGTGGGCCAAAGGCTAAAGCCCACCGGCCTCAGCGACTATTTCGCGCGCTGTGCCGCTGGGCTTTTCTTGCCTTTTTAGGGCAGGCCTATGGCCGTAGCCTCCCACTGGGCACATGAGGCCGCTCGAAAAGACTAGACCCATTTCCGATGCCCAGAGCCGCTGAATCCCCTTCCCCAACCCTCGCAGGCCAAAGGCTAAAGCCCACCGGCCTCGGCGACTATTTCGCGCACTGCGCCTCTGGGAATTTCTTCCCTTTTTAGGGCAGGCATCTGATCGTAGCCTCCCACTGGGAACCTGAGGCCCCTCGAAAAGACTGGACCCATTTCCGACGACCAAAGCCCCCGGCCCCCCTCCCCAACCCCCGCCGGGCAAAGGCTATAGCCCACCGTTGCAACTCGTCACACGCGATGCAAGGCATTTCTTGTCCTTTCAGGTCGGCCATCTGACAGTAGCCTCCTACCAGGCACACGAGGCTCCTCGAATAGACTGGACCCATTTCCGACGACCAGAACCCCGGAACCCCCCTCCCCAACCCCCACGGGCCAAAGGCTATAGCCCACCGGCCTCGGCAACTATTTCGCGCGCTGCGCCACTAAGTATTTCTTGCCTTTTTAAGGCGGTCCTCTGACCATAGCCCCCCACCGGTCACACGAGACCCCTCGAAAAGACTGGACCCATTTCTGATGCCCAAAGCACCGAAACCCCCTCCCCCAACTCCCGTGGTAAAGCCCACCGCCTCGGCGATTATTTCATGCACCGCTGTCACTGGGCCTTTCTTTTTTTAGGGCAGGCCTCGTAGCCTCGTGACCGGGCACATGAGGCTGCTCGAAAATACTAGACCCATTTCTGATGCCCAGAGCTGCCGAATCCCCCTCCCCAACCCCCGCGGGCCAAAGGCTATAGCCCGCCGGCCTTGGCGACTATTTTGCGCGCTGTGCCGCAGGCCATTACTGGTCTTTTTAGGGCGGGGCTCTGACCATAGCCTCCCACTTAGCACTCGACACCCCTCGAAAGGACTGGACCCATTTCCGACAACCAGAGCCCCGAAACCCTATTCCCCAACTCCCGTGGGCCAAGGGGTATAGCCCATCGGCCTTGGCGACTATTTCACGCACTGCGCCGCTGGGCATTTCTTGCGATTTTAGGGCGAGCCTCTCACTGTATCCTCCCACTGGGTGTACGAGGCTCCTCGAAAAGACTGCACCCATTTCTGATGCCCAGAGCCCCAGAACCCCCCTCCCCACCCCCCCGGGCCAAAGGCTATAGCCCACCGGCATCAGCGACTATTTCGCGCGTTGCGCAGCTGGGAATTTCTTGCCTTTTTAGGGCAGGCATCTGATCGTAGCCTCCCACTGGGAACATGAGGCCCCTCGAAAAGATTAGACCCATTTCCGACGACCAAAGCCCCCGAACCCCCCTCCCAACTCCTGGCAAAGGCTATAGCCCACCGCATTGACTAGTTCGCGCCACGACCTGGGCATTTCGGTCCTTTCAGTCGACGTCGACAAGAGCCTCCTGTGCACACGAGGCCCCTCGAAAACAGATCGGACCCATTTCCGACGCACCAACCCCTAACCCCTCCGACCATTTCCCTGCCTTTTTTAGGCCGGGCCTGATCAGCCTCCCACTAGGCACATGAGTCCTCGAAAAGACTAGACCCATTTCACGCCCGCATCCCTCGAACCCCTTCGCCAACCCCCGCCAAGCTATAGCCCACCGGCCTCGCTGACTATTTCGACGTGCCAGCTGCCCACATCGGGTCTTTTAGGCGAGTCTCTGCTCATAGCCTCCCATTTGGCACACGAGACCCTCGAAAGGATCGGACCCACATCGACAAACTGAGCCCCAAATCCTTCTTCCCAACTCGCGTGGCCAAAGGGTATAACCCATCGGCCTCGGGCGACTATTTCACGCGCTCGCGCCACTCGAAAGGACTGGACCCATTTCACGCCCAGCCCTGTAACCCCTCCCCACCCGCTGGCCAAAGGCTATAGCCCACCGGCATACGATTATTTTACGCTGCTGTCACTGGGAATTTCTTCCTTTGTATGTGCATCTGACCGTAGCCTCCCACTAGGAACATGATGCCCTTCAAAAGATCGACCCATTTCAAGACGAAAGCCTCAACCCCTTCCCCAACTGGGCAAAGGCTATAGCCCAATGCCGGCGACTATTTCGCTACTGCACCGCCATTTCTGGTCTTTAGGGCGAGCCTCCGTAGCCTCCCACTAGGCATATTAGGCCCCTCAAAAAAGTAGACCCATTTCACGACTGATCCTCGAACCCCATGCGGCCAAAGGCTATAGCCCACCGGCCTCGGCGACATTTCAAGGCACACACTGGCAATTTCTTTTGGGACCGGCCTCTGACCGTAGCCTCCCACTGGGCACACGGGACCCCTCAAAAAGACTGGACCGATTTCCGACGACCAGAGCCCCAAAACCCCCTACCCCATCTCCCGTTCGCCAAAGGCTTTAGCCCACCGGCCACGGTGACTATTTTGCGAACTGCGCCGCTAGGCTTTTCTTGGCTTTATAGGGCAGGCCTCTGACCGTAGCCTCCCACTGGACACATGAGGCCCCTCACAATGACTAGACCCATTTCCGACGACCAGACCCCCCGAACCCCCCCCCCCAACCCCAACGGGCCAAAGGCTATAGCCCACCAAATGCTGATTATTTCACGTGCCACTGGGAATCTCTTGCCTTTTTAGGGGAGGCCTCTGACCGCAGCCTCCCACTGGGCAAACGAGGCCCCTCAAAAAGACTGGACCCATTTTCGATGCCAAGATCCCCAGAACCCCACTCCCCAACCCCTGCGGGACAAAGGCTATAGCGCACGCCCCATGACTATTTCGCAAACTGTGCCGCTCAGTTTTTCTACCCTTTTGAGGGCAGGCCTCTGACCGTAGCCTCTCACTAGGCACACGAGGCCCCTCGAAATGACTGGACCCATTTCCGATGCCCAGAACCCCCGAACCCCATTCCCCAACCCCTGCAGGACAAAGGCCTGCGCCACTAGGCATTTCTTGCCATTTTAGGGCGGTCCTCTGACCGTAGTCTCCCACTAGGCAAAGGAGGCCCCTCGAAAAGACTGGACCCATTTCCGACACCAAGAGCCCCAGAAACTCCATACCCACCCCCCGCGGGCCAAAGGCTATAGCCCACCGGCCTCAATGACTATTTCGCGCGCTGTGCCGCTGGGCTTTTCTTGCCTTTTTAGGGCAGGCGTCTGACCGTGGCCTCCCACTAGGCACACGAGGCCCCTCAAAAGGACTGGATCCATTTTCGACGACCAGACCCCCCGAACCCCCCTCCCCAACCCCCACGGGCCAAAGCCTATAGCCCACCGGCCTCGGCGACTATTTCTGGCCAAGGCCGAGGGGTATTTCTTGTCTTTTTAGGTCCGGCGTTTGACCGCCGTCGCCCTCTGGGTATACGTGGCCCCTAGAATAGATTGTACCCATTTCGGTTGCCCAGAGCCCATGTACCCCTCCCAATCCCCCACTGGCCAAAGGCTATAGCCCACCGGCCTCTGTGACTATTTCGCACGCTACGCCACTGGTCTTTTCTTGCCTTTTTAGGGTAGGCCTCTGACCGTAGCCTCCCACTGGGCACACGAGGCCCCTTGAAAAGACTGGACCCATTTCCGATGCCCAGAGCCCCATAACTCCCCTGCCCAACCCTCGCGGGACAAAAGCAATAGCCCACCGGCCTCGACTATTATTTGCTCGTGCGCTTGTTATTTCTTGCCTTTTTAGGACGGGCCTCTGACCGTAGCCTCCCACCGGGCACCCGAGGCCCCTTGAGAAGACTGGACCCATTTTTGAATCCCAGAGCCCCCGAACCCCCCTCCCCAACCCCCGCGGGCCAAAGGCTATAGCCCACCGGCCTCGGTGACTATTTCATGCGCTCCGCCGCTTGGCATTTCTTACCTTTTTAGGACGGGCCTCTGGCCGTAGCCTCCCACTGGGCACAAGAGGCCCCGTGAAAAGACTGGACCCATTTCCGATGCCCAGAGCCCCCGAACCCCCCTCCCCAACCCCTGCGGGACAAAGGCCATAGCCCATCAGCCTTGGCGACTATTTCACGCACTGCGCCGCTCAGTATTTCTACCCTTTTTATGGCAGGCCTCTGACCGTAGCCTCCTACTGGGCACACGAGGCCCCTCAAAAAGACTGGACCCATTTCCGATGCCCAGAGCCCCCGAACGCCACGCCCCAACGCCTGCGGGACAAAAGCTATAGCCCACCGACCTTGGCAACTATTTCGCATGCTGCGCCAGTAGGCATTTCTTGCCATTTTAGGGCGGTCCTCTGACCGTAGTATCCCACTGGGCAAATGAGGCCCCACGAAAAGACTGGACCATTTCCGACACCAAGAGCCCCAGAAACCCCATACCCACTTCAAGGGAAAGGCTATAGCCCACCGGCCTCAATGACTATTTCGCGCGCTGTGCCGCTGGGCTTTTCTTGCCTTTTTAGTGCAGGCCTCTGACCGTAGCCTCCCACTCGGCACACGAGGCCCCTCAAAAGGACTGGATCCATTTCCGACGACCAGAGCCCCCGAACAACCCCTCCCCAACCCCCACGGGCCAAAGGCTATAGCCCACCGGCCTCGGTGACTATTTCGCACGCTGTGCCTTTGGTCTTTTCTTGCCTTTTTAGGGTAGGCCTCTGACCGTAGCCTCCCACTCGGCACAAAAGGCCCCCCGAAAAGACTGGACCCATTTCCGATGCCTAGAGCCCCCGAACCCCCATCCCCAACCCCCGCGGGACAAAGGCTATTGCCCACCGGCCTCTGCGACTATTTCGCACGCTACGCCACTGGTCTTTTCTTGCCTTTTTAGGGTAGGCCAATGACCGTAGCCTCCCCCTGGGCACACGAGGCCCCTTGAAAATACTGGACCCATTTCCGATGCCCAGAGCCCCAGAACTCCCCTGCCCAACCCCCGCGGGACAAAAGCAAGAGCCCACCGGCCTCGGCGACTATTTCGTTCGGTGCGCCGCTTGTTATTTCTTGCCTTTTTAGGACGGGCCTCTGACCGTAGCCTCCCACCGGGCACCCCAGGCCCCTTGAAAAGACTGGACCCATTTTTTATTGCCAGAGCTAACCCTCCTCCCCCTCATACAAAGGCTATAGCCCACCGGCCTCGGTGACTATTTCATGCGCTGCACCGCTTGGCATTTCTTACCTTTTTAGGACGGGCCTCTGGCCGTAGACTCCCACTGGGTACAAGAGGCCCCTTGAAAAGACTGGACCCATTTCCATGTCCAGAGCCCCGAGCCCCCCTCCGCAACCCCTGCGGGACAAAGGCTATAGCCCATCAGCCTTGGCGACCATTTCGCGCACTGCACCGCTCAGTATTTCTTACCTTTTTAGGACGGGCCTCTGGCCGTAGCCTCCCACTGGGCACACGAGGCCCCTTGAAAAGACTGGACCCATTTCCGATGCCCAGAGCCCCTGAACGCCACTCCCCAACGCCTGCGGGACAAAGGCTATAGCCCACCGGCCTTGGCAACTATTTCGCACGCTGCGCCGCTTGGCATTTCTTGCCATTTTAGGGCGGTCCTCTGACCGTAGTATCCCACTGGGCAAATGAGGCCCCACGAAAAGACTGGACCATTTCCGACACCAAGAGCCCTGTAAACCCCATACCCACTTCGGGCCAAAGGCTATAGCCCACCGCCTCACGACTATTTCATGGCTCGCCACTGGCTTTTCTTGCCTTTTTAGGGCAGGCCTCTAACCGTAGCCTCCCACTGACCACACGAGGCCACTCAAAAAGACTGGACCCATTTCACGCACCAGAGCCCCAACAACCCTCCCCAACCCCCACGGGCCAAAAGCTATAGCCCACCGCCTTGTGACTATTTCGCACGCTGTGCCTTTGGTCTTTTCTTGCCTTTTTAGGGTAGGCCTCTGACCGTAGCTTCCCACTGGGCACAAAAGGCCCCCCGAAAAGACTGGACCCATATCCGATGCCCAGAGCCCCCCAACCCCCCACCCCCACCCCCCCGGGACAAAGGTTATTGCCCACCGGCCTCGGCGACTATTTCATGCGCTGCGCCGCTTGGTATTTCTTACCTTTTTAGGACGGGCCTCTGGCCGTAGCCTCCCACTGGGCACACGAGGCCCCTTGAAAAGACTGGACCCATTTCCGATGCCCAGAGCCCCTGAACTCCCCTCCCCAACCCCCGCGGGACAAAAGCAATAGCCCACCGGCCTCGGCGACTATTTCGTGCGCTGCGCCGCTTGGTATTTCTTGCCTCTGTAGGACGGGCCTCTGACCGTAGCCTCCCACCGGGCACCCGAGGCCCCTTGAAAAGACTGGACCCATTTTCAATTCCCAGAGCCGCCGAACCCCCCTCCCCAACCCCCGCGGGCCAAAGGCTATAGCCCACCAGCCTCGGCGACTATTTCATGCGCTGCGCCGCTTGGTATTTCTTACCTTTTTAGGACGATCCTCTGGCCGTAGCCTCCCACTGGGCACATGAGGCCGCTTGAAAAGACTGGACCCATTTCCGATGCCCAGAACCCCCGTCCCCCCTCCCCAAACCCCCGCGGGCCAAAGGCTATAGCCCACCGGCCTCGGCGACTATTTAGCGCGCTACGCCGCTGGGTATTTCTTGCCTTTTTAGGGCCGACCTCTGACCATAGTCTCCCAGTGGGCATACGGGATCCCTCAAAAAGACTGGACCCATTTCCGTTGCCCAGAGCCCCCGAACCCCCCTCCCCAACCCCCGCGGGCCAAGGGCTATAGCCCACCGGCCTCTGCGAATATGTCGCGCGCTGCGCCGCTGGGTATTTCTGGTCTTTTTAGGAGGGGCCTCTGACCGTAGCCTCCCACTGGGCACACAAGGCGCCTTGAAAAGACTGGACCGATTTCACCCACTGAGCCCCAAAACCCCTACCCCATCTCCTGCTCACAAAGGCTATAGCCCACCGCCACGGACTATTTTCATGAAGCTGCGCTAGGCTTTTCTTGGCTTAGTAATGCAGGCCTCTGACCGTAGCCTCCCACTGGACACATGAGGCCCCTCACAATGACTAGACCCATTTCCGACGACCAGACCCCCCGAACCCCCCCCCAACCCCAACGGGCCAAAGGCTATAGCCCACCAGCCTCGGCGACTATTTCGCGCGCTGTGCCACTGGGAATCTCTTGCCTTTTTAGGGGAGGCCTCTGACCGCAGCCTCCCACTGGGCAAACGAGGCCCCTCAAAAAGACTGGACCCATTTCTGACGCCAAGAGCCCCAGAACGCCACTCCCCAACCCCTGCGAGACAAAGGCTATAGCCCATCAGCCTCGGTGACTATTTTGCGCACTGTGCCACTCACGATTTCTACCCTTTTTAGGGCAGGCCTCTGACCGTAGCCTTCCACTGGGCAAACGAGGCCCCTCGAAAAGCCTTTGTCGGGAGGGGGGATCGATCGAAATGGGTCCAGCCTCAGGCCTCTGCCGTGGGAGACTACGATCGAGGCCGACCTAAAAGGCAAGAAATGCGGTTAGTCAGAAGATTTAAATATCCGCCAAGGCCGGTGGGCATTTCTTACCTTTTTAGGGCAGGCCTTAGACCGTAGCCTCCCACTGGGCATACGAGGCCCCTCAAAAACACTAGACCCATTTCTGATGCCCAGAGCCCCCGAAACCCCCTCCCCAACCCCCGCGGGCCAAAGGCTATAGCCCACCGGCCTCGGCGACTATTTCGCGCGCTGTGCCGCTAGGTATTTCTTGTCTTTTTAGGGCAGGCCTTAGACTGTAGCCTCCCACTGGGCATATGAGGCCCCTAAAAAAGACTGGACCCATTTCCGATGCCCAGAGCCCCCGAACCCCCATCCCCAATCCTCGCGGGACAAAGGCTATAGCCCATGGCCTCGGCGACTATTTCATGCGCTGCGCCGCTTGGCATTTCTTGCCTTTTTAGGACGGCCCTCTGACCGCAGCCTCCCACTGGGCACATGAGTCCTCTTGAAAAGACTGGACCCATTTCCGATGCCCAGAGCCCCCGAGCCCCCATCCCCAGCCGCCGCGGGATAAAGGCTATAGCCCACCGGCCTCGGCGACTATTTCGTGCGCTGCGCCGCTTGGCATTTCTTGCCTTTTTAGGACGGCCCTCTAACTATAGCCTCCCACTGGGCACACGAGGCCCCTTGAAAAGACTGGACCCATTTCCGATGCCCAGAGCTCCTGAACTCCCTCCCCAACCCCCGCGGGACAAAGACAATAGCCCACCGGCCTCGGCGACTATTTCGTGCGCTGCGCCGCTTGGTAGTTCTTGCCTTTTTAGGACGGGCCTCTGACCGTAGCCTCCCACCGGGCACCCGAGGACCCTTGAAAAGACCGGACCCATTTTCAATTCCCAGAGCCCCCCAACCCCCCACCCCAACCCCAGCCGGCCAAAAGCACTATACCACCCGCCACGGCGACTATTTAAAGCGCTGCGCTGCTTGGTATTTCTTTCCTTTTAGGACGGCCTGACGTAGCCTCCCACCGGGCACACGAGGCCCTTGAAAAGTCTGGACCCATTTCGATGCCCGTGAGCTCCCGAACTCCTCCCCAACCTCTGGACAAAGACAATAGCCCACCGCCTGGGACTATTTTGCTGCTACGCGCTTGGTAGTTCTTGCCTTTTTAGGACGGGCCTCTGACCGTAGCCTCCCACCGGGCACCCGAGGACCCTTGAAAAGACCGGACCCATTTTCAATTCCCAGAGCCCCCGAACCCCCCTCCCCAACCCCTGCGGGACAAAGGCGATAGCCCATCAGCCTTGGCGACTATTTCGCGCACTGCGCCGCTCAGTATTTCTACCCTTTTTAGGGCAGGCCTCTGACCGTAGCCTTCCACTGGGCACACGAGGCCCCTCGAAAAGACTGGACCCATTTCCGATGCCCAGAGCCCCCGAACGCCACTCCCCAACGCCTGCGGGACAAAGGCTATAGCCCACCGGCCTTGGCAACTATTTCGCACGCTGCGCCACTAGAAATTTCTTGCCATTTTAGGGCGGTCCTCTGACCGTAGTATCCCACTGGGCAAATGAGGCCTGTAGCCTCCCATTAGGCACACGAAGCCCCAAAAAGGACTGGATCCATTTCACGACTGAGCCAAAGGCTATAGCCCACCGCCTCCGATTATTTCCCACTGGGCACAAAAGGCTCCCCAAAAAGACTGTACCCATTTCCGACGCCCAGAGCCCCTGAACGCCCCTCCCAACCCCATGGGACAATGGCTACAGACCACCGGCCTCGGCGATTATTTCATGCGCTGCGCTTGGCATTTCTTTTTAGACGGGCCTCGTCAGAGCCTCCGACAGGGCACACGAGGGCCCGTGAAAAGACTTGACCCATTTCCGATGCCCAGAGCCCCGAACTCCCTCCCAACCTCAAGGACAAAGGCTATAGCCCACCAGCCTGGCGATTATTACACTGCGCCGCTTGGTATTTCTTGCCTTTTTAGGACGGGCCTCTGACCGTAGCCTCCCACCGGGTACCCGAGGCCCCTTGAAAAGACCGGACCCATTTTCGATTCCCAGAGCCCCCGTAACCCCCGACCCAACCCCCCCCGCCCAAAGGCTATAGCCCACCGGCCTCTGTGACTATTTCGCGTGCTGCGCCATTGGTCTTTTCTTGGCTTTTTAGAGCAGGCCTTTGACCGTAGCCTCCCACTGGGAACAAAAGGCCCTCCGAAAAGACTGGACCCATTTCCGATGCCCAGAGCCCCCGAACCCCCCTCCCCAACCCCCACGGGCCAAAGGCTATAGCCCACCGGCCTCGGCGACTATTTCGCTCGCTCCGCCGCGGGTATTTCTTGTCATTTTACCGCACGCCTTTGACCGTAGTCTCCCACTGGGCAAACGAGGCCCCTCGAAAAGGTTAGACCCATTTCCAATGACCAGAGCCCCCGAACCCCCCTCCGCAACCCCCACCGGCCAAAGGCTATAGCCCACCGACCTGGCCGACTATTTCGCGCGCAGCGCCACTAGGAATTTCTTGCCTTTTTAGGGCAGGCGTCTGACCGTAGCCTCCCACTGGGCACACGAGGCCCCTTGAAAAGACTAGACCCATTTTCGACGACCAGAGCCCTCGAACCCCCCCCCAACCCCACGGGCCAAAGGCTACAGCCCACCGGCCTCGGCGATAATTTCCTGAGCCGCTTGGCATCTATTGACTTTTTAGGACGGGCCTCTGACCGTAGTCTCCCACTGGGCACAGGAGGCCCCTTGAAAAGATTGGACCAATTTCCGATGCCCAGATCCCCCGAAACACCCTCCCCAACCCCCGCGGGCCAAAGGTATATCCCACCGGCTTCGGTGACTATTTCGCGCACTGCGCCACTGGGTATTTCTTGTATTTTTAGGGCAGGCCTTAAACCGTAGCCTCCCACTGGGCATACGAGGCCACTCAAAAAGACTGGACCCATTTCCGATGCCCAGAGCCCCCGAAACCCCCTCGCCAACCCCCGCGGGACAAAGGCTATAGCCCACCTGCCTCGGCGACTATTTCGTGCGCTGCGCCGCTTGGCATTTCTTGACTTTTTAGGACGGGCCTCTGACCGTAGCCTCCCACTGGGCACAGTAGGCCCCTCTAAAAGATTGGACCCATTTCCGATGCCCAGATCCCCAGAGACACCCTCCCCAACCCCCGCGGGCCAAAGGCTATATCCCACCGGCTTCGGTGACTATTTCGTACGTTGCGCCGCTGGGTATTTCTTGTCTTTTTAGGGCAGGCCTTAGACCGTATCCCCCCACTGGGCATACGAGGCCCCTCAAAAAGACTGGACCCATTTCCGATGCCCAGAGCCCCCGAACCCCCATCCCCAAACCCCGCGGGACAAATGCTATAGCCCACCGGCCTCGGCGACTATTTCGCGCGCTGAGCCGCTTGGCATCTCTTGACTTTTTAGGACGGGCCTCTGACCGTAGCCTCCCACTGGGCACAGGAGGCCCCTTGAAAAGATTGGACCCATTTCCGATGCCCAGATCCCCCGAAACACCCTCCCCAACCCCCACGGGCCAAAGGCTATATCCCACCGGCTTCGGTGACTATTTCACGCGCTGCGCCGCTTGGCATTTCTTGCCTTTTTAGGACGGGCCTTTGACCGTAGCCTCCCATTGGGCACACGAGGCCCCTTGAAAATACTGGACCCATTTCCGATGCACACACCCCCCCTACCCCACTCTCCACCCCTCGCGGGACAAAGGCTATAGCCCACCGGCCTCGGCGACTATTTCGTGCGCTGTGCCGCTTGGCATTTCTTGACTTTTTAGCACGGCCCTCTGACCGCAGCCTCCCACTGGGTACACGAGTCCCCTTGAAAAGACTGGACCCATTTTTGATGCCCAGAGCCCCCGAACCCCCCTCCCCAACCCCCGCGGGCCAAAGGCTATATCCCACCGGCTTCGGTGACTATTTCGCACGATGCGCCGCTAGGTATTTCTTGTCTTTTTAGGGCAGGCCTAAGACCATAGCCTCCCACTGGGCATATGAGGCCCCTCAAAAACACTGGACCCATTTCGGATGCCCAGAGCCCCCGAACTCCCATCCCCAACCCCCGCGAGACAGAGGCTATAACCCACCGGGCTCGGCGACTATTTCATGCGCTGCGCCGCTTGGCATTTCTTGCCTTTTTAGGACGGGCCTTTGACCGTAGCCTCCCATTGGGGACACGAGGCCCCTTGAAAAGACTGGACCCATTTCCGATGCACAGAGCCCCCGAACCCCCCTCCCCAACCCCCGCGGGACAAAGGCTATAGCCCACCGGCCTCGGCGACTATTTCGTGCGCTGTGCCGCTTGGCATTTCTTGACTTTTTAGAACGGCCCTCTGACCGCAGCCTCCCACTGGGTACACGAGTCCCCTTGAAAAGACTGGACCCATTTCTGATGCCCAGAGCCCCCGAACCCCCCTCCCCAACCCCCGCGGGCCAAAGGCTATATCCCACCGGCTTCGGTGACTATTTCGCACGATGCGCCGCTAGGTATTTCTTGTCTTTTTAGGGCAGGCCTAAGACCATAGCCTCCCACTGGGCATACGAGGCCCCTCAAAAACGCTGGACCCATTTCGGATGCCCAGAGCCCCCGAACTCCCATCCCCAACCCCCGCGAGACAAAGGCTATAACCCACCGGGCTCGGCGACTATTTCATGCGCTGCGCCGCTTGGCATTTCTTGCCTTTTTAGGACGGGCCTTTGACCGTAGCCTCCCATTGGGGACACGAGGCCCCTTGAAAAGACTGGACCCATTTCAGATGCACAGAGCCCCCGAACCCCCCTCCCCAACCCCCGCGGGACAAAGGCTATAGCCCACCTGCCTCGGCGACTATTTCGTGCGCTGAGCCACTTGGCATCTATTGACTTTTTAGGACGGGCCTCTGACCGTAGCCTCCCACTGGGCACAGGAGGCCCCTTGAAAAGATTGGACCCATTTCCGATGCACAGATCCCCCGAAACACCCTCCCCAACCCCCGCGGGCCAAAGGCTATATCCCACCGGCTTCGGTGACTATTTCGCGCACTGCGCCACTGGGTATTTCTTGTCTTTTTAGGGCAGGCCTTAAACCGTAGCCTCCCACTGGGCATACGAGGCCCCTCAAAAAGACTGGACCCATTTCCGATGCCCAGAGCCCCCGAACCCCCATCCCCAAACCCCGCGGGACAAATGCTATAGCCCACCGGCCTCGGCGACTATTTCGCTGCTACCGAGCCGCTTGGCATCTCTTGACTTTTTAGGACGGGCCTCTGACCGTAGCCTCCCACTGGGCACAGGAGGCCCCTTGAAAAGATTGGACCCATTTCCGATGCCCAGATCCCCCGAAACACCCTCCCCAACCCCCACGGGCCAAAGGCTATATCCCACCGGCTTCGGTGACTATTTCACGCGCTGCGCCGCTTGGCATTTCTTGACTTTTTAGGACGGGCCTCTGACCGTACCCTCCCACTGGGCACAGGAGGCCCCTTGAAAAGACGTGACCCATTTCTAATGCCCAGATCCCCCGAAACCCCCTCCCCAACCCCCGCGGGCCAAAGGCTATGGCCCACTGGCCTCGACGACTATTTCACACGATGCGCTGCTTGGCATTTGTTGCCTTTTTAGGGCGGTCCTCTGACCGTAGCCTCCCACTGGGCACACGAGGCACCTTGAAAAGACTGGACCCATTTCCGATGCCCAGAGCCCCCGAACCCCCCTCCCCAAACCCCGCGGGACAAAGGCTATAGCCCACCAGCCTCGGACAGTATTTTGTGCGCTGCGCCGCTTGGCATTTCTTGACTTTTTAGGACGGGCCTCTGACCGTAGCCTCCCATTGGGTACACGAGGCTCCTTGAATAGACTGGACCTATTTCCGAAGCACAGAGCCCCCAAACCCCCCTCCCTAACCCCTGCGGGACAAAGGCTATAGCCTACCGGCCTCGGCAACTTTTTCATGCGCTACGCCGTTTGGCATTTCTTCACTTTTTAGGACGGGCCTCTGACTGGAGCTTCCCACTGGGCACACAAGGCCCCTTGAAAAGACTGTACCCATTTCCGATGCCCAGATCCCCTGAACCCCCTCCCCAACCCCCACGGGCCAAGGGCTATAGTCCACCAGCCTTGGCGACTATTTCGTGCGCTGCGCCGCTGGGCATTTCTTGCCTTTTTAGGACGGGCCTTTGACCGTAGCCTCCCATTGGGCACACGAGGCCCCTTGAAAATACTGGACCCATTTCGATGCCCAGAACCTCCGAACCCCCTCCCAATCCCCGCGGACCAAAGGCTATACCCCACCGGCCTCGGTGACTATTTAACGCGCTGCGCCGCTGGGCATTTCTTGCCATTTTAGGACGGGCCTTTGACCGTAGCCTCCCATTGGGGACATGAGGCCCCTTGAAAATACTGGACCCATTTCATGCCTGTGAGCCCCGAACCCCTCCCAACCCCGCATGGACAAAGGCTATAGCCCACCGGCCTCGGCGACTATTTCGTGCGCTGTGCCGCTTGGCATTACTTGACTTTTTAGCAATGCCCTCTGACTGCAGCCTCCCACCGGGTACACGAGTCCCTTGAAAAGACTGACCCATTTCGATGCCCAGAGCCCTCAACGCCCCTCCCAACCCCCGGGCCAAAGGCAATATCCACCGCTTCATGACTATTTCGCACGATGCGCCGCTAGGTATTTCTTGTCTTTTTAGGGCAGGCCTAAGACCATAGCCTCCCACTGGGCATACGAGGCCCCTAAAAAACACTGGACCCATTTCGGATGGCCAGAGCCCCCGAACTCCCATCCCCAACCCCCGCGAGACAAAGGCTATAACCCACCGGGCTCGGCGACTATTTCATGCGCTGCGCCGCTTGGCATTTCTTGCCTTTTTAGGACGGGCCTTTGACCGTAGCCTCCCATTGGGGACACGAGGCCCCTTGAAAAGACTGGACCCATTTCCGATGCACAGAGCCCCCGAACACCCCTCCCCAACCCCCGCGGGAAAAAGGCTATAGCCCACCTGCCTCGGCGACTATTTCGTGCGCTGAGCCGCTTGGCATCTATTGACTTTTTAGGACGGGCCTCTGACCGTAGCCTCCCACTGGGCACAGGAGGCCCCTTGAAAAGATTGGACCCATTTCCGATGCCCAGATCCCCCGAAACACCCTCCCCAACCCCCGCGGGCCAAAGGTATATCCCACCGGCTTCGGTGACTATTTCGCGCACTGCGCCACTGGGTATTTCTTGTATTTTTAGGGCAGGCCTTAAACCGTAGCCTCCCACTGGGCATACGAGGCCCCTCAAAAAGACTGGACCCATTTCCGATGCCCAGAGCCCCCGAACCCCCATCCCCAAACCCCGCGGGACAAATGCTATAGCCCACCGGCCTCGGCGACTATTTCGCGCGCTGAGCCGCTTGGCATCTCTTGACTTTTTAGGACGGGCCTCTGACCGTAGCCTCCCACTGGGCACAGGAGGCCCCTTGAAAAGATTGAACCCATTTCCGATGCCCAGATCCCCCGAAACACCCTCCCCAACCCCCACGGGCCAAAGGCTATATCCCACCGGCTTCGGTGACTATTTCACGCGCTGCGCCGCTGGGTATTTCTTGTCTTTTTAGGGCAGGCCTTAGACCGTTGCCTCCCACTGGGCATACGAGGCCCCTAAAAAAGACTGGACCTATTTTCGATGCCCAGAGCCCCCGAACCCCCAACCCCAAACCCCGCGGGACAAATGCTATAGCCCACCGGCCTCGGCGACTATTTCGCGCGCTGAGCCGCTTGGCATCTCTTGACTTTTTAGGACGGGCCTCTGACCGTAGCCTCCCACTGGGCACAGGAGGCCCCTTGAAAAGATTGGACCCATTTCCGATGCCCAGATCCCCCGAAACACCCTCCCCAACCCCCACGGGCCAAAGGCTTTATCCCACCGGCTTCGGTGACTATTTCACGCGCTGCGCCGCTTGGCATTTCTTGCCTTTTTAGGACGGGCCTTTGACCGTAGCCTCCCATTGGGCACACGAGGCCCCTTGAAAATACTAGACCCATTTCCGATGCCCAGAGCCCCCGAACCCCCCTCCCCAACCCCCGCGGGACAAAGGCTATAGCCCACCGGCCTCGGCGACTATTTCGTGCGCTGTGCCGCTTGGCATTTCTTGACTTTTTAGCACGGCCCTCTGACCGCAGCCTCCCACTGGGTACACGAGTCCCCTTGAAAAGACTGGACCCATTTCTGATGCCCAGCCTCAACACCCTCCCCAACCCCCGCGGGCCAAAGGCTATATCCCACAGGCTTCGGTGACTATTTCGCACGATGCGCCGCTAGGTATTTCTTGTCTTTTTAGGGCAGGCCTAAGACCATAGCCTCCCACTGGGCATACGAGGCCCCTCAAAAACACTGGACCCATTTCGGATGCCCAGAGCCCCCGAACTCCCATCCCCAACCCCCGCGAGACAGAGGCTATAACCCACCGGGCTCGGTGACTATTTCATGCGCTGCGCCGCTTGGAATTTCTTGCCTTTTTAGGACGGGCCTTTGACCGTAGCCTCCCATTGGGCACACGAGACCCCTTGAAAAGAATGGACCCATTTCCGATGCACAGAGCGCCCAACCCTCCCAACCCTCATGGACAAAGGCTATAGCCCACCTGCCTCGGCGACTATTTCGTGCGCTGAGCCACTTGGCATCTATTGACTTTTTAGGACGGGCCTCTGACCGTAGCCTCCCACTGGGCACAGGAGGCCCCTTGAAAAGATTGGACCCATTTCCGATGCACAGATCCCCCGAAACACCCTCCCCAACCCCCGCGGGCCAAAGGCTATATCCCACCGGCTTCGGTGACTATTTCGCGCACTGCGCCGCTGGGTATTTCTTGTCTTTTTAGGGTAGGCCTTAGACCGTAGCCTCCCACTGGGCATACGAGGCCCCTCAAAAAGACTAGACCCATTTACGATGCCCAGAGCCCCCGACCCCCATCCCCAATCCCCGCGGGACAAAGGCCACAGCCCACCGGCCTCGGCGAGTATTTCATGCGCTGCGCCGCTTGGCAAATGTTTCCTTTCTAGGACGGCCTCGACCGCAGCTCAAGATTGGGCACACGAGTCTCTTGAAAGACCATATTGATGCCTGTAACCCCCATCCCCAAACCTCGCGGACAGGCACAGCCCACCGCCTGCAACCATGCCGCGCCGCTGGGTATTTCTTGTCTTTTTAGGTAGTTTAGTAGCCTCCCATCTGGCATACGAGGCCCCTCAAAAGACTAGACCCATTTACGATGCCTGAGCCCCCGACCCTCATCTCAATCCTCGCTGGGACAAAGGCCACCGCCCTCGGCGAGTATTTCATGCGCGCGCCCGCTTGGTAAATGTTTCTAGGACGGTTCTTCGACCGCAGTTCAAGATGGGCACACGAGTCCCTTGAAAGATTGACCCATTTCGATTCAGAACTCGAAGTTCTCAACCCTCGCTGGGACAAAGGCTAGCTCGCCGCCTCGGCGACTATTTCGCGCGCTGCGCTGCGCCGCCATTTCTTTGCCTTTTAGGACACATCGTAGCCTCATTACACACGAGGCCCCTGAAAGACTGCACCCACTCGATGCTCAGCCTCGGTTCCTCAACCCCTCGCTGGACAGCATATAGCTCACCGCCCTACGATTATTTCCAGGCGCTGCCCCACTTGGCATTTCTTGACTTTTATCGGGCCTCGATCAGAGCCCATCACGTGAGGCCCCTTGAAAGATCGGACCCATTCGATGCCCGCATCCTCGAACACCCCCTGGGCCAGGCTTATATCCCACCGCCGGTGATATTTCGCACCGCGCGCCACTGGGTATTTCTTGTATTTTTAGGGCAGTTTCAAACCGTAGCCTCATCGGCATACGAGGCCTCAAAAGATCGGACCCATTTCGATGCCCAGAGCTCGGCCTCATCCTCAAACCACGCTGGACACAGGCTCACCGGCCCGACCACGCTGAGCCGCTTGGCATCTCTTGAATTTTAGACGGCCTTCGATCGCCTCATCAGTGAGGCCCTTGAAAGATTGGACCCATTTCGATGCCCGCATCTCGAACATTTTCTCCCAACCCCCACGGGCCAGTTATATCCCACCAAGCCGGTGACTATACACACGCCGCTTGGTATTTCTTGATTTTTTAGGCAGCCTTAGACTCACACTCGGCATACGAGGCCCCAAAAAGACTGGACCCATTTTCGATACAGAGCCTCAACTCATCTCAAACCCCGCGATTGCAGCAGGCTCACCGGCCGACCGCTGCTACCGTCGCTGGGTATTTTTGTTTTTATGGCCTTAGTCAGCCTCCATCTGGCATACGAGGCCCTCAAAAGACCGACCCATTTTCAATGCCCAGATCCTTGAATTTCTTCAACCTCGCTGGCCAGGTTATAGCCCAGCCGGCGACCAGCAGGCGCGCAGGGCATTTTCTGGGCAGGCCTTAGACCATAGCCTCCCATCTGGGCATACGAGGTCGCCGAAAAGACCGACCTGCTGATGCCCATAGCCTCGGTCATCTCAAACCTCGCTGGGACAGGCCATCAGCCCGGTGATTATTTCGCAGCCGCTGGGTATTTCTTGTCTTTGTAGTTTAGATCGAAGCCTCCATCTGGCACGAGGCCCTCAAAAGACCACACCCATTTTCACGCACAGAGCCTCGACTTCATCTCAATCCTCGCGGGACAGTATCGCCCTCGCCATTTTCGCGCTGCCGCGTTGGCATTTCTTGCCTTTTTAGGTAGGCCTAGACCGCCCCATCGGGCACACGAGTCCCCTTGAAAAGACCCGAACCCATTTCAATGCTCAGACCTCGGTTCTCCCTCCTGGACAAAGGCTATAGTTCATATTCGGCCGCTGTCATTATACTCTTGCCTTTAGATTTCTTCGATCGTAGTTTTCCGGGCACACGAGGCCCCTTGAAAGACCAGACCCATTTCGATGCCCAGATCCCTAAACCCCTCCCGACCTCTGGTCAGCATATAGCCCACCGGGCGACATGCCATGTCACAGCATTTCTGCCTTGCCTTAGGTAGTTAGACCACAGCCCACTGGCATACATGAGGCCTCAAAGATCGACCCATTTCGATGCCCAGAGCCCCGACCCCATCTCAAACCCCGGGACATGAGCTCACGCCATTTATTACCGCGTCACTGGGTATTTCTTGTTTTAGTAGTTTGATCAGCCTCCCACTGCATACGAGGCCCTCAAAAGACCCGACCCATTTTTCAATGCCCAGATCCTCGAAATCTCCCAACCCCTCAGGCACAGCCCACCAGCCGCGACTATTTCGGCTGCCAAGTCATTGGCATTTCTTGCCTTTAGGTAGGCTCAGATAGTTTCTCCATCGGGCACACGAGGCCCCCAAAATATTGGGACCCATTTCGATGCCAGAGCCCCTCATCTCAACCTCGCTGGACAGCAGCATCGGCCCTGGGCCATTGCAGGCGCTGCTTGGCATTTCTTGCCTTTAGACGGCCTCGATCAGTTCATCGGCACACGAGTCTCTTGAAAAGACCCTGAACCCATTTTAATGCCCGGCCCTCCCAACCTCGTTCGCCACGATTATTCACGCGCGCCGCTATATTTCTTGCCTTTAGACGGTGATCTAGCCTCATTAGCACACGAGGCCCCTTGAAAGATCGGACCCATTTCGATGCCCAGAGCTCGGTTCATCTCAACTCGCTGGACAGAGACCCATGCCGGCGACTATTTCAAGACGTCCGCTGGGTATTTCTTGTCTTTAGGGTAGGTTAGATCGCCTCATGGCATACGAGGCCCTCAAAAGACCGGACTCATTTTCAATGCAGAGACTCGACTTCATCCCCAATCCTCGCTGACAGTTAGAAATCGCCGGCCGATTTTTCGCAGGCTTGCATATTTCTGCCTTTTAGACGGTTCGATCGCAGTTTCATCGGGCACACGAGTCCCCTTGAAAAGACCGACCCATTATCGATGTTCAGACCTCGGCCTTCTTCAACTCCTGGGACAGTACAGGTTCATCGGCCTCGGCACCATTTCGCGCCGCGCCGAAATAGTCGCCGAGGCCGTGGGCTATAGCCTTGGTCCACGAGGCTGGGGGTGTCTGGGGCTCAAGGCCGACATAGGTAAAGTTTTTCAGGGGCCCTGCAGCCTGGGAGGCTACTTGGTCGAGGCTCGCCTTAAATGGCAAGAAATGCCCAATGGTTGCGCGAGGTAGTCGCCGAGGCCTGGGCTACAGCATTTGGTCCGTGGGGGCTGGGAGGGGGTCTGGGGCTCGCTGTATATGGGTAAAGTCTTCTGAGGGGCCTGTGCCCAAGAGAGGCTACGGTCGAGGCCCGCCCTAAAAGGGGAAGAAATACTCGATGCAATGCAACGAAATAGTCGTGAGGCCGGTGGCTATAGCCTTTGGTCCGGGGTTGGGGAGGGGATTCATGCTCGGGTAACGGAAATTTGTACGTGTTTTCGAGGATCCGCAGCCCAGGAGGCTACGGTCAGAAGCCCCGCCTAAATGGTAAGAAATGCCCAGCGCGCAGGCGTGAAATAGTCGCCGAGGCCTGGCCATAGCCTTGGTCCGGGGGTCGGGGAGAGGGTCAGGGCCTGGTCGCCGGAAATGGGTACAGTCTTTTCGAGGGTCCTCGTGTACCCAAGCTGAGGCTACGGTCAAGCCCTAAATGGCAAGACATGCCCAGCGCGCAGGAAATAGTCACCGAGGCCGGTGGGCTATAGCCTTTGGTCCGCTGGTCTTCGGGAGGGGCATTCGGGGCTCTGTCGCCGGAAATGGGTACAGTTTTTCGACGGTCCTCGTGCCTGGGAGGCTACGGTCGAGGCCTGCCCTAAAATGGCAAGAAATTGCCACCACACAAGGTGAAATATTCATCGAGGTCCTGCGGCTATAGCCTTTGGTCCGCTGGGGTCAGAGGGGGTTTCGGCCTGGTCGCCGGAAATGGGTACAGTCTTTTCGATGGTCCTCGTGGTACCCAAGTGGGAGGCTACGGTCAGAAGCCTGCCCTAAATGGCAAGAAATGTCCAGCGCAGCACGTGAAATAGTCGCCGAGGCCGGTGGGCTATAACCTTGGTCCGCTGGGGTCGGAGGGTGTTCGGGGCCCGTCCTCGGAAATTGGTACAGTCTTTTCGAGGGTCCTCGTGGTGCCCAAAGTGGGAGGCTTCGTCGAGGCTCGCCCTAAAAGGGCAAGAAATGCCTGACGAGCAGTGAAATATTCACCGAGGCCGGTGGGCTATAGCCTTTTTTCCGCGAGGGCTGGGAGGGCGCCTCGGGGCTCGGGCGCCGACATGGGTTAATTCTTCTTGAGGGGCCTCAGTGGTGCCCAAAGTGGGAGGCTACGGTCGAGGCTCGCCCTAAAAGCGGCAAGAAATGCCCAGCATGCAAGGAATAGTCGCCGAGGCCGGCGGCTCAGCCTTTGGTCCGCTGGGGTTGGGAGGGGTTTCGGGGCCTGGGTGTCGTGACATGGGTAAAGTCTCTTGAGGGGCCTCGTGGTACCCAAGTGAGGCTACGGTCATAAGCCCGCCCAAAATGGCAAGAAATGCCTAGCGGCGCAGTCACAGAAATAGTCGCCGAGGCCGGGTCGGCTATAGCCTTTGGTCCGGGGGTCGGGGAGGGGTTTCGGGGCTCATGCCGACATAGGTAAAGTCTTCTTGAGGGGCCTCGTGTCCGCAGTGGGAGGCCACGGTCAGAAGCCTGCCCTAAAATGGCAGGCGGAGCGTGAAATAGTCGCCGAGGCCGGTGGGCTATAGCCTTTGGTCCGCTGGGGTCGGGACGGGGTCTGTGCACTCGTCGCCGAAATGGGTACGCCTTTTTCAAGGGTCCTCGTGTGCTCAGTGGGAGGCTACGGTCAAGCCCGCCTAAATGGCAAGACATACGGCGCACAAGGAAATAGTCACCGAGGCCGCTGGGCTATAGCCTTTGGTCCGCTGGGGTTGGGAGAGGCGCTCGGGGCCTGCAGTCGAAATGGGTACAGTCTGCTTCGAGGGTCCTCGTGAGCCTGGGAGGCTACGGTCGAGGCCCGCCCTAAAATGACAAGAAATGCCCAAGGCGCAGCTGTGAAATAGTCACCGAGGCCGAATGGGTTTTGGCCTTGGTCCGCTGGGGAGGCGCCCGGTCGCCGGAAATGGTTACAGTCTTTCGAGGGTCCTCGTAGCCCAAGGAAGGCTACGGTCAGAAGCCTGCCCTAAAATGGCAAGAAATGTCGAGCGGCGCAGCACGTGAAATAGTCGTCGAGGCCGGTGGGCTATAGGCTATGGTCCGCGCGGGTTGGGGAGGTGCGTTCGGGGGCTTTGGTCATCAAAAATGGGTACAATCGTTTCGAGGGTCCTCGTGTACCCAATGGAGGCTACGTCGAGGCCCCGCCTTAAAATGACAAGAAATGCCCAGCGCAAGAAGGAAATAGTCACCGAGGACTGTGGCTATAGCAATTGGTCCGCTGGGTCAGGGGGTTCGGGGCTTGGGCTCGTGACATGGGTAAAGTCTTCGAGGGGCCCTGTAGCCCAGTGGGAGGCTACGGTCAGAGGCCTGCCCTAAAAGGGCAAGAAATGCCCAGCGATGCAGCGCGCGAAATAGTCGTCGAGGCCGATGGGCAATAGCCTTTGGTCCGCGGGGGTTGGGGAGGGGAATTCTGGGGTTCTGGTTGCCGGAAATGGGTACAGTGTTTTCGAGGGTCCTCGTGTGCCCAGTGGGAGGTTACGGTCAGAATCCTGCCCTAAAATGGCAAGAAATATCCAGCGGCGCAGCACGTGAAATAGTTGCCGAGACCGGTGGGCTATTGCCTTTGGTCCGCGGGGGTTGGGGAGGCTCGGGGCCTCAAGCGCCAAAATGGGTACAGTCTTTGAGGGTCCTCGCAGCCCAGTGAGGCTACGGTCGAGGCTCGCTTGGGTGGCAAGAAATGCCCAGCGATGCAGCGCCAAATAGTCGCCGAGGTCACGGGCCATAGCCTTCGTCCACGGGGTTGGGAGGGGGTTCTGTGCCGGAAATGGCACAAGGTTTTGAGGGTCCTCGTGCCTGGAGGTTACGGTCGGAATCCTGCCCTAAAATGGCAAGATTATCCAGCGGCGCAGCACGTGAAATTGTCGCCGAGA